>CM074720.1:110014102-110643269 GCA_037306005.1 Rhinophrynus dorsalis
ATTTTTTCACATTGGTATTATGAGGTTGGTGAGTTAGTTCTCCGGGAGTTTATTGGTCCGGGGGTTCACACTATTTGATGAAACACTATATAGAGTGAGGTAATATATATATACAGTTCTTTTAAGTATTGATTTTCTCATTAGATAGATGAGGGGATCTAATATTATTGAAGCTTAATATCACAAGGGGAGTTTCATTATAATCTACACACACTAAGGTTGAAATAACCTCTTGAGTACCAGCACGATAGTGTTTTAAGTGTATATAACTAACAATAAGAGGAGGATGATGAGATTTATTATACTAATAAGTATAGCTGATGAAGAGTAATCATATCATTATTGTGCAAGAATCCTTTCAGATTGTTGTGTAATCCATAGTAGTAACTGGCAGAAGTAATCTAGGAGGTCAAACGAGGACCCACGGATAGCAGTTATAGTAAGCGATTTAGCTATTTAAATATAGCAATAGTGATTCTCGTATAGATTACAGGAAGAGGATCGCTAATCAGTCTGATAATATTTGGTGAATCCTACTTTTATTTTAATTTTTTTGTCGATTTTAATAGAATTAATAAAAGTGTAAGTTTTAGATAATTTCACCTGTGCTAAATATGGAACCAGTTGGTTAATAAAATTTATTTCATCATCATTTGCCCCATCAATTATCTATTTTTTTGGGTGGAGAGGGAGGGGAGGGGATTACAATTGTTTCTTCTCCCTTACTTTTCCATTTGTCCCTCTTTTTTCTTTTTGTTTGATTAAGTCTTACATATGTAGATAAGGGAGCATGGCCATAAAGGAAGAAGTAAATCCTCAATTACATGACCTAGATGATGTTTATGTAAATTAGGTGCTCTAGTTCTATTTTTCGTATTTGACACTAATCACCATGCATCCACCATCTTTACTTCAACCACATCTTTACATCTTACCACATACCTGTTAAATAAGTAAGGTTAATTTGTCAGGGAGCAGAAGATCGAGCTTCATCTCCACTAACTTTTAGGCTTGTGAACATCTGCAAGATTGGTCAACATGGTTTTCTTAGAAAAATTATGTCCACATCAAAAGAGGACAATTGGCAAAAATATTGCCTTAGCCAACCTTACACTTGCAACATTAATAGTTGCATGTCTAAAAAATTGAGCTACAGCAGCAATGAAGGGCAGTTAAAAATTAGAAAGATTTTCCCTTCTTCTTAGCTTTTGAAGAAACTCTGCCAGAAGAGCCAAACCCATTTTGCAACAACCATTGATGGAAGAAGGTCATCTGAGTTAACCACCACCACTTTCTAACCAACTTCATAATGTTTTTTATACCAAAATTGCTTATTGGATTTTCAGAAAGAAGATAAAAGTAAACATTTTATATTACACATAGAGACAAAAACAGAGATAATATTAAACATTTGATAAATACAATATCGTGATATAAAAAGATACGATTGAATGTAGTTAACATGAATAATCAAATTAAGTTAAACAGATTTAACTTATTAGCAAATTTCTAAGGTTTTAATAAACCTCTAAAATTACTCCCATATATACTATTCAGCCAAGGAGACCAGGATAAAATACATTTTTCATAAGAAATATTTTCAGTCTAACATAAGAATCATTATGGTAGACAATTTCAATTTTTTCTAATACCTTGGACAAGCGGACACTTTGAGATTTCCAAAGGGCTGCAATAGATATTCTGGTAGCTAGACAAACAAGAGATATTTGTCTTCATACTTCAAGACACCCACAGTCCTTTTCTTTAACAAAGCTTCCCTTACACTCAAAATAATTGACTTAGATAAAATATCACACGTTATATATTTTCTGCAAAATTGGTCTAACCTTCCCGCAGGTCCACCAGGTATGAATAAAGGTGCCTGCTTCACCACAGTCCCTGAAACATGTATCTGGGAAACCAACTAACATATGAAAAAGTCTGGCAGGGACCAAATATGAAAGATATAACATCCTGAAAGTTTGGTCTACAAAGTTGGAGTTAATACTGCACTTAAGAAGATGTTCCAAAATCTCCCTCCAAGTTTTTACCAAGGATTTACCAACTTCATCATTATCATCCAGATGGCACTCCTTTTCTCAACCATAGCACTCCAGATTTATAGAGGGAAATACTATTGCTAGTCTGTCTCACTGCAGGGGAGCAACAGATATTGCTAGGATTTGAACAAGAAACAGGACCCCCCACTCTCCTGCCTCCGAAACATTAGAATCCATACTTCTTTCATTATAAGTATTCTCTTTTCAGAAGGTTATTTATTTTTCTTCTTTCCAACGACCTCCCACTTCCCCTGTCTTTTATCTCTATCTTTTGTGCTACCAGTGGAGAGGTGATATGAGGATAGGTGTTACAAAGTATGTGTATGCCACTGGCTAATGGTAAGTCAAGGCTGGGTTTCATATAAAGTAATTGTAGCTCCCAGTGGGACAATGTTGAGGCTCTCACAGTGTATGTGTGGTTCTATAAAGGTGGGGCACAACTGGTTATCAGACAATCTATTTATGGTTTTTGGGCTACCAATGGGACAGCAGTACAAGGATCAAGGTCACAAGGTATATATGCAGTTCTAGGGCTACTGGTGTGACAAAACTGTATCAAACAGTATTGCATTATGCTGTGGCTACCAGTGGGACAGGGCTGGGTGTCACACAATGTATGTGTGGTTCAGCAAATATCCATGGGGCAAGCGTAGATCTACTTCTATGATTGCCAGTGGGACAAGACTGGGTGTCAGTCATTATATCTGAGTTTATGCGGCTACTAGTAGGACAGTGGTACAATTCAGGGGTTGCATAGTACATCTGTGATTATTTGACTACAGGTGGGAAAAGGTTGGATGTCACACTGTGTATGTCTGATTCTGTGACTACCAGTAGAACAAGCCTGGGTTTCAGGCAGTCTGTGTGTGATTATGTGGTCATCAGTGGAAAGAGGAAAGAGGCTAAGGTGGCACAGTATATGTGTGGTTCTGTGGCTAGCAATAAGATAAGGAACAAGGCTTGGTTGTCAGAGACTGTATGCGTGGTTCTGTGACTACCAGTAGACAGTGGAACAAAGCTTGGAAAGCTGGCAGTGTATGTGTTCTTCTGGGGTTACCAAAGGACAGTGGAGCAATACTGGAGTGTCATACATTGTATGTTTTTTTCTGTGGCTAACAGGGGCCAATGACACAAGGCTGGGGTGACAGGCAGCATATGTGTGTTTCTGTGACTACCAGTGCACAGGGCAACAAAGCCGGGGTATCATGATAGGCATAAGGCTGAGGAGGCAGATAGTATATGTGTGGTTCTAGGGCTACCAGTCAGAAAGTGGAACACATCTGGGGTGTGGTTCTGTGGCTACCAATGCACAGGGGAGCAATATTGAGGTGGAAGATATTGCATGGTTGTTCTGCGGCTATCAATGGACAGTGAAACAAGGCTGGGACAATGTAAAATATTTGCAAGCCAAAATATCGGGATCCAGCCCCTCAGGGGTCCCCACCCCTCATAAGCCTTGATTTGTGTCAACATTCAATCATGTATGGCCTCCTCTTGAAACTTCTCTCTCTATGTAACACAAAGGCACTAGCCACCAGATGCAAGAGTTCTTTTTCACAATGCAAAGAAAAACATGTGTTCTCCACTCAAAAAGACCCAGGATCCCAGAAGAATCTTGGCTGATGTCAGAGAACGGCTGTCTGGAGGTTTCTCACAGGGGATGTGAGTAGGGATGGGATCATCTGTACAAGTGACCAGTGTACAAGACCAAACACATATTAATGGCTACTCTTGCTGCTTCATCAGGAACCTGATTAATACACGTTGTATCAAATTAGGACAAAAATCAAATGTATTTTTTCACCTTACCAAGTTACTGTAAGTTTCTCAATTTTCTTTTTCTTTGTTTAGAGGAGCAGTACATTTTTTATGAAAAAATATATATTGTATGGCATTTCATGTTGATTAAAATAAGGGTACTCCCACTGCTGAGAGATGCATATTTCCAGAGTTATTAATGTTTAAACCTGTATTTTTTATGTTAACAGTGCCCTCTAGTGGTCAAATTCTAATTAGTTTTTCTGTTACATTCTAATGAAGAGGAAAGTCAGTGACTTACAGTTCTCCATAGGATGTAATAGAAACTGCTGAGTCATTTCCTGTCAGAAAAATCAGGAAATTAAACAGTAAATTCACTTCCTGGTTATGTGAACTGGTATAATGTTTGAATAAAACAACTGACAGTGCTGGGGGTGACCTTGTTTTGCTCAGCAGGAAAATCCGATAACATGTAGGTTTTCATAAAAAAGTTTACTGCTTCTTTAAAGGACCAGAGTGATATGCAGTGCATTGTGAAGCAAATCATTGCACATCCCTTTGGTCCTTATAGGGTTAAAACACAAGTTCATACATTACACACATACAGTGCTTTTATTCATGTTGGATATGTATATTTCCTTGGAAGCGTAAGAGATTTTCAGGGCATTACAAAGTAATGCATTGTAGACACCTTAAGTATACAAAGGGATTTATATATTACTAGTGTAAAAGCCCGTGTACACAGGTCAGCATTCTGTGCGTTCAGGCAGTTTCAACTGTGTACGACTGCAAAAGCCCATGTACAAGGACCAGCATACTGTCCATTCAGGAAGAGTCTACTGTGCATGACTGCACCGGCAGTATCTACTGGGCATGATTGCTTCGAACAAACATACATCTGGCCTTTTATATTATAGAATTAGTAAAGTACCTTTACTCTTTGAGAACCATAACATACCTGTTGGAATTATTTCTGTAATGGAGTTAATGGTCTATATTGCTGAACCTCATTGTTGCATTTATGTCACCACAAGACAACTCACACAACCTCATTTATCTTTTCATGGACCCTGCCTCCAGGGTCTGAACTAATTTCTCCTATTTACATAGATCAACTGGGCAAATATACAACTGTCTATGAAAATGAAAACTGTACACAGTGGCCACTTCATAGCTTGTAAATAAGGGTGGGCAAAATCTGTTGCCGTGTTCCCACAAGAAATTCTGCGAAAACCTTGTTGTTTGATTTTTCAGCCAAAATCTGTCATCATTTTTTCAATGGCTAGAAAGTTTCCGCCCATTGATTTACCTTGTTTTCGCATTTTTGCTTTAAAAACTTGATGGATGTGCAGAAATCAAACACAATAGAAGCAGCTACAGAGCGAGGTAGATGTGCTATGGTATTCTTCTGTGATCTGGAAGCAAAATTGAGGCAGGAGAAACTCATAGTGACTGCTATCACTATGAACAGGTTTAAAAATAATAAATGGAGGAGCTGGAAGGACCCTTATGTGTCCACTGAGTCTGAGGAGGAAGTGAACGTTACTGAACCAATGCTGTTCAGTCCCCCTAAATCACCCCAAGGGATCTTGGGGAATTTAATGGGAAGGGAAGGAGAAAAGGGAATGGGAAGGAAGGGAAAAAAAGGTAGTCCTAGTGAGAGCAGGACTGGTCAGCTGCCTCTGCCTGCTGCTAGATGTGCTGCCCCTGATGCCACCATTGCTGCCCCTGCTGCCACTAATGCTGTGCCTGTTGTCAGACGTGCTGTCCCTGTTGAAACCAGTGCTGTGCCTGTTGCCAGTGCTGAACCTGCTGCCACCAATATTGTGTCAGCTGTCAGACGTGCTGCCTCTGTTGCAACCAGTTTTGTGCCTGCTGCTAGTGTTTAACCTGCTGCCACCAGTGCTGAAGCTGCTAACTTGTCTTGTAATAGTCAGCGGGGGGGGGGGGAGAAGCTGATGCCAAGTGTAACAGCCTGGCACCCTGAGTCACACTTGACATCCCCAAGCAGTCCTGCCAGTGCTAGTACTACTACTACTAAGAAGGTCCAACAGCTTGTTAGTGTTAGGAGTGAAGGAGGGGGGTAATCATTATCCTCATATTACTAGTGACTGTGAGGAGTAAGGCTCTGGGGCTGAATTTGATGTGCATGGTGTTAGTAGTAGTAACAGTGCTGGTGTAGCAGCCAGTGTGACTTGTGTTAGGAGAGTGGTAGAGGAATCATTTGAGAGTATCCAGACAAGAGGTCAAGGGACCCACACCGTTCCTCTTGGCTCTTGGAGTCCTCCTCCCCTTCTCTTCACTACAGTGTCCAAGTGGAACATGACCCTGAAGAGGCCAGAACTGGTGTTGGGAGAGAGCAGTCTCAGAATTAAAACTCCCACAACCAGCAGGAACACAGATCAGCTGCCTGTGCCTGCTTTTACTGCTGCCAGTCTGTCTTCTTCTTCGGGTCAAAAGGAAATGCCAAGTGAGATATTAGGGGACTCTCTGTCATACTACCTCCTCCAAGCAGCAGTGAGATGTCTGTAATAGAGCAGCAGCAGCAGCACGTAAGGACTAGTGGTGGTGGTGTTGCTGATGATACTGGAGAACCTGGGGTGGAAGAGACAAATGATGGCCTTTTTAGCAGAAACTGAGAAGGAATGGAAGAGTGGGATGAGGATGGGCATCACCACCTCCACTAGCAATGAGGTTTTGGAATTTGATGACTTTGCAATGCTCTAATTCCTGCTGCTGCTGAGAAGCATGGGCAGCAGGATGCTGGGGATCAGGCTAGTGTGCCACAGACCACTGTGGACACAGTGGCAATGGGGTAAACAAGGGGTACGGGACTAGGACAGGTTTCACTTGCCTGCTTCAGCAATACTCCTGTTCCTAGTTGCAGTGCTGATTTTGAGGTAGTAGCAACAGCATCAACATCATCAGCTGCCAACAAAGACAGTGAAGGGAATTTGGAGGACAAGAAGAAAGAGGGCATTCTTCTTCACATGTTTCCTCCCCCCTGAAGTCATGGGTGTGGGACTATTTTTCTCTTAGGTCAGGCACAGTGCAGTCATCACCAACTGCACTGCACAATTTGTGACAAGTCAGTCAGAAGGGGAAAGGAGGGAACACACCTTGGCACAACCTCCCTGATATCACACATGAAACACAGACCCCATGCCATTTATGTTAAACATGTTAAAGCCAAACACCCACCACAGAAATCAAGCACCATTCTTACCTTACCCCCTGAATCTCCAGAAAGGCAACAAGAGGTGAGACAGAGATCAAAGAGGTGGAAGAATAGAGAAACCCAGACAGAGACTGGAAGTTCCATGATGAGTGAAACAACTAGCTCTCCATCACTATCACCTTCTTCCTCTAGGGTAACAACTATATCTTCTGCCAGTCCACCTCATTCATCGTTACCTCCCCCGCCAAATGATAATTACTCTGTTGATGTTAGGATGTGGCAGTTCATCTCTATTCATTGCACACTGTGTGGTTCACTGACCACACATGCCAGTGTGGTGGAGGATAATCTATACCAGGTCATCAAGCAGCATCTGAGGATATTTAATCCTGCAGAATATGCTAAAATGCTGCAGGGAGGGTTCATCATTACTATTAAACTGTCAGCAAGTTGTTATGTGTCCTTAGTTGGTTCTGGACAAGGGGTATAGTGACAGCGGAAGTACATGGGTGCTGGTATCATGGTGTTTGGATACAGTTGTGCTCCCAGATGTTATTTAACACACACACTCTGTGCACATTGCAATTGCTGATGAGAACCACAGTTCCTGTTCTCAAGGGAAACATTTCTATTTTAATAACAACACACCCATGATTTTGGAGGAGGGTCAGGTGGTAAAGAATTATTGCCCAACTTCTTCTTTACGCCACATAGACTGTGGGCTACTTATTGTGCTGCTACTGCCTTGGAGCATCACTGGAGATAGTTGTGGCAAGTGGAACCTTCATCATCCATCACCCATGTTACTGCTATTGTTGATCCCATTCCCTTTCAGCTGACTAATCATCCTGTTGCTTAAGCAACTCAACAGCAGCAGCAAGAACAGCATTTGCAAATTCCGCAATCAGCAGGACATTTGACAATGGCCAGTTGCCACTGGCCAACATGACCTGCTGGCACTAGGCCAGTAGGGCATTTTTTTTCTCAGGGCTTGTGCTTTGAAGAAAAAGTAAATACATAATAAAAAAAAATAGTCCTACAAAAAAATAAACAATTTTTGGGGGTTGTTTCTAACAAGCCTAAGTTCTACAGACCAATGTTTCCTCAAAATACTCTTGTCACGGATTTGAAGACTCTCAGACTTAAGGTTTGGTAAAATAACTTAACTTTATTAAAAGTTAAAGGCAGTCCCCGTAGGGTAAACATACATAACAATACAACAGTAATATAACATATAATAGGTTCTACCGGCCTTGCCTAAATACCGGGCAAGGCAACCCAAGTGACAGTTTTAATGACAGGCTCTACCGGCCTTGCCTATACCGGGTAAGGCAACCGTGAGATGACATATACCGGTTCTACCGGCCTTACCAATACCGGGCAAGACAGCCCCCACAGAATGCTGAATGTAGGCTCTACCGGCCCTGCCAATACCGGGTAAGGCAACCTTAAAGATGGTGAATTACAAGGTTCTACCGGCCTTACCAATACCAGACAGGGCAGCCCAAAGGAGTACTGGAGTAGGCTCTACCGGCCCTGCCAATACCGGGTGAGGCAACCTACAGGATGGTATCATCAAGGTTCTACCGGCCTCACCAATACCGTGACTATGACGACATATAGCATAAGTATAGAGGTCTTACTCAGCAGGAGTCTATTGCCAGGGATACTCAGACAACTGCAAGGAAGTGGACAGCGACTGACCACAGTACTGGATGTTCAGGAGCAAACCAACGTCCACACGTTGGGACTAATGGTAATAGCGCCACCAGGTTTAATGGAGCAAACCAGCGACCGCACGCTGGAACCAACAACGTATATCGCAACCAGGTTTAGTGGAGCAAACCAGCGTCCGCACGCTGGAGCCAATAATGTATCTCGCAACCAGTTTAGTGGAGTAAACCAGCGTCCGCACGCTGGGACCAACAATGTATATAGCAACCAGGTTTAGTGGAGTAAACCAGCGTCCGCACGCTGGGACCAACAATGTATATAGCAACCAGGTTTAGTGGAGTAAACCAGCGTCCGCACGCTGGGACCAACAATGTATATCGCCACCAGGTTTAGTGGAGTAACCCAGCGTCCGCACGCTGAGACCAACAATGTATATTGCAACCAGGTTAGTGGAGTAAACCAGCGTCCGCACGCTGAGACCAACAATGTATATTGCAACCAGGTTTAGTGGAGTAAACCAGCGTCCGCACGCTGGGACCAACAATGTATATCGCAACCAGGTTTAGTGGAGTAAACCAGCGTCCGCACGCTGGGACCAACAATGTATATCGCAACCAGGTTTAGTGGAGTAAACCAACAAATTATGATCAGCAGCGAGAAGAACAATGTCGCCAGAGCGACGGCTAGAGCAGGAGATTCAGGAACTCAGTAAGATTAACCCGCGAGGTGCTGGAACACAGGAACACTGGAACTCAGTAAGATTAACCCGCGAGGTGCTGGGACACAGGAACACTGGAACTCTGGAACACAGGATCAGCAAGTACAGCAGGAACAGGCCCAGAAGCCTGACAAGCAGGTCAGGCAGAGTGGAGTCAGAAACACCACGAAAGGGCAACCTGGAAGTGCTCAGTCTGGGTTTAAAAAGGCTGTGTGAGGAGGGCTAATCACAGACAGCCAATCATGATACTCAGCAAGTGACTGACAGTGAACAGCACCAATCACGGGCACCGTGATAGTACCCCCCTTTCAACGACCCCCTCTCCCAGAGTAGGGTCTAGGCTTCTGAGGGTATTTGGCATGAAATATTCGTAGTAACTTGGGTGCATGAAGGTCCTTACTGTCTACCCAGGAACGATCCTCAGGACCATAACCTTTCCAATGCACCAGATACTGTACCCCTCCTCTTCCTCTGCGGGAATCAATAATGTTTTGTACTTCATACTCCTCCTGCCCCTCGACTTCAACAAGACCTGGCCTCACAGGTGTGGTAGTATAACGGTTACAAACCAGAGGTTTAAGGAGAGACACATGGAATACATTATGAATGCGCATAGAAGCAGGTAATTCCAAGGCATAGGAAACAGGGTTAATTTTGCGAATGATCTTGTACAGACCAATGAACCGAGGTGCCAGCTTATTAGATGGGACCTTGAGCTTTAGATTCTTGGAGGACAGCCATACTCTATCCCAGACTCGGAAAGAAACCGCTGGAAGCCTTCTGCGATTGGCATGACGCTGATGTCGCTGAAAAGACTGGCCCAATGCCCTCTGCACTTGTGCCCATGTGGAACGGAGTTGCTCTATATGCTCATCCAGAGCTGGAATCTGCTGTGATTGAAAGGAATCCGGGAGCAGACAGGGTTGGAACCCATAATTGATCAAAAACGGAGAGCTCCCGGAGGAAGAATTAACTGCGCAGTTCCTGGCGAACTCTGCCCAAGGCAACAAGTCAGCCCAATTATCATGATGGTCAGTCACAAAACATCGCAGAAACTGTTCCAATCCTTGATTGGCCCTCTCAGTGGCCCCGTTAGTCTGGGGATGATATGCCGAGGAAAATGATAGCTGTATGCCCATCTGTTCGCAAAATGCCCTCCAGAATCTGGACACAAACTGGCTCCCCCTGTCAGACACCAGCACCCTGGGTACTCCATGTAACCGAAATACTTCTCGAGCGAATACCATTGCCAGTTCCTTGGCCGAAGGAAGGCCACTGAGGGGTACGAAGTGTGCCATTTTAGAGAACCTGTCTACCACCATCAATATGAAGGAGTACCCTCTAGACCTGGGCAATTCTCCCATAAAGTCGATAGAGACGTGAGACCAAGGGCGTTCACCATTAGGCACCGGCTGAAGCAAGCCCACAGGGAGATGTCTAGGGGTTTTGGCACGGGCACAGGTGGCACAGGCATTCGTAAAATTGGCACAATCTGCTCTCATAGAAGGCCACCAGAATAGCTGAGAGAGAGACCAGAACAATTGGTCCCTACTAGTGATGAGCGAGCATGCTCGGCCGAAGCTCGGTTCGGCTCGAACATCGCTCTGCTCGGCACATGGCGGTACTCGTACGAGTACCGCATGTGCTCGCCCGCCATGTTCGGGTCTCCTCCCCGCACGTTTCGCAGCTGCTGCGCAGCCAATAAACGTGCGGGGAGGCTCTGACATCAGTGTAATGCCAGCAGCCATGTTGGCTGCTGGCATTACACTGATTGGCTGGCCAGAACCCGTGATCGGGTGCTGTATAGCACCCGACGCGCGAGTTCGGCTCATTCTTAGCCAGGGAGAGATGCGCTTAGGCAGGGAAAGTCAGTGTAGGGAGAATAAAATTGTTGAAACTCTTTCAAGACCCAAAAGTCCTTTTTAGGACTGTTGTGTGTGGGGGCAGCATTTATATTTTGTTTGGGGGGGCACAATTTCCTTTTTTTTGTGGGGGGGATATTTGTAAGGTGACATATAATACTAGATGCACAGGAAGTCAGTGTAGGGAGAATAAAATTGTTGAAACTCTTTCAAGACCCAAAAGTCCTTTTTAGGACTGTTGTGTGTGGGGGCAGCATTTAATTTTTTTGGGGGGTGGCAGAATTTCATTTTTTTGTGGGGGGGGGGACATGTTCTAAGGTGACATTGTACTAGGTGCACAGGGACAAATATTTCACAGTGCAGTGACAAGCTGACATATTCTGTTAGGTGCACAGGGCCAATGATTTTACAACGCAGCGACAAAAAAGGCCATTTTAAACGTGTGCCTAGGCATAGATTATTGTCACATTCTGTTTAGTGTGCAAATTCACAAATTAACGTCACATATTCCGTTCACTGTGCCTAGCCGCAGATTAGCGTCACATTCTGTTTCGTGTGCCTAGCCGCAGATTAGCGTCACATTCTGTTTCTTGTGCCTAGCCGCAGATTAGCATCACATATTGTTTAGTGTGCCTAGCCGCAGATTAACGTCACATATTGTTTAGTGTGCCTAGCCGCAGATTAGCATCACATATTGTTTAGTGTGCCTAGCCGCAGATTAGCGTCACATTCTGTTTCGTGTGCCTAGCCGCAGATTACCGGCATATATTCCGTTTAATATGAAGAAGGCGGGTAAAAAGGGACGGGGAAGTGGACGTGATCCTGATAGTTCAGGGCGCGGGTCAGGACGCGTAGAAACTGTGCCTGGTGCCAGAGCACAAGAAAGAAAGACATCCACCATATCTAGCTTCATGTCTCAGTTTACAGGGCGTCGCAGGACATCACTCTCGAGGTCAGACCACTGCGAACAGGTGGTCGGTTGGATTTCAGCTGATACTGCTTCCAGTCGGTTAAGCACCACCCTGTCTTCCACCAAGTCCACTCTCAGTAGCCAAGAGTCTGGTCAACATAATCCTCACCCTGATCATCCTTCCTCCCACCATAGAGGGTCTGGCCAAAGAAGTGATCCCACACTGGGATATAGTGAGGAGCTCTTCTCATCACCAATCCTTGATTTGAACCTCTCTCCAAGCACGCTTGCAGAGGAACATGAGATCTTGTGCCCTGATTCACAACCTCTAGAGGGTACCCAATCACAAGAAGATGACAGAGGGGAACGGCATTTAAGGTCAAAGGAAGTGGATGATGATGATGAGACACAGTTGCCATCAAATCAACCACAATTACTGTCTCAATACCTTGATGAGGAGGATGATACACAGTTGTCAATGACTGAGGATGTGGTGGGATCAAGAAATGAGGAGGATGATCAGAGTGAGGAAGTGGAGGAGGACTTGGTGGACGATGAGGTCACTGACCCCACCTGGGAAGGTGGAAAGCCGAGCGATGACAGCAGTCCTGAGGGTGAGCCATCTGCAGCACCGCAACAGGCTGGAAGAGGCAGTGGTGTGGCTAAAGAAAGAAGGCGGACCGCACCAAACCGGCCCGCAAATGTTCCACGGAGCACCCCCTTGCATAAATCTCCCTTGCCAAGGGCTAGGTGTTCCGCGGTATGGCGTTTTTTTAAGGAAAGTGCGGACGACAAAAAAATTGTAGTTTGCAACCTGTGCCACACCAGAATGAGCCGAGGCATGAACACTAGCAACCTCACCACCACCAGCATGATCCGACACATGGCATCCAAGCACCGTAATAAGTGGGAGGAACGCCCGGATCACCAATCTGTGTCTGCAGGCCACACCACTGCGTCCTCTTCCCCTGTTTTCGGTGCTGGCCAATCGCCTGTCGAAGGCTCAGGCCCGCATACCTCCCGCCCTGCACCTGTACCATCTGAAGCACCATCAGCGACCACATCCACTTCCCTGTCCCAGCGCAGCGTCCAAATGTCGTTACCCCAGGCATTTGAGCGCAATCGAAAATACCCAGCCACCCACCCACAGGCCATAGCACTAACCTCACACCTTTCCAAATTACTGGCCATCGAAATGCTGCCATTTAGGCTTGTGGACACTGAGTCCTTCCGCAGCCTGATGGCAGCAGCTGTCCCTCGGTACGCAGTCCCCAGCCGCCACTACTTTTCCCGGTGTGCCGTCCCCGCCTTACACCACCATGTGTCCCTTAACATCACCAGTGCCCTGACCAACGCAGTTACTGGGAAGGTCCACTTAACGACTGACACATGGACAAGTGCTTGTGGCCAGGGACGCTACATTTCCCTGACGGCACACTGGGTGAATGTCGTGGAGGCTGGGAGCGACTCGGACCCTGTGATGGCACAGGTGCTACCCACGCCGAGGATTGCGGGCCCTACCTCCATCAGGGTTTCCGCCAGCACCTACGTTATTGGCTCCTCCTCCTCCTCCTCCTCCGTTTCCACCTCCGAATTCTCTGCGCGCAGCGCCACTCACCCATCAGCCGGTAGCTGGAAGCAGTGTAGCACTGCAGTGGGGAAGCGTCAACAGGCCGTGCTGAAGCTGATCTGCCTTGGGGACAAACAGCACACGGCCTCAGAGCTGTTGCAGGGGATTAGTCACCAGACCGAGCAATGGCTCTCGCCACTCAACCTGCAACCAGGCATGGTTGTGTGTGATAATGGGCGTAACTTGGTGGCGCTTTGGAGCTCGGCAAGCTCACACACGTACCATGCCTAGCGCATGTATTTAATTTAGTGGTTCAGCGATTTCTAAAAACCTACCCCAATTTGCATGATCTCTTGACGAAGGTGCGCCGCGTGTGTGCACATTTCCGTAAGTCATCTACAGCTTCAGCCGGCCTGTTGACACTGCAGCAGCGCTTACAATTGCCAGCTCACCGGCTGCTGTGTGACGTGAGCACGAGCTGGAACTCCACCTTCCACATGTTGGCCCGGCTTTGTGAGCAGCAGAGGGCAGTAGTGGAGTACCAGCTGTTACACGGTCATCGCCTCTCCGTTCAACTTCCTCTAATCAGAAGTGAGGAGTGGGAATGGATGTCAGACCTCTGTGAGGTTTTACGCAATTTTGAGGAATCGACACAGATGGTGAGCGGCGATAACGCTATTATCAGTGTAACCATCCCACTTCTGTGTCTACTGAAACGCTCGCTGCTCACAATTAAAACCGACGCTTTGCATGTGGAAGAGGTGGAAATGCGGGAGGAAGAGCTTACACAAGGTGATAGCCAGAGCACCCTCACTTCGTCTTCTCAGCGACAATTGGAGGAGGCGGAGGAGGAGGAGGAGGAGGAAGACACGGTTCCAGAGGGTAGCCATGGAACTTTATTTCCATCTCTTCAGCGTGGGTGGGCAGAAGAGGAGGAAGAGGATGAGGAGATTGAGAGTCATCCTCCTGGTGAGGACAGCGAAATCTTGCCTGTTGGTACTCTGGCACACATGGCTGACTTTATGTTAGGCTGCCTTTCCCGTGACCCACGCGTTATACGCATTTTAGACAACACGGATTACTGGGTGTTCACCCTTCTGGACCCCCGCTACAAAGAGAATTTCTCATCTCTCATTCCTCCGATGGAGAGGACAAGCAAAATGGTGCAATACCAGAGGGTTCTTGTCGAAAAATTGCTCCAAAATTTTCCATCTGACAACGCTGGCGGCAGAGTACGTGCTACCTTGGCCAACCGAGAAGGGGAGAAAAGGGGAGCACACAGCAGTTCCGACAAAGGCAGGGCAACACTCTCCAAGGCGTGGGACACCTTCATGACACCCCGCTAGCACCCTCACCCTGATGCGCGGCCTAGTGTCACAAGGAGGGAAAAGTTTTGGAAGATGGTGAAGGAGTACGTAGCAGACCGTGTCAGCGTCCTCACTGATCCCTCTGTGCCTTACAACTACTGGGTGTCCAAGCTGGACACGTGGTATGAACTGGCACTCTACGCCTTGGAGGTGCTGGCCTGCCCTGCCGCCAGCGTTCTGTCTGAGCGGGTATTTAGTGCTGCTGGTGGCATCATAACAGATAAGCGTATCCGCCTTTCCACCGAAAATGCTGATAGGTTGACACTTATAAAAATGAACAAGGCCTGGATTTCCCCTGACTTCTCCACTCCACTGGAGGAAAGCCCCGGGTGAACATAAAGTCACTTTAGATATGTTATTTACAATGATGGGAATACTCTGTATTCCCATTCACCCCTTCCACCCAAAAAACGGGTATATGGTTGACTCTTAATCTTCTCATCCTCCTCCTCCTCTTCCATATGCCCTGTGATATAATTTTTATATAGGGCTAGCTCACCAGCGGGCCCTGTGATATAATTTTTATATAGGGCCAGCTCACCAGCGGGCCCTGTTTGACAATTTTTGTATAGGTCAGCTCACCAGCGGGCCTTCTCATATAATGTTTTATTGGGTCAGCTTTCTAGCGGGCCCTCATATAATGTTTTATAGCGTCAGCTCACTAGCGGGCCTTCGCATATAATGTTTAGGATGGTCAGCTCCGCAGCAGACCCTCACCCATAATGTTTTAGATGGTCGGCTCAGCAGCAGACCCTCATTCCTAATGTTTTAGATGGTCAGTTTAGCGGCATGCCCTCGCCCCTAATGTTTTAGAGGGTCACCAGCAGGCCATTAATCCTAATTTTTCAAGGGTGTGTATGATGCCCTCCTTTATGTGTAATAAAGGGTGTATTGGAGTGACATTTCAGTCTAATTTTTGGCAGCCCTTTCACTTAGTGCATAGGCTTTATGAGTGTTGGACCACTACCTGAACTATTGTACCACAATGTGAATGAGGCCCTCCATTTTGTGATATACAGGTTGTATCGGAGTGCCTCAGGTCCTCCCATTGAATTAAATAGGGCTGGGGTGTTCGACAGAGCAGAAGGTAGTTCTTGGCTTCATCCACTAAGTCACTTCGTCACTTTTACTCAATGAATCAGACCCCACTGTTCCGACTATAAATTTTGGACTTAACAAGGGCAAACGGACATGTTGTAAAACCTGTGGTAGCGGCGGCCTCCGTTCCTGAATGCTGTACCTTACCCGGGCCATAACCACGTTGAACACCTGCTTTACGCTGCACACGTTTCCCTCTTAATCATGGCCCCAGTTCAGAAAAATCGATGAAATTTTTTGCAGAATTTGCAGATGATATACAAGTAAATATACAGCAAATACTGTTTGGTAACAATTTTTCGCCTAAAATCGTTTTTATCTTTCTTTTTGTGTGTTTTACGGTCAGTCTGTAAAAATGGCGTACTACGGGCGAAACATCGTTCCCAGCAGCGACATTGGAGTCCAAGATGCATCCAGACATCCTCCCTATGCTGTCCCTGAACCATTTCTGTGGTGTTTCCATCATTTTCTGACCTTTTCCTATGAACTAGGCACCCTCCCCTCATCAGAGCAGGGGGTGCCTGGTGTAATGCTCGAGTCCTCCCATTGACTTCAATGGGGCTCGGGTGCTCGGCCGAGCACTCGAGCCTCCGGGGGCGCTCGGCCAGAGCACCCGAACACCCAAGCATCGGGGTGCTCGATCATCACTAGTCCCTACCAATATGTCCCGCAGCCTTAGAGGAGTGGTAGGTCTCAAGTAATCGAGTACGGAATGGCTCAGGGAAAAAACATTTGCCCACTGGAGTCTCATGAGCAGCAGAGGCTTGGAATGCCAAAATCTCCTCCCCTAGTGGTGAAGTAATACTAGTACGTATGGTAGCCAATATTCGATCGGGTTGAATGATAGGGGCTGGTACCTCTTCTCTGTCAACCTCTGCTTCAAATTGTCTAGACAGAGCATCAGCCCTAACATTCTTTGATCCCGGCAGGTATGATACAACGAAATTGAATCGGGATAGAAACAGTGCCCATCTGGCCTGGCGAGAAGACAATCTCTTGGCCTCAGAAAGATACGTCAGATTCTTGTGATCAGTTAGAATCAAAACGGGGTTTTTTGTGCCTTCAAGTAAATGACGCCATTCTTTGAGAGCGAGGATAATGGCCAGTAATTCTCGATCACCAATCTCGTAATGACTTTGAGCACTAGTCAGTTTTTTTTAGAAGAATCCACAGGGTCTGAGTGTATCGCCTTTAACCTGTCGCTGAGAGAGCAGCGCCCCGACCCCAATATCTGAGGCATCAACTTCCAAAGTAAAGGGGAGTATTGGATTAGGGTGGGACAACACAGGCGCTTCAGCAAAGGCTACCTTCAACTTCTCAAAGGCCTTTTCAGCAGCCACCGGCCAGAGGGATGGGTTAGCGCCCTTATGCGTGAGGTCAGACAGAGGTTTCACGATAGAGGAGAAGTTTTTAATAAACTTCCTGTAATAATTGGCGAAGCCCAGAAATCGTTGGATGGCTTTGAGGCTCTTGGGTTTAGGCCATTGTAAGACTGCCGTCAATTTCTCTTTATCCATGGCAATGCCGTCTTTGCCAATTATAAACCCCAGAAACGGTACACTGGATTTGTGGAACTCGCATTTCTCCAGTTTACAGAATAATTTATTTTTTCGTAAGCGCAGCAAGACTTCAGACACATCCTTGATGTGTTGTGACAGATCTTTGGAGTGGATAAGTATGTCGTCAAGATAGACTACAACACAAGATTGTAACATATCTCTAAGAACGTCATTGATCAGTTCTTGAAATACTGCAGGAGTATTACATAGACCAAATGGCATGACTAGGTATTCATAATGCCCAGATCTCGTATTGAAGGCAGTTTTCCACTCATCACCGGCTCTGATACGTATCAAATTGTAGGCTGCCCTTAAGTCCAATTTGGTGAAAATCGAGGACCCCTTAAGTCTATCAAACAGCTCGGTGATGAGTGGTATTGGGTAGGCATTTTTTGCCATCAGCTTATTCAACCAACGATAGTCTATGCACGGTCGCAGTTCGCCACTTTTTTTCTTAACAAAAAAGAACCCGGCACTGGCCGGAGAAGTAGATTTCCTTATGATCCCTCTACTGAGGGCATCTGCTATGTATTCCTCCATAGCTTGGTTCTCCTCACAAGACAATGGATACGTGCGTCCCCTCGGTGGTACTGCTCCAGGACTCAATTCTATGCGACAATCGTGTGGTCTGTGCTGAGGTAGGGTGCCACCCTCTCCCTTACTGAAAACGTCGCTAAACTGCTGGTAGGCATCAGGTAGTGAAGGGGAGGTGCACAAGACCTTAACAGGATGGGTAACGCACTTATCCATACAGAACTGAGACCAAGCAGCAATCTCACATTTCTGCCAATCAAATTGTGGGTTGTGCAACTGTAACCAAGGAAAGTCCAAAATCACGGCATGGTGAGGAGAATTAATCAATTGGAACTGCTGCTCTTCCTTGTGAAGAGCCCCAATAGTCATGGACAAGGGCATCGTTTCAAAAGTAACTTGGGCAGGTTCCAATGGTCTGCCATCAATTGCTTCAATAGCAAGAGGGGTTTCTCTCTGAATCCGTGGTACCCCATGCAATTCAGCAAAGGTATTGTCCATAAAATACCCAGCTGCACCAGAATCAACCAAGGCCAAAACCTCAACCGAGCGTTGTGCCCATGACAATACCACCTGTATGGTGGGTTTAAGTGTGTCCAACAATGGGGACGATTGGACACCACCTAGGGCCTGTCCCCCAAGGTACCCTAGTTGTGTTCGTTTCCCGGACGTATCGGACAAGATCTTAACAGGTGACCATTTTTACCGCAATACAGACATAATCCTTGTGTCTTGCGATACCTTCTCTGCTCCTTAGTTAACCTAGTGAAACCCACCTGCATAGGTTCACATGGTTCCTGTATGGATTCACTAGGTTTGGATGCAGAGGGAGGGTTGGGTGGGCAAAATATGCTACTGGACCCATTATCTTTTAACCGTACTCGTCGCTCTCTGACGGTTGATCTTTCACGTATTCTGGAGACAATTAGAATCACGTATTCGATATAATTATCTAGGTCAGTAGGTAAATCTTTTGCTGCGATCTCATCTTTAATCTGGTTACTCAATCCTTGAGCAAAGGCTGCCAACAGGGCCTCGTTATTCCATCCTACCTCTGCTTCCAAGTTGCGGAATTCAATGGCATAATCGCCAACAGTGCATCTGCCCTGTTGTATCTCCATGAGACGTTTAGCAGCAGAGGTAGTTCTACCAGGAGGCTCAAATACTCTTCGAAAGGATTGCACAAAATCACAGAAATTCTCTGTGCAGGGTTTAGCGTTTTCCCAAAGTGGGTTAGCCCAAGCCAATGCTCTGCCAGTCAGCAGGGATATCATGAACCCAACTTTGCTGCGATCACTAGGAAATGCATGTGCCGTCAATTCCATAAATATTTCAAGTTGATTGATAAACCCTCTGCATAGTTGAGGGTCACCGTCATATCTCAGCAGCAAGGGTGCAGAAGCCGTTAACCCTTTGACTGCGGTCCCTGGGGACCTAGACTCATTCTCCGGTGTCTGAATTGGTGAGACCACCAGGCTAGAACCGGACGTATCAGCAAGTACCAAACTGCTTTCAAGAATAGTTTGGATAGCAACCGCTAGCTGATCCAAACGTTGCTCGAGCGTATCCATCCTCCAATGGATATTCTGTGCGTTACCATCACTCTTACTGTCTAAGGTCATGGCCCTTTCGTACTGTCACGGATTTGAAGACTCTCAGACTTAAGGTTTGATAAAATAACTTAACTTTATTAAAAGTTAAAGGCAGTCCCCGTAGGGTAAACATACATAACAATACAACAGTACCGGCCTTGCCTAAATACCGGGCAAGGCAACCCAAGTGACAGTTTTAATGACAGGCTCTACCGGCCTTGCCTATAGACAACCGTGAGATGACATATACCGGTTCTGCCGGCCTTACCAATACCGGGCAAGGCAGCCCCCACAGAATGCTGAATGTAGGCTCTACCGGCCCTGCCAATACCGGGTAAGGCAACCTTAAAGATGGTGAATTACAAGGTTCTACCGGCCTCATCAATACCGGGCAGGGCAGCCTGAGCGAGTAGACCAGCTGTCAGGTGACTAAGACAGCATAGAGCATAAGTATAGAGGTCTTACTCAGCAGGAGTCTATTGCCAGGGATACTCAGACAACTGCAAGGAAGTGGACAGCGACTGACCACAGTACTGGATGTTCAGGAGCAAACCAACGTCCACACGTTGGCACTAATGGTAATAGCGCCACCAGGTTTAATGGAGCAAACCAGCGACCGCACGCTGGAACCAACAACGTATATCGCAACCAAGTTTAGTGGAGCAAACCAGCGTCCGCACGCTGGAGCCAATAATGTATCTCGCAACCAGTTTAGTGGAGTAAACCAGCGTCCACACGCTGGGACCAACAATGTATATAGCAACCAGGTTTAGTGGAGTAAACCAGCGTCCGCACGCTGGGACCAACAATGTATATCGCAACCAGGCTTAGTGGAGTAAACCAGCATCCGCATGCTGGGACCAACAATGTATATCGCCACCAGGTTTAGTGGAGTAACCCAGTGTCCGCACGCTGAGACCAACAATGTATATTGCAACCAGGTTTAGTGGAGTAAACCAGCGTCCGCACGCTGGGACCAACAATGTATATCGCAACCAGGTTTAGTGGAGTAAACCAGCGTCCGCACGCTGGGACCAACAATGTATATCGCAACCAGGTTTAGTGGAGTAAACCAACAAAGTATGATCAGCAGCGAGAAGAACAATGTCGCCAGAGCGACGGCTAGAGCAGGAGATTCAGGAACTCAGTAAGATTAACCCGCGAGGTGCTGGAACACAGGAACACTGGAACTCAGTAAGATTAACCCGCGAGGTGCTGGGACACAGGAACACTGGAACACAAGATCTGCAAGTACAGCAGGAACAGCAGGAACAGGCCCAGAAGCCTGACAAGCAGGTCAGGCAGAGTGGAGTCAGAAACACCACGAAATGGCAACCTGGAAGTGCTCAGCCTGGGTTTAAAAAGGCTGTGTGAGGAGGGCTAATCACAGACAGCCAATCATGATACTCAGCAAGTGACTGACACTGAACAGCACCAATCACGGGCACCGTGATAACTCTATCAAGTCAAGTAACAAGATTCCTGTCTCTATCACTTTACACACAAATTTCTTGATTTAATTTTGTTAACTGTCCCCTCAATAACAGTCAAGAACCCCCAAAAAACAAACTCCCCGTTCAACTGATTAATTCCCCAGACTCCACCCACCAACACAGGTACCCTCCTCAGACCCCTGTTATACCATGTCTTATGGGGTTTTTATTTGTATTTAGGGTTTATTTTTTATTAACTTCCCCCCAATCCCAGTAAACAACTCCCCCAAAAAAACATTCACTGTTCAACCGATTCTTTCCTTACATCCCACCAACACAGGCACCCTCATGCCCCTTTTATACTATGCATTTGGGAAATAAAATAATATTTGCTATGTGTTGATTTCAATGGAATGAGCTAGTGCAGACGGAAAATCTGCACTTTTCGCGGGACATTATTCACCAAGCGGAAAGTGCCATTTTTCACCAGTTTCAGTTTGAGGAGAAAATTTTCGCCCATTCCTACTTTTAAACCTTTTGTGGTTTAGAGAAGATGCTGTTTCTCAAATGCCCTATTCTATAAATGTGGTCACTTCCAGAGCTGTAAAAAGGTAATTACTTAAACAATTGTATGACATCATATAATTCTTATAAAATTTCAATTCACTGGTTCTACTTTGATGGGGAATACAATGAATAGGTGTGATCTATAAAAATAGACAGTTTTATTTAGAGTATATGTATGTGTATATATATATATATATATATATATATATATATATATCATGCACAAAAACACACAAGAACACACACACAGATATATATATATATATATATATATATATATATATATACATATATATATACGTTGGTCTGAAGATGAATATCAACATAACACATGTCAGGTTTAACAAAATTACCATACCAAGTAAAGTCACAGTACATAGACAACAGCTAAAAGAACTGTAAAAGAAGTCAACAAGTATGTTTACAATATGCAAAGGTTGATTGCACTGGTTTGTAGCAGTCCAACAAAGTAATGCCACTGTGGTAAAAATCAGTAAAGATTTATTAAGTAACAGGATTAAAATCATTCATACCTGCTACATCACACACATTGGCAGTGTTAAGGGGAAAAAAGTCATACACCATGACAAGACTGAGCACAGCAATAAGTCACAAGGTAGATAACTGCATCTCCCAGGCAGACTTTCAAGGCAGACAGGGGTTTCCAGATGGGCTGTACAAGCTCTTTTGAAGAAGCATAAAGAAATGGGCAATGCTGAAGCAGTGGTCGGCCACAGAAATTTAGTGCAGCAGATTAAAGACACATCATGCTTACTTCCCTTCACAATTGGAAGATGTCCAGCAGAGCCATAAGCATATCATTGGCAGAAAACATGATATAGAACACCTGGAACATCTACTGTCTGGAGAAGTCTGCTCAGAAATGGTCTTTATGGAAGACTTGTGGCCAAAAAGCCATACCTTCGACATGGACACAAGTCCAAGCGACTCAAATATGCATGAAAACACAGGAACTGGGGTGCAGAAAATGACAACTGGTGCTCAGGACTGATGAGTCAAAATTTTAAATATTTGGCTGTATCCAAAGGCACTTTGTTTGCCGAAGGGCTGGAGAGTGGTACAAGAATGAATGTCTGCAGGTAACAGTAAAGCATTGTGGAGGTTCCTTGCAAGTTTGGACCTGCATTTCTACAAATAGAGTTGAGAATTTGGTCAGAATTAATGGTCTCCTTAATGCTAAGAAGTACATCTAGATATTTATCCATCATGCAATATCATCAGGGAGACATCTGATTGTCCCCAAATTTATTCTGCAGCATGACAATGACCCCAAACATACAGCCAAAGACATTAAAAACTACCTTCAGCGTAAAGAATTAAAAGGAGTCCTGGGAATGATGGTATGGCCCCCACAGGACCCTGATCTCTACATCATCGAGTCTGTCTGGGATTACATGAAGAGAGAGAGGCAACTGAGGCTGCCTAAATCCACAGAAGAACTGTGGTTAGTTCTCCAAGATCTTTGGAACAACTTACCTGTCCAGATTCTTAACATATATATATATATATATATATATCTTGACTAGGTGCTGAAGTCAAGAAAAACATCAGCACATAATTTTTCAGTCAGACACATCTACATACCAAGATTTTTGTGGCAGTCGGTCAGGCCAAGTTACAATGGTTAAATAGGTATTGCAGAGTTTAAATACCTTGTTATTTGTACAAAATACCATAGTGATCATTTTGTCAGTATTTAGGAACAGTTTGTATTTAGCGATTTATCTTTAAGCTTCAGGGAAATCATTCTGTAATAGTGCCTCATGTTGCAATACATTTGGATTTTTAGTGTATATTATAGTGTTATATAGAAAAACACACAGAAAATACAATGTTCTAGCTTTAAATAATGTATTGGTCATGGGCGGTAGTCTTTTTTCAGTCCTAGGTTTGCCCGAGATAATACTAAGGAGTAACATATGTATCCAATTTTAGCCTATAGATTTTGGACATTTTGTCAGTCTTTTGCAGTGGGTTTCAATGAAAAAACAATCCTTATCGTGAAACTGCCTTTATTACCCATCATTTCACTCCCATGGCATATTAGAACTGCTGGATTCAATCATATTTCCTATGGCCTTATCATGCTTCTCATTAAAGAATATCATCATAACATCTACGTATTGCACATGTATACTTAGTACTGAACATGTGCAGTTTTGCTTGTGAGTTGCATATAAAGAAACATCAAGTTTAATTGGAAATGATCAGTAAATTAAAGGATTTAAAATCAAAGCTGAAATGGCAAGCATTAAAGGACTTAACTTTCTTTGCATGATTTAAAGCTTCTGTTTATGGTTTTATTAGGGTTTAATTATGTTCAGGGATTTGCATTGCACTCTGGATAAATAGTTGCATATATACATTTGAGATGAGCCATGAAATCTGTGATTAAACACCTTTATGATTGCAAGCACAATTCCAAGTCAGCAGTATTAATGGAGCAGACAGGAAAAACTGAGCATAAGAACCTCTTATTTTAGAAAATAAGAGGCATCATTTGGTCTGATATAGAAGAAATATGAGAATTTACTTTTAGTATTTTTTTTTTTTTAAATTGTCATTATTTTTATATTATTTATTAGGAACACAACATATTTAGAGAAATTAAAGCTACCCATAATTTATATCTTAGGTTTTCTCTCATGTTAGATTGCTATGAAGTAGTATAGTTAATAAAAAAATCCTTATTTTTCTTTTGTTCTTTGTGGCTTACATATTATATATATATATATATATATATATATATATATTGTACACTCCATTCCCATTAACTGTCTGTCATCTTTAAAGGGATAGTAATCCTTAGTTTTATCTTTATTTTATATTGTAGGCTTTAAAAAAACATGAAGAACGATATAAGTCTTATCTCTCAAACCTTTACGGTTTGAGAGATATTCACAAGCAAAGTTTCCCCCTCCTGCCCCTTTTACCTAGTGTAAGCCATCTCTTCCCAGATGTGGAATCTGGTTGTAAGACCAGACAGATAACAGCAGGGGTCAATCTTCTTCCTATGAGAACAATAAAGGCCCTGCCCCCTTGACAGGTTTTTCCCTTATCTTAATTGAAGATTGTCCCTCTCTGCAGTCTACCTGGGCACCTCCCTTGTGATCTGCCTGAACAGTGTTACATCAGTAAAAGGGGCAGGAGGGGGATACTTTGTCATTGAATTACTCTTGAACTACAGTCTGACAGTATTGATATAACAATTTCTCCAAAGTCCAAATACTATGGTGATTAATTAGAGCCGCTTTTATTATGAAACATTACTATCCTTTTAAGCTGCATAAGAAAGCCTCAAAACAATAGTCAAAGGGCTAGAACATACTTGGTGATTTTTTTCAGAGACAATTTGAATTGCATTGTCCATGACAACATTAACATAACACTGCAGATACTCCTTGAACTAGGCCTCTTACCCTTACTTGGACATTTCATATTCATTGTTTTTTATTATTTTTATTTTGACATTCTATATGAATTGCATTTTTATTCATAATGACATGTAAAAGTTGTGCATGTTCCTTTTACAAGAACACTTTTTTAATAATGGAAAGTGATGGGAGAATTATTCATCACAGGGCATAACAAGTAACTCATAGGCCAAATGGGGTGATGAATTATACAGTAAAATAGATATTTAACTAAAACAGACATCCTGATGGCCATTAAAAATAGAGCAGCCAACAAAAATAAATGATAATATGTAAACCCAAAACAGTTTAATTTATAGACAGAACAAGAAAGTCCGAAATACATGGAAAAAATAAAAACAAAACTAGTCAAGCAAATGGTGTGAGAGTACAGAAAGATGTATTATGCGTGACTGAAAAATATAATGTATATGACAATATATTTAATAATTGGCAAAGGAAGATATATTTTGCTGCAACCAATTAAAAAGGAAATTCAACAATAAATGGTAAAAAATGACAGTCTTCTGCAAAACAAAGGAGCGCTATACACAAACTATAAAAGTTCACAATACGCAATTGATTCTTAAGTGGTCTGGTTTTTGGCTTCACAAATGTGTCTGTAGACAAACTGCAAGTGGCTGTCTGAGAAGAAATGTGAATGAGAAAGACATTTTCCATTGCTTGATATTAAAGGTTTGGCTTATATCCGTTCAACAGTCATTACCAAATTGTGCATTCTTTTATTTCATCTGGCATTGTAAACATTTTATTGACAACCTTTTTTGTCTTATAGCAGATTTACATGAACAGTTAATGTTTTTGATCCTAGATTTTGTTGAAAGATGTTAGTAGTGTTTTTAGTAGTGTGGCAAATGTATAACTATATGCAGTTTTAAATTACCAAAATCATTTTCTTGCTACAGGATATAAAACCTCCCCATAAATCCTAACCCTTTATGGACCAGAGGACTATGTATCTCATATTAGATTCAGTTACGGTCAGGATTCTTAAACATGGAAATATTTGCTGAATGGCTATTTTAGTTTCAGCTGATATTTACAGCTGTTCAATTCTGCAATCACATTATAACGAAAGGGCAGAATTGGATTTCGGAATTGTAATTTTGTACTTAATTCCCCATTGAAATCCTTTTGGCGTGTTGAAAAGCATTCAGAAACGAAGTTAAGAAGCCCAAGGAAAGTGACCGAATAGGAGACCCTTTTCTTGGCTTGATCAGGCATGGGAAACTGTGTGTTTGTTTGGGGGCAATAGCCCACCCTGTTCCCTGCTTGATCCACCTGTACCTGATTACCCTCCCCAAATCCCCAAGACGCTTGGTTACCTCGTCCATTGCGCAGTTGCAGAGATCTTGCTGCAATGGTAATGGAAGTGTTAACTGCCAAGTACCCCCAAACACCTCATTAGCAGAAATGATTAAGCTCTCCATAGCCTGATAGCAAAGACTCTGCTGCCCTAGGAATGGAGTGAACCATAATTATTTTAAAAATATCCTCCACCAACACTAATAATGCCATCCAAATAAACATGAATGTCATGGCAGTTACAATTAGCCACAAAGGCAATAGCCAATCATTTTAAAGCACAGTCGCTCTAATCTGATTGGCTTGCATGTGTGTTTGTGTGTATAAGCACATCTCAGCCAATGGCTGAGAGAGAATTGGATCAGAGGCTGCCCATACATAAAGCCAGTCTCTGCTCTAATTCCCTTAATGTGGAATGGGCATCGGCCTAAGAGGAGGGGGATATGTTGGGCATGGCACTGTCTCCATTGCTGCCTTCTCCCGGTCCACGCACAGCAGCGGAGACAGTTAAAGGATAAAGCTAAGCATTTACTTTATATATTTATTATATATGTAGCATATTTGCCCACTTGTTCTTTGTGGCATATTTTATTTGATGACAAATAATGGCACTCTATTTTAATATTCATGGGCACTGACTTAATCCGTTGAGCCCAGAGAGGTCCACAACACATTTCTTTGCAATGTGTTGTGTACCCCTCTGGCACTCAAGGGGTTAATCAATATCTTCTATTACACATTGTATTTATACTTGTTTGTCTTTTACAGAAAGAAAGAAGAGAAGGACAGAAGAGGACCAGGGAGCTGAGAACTCCGTTGGACATCAGGATTAATGGTAAGTGTTACTTATAATGTGATGATGGTTTTTAACTTAGTCGCGTTAACCCTATGAATACTGGCAGGGTAATTATAATAGACTGGCACTCATAAGGTTAATTCTACTAACTTTGGACACTTTTTAGGCACTTTGGATGTATTGATATTGGATTTAGGGCCCCATATCAATACATCTACTGTGAACTCAGGTTTTTTGTTTGCCTGTTAATAGCTGCACTAGCTGCCTAAAGATCAGATAAGGGACTTTACGGCCAAACAAACTGGGTCTTAACTTTTATGCGATAAAATGAGTCCCTTATTGTATTTTTACAGCTAACTCAGTCCTTTAAAGGGATGGTAATGTTTCATAATAAAAGCAGCTCTAATTAATCGTCATAGTATTTGGACTTTGGAGAGTGTTATTTCAGTTCTGTCAGAGTTGTAGGTCAAGAGTAATTCAATGACAAAGTGTTCCCCTCCCGCCCCTTTTACTGATGTAACACTGCTCAGCCAGATCAGAAGGGAGGTGCCCAGGTAGATTGCAGAGAGGGACAATCTTTAATTAAGATAAGGGAAAAACCTGAAAAGCTTGTCAAGGCTGGCAGGGATTTCATTGTTATCTGTCTGGTGTATGGACTGCATTCCACATCTGAGAAGACACAGCTTACACTAGGTAAAAGGGGTGGGAGGGGAAACTTTGCTTGTGAATATCTCTTAAACCATAAAGGTTTGAGAGATAAGACATATCATTCTTCATGTTTTTTTAATGCCTACAAAATAAAATAAAGTTAAAACGAAGTATTACTATCCCTTTAAATGGGAACTTTAAGCATTTTTTTTTCGATTGGGCCAAAACACACGTTAGTGTAGCGGCTGTATTACTTGCTACACTGCCATTTGCTGTTCATTACATGGACCTTTAAATTGCTTACTACACATTAAAACACCTGGCGGTGTTTTTTTTGGCTAGCACCTGCCTTTAAATCTACCCCTAGGGTAGAAACAAAAAGTCCCCTTGATTAAACCCTTTGCATAGCAAAGACTTGGGGAATTATTTTTGTACCCTGGGAGCTGGACACATTTTTGGCATTTTGCTATTTATCTGTTTAGATATGTTTCCATTAGGTAACTTTCTTGTTTTAGATGGAAAACAATAATTGTTTTTTAAAACAAATTCATTTTTTCCGTGGTGTCTCATGTGAAGTAAATTCTGCCTTGTATGATGTTATGACAAAAAAAAAAATATATAAAAAAATAAAAATGGAAATGATTACTTATTTTGCTAATATTGATGTGTGAAAGTTGTTGCCGTGTTCCAGCGAGAAATTTCACTAAAACCACACTGCTGGCCGCTTTTTCACGGGAAAATCCTCTTTAAAACTAGTTATTAAAATTTTCACATTTTTCACCCATTGGCCAAAATTGTTTACCATTTTTTCAATGGCTAGAAAGTTTCTGCCCATTGATTTACATTGTTTTCACATTTCAGCAAAAAAAAAAGTGACATATTTGTGTAAAACGAAAACAATAGAAGCATCAACGGAGAGAAATTGACGTGCTGTGCTGTTCTGCTGTGATATTTTGGCAACATTGAGGCAGGAGAGGCTCATAGCGACTGCTATCACTATGAGCAGCAAAAGGAGGAACTGGAAGGACCCTTATTATGTGTCCACTGAGTCTGAGGAGGAGGAAGTGACTAGCAGTACTGAATCAATGCTGTCCAGTCCCCCTAAATCACCCCAATGGATCTTGTGGAATTTAATGGGAGGGAGAAAAGGGAATGAGAAGGAAGGGCGAAAACGGAATGGGAATGGGGGAAAGGGTAGTACTAGTGATAGCAGGACAGGTCAGCTGCCTGTGCCTGCTGATAGATGTTCTGCCCCTGCTGCCAGTGCCACCATTGCTGTACCTGCAGCCACTAGTGTTGTACCTTCTGCCAGACGTGCTGCCCCTGCTTCCACTAGTGCTGTTCTTTCTGCCAGACATGCTGCCCCTGCTGACACTAGTGCTGTACCTGCTGCAGACGTGCTGCCCCTGATGCCACCAGTGCTGTACCTGCAACCACCATTGCTGTACCTGCTGCCAGATGTGCTGCCCCTGCTGCCACTAGCAATGTAGCTGCTGCCAGTGCTGAACCTGCTGCCACCAATATTTTGCCTGCTGCTAGTGTGTCTTGTACTACTCAGGAGGGGGGGAAGGAGAAAATGATGCCAAGTATGACAGCAAGGGACCCCCAAGCAGTCCCACCAGTGCTAGTACTACTACTACAAAGGTCCAGCAGCTTGTTAGTGTTAGGAGTGTAGGAGGGGATAATCAACAACAATATCCTCATATTAGTAGTGACTGTGAGTAGGAAGACTCTGTGGCTTATCTTGATGTGGTTGGTGTTAGTAGTAGTAGTAGCAGTAATGGTGAAGCAGCCGGAGTGGTAGGGGAAACATTTGAGAGCATCTAGACTAGCGGTCAAGGGAGCCCATGCCATTCCTCTGGCTCTGGGAGTCCTCCTCACCTTCCCTTCACTACAGTGTCCAGGTGGAGCATGATCCTGAAAAGGCCAGAACTGGTGCTGGGAGAGGAGAACAGGCTCTGAATTAATACCACCACCACCAGCAGGAGCACAGATCAGCTGCCTGTGCCTGCTGCTAGTGTTAGTCTGCCTTCTTCTTCATGTAAAAAGGAAATGGCAAGTGTGACATTAGGGGACCTTCTGTCACATTGCTCGTCACCTCCTCCAAGCAGCAGTGAGATGTCTGAAATAGAGCAGCAGCACGTAGGGACTAGTGGAGGTGGTGATGATGATGCTGGAGAAGCTGGAGTGGAAGAAACATTGATGGCCTTTTTAGCAGAAACTGAGAAGGAATTGGAGACAGGGATGAGGATTGGCATCACCACCACCACTAGCAGTGACATTTTAGAATTTGAAGAATTTGCAACTGCTCTAATTCCTTCTGATGCTGAGCTGCAAGGGCAACAGGATGCTAAGGAGCAAGCTAGTGTGCCACAGACCACCGTGGACACAGTGGGAATGGGGTCAACAAATGATGCAGGACTAGGACAGGTTCCACTTGCCAGTGCCAGCAATACTCCTGGTCCTAGTTGCATTGCTGAATCTGAGACAGTAGTAGCAACAGCAGTAACATTATCCACTGCCACAGACAATGAAGGGGAATGTGGAGGAGAAGAAGAAAGAGGCCATTTTTCTCCATCTGTTCCCTTCCCCTTGAAGTCATCATGGATGTGGGACTATTTTTCAGTTGGGACAGGCACAGTGCGGTTATCAGCAACAGCACAATTTGTGACAAGTCAGTGAGAAGAGCAAAGGAAGGAACACACCATGACACAAGCACCTTAATATCACATATGAAACACAGACACCAAACTACCATGTGTGGTCAGTGAACCACACAGTGTGCAATGGGTAGAGACAAACTGCCACATCCTAACATCAACAGAGTGGCTATCATTTGGTGGCTGAGATAACAATGAACGAGGTGGATTGGCAGAAGATTTAGTTACCCTAGAAGGTGATGGTGAGCTAGTTGTTTCACTTGTCATGGAACTTCCAGTCTCTGCCTGGGTTGCACTACTCTTCCTCCTCTTTGATCTTTGCCTCGCCTCTTGTTACCTTTCTGGAGAGTCAGGGGGTACAGCAACAGAGGTGCTTGATTTCTGTGGTGGATGTTTGGATTTAACATGTTTGATATAAATGTCATGGTGTCTCTGTTTCATGTGTAATACCAGAGTGCTTATGCCAAGGTGTGTTCCTTCCTTTCCTCTTCTCACTGACTAGTCACAAATTGTGCACAGTGCCGTTGATGATTACTGCACTGTGCCTGCCCCAAGAGAAACATAGTTCCACACACATGACTTCAGGGGTAGAGGGAACTGGTGGAGAAAAACTGCCTCTTTCTTCATGTCCTCCACATTTCCCTTCACTGTCTGTGGCAGCTGATAATGTTGCTACTGTTGCTGCTACTGCCTCAGATTCAGCACTGCAACTAGGATCAAGAGTATTGCTACTGCTGGCAAGTGGAACCAGTCCTAGTCCCAGATCACTTGTTGACCCCATTCCATTGTGTCCACGGTGGTCTGTGGCACACTAGCTTGCTCCTCAGTTTCCTGCTGCCCTTGCATCTCAGCAGCAGGAATTACAGCTGAAAATTCCTCAGATTCCAAAATCTCACTGCTAGTCGTGGTGGTGATGCCCATCATCATTCCTGTCTCTCATTCCTTCTCAGTTTCTGATAAAAAGGCCATCAGTGCTGCTGCTCTATTACAGACATCTCACTCCTGCTTGGAGGAGGTGATGAGCAATGTGACAGAGGGTCCCCTAATGTCACACTTGGTGTTTCTTTTTGACCTGAAGAAGTCAGACTGGCAGCAGTAGCAGCAGGCATAGGCAGCTGATCTGTGCTCCTGCTGGTGGTGGGGGTATTAATTGTGCACTTACTCTCCCCCAATAACAGTTCTGGCCTCTTAGTCTTCAGGGTACTGTTTGTTATGGACACAGGTAGGTTGCAGCAAAATTTGTGTCAAAACTGGGTCCATTACATGGTTATGTTCCCCTGTTCTAGTCACATTTAGAACCATTTTTTGTTTTTTACAGGACAAAGAGATGACCAGCTCCCTTTTGTCAAGGAAAGAAATGATGGTAGATCTTGTTAAAGCTGGTGTCAATGTAGATGAGCTTAAAAAAAAAGGTCAAATCATGTCTTGTTCCAAAGGTGGAAAGCTTTTATGAGAAAGGTACAGATTAATGTGACCCAGGGCTTAAAATGTGAAGTCCTTTGCTACTAGCCGGACCTGAAAAGTTACTCTCCACTGCAAGCCATAACATACCCACCAGGGCTGAATTTCTACTCGCCAGGGCTGAATTTTCACTCACCATTGGCTAGTGGTGAGTGGAAATTTTGAGCCCTGAATGTACCTATTTCTAAAACTCTCACTAATGAAGCAAATCTGATATACACGCCATCTGAATTTAATATTCCTGTTGCTAACTCCTGTCCTTCTGTTCCCCATCCTAGGAAAACAAAATCCCTGTACCCATCAGCTGAATTATGTGCCATAGCGGACAAAGATGGAATGGACCCATGGGACGTCCGATCCCCAGCACAAAGTTACCCATCATGGCTGGGGATCGACAGCCCCATGTTCCTTTGACTGTAGGATGGGGAAAGGAAACCAACCACACCAAGGTTTTAGCCTTAGTATACACTGGGGCCGAGGTAACAGTGTTACAGGTAACCCTTCCAATCTTGTAGACCCCATCATCCATATAGAGGGTCTAGGGGGAAGAGTAACTAAGGCAGTATAAACCACAGTCACATATTCCATAAACAAAGGGCTCCAGGGTTTATGGCTAATATTTTGGGTTTCCGATTTCCTGACAATATCTTGGGGGTAGATATAATGTTAGTGTGCATAATAGATATGCAGTTGGGAGGTGTTCAAACTTTGGTTTTCCTCACAAACCCTCTTATGTTATGCGGCAAGGGAGGTGGTGAGAGGAAATACAAACTGGACACCTGTTGTCATTCTCCCTCCCTGTAGTCCGACAAGGGCTGCTGGGAGGGTTGAAATAAATCAGATTATAGTCAGGTGTAGTTCATCCTGCATTTTAGCCCTTTTATGCTCCAGTGTTTCCTGTTAAGAACCGGACATTTCTTGGCGTAGGATGATAGATTACAGGGGACTCAATAGAGTGGCACCGCCATTGAGCACTGCAGTCCCCAATATCATCCCTGTCATTTATGATGGCCAAACAGACACAGGAGTGGCATGATGTCATAGAGGGGGTGGGATAAAACTTTTACACAGGCTTTTAAGATTTTAAATGACTGACAAACAGACAACATCTCTATATGCCAGGCTTACATGTAATGACGATCCATTTGTTAGTTTAAGGTTGACATGTTACAGATAGCCTCCCCAAATCAAGGGGAAATAATTTAAATCATAACTAACAAACCGTTTTGAATTTACAAGTTCAGGTGGTGGGAAGGATTGGCAGAAGTTAATCCTACCAATAGGAGGCAATATGCCTCCAGGAACAGAGGTAACCTTAGTGCTCACTCATAAACTGACCAAAGAGGTTTGGAGCACCACGGGGAGTGTGAGTGTGGATGTTATGACTGGCAAGCAAAACCAGGAGTCTGACGATATAGTTAATAGAACCTTTATTATGAGAATAATGACAGTAATGCAATATATAAATAAAGACACAGTGGGTGATTGAAACGACGAGCACTGTATCAGAAATAGCAGTCTCACAATCTCTGCACCACACTGTCCAAGACTAGGCCTCAGCCCACTGGAGTCTCATGGTAAGGTAACGTCCAAGAGATACTGCATACTATTGCACACTTTCTATTGCTCAGTGCCCAGCTAATGATTAGCCCAGCTAATAACAAACCTATTTTTATACACAGAAGGCAACTCCCTTTTAATTAGCAAAACAGTTTGTAACTAGATCTAACAGGTCAGTATCTCAGCTAGCCCCTCTGGACCCTTGGTCGTCCAACACATTTATGAACCCCTTGGCCAGATGCAAGAGTGGAAACTCCTCTGACTGTTGCAGCTCCATCCCTGTCATTGAGGAAGGAGGGTACCCATTCCTTGGAGTCCCTTGGGCACAGCGAGAAAATGAGACAACTCTCTGGACACAATACTGGACTCTACTACCAAATTGTCTTATGAACAGCAACAAATCAGGGCAGTAGCTCTCCAAAATTGCCTAGCCCTGGACTGTTCTTGCCGCCAAAGAAGGAGTTTGCGGGCTGGTAGGAAAATAATGCTGCAGTTACATTGAGAACAATGAAGGATCATTTAGGATCTATTGAAACTGACAGCTATAATAGACAAACTCCAGGAAACATCAGGTGCTGGACTATTTGGGCGATTTGGGAAGTCAGTGACCTACCTATCCAGTGAGTGACTTTAGTGTGGTTTATGATGTGGGACCAAGAGGTGTTCTAGTCACACTTAGTTTTTAGAACCATTTTTTGTTTTTTACAGGCCTTCACCATTTTCCCTTGCCTCTTTCTCCCTAGTCTGTTTGGAAGGGAAAAGGAAAAAGAGATGACCAACTGTAACGGTTTGTCTGACACACAGAGACAGTGGTTTAGGATAAAACACAGTTTTATTAAAATAAATAACCTTCACAGGTCCTGTACTATCTCAGCAGAATAGTACAGACACATGACAGGTTATAGATACATAGGCCTACACAGGTCCAGCATAAACAATAAGTCCACAATAGTCTATACTGACACAGGTCAGGCAGAGTGATGGATTCTCAGGAGCAATGTCTTCAGATCTTCAGAGTGTAAACAGTTCCATGTGCAGAGAGGTCAGTGATGGGGCTCCCTGCATATAAACAGCTGTGGAATTCGTAATGCCAAAAGCCAGGTAAGCAGAACTAGCATGAGCTGTTTAGGCAATACTGGGAACAGAGACACGTGAGGTACTGCCGTAGCAGTAACAGAGACAACACTTGCACACTGCTGAAGTCTAATGGAGGCAACCGGTGGCTCAACAGCCTGAGTGGTAACGGAGGCAGACACTTGCACTGAGCAGAGGCAATAACGGAGACTAGGCCCGAGGTAAACTGCCATAGCAGTAACGGAGACAACACTTGCACTCTGCGCCAGTATAATCGGAGGCAACCTGTGGCTCAACAGCCGAAGTGGTAATGGAGGCAAACACTTGTTCTGAGCAGAGGCAATAACGGAGACTAGGCCCAAGGTAAACTGCCGTAGCAGTAACGGAGACAACACTTGCACTCTGCACAAGTATAACGGAGGCAACCAGTGACACAACAGCCGGAGCAGTAACGGAGACTGGCCGCTGATACTCTGCACAAGGAAACAACCCAGTTGCCAGACAGACAGAATGTCGCCTAGGCGACACAGCACAGGAACGCCAACCAAGCCAGGTCGAATCACAGAGCAGGAATGTCATCCAGGCCGGGTCAGATCATGGAGCAGGAACATCAGCCAAGCCGGGTCGGGTCACAGAGCAGGAACGTCATCCAAGCTGGTCGGATCACGGAGCAGGAACATCAGAAGAGTAGTCAGGCAATCCGGGTCCGTACACAAGGGCAGCAGACAATATGCAGAGTAGTCAGGGAGGCCGAGTCAGTACACTGGGAAACACTGTGCAGAAATAAGCACTGGCACAGGAACACCATGAAAGGGCACCGGAGGGGTGCCTCTAGCCCAGTATATAAAGGTCATACTGGGCGGGACTAACACACGGTAGCCAATGGGAGCAAGGCACAGCCTAGACTGACAGAAAAAAAATAAAAAGAGCACTGGCACCGTGATACCATCTCCCATTTGTCTTCCTTGCTTCTAGGAGTGGGGTGTGTGTGTGTCAGTCAGGTAACGTGGGCTGGTGATGGGCGGGGCTTGCAAACAATAAAAGAGGTGTGCAGTGAGTCCTGGAGGGGCAGTGTTGGAAGAGGCAGTCTTGGAGGGAAACAGTTTGAAATGGAGCCAGAGAGCGATGGATGGGGGTCCCGCAAGACCATGCAGGCCCAAGAACTGTTCCAGAGGAGAGCCTTACCCAGACCTCCATAATGACTTTATCCAGTTTCCAAAGGCCTGCTTTTCCTGCCTCCTGTCCCAGGATTTGTTAGCTAAGTATCCCTCTCTTGTTTTATTGTTTCTTAATACAATATTTCTAGGAAAAATACCCCAATTAACCAACGCATAGTGTTTTCTACTGCAATTGTTGTATTATGTGTCTTATTTGCACTGCAGTAAGTAATTGTCTAGTTAATATTATTAGGTGTTTATCTAGAATATATTTGATAATATACAGTGTATTGTTATTGTTTGTTATTAACTGTTATTGCTTATTGCTAGTACTGGGGTGTTATTGTGTTAATTGTGGTATTGTTCATTAGAACAAACCAATCTGGGTATATCCTATAATTAAAGGGTTGGCTTTTTGGGTGTTTGCAAATGTAAATTGCTTCCAATAATTGTGTTTATGTCATGTAGTGTGGCCCTAACTCTGTGTCTTTGTTCTAAAACCACATGGTATAGGACTCCATTTTGTACAAAGCACATGGTATGTGAGTTTGCAGTTTCTTCACAACTGCATTGATTTTAACACAGCTGTTATGCAGCGTCTGCAGTAGGTTTCATGTCAAGTTAGTGGAGGCAGTTTTGATTGGGGTTGAAACATTGTGAGTAAAATGGTGATTTCTGGAGTATGGGTATGATGCATGGGACAAAACTTTTGCCTCAAACCAAAATCGGCAAAAAAATGGAACTTCCCTCTTGATGAAAAACTTTCCTCAAAAGTGCTATCTTCCTGCTTTTTTCGCCTAGCTCATTGCATTGAAATCAATTGGAAGACAAATTTTTCCCCACCACATGAAAGTTTTCTCTACTTTTCTACAGTCATATAAAAGGGTGTCAGGCTCTCGCAGCATGCAATTCTGTGTCTGAGAGAGAAGAGAGCAGAATGTTTTTGAGCTAGAGAAGATAGGCAAATAAAGGTGAATCGAAGCTTAGTTTAGGGAGTCTTTTAGGTAGGACATTTGTTCTCTGTATTAGGGGAGTCAGAGACACGCTGGGGCGAAGAAGGAAGGAAGGAGCTTGACCTCAAATACCCCAAAATTCAATGTGACTGACTGGCAAGGCACAAGCAGCTGGTGTCCAAATTGCTTGCTGATTTTGCTTTTATTGTCTCTGTACTGGGGAAGTCTGGAGTTGTTGTTTTTGTTTTTTTAGTTATATATTTTTTTTTGACTGACTGTGGTAAGATAGGCCGGAAAAATTAAAATAAAAAAAAAAGTAAAAAAATAATAAAACAAAATTAAAAATTAAAAAAATGAATACATAATTAAACAAATAAATATTCTAGGTCACAGAGAGCTGACAGGGAGCCTGATGAGAGCCTCTGTGACTGAGGCAGACTTGATAGAGAGCAGACGACACTGAGTATTTTGTTGAGAGCTAAAACAAGACTTCACACTCCGTCAGTTGTGTACCGTAGAGAGTAAAAACACAAACAGTAGTTGAGAAATATCTAGAAAATACCCAAGGGGCGGGGAAAGGTGGAGCAGTGCAGGGATGTGGAAGTAAAGTGGTAATTGAAACACTGACTGCAACAATGTTTGCTGCAGTGTGTGCAATAAATGATGATGACCCCTCTCCTCCTGGGGTGGATACAGTTTGTCAAGTTCTCACAGATTACAACACGCCACTCTCCCACCACCACTACCATATACCTCTGCCACATTGTAGATTTTACTTTATTTTTTAATCACTTAACATCATTATAAATATGTTCCAGTGTCACTTAAGCAGGAAGGTAGTGTTGTGGCCAAAGGACAAATACTCTCTGCCTGATAACAAATTTTTCAAGGTATATAGTGTTGTAGAACTCACAACTTTAACTTTCAGCAACTTATTTCTCCACTACAGCCCTCAGAAGAGGTAATATTGTGCTGGGAGCTGCTTTTAACAATAACAAAATGTGTTGAATAGGAGAAAAATGTGTTGGAATAGGTGAAAACTTTGGTGGAACAGGCAAAAAGGAGACAAATTTTGCACTGAAAAAAAGGAGAAAACAAGAGAAAAATCATCTGTTTTTCACGAAAAGTAATGCAGGAAATTTTTCTCACTTTTCGCTCACCCCTATTCTGGACATCCTACATAACAGGAGGAGAACCCCTCTTGTTTGTCTTCAGTTTGCTGTATGTTCTAGTACTAAAGTACTTGAACAGCACATTTTTCTTCATTTTAACAACCATTGTGACCTCAAATTTGTGTCAGTCATTGATCTACAACCTACTCATTTTGTTTTCACCTTTGCCTTTTCTAAGAATAGAAAGTTCACCCTTCCTTGCCTGCTGGATGTCAGTGATTCCCTAAAATGCAAGTAAAACATTAATAAGTGTATTTGCTTATTCTCAAATGGTTGGATTACCTAACAGCAATTTATTTTGTTATACAGTTTATATTTTGCATGTTTAATAACCATTTGCCTTTATTGTTCATAAAAGTGTGTAAAAATAATAAATATATCATTTCATAATTATTTTCGATGACTTAAAGAGGAACTTTCAGATAATAGCAAGTTGCCATGCATTCATTAAATGCATGGTGACTAGCTTGAAAATAGATGTCTTACCAAAAAAAAAATATGTGTGTCTAAAGGAATCCATCCCGTTTGGAGACCGGAACTGAGGCTAGAGAGCAGACATCTTGTCTGTGCGCATGCGCCGTCAGTTCCGGTCTCCATAGAGTAGACTCTTTGCACCATATGGTCACTGGAAGGGACTGACGGCGCAGGCTCACAGGCCACACTAACCTGCCCGTCAGTCCCGAAACAGAACGGATTCCTTTAGACACATCTATTTTTTTACGGTAAGACATCTAAACTGCTCCAAAAAATAAAGGGAACACTTAAACAACACAATGTAACTCGAAGTCAATCACACTTCTGTGAAATCACACTGTCCACTCAGAAAGCAACACTGACTGACAATCAATTTCACATGCTGTTGTGCAAATGGAACAGACAACAGGTGGAAATTATAGGCAATTAGCAAGACACCCCCAATAAAGGAGTGGTTCTGCAGGTGGTGACCACAGACCACTTCTCAGTTCCTATGCTTCCTGGCTGATGTTTTGGTCACTTTTGAATGCTGGCGGTGCTTTCACTCTAGTGGTAGCATGAGACGGAGTCTACAACCCACACAAGTGGCTCAGGTAGTGCAGCTTATCCAGTATGGCACATCAATGCAAGCTGTGGCAAGAAGGTTTGCTGTGTCTGTCAGCGTAGTGTCCAGAGCATGGAGGCACTACCAGGAGACAGGCCAGTACATCAGGAGACGTGGAGGAGGCCATAGGAGGGCAACAACCCAGTAGCAGGACCGCTATCTCCGCCTTTATGCAAGGAGGAGCAGGAGGAGCACTGCCAGAGCCCTGCAAAATGACCTCCAGCAGGCCACAAATGTGCATGTGTCCACTCAAACGGTCAGAAACAGACTCCATGAGGGTGGTATGAGGGCCCGACGACCACAGGTGGGGGTTGTGCTTACAGCCCAACACTGTGCAGGACGTTTGGCATTTGCCAGAGAACACCAAGATTGGCAAATATGCCACTGGTGCCCTGTGCTCTTCACAGATGATAGCAGGTTCACACTGAGCACATGTGACAGACGTGACAGAGTCTGGAGACGCAGTGGAGAACATTCTGATGCCTGCAACATCCTCCAGCATGACCGGTTTGGCGGTGGGTCAGTAATGGTGTGGGGTGGCATTTCTTTGGGGGGCCGCACAGCCCTCCGTGTGCTTGCCAGAGGTAGCCTGACTGCCATTAGGTACCGAGATGAGATCCTCAGACCCCTTGTGAGACCATATGCTGGTGCGGTTGGCCCTGGGTTCCTTCTAATGCAAGACAATGCTAGACCTCATGTGGCTGGAGTGTGTCAGCAGTTCCTGCAAGAGGAAGGCATTGATGCTATGGACTGGCCCGCCCGTTCCCCAGACCTGAATCAGATTGAGCACATCTAGGACATCATGTCTAGCTCCATCCACCAACGCCACGTAGCACCACAGACTGTCCAGGAGTTGGCGGATGCTTTAGTCCAGGTCTGGGAGGACATCCCTCAGGAGACCATCCGCAGCCTCATCAGGAGCATGCCCAGGCATTGTAGGGAGGTCATACGGGCACATGGAGGCCACACACACTACTGAGCCTCATTTTGACTTGTTTTAAGAACATTACATCAAAGTTGGATCAGCCTGTAGTGTGGTTTTCCATTTTGATTTTGAGTGTGACTCCATATCCAGACCTCCATGGATTGATAAATTTGATTTCCATTGAGAATTTTTGTGTGATTTTGTTGTCAGTTCATTCATTCAGATCTAGGATGTGTAATCTTAGTGTTCCCTTTATTTTTTGGAGCAGTGTATTTTCAAGCTAGTCGCCATGCATTTAATGAATGCATGGTAACTGGCTATTATCTGAAAGTTCTTCTTTATGGTGACTTGTTAACTCTGTATGAAATAAATAAGCAACTTAATTTTACATCTTGTGCATCCCCATTTGCTATGTGAGAAGTCTGTGCAGTCTCTCTAAAATAGAAAAATCATATTTGTTAGGTTTATAACAAAACCAGTTGAAAATGAAGAATGTGAAAAACATTGCCAGAAAGCGAAATGCGCATCTCTCATGTTCTTTGAAGGTTTACAAAAAGGCATTAGTTCTTCTCAGACATACTTATTAGTTCTTACATTTCCTATTTTATCTCTCTCTTTACTTTTTAAATTAGATTACTAATTTGGATTTGCTTTGAAGTTCAGTTCAAGTTCATTTACACAATTTCTGAATTAATTTTAAAATTAAAGAATGCTTAGAAGCATTTCTCCTTACAAAATTTGGGTTGTCAAGCATAATTTCCAGGTCAAAGAACGGAATATTCCATTGCAACCGCATCTCTTTAAATAATAACTATTACTGTAGGGTGTGCATGAATGTATTATTGTAATAAGTTCTAAATATCAAGTAATTCATTGTTAATATCAGCATAATATTTTATGCATACTGTTAACCCTTCCGTAGCTTGTGTTGTAGTACATTACTGGTAATAATTTTTTTCTTGTTTTTTTTTTCTAGCAAAATATTTTATCACAGCCACAAAAATATGGATACATGACAAAGTTTGCATTGTAATGTCGCTAATGCCTTAAAAAAAATTGACTGGAGAGAATGCTTACATCATATAGAAATAGGATGATATAACAAATATCACATACTTACAGCTAGCATATGTAAAAATTTATTACACATATGTTACATCCTGAAAATATAATCCTAGCACAGAGTCCTAATTACCTATAACTATATAAAACTATATAATAACTATATAAAATTATATATTTCTGGAAAGAAGACAACCTGCCGCATCTAATGTGGGGTGACTTGCCTTCTTACCCCAAGCGTGGTGTCCCCAAATGTTTCCAGAAGATGGCCCTATAGGAAAAAAATTGCATTTTCTTACATTTCTTACATTTCTGCCCCTTCAAATGTACTGAAATCTGTGAAAAACATGGAATTTCCAAATGTATTCATTAGCTAGTGCTCTTAGGAGACAAATGACACCCCATTGGAATGAGGTGACCTACCTTAGGGGGTGACAGACGCACATAACTACACCTACCTGTTTTCTTCTTTGAAAATAGCTGCTTGTACTAAAATGTTCGTAACTGTTATAGACATGAAGGAAAGTTATAAAAGGTATACAATTTTGAAAGTAGACATTCTCCCACATAAAATGAGGGGTCACTTGCCTGGGCTGAAATGCACAAATATTTCCAAAAGTTGGCACTATAGGAATAAATAGTTTTTTTGCATTTCCACCACTTAAAAATTACTAAAATCATTGAAAACCATAACATCTCCTGCTGTATTCAGTACCTTCTACCAGCATGAGAGAAATGGTAGCCTATTTGTGTGGGTTAGCATACAATATGTGGGTGTTAGGAACACTTATCTAAGCCTGCTTTTGAAATTATCTGCATGCACTAAAATGGTTATAACATAATAGATATGTAGGAAAGTTAGAGAAACCATGCAATTTTGAAAAGAAGACAACCTGCCGCATCTAATGAGGGGTCACTTGCCTTCTTACCCAAAGGGTTGTGTGTACAAATGCTTCCAGAAGGTGACGCTAAACTGAAATCTGTGAAAACCATGACATTTCCAACTGTTTTCATTAGCTAGTGTTCTTAGAAGAACAATGCCACCCCATTGGTATGAGTTGACCTACCTTAGGGGGTGCTGGAAATACAAAACTACACCTACTGCAACCTCTGATTTTTCTAACATTTTCTCAAACCTGACTTGTCTGTACAAAAATGGCCATAACACCTTCAGAAGTGAAGAAAAGGTAAATAAACCATAACATTTTGGAAAGAAGATAACCTTCTTACCTTCTTACCCCAATCCTGGTGTGCATAAATGTTTCCAGAAGTAGGCGATATAGGAAATCTGTACGGGGTGCTAGAAGTACAAAACTACACCTGCTACATCCTCTGATTTCTCTAACAATTTCTCATATATTCTTGCGTGTATGAAAATCATCATAACAGCTACAGAAGTGAAGAAAGGTAGATAAACTATACAATTTTGGAAAGAAGATATCCTGACACATCTAATGAGGGGTCACATGCCTTCTTACCCCAATCCTGAGGTGCATAAATATTTCCAGATGTAAGCGGTATAGGAAAAAAAATAGAATTTTTTAACATTTCTGTCCCTTCAGATGTACAGAAATCTGTGAAAACTATGGGATTTCCAACTGTATTTGTTAGCTAGTGCTCTTAGGAGATGAATGGTACCCCACTGGTATGAATTGACATACCATAGGGTGTGCTAGAAGTAAAAAACTACACATCAGTCAATTCAAAGATACAAAAATGGTTCAACACCATGGAAATTCCCAGGAGGACCTCCTGCCAACCTATGAAAAATGGTACCCCACTGCTGTGGGTTGACATACCGTATTGGTGCCAGGAGCATGTCTACCAGTGGAGCAAGGATGGGGAAGCAAACAGTGTATGTATGATTCTATGGCTATCAGAGGTCAGTCAGTGTACGTGAGGACTGACGACTGCCAGTGAAACCAGGTGGTGGGAGGGACAAGGGGTCAGGCAGAGTATGTGGGTATGTCTACCAGTGGGCAGTGAGCAAGTATGGTGGTGGTGGTGGTGGGGGAGGTAAGATAGTACATATGGGGGATCTGTGACTACCAGCGTGCACTGTAAGTCCCCCACATACACTGTTTGATTCCCAGCCTGAATCCAGTGCATACTGGCACTTGGGGCTACCAGTCAGTGGAGTCAGACTGGGGGGTCAAACTATGGGAATGGGACTGCCAGTGGGCTGTGGAACTAGGCTGATGGGTAGGGTATGTGGGGGGGGGATTGGAGGCATTTTGTGTGCATGCCACAGGGGTGTCCTGTGCACTGCAAAGCAATGCATTGGACCTCCTGTGGCACACAGAGAGTTCATTTTTTCATTTTATTTTAATTCATACCTAGGTCATATCATAGGGCAGAATAAAAAATAAATAAATGTGTGTGCCACAGGGGGGTCCAATGCATTTCAAGCATGGTTTTCCTTTGTCTGCCACAGGGGGCATATAGAGGGCTCATTTTTTTTAATTATTTTTATTTATTCATAGCTTATTCATTTATTCATAGTAATAGTTTTGTCTTTTATTTTTATTATTATAGACCTCATTGGGGGCCGTCAGGAGCCCTCCTGATCCCCCCCAATGAGGTCTTAGTACAAAAAAGTGCCCCCAGAAAAACTGACCCTTTGAGTGCCACAGGAGTCTCCAGTGCATTGCAAAGCAATGCACTCATAGGAGTCTCCCGCTGCACTCATAGGATTCATTTTTTTTTTTTTATAAAGATGTTCAGACCTCGTGGGGGAGGATCAGGACCCCTCCTGAAGTCCCCCCAGTTATTGATCTCCCAGCCGATTGTGCTGGGAGATCAATATGGTGACTGCAGCAGAGCAAAAGCTCTCCTGCCCTTCTCTCCTACCACCGCGAGATCGGGGAAAGTCACCTAAGGTCACTGATGACTATGTTAACGATGACGTTAGGAGGCTTCCATCGGTCCTGTCCACTCCTATCCGGAAGTTTGGGTAGAAGAGAGGGGAATGGAGAAGTTGCGCTTCTCCTTTGGAGATATTGATCGCCCAGCACGATCGGCTGGGAGATCAATAACTGGGGGGGCATGAGGCGTGATCCTCATGCCCCCCAAAGAGTGCCAGGCACAATTTTTTTTAAAATACGGCCACTGCATGCCGGTTATACCAGCTTATTTTTTTTATTTTACCTGTATAACGTGCTTGGCACTCTAGGGGTTAAGACCTTCTATTTTATGTCAGCCACATTAATTTCAACATTCATTTTATTGGTAAATGAGGAGTTATGCATGTGTACAGTATAGTTTATATTATCATACAACCATATGTTTTGCTGTAACTTTCATTTTTTGTGCAGTAAAAAACACATCACACAGTAAAATATAGTGTATGAACCACAAACAACTTCTGATTCTGCCTTTTTTTAATGTTTTGTACTTTACATGAACCTCTTGTATAAATAGGCGCTGGGGAAACCAGTCTGTTCATCTTCTGCAAATTCTATTCTATCTTCAAAAACCCTCTTAAAATACTAATTTTGGTCTTTAGTCAGACACTCTCTTATGGGCTCTAAGTTTTTATCTATCTATCTATCTATCTATCTATCTATCTATCTATCTATCTATCTATCTATAAATTCCTACATCTGTTTTTTTACCATTCTCATGTTTGTGTCAAATGTAAGCTATCCTTCTTCTCAGATTACTAATGCACATTACTTATTGATTATAGCAGTGGTCCCAAGTCTGCTACATGGTAGCAAACCTTTTTCACATCCCTTCTCCTTATTATCTGTGCTGTTGTTAATGCATTTGACCTGGCTTTCTCTGTCATAGCTTTTAAATCCTGCATGAAGCATATTCCTACTGTCGACTTCATGGACTGAGGGGTTCCTGAGGTGCTGCTACTACTACTACAGGAGCTAGATATTGATGCAATTCTACTGCTACTACTACTACTATGTGTCAAAGGTGCAGAACTTTCAACAGCAGCAGAATCATTCATCATAGCTAAGCTTGTGAAGGTTAATAACTTGTTTTGCTGTTTTTGTTACTGCTGGTTACTCAACACAAGTGGGTGAAGCTGAGTGGGAATTGGACTTGTAAGCAGCGATGATACTGATGATGACTGACAGGTTGACTGTCTTTTTTGCCACCTTTGCTTGTCCAGGGTCAGAGTTTCCAATGGTTTTCTCAAACTGTTTATAGATGGGCACAATGCTCCTTTTCAGTGGTGGAAGATTGAGCCTTTGCCTTTCTGCTAACTTTTTGGCTATTTCATCATCTCCCTAACTCTTTATGGCATCTGTAGCTGAAGAAGAAGAGGATGCTGGAGGGATATATTCTAGATCTGCATCATCATCATCAGTCATCATTAGATCATCCTCAGCATCAGCATCGCCCGCCACTTCTTGTCCACTACCCTTATTCTAAGCTTTTAGAGGTGTCAAACAATGTCTTTTTACTTTTACTTTCACAATATTCAATACTTCTTATCACAGTCTGTGCAAATCAATGATTTCTTTCCCCAGACTTCCCCATCACAGATACAATAACAGCAAGATCAACAAGCAAATTGGACTCCAGCTGCCTGTGTCTTACCAGTCAGTCACACTGAATTTTGGGGTATTTGAGGTCAACCTCCTTCTTTTCTCCCAAAGTGCCCCAGACTCCTCTAGAACAAATGTTCTAACTAAAAGACTCCCTATACTAAGCTTCAATTCCCCTTTATTTGCCTATCTTCTCTAGCTCAAAAACATGCTGCTTTCTCCTCTCACAAACACAGAATGTCATGCTGTGAGAGCTTGACACCCTTTCATATGTCTTCAGGAAAATTAGAGAAAACTTTCATATAGTGGTGAAAACTTTTTCTACCCATTGATTTCAATGCAATGAGCTAGGCGAAAAAAGCTGGAAAATGGCACTTTTAGCAGGAAATTATTCACCAAGCGGGTAGTGCCATTATTCACCGATTTTGGTTTGAGGTGAATATTTTCACCCATCCCTAGACTTGACCACCTTTGACCACCTTTAAAAATATACTATTAAGGGTACTGTACTGTCAGAGACAACAGAGTAAAGGGATTTGGGATTAATTATCTCTAATGACTTAAATGTAGGCAGGCAATGTAATAAAGTGGTGGGGAATGCAAGCAGGGTACTGGGTTGTATAGCTAGGGGCATTAGTAGCTAAAGGATCTGAACATGTATAGCTTGGAGGAGAGAAGAGAGAGAGGGGATATGATTGAAACATTCAAATACATGACGGGATTCAACAAAGTGCAGGATGGAAGTATATTTCAAAGGAGTAAAAATGTTAGGAGAAGAGGCCATAGTCTAAAAATTGAGGGACACAGGTTTAGATGTAATGTAAGAAAGTTTTACTTCACTGAGAGGGTAGTAGATATGTGGAATAGCCTACCAGCAGAAGTGATAGAATTTAATACAATGACAGAATTTAAGCATGCATGGGATAAGGCATAAGGCTGTCCTGAACATTAGACAAGACCAATGACCAAAAAAAGTTTGAGGTTTTTACTGTGGGAAAATGGGCAGACTAGATGGGCTGAAATGCCAATGAGATCGCTCCAGCTTACTAACAGAACACCTCCATCATCCGAGGATGCTGGGGGAAGTGATGGGAGCAGAGGCAGCGTGGCAAACTGCGGCAAGAGCAGTTTAGCTGGAAGTAGGCTGCTGGGCATACTTTAAAATGTAATTTTTTCGCAAATAAGTTTTTTTTTTTTAAATAAAAATGTTTTATATTTATTCGCTAACTATTCTACATATTGATCAAAACTTGTAAAGTGGTGATAGATCCACTTTAAGGACTGCCTTATGCCTATCCCATGCATGCTTAAAGGGATAGTAATACTTCGTTTTAACTTTATTTTATTTTGTAGGCATGAAAAAAACATGAAGAATGATATAAGTCTTATCTCTCAAACCTTTATGGTTTATGAGATATTCACAAGCAAAGTTTCCCCTCCCGCCCCTTTTACCTACTGTAAACAATCTCTTCTCAGATGTGGAATGCAGTCCATAGACTGGACAGATAACAGAAGGGGACACTCTTATTCCTTTGAAAACAATGAAATCCCTGCCCCCCTTGACAAGCTTTTCAGGTTTTTCTGTTATCTTAATAGAAGATTGTCCCTCTCTGCAGTCTACCTGGGCACCTCCCTTCTGCCCTGGCTGAAAAGTGTTACATCAGTAAAAGGGGCGGGAGGGGGACACTTTGCTTGTGAATATCTCTTAAACCATAAAGGTTTGGGAGATAAGACTTATATCATTATTCATGTTTTTTTAATGCCTACAAAATAAAATAAAGTTAAAACGAAGTATTACTATCCCTTTAAAGGGATAGTAATGTTTCATAATAAAAGCAGCTCTAATTAATCATTATAGTATTTGGACTTTGGAGAGTGTTATTTCAATTCTGTCAGAGTTGTAGTTCAAGAGTAATTGAATGATAAAGTATCCTTCTCCCGCCCCTTTTACTGATGTAACAGTGTTCAGCCCTAGCAGAAGGGAGGTGCCCAGGTAGACTGCAGAGAGGTATCTTCAATTAAGATAAGGTAAAAACCTGAAAAACTTGTCAAGGGGGGCAGGGCTTTCATTGTTCTCATAGGAAGAATATTGTCCCCTTCTGTTATCTGTCTGGTCTATGGACTGGATTCCACATTTGATAAGAGATGGCTTACACTAGGTAAAAGGGGCGGGAGGGGAAACTTTGCTTGTGAATATCTCTCAAACCATACATGTTTGAGAGATAAGACTTACATCATTCTTCATGTTTTTTTAATGCATACAAAATAATATAAAGATAAAACGAAGTATTGCTATCCCTTTAAATTCTGTCACTGTATTAACTTCTACCACTTCTGCTGGTAGGTTATTCCACTTATCTACTACCCTCTTAGTGAAGTAAAACTTTTTCACATCATGTCCAAACCTGTGTCCCTCAAGTTTAGACTATGGCCTCTTGTCCTAACATTTTTACTCCTTTGAATTGTACTTCCATCCTGTACTTTGTTGAATCCTTTCATGTATTTGAATGTTTCTATCATCTCCCCTCTCTCTCTTCTCTCCTCCAAGCTATACATGTTCAGATCTTTTAGTCTATCCTGATATGTCTTTTCCTGTAAGGCATATTTCTTAAAGAGGACACTTGGTGCAGGAAAGCCAAAAAGTGCTTTGCCACTTTTTTGTGTGTCGTGTTAGAATTCAGTGCTGCTCTAAGAGAAGAGCAATTGTTCGCTATTCTCTCATGAAATGATGTTTCAGTTTTGCCATGGTAGTATAGTCCACATGGACAAATTAGAATTTAGATAACATAGTCAGATGTGCAAGTTAGTCTGAATATAATTCATATAAGTTTGATGGTGTATGGGTGTCTGTATGCTGAGTCACTAAGCATACTGTTACAAGTGGTACAATTTACACATCTGTAACAGACTCATTTATTTTGTTTCCTGGTAAACCAGTTAGATTGCCTAGTCTGTGTAGGCTTGGTTTCCTGACAGTCACAACACACATGTCTCTGAGAGTGATGTCTCTCTCTGTGCCTGTTTGTGATGTGTCCTATTTTAATAAGATTTGGGTATCCTACAAACTACACTCAGCTACTTCTCTTCTAGACTATCTTGTATTCCTTTGTTGCCTATGTGTGGTACTTGCACCCTAAGATGCCATTCTAGTTCTCACCAAAATTTTTCTTTTATTTTTTTCCCCCTATATTTGCCCATTTTACTACCCCTTATCTCCAATGCATTTATCAGTGCCACTATCTTGTCATAGTATACTGGTAAAGGTTTCCCCCCACTCCTCTCATTCTCTGTATTTTAATTTATTTTCTTTATTTTATTTATTTCTTGTACACTTTAGTGAATAAACCTAGATTTTCCAATCCCCTATAATAATGCTTCTTTGTCTGTTATTGCTATATTTGGTCAACAACATTGAAATTGGAGAAAATAGGCAAAAAATAGCAATCCCCCCCCAGCGGGAGATTTCCTGAGAAAAGTGCAGTTTTAACACTTTTTTCACCCTACTCATTGTGTTGAAATCATTGGGAGGTCTGAATTTCTCCCCACCACATAGCAATTTTTTCTTCTGTTACTATAGTCATATAAAAGGGTGACAGACTCTCACAGCATGCCATTCTGTGTTTGTGGGAGGAGAAAGGAGCACATTTTTGAGATAGAGAGATAAGCGAATAAAGTGGTGTTGAAGCTGAGTCTTTTAGGTAGTGCATTTGTTCTCCATATTAGGGGCATCTGGGGGCACTCTGAGGGAGAAGAAAGGAGAAAGCAGGTTGACCCCAAAAGCCCCAAAATTCGGTGTGACTGACTGGCAAAACAGAAGCAGCCGCAATACAAGCTCCTTCCTGATCTGGCTGTTATTATTTATGTGCAAAGGAGTTTGGACAGGGTGAGAGAAGGGAGCAAAGGAGATTCACCCCAACATTCTGTGTGACTAATTTGATTTGAAAGACATAGGCATCTTTGGTCCAATTTCCCTGCTGATCTTGCTGATATTATTATATTATTAACTCTGTGTTGAACGTGTCTGGGGGTGTGAGAAGGGACAAAGGAGGTTGATTCCCAAATATCCCAACATTCAGCATCTGCGGCCCAAGCAATTTCTTTTGCAGATCTTGCTGTTATTATTTCTGTGTTGGATGTGTCTGGGGGTGTGAGAAGGGAGCAGAGGATAGGTTGATCCCAAATACCCCAACATTCTGTCTTATTAATTTCATTTGGAAGACACAGGCAGCAGCAGTCCAATGTTATTGTTGATCTTGCTGTTATTATCTCTGTGCTGGGGTAAGCCTGGAGAAAAAAAGACTGGGACACTGACGTGAGCTGTGAGACTGAGGCAGACTTTATAGATAGCAGAGAAGATTGAGTATTTTGTTGAGTGCCAAGGCAAGACAACACACTCCTTCAGTTGTGCTCTGTACTTTAGAGTAAAAACACACACAGTAAGGTCCATCAACTTCACAAGGGGCAGGAGGTAGGGGAAAAGGAGTAGCAGTGCAAGGATGTGGGAGCATGGGCAATAAATGATGATGATCCCTCTCCTCCTGGGTAGGATTCAGTTTCTCAAGGTCCCACCAAAGGTTCCACAACCACCATTGCCAGTACTATAAAAAACATATAAGAAGAACACTGAAGAAGACAATGAGTCACAGTCTATTACTGATGATTGCATAACGAAGGAAGGTGTAGCAGCTGACCAAATGCTGCATCTGACATTGAGACAAACAAGGACCAAAACACTTGCTCTCAAAGTAGTAGCAAACTTTGTATCACGGTGCCTGTGTATTTTGGTGACATTTTGACACTAGATGTCTGATGCTTTCTTATTGGCTAAATGTTATGGCTCCACCCAGTGGTAGCCTTTAAGTACTGTGCTCTGTCACTAATGCAGGGCCCTTTCGTGGTGCTTCCGTTGCTTTGTGCTTGCTGCTAATTCAATAAAACTGTGTTTTACCAAATTGCCTGTCTCTGAGTGTACTGAAAACTGTTACAATTTGTGAAAGTAAAAGTAAACAGACATTCTTTGAATTCTCTAAAAGGAACATAAGGGCTGTGGGCAAGAAGTGGTGGGCGATACTGAGGATGACCTAATGATGACTGATGATGATGATGTAGATCTAGAATATTTCCCTCCAGCATCCTCTCGTTTTTAGATAAACATGAATTTGAGAGTCAGGGAGATGATGACAAGGCCAGAAAGTTAGCTGAAAAGCAAAGGCTCAGTCTTCCACCACTGAAAAGGAATACTGTGTCTGTCCATAAACTGTTTGAGAAAACAATTGGAAAGTCTGACCCTGTATAAGCAAATATTGCAAAAATATACACAGTTATCCTGTCAGTCATCATCCACATCATCACTTGCAAGTACAAGGCCCGCTCAGCCACACCAACTTGTGTTGAGTAACCAGAAGCAACAACAACAGCAACACAGGCTATTAACATCCACAACCTTGGCTATGATGAGTGCCTCTGCTGTTGCTGGAAGTGCTGTATGTTTGACACCTAGTAGTAGTAGTAGAAGCAATAGAATTGCATCAACATCTAGCCCTAGTACCCCGCAGCCCATGAAGTCCACAGTATGGAGATACTTCAATCAGGATTCAAAAGCTAAGCATGTTGTCTGCACAAAAAGCACATGTGTACAGGGAAAGCAGACTCATGCCTAGGATCCTCCTCTATGAGATCCCACCTCAAGCACAACCACAGGTCTGACTGGGAGACACACCATCACCAGGTCAGGGGTACCATAAATAGCAGCAGAAGTACTCCAAAAAGTTCCCATAGCTCTGTGTAGATAAGAGAAGTAGTGATTTTATTAAATGTGTCAGAGACTGTGCCACTGCCAACAGTTAGTTAATTCCAAGTAACACCTATAGCTCATGCTGCAGAGTAGTATGATGACTCTGTGTTTGCTGAGGAGATGACAAGTGTCATAGACTTCCCACACACGCTGCCTCTACCTTCACCACCTCCTCTATTCATGTTGTTAAAGCAATGAAGTGCCAGAGTTCTTCTGCCATGTCCTGCCAATCCACACTGACTAAGTTCCTGGGACGGAGTCAAACCACCACAAAAACAATCCCAAAGTATGCTTGTGGAATGGCAAGGTTGCCAAGATCTTGACAATTAACAAAACAAAATATCTAAATGAAAATAAAAATAAATGTAATAAACATAAATTTAACGATCTAGCATAAAACAGCTATAGACATTTTTCTCATTTAACCCGGTTGGACTTAAAAGTGTTCAACTCTCTAATCTAATCTTTTTGGAGTAATTTTTTTCACAATCTCCTCCCCGACTTAGAGGAGGATACAAATATGGACCCAATCTACATAATTCAGAGAGTTATACATGCAAGAAAAGCACATGGCTATCCTCAGCACCATCAGGATGTTACAGATGTATGTGACGTACTTCATGTGAATCTATGTGATCTGGACTGTACTTTACCCATCCACATATGAACAAAAAGAATATATATATATATATATATATATATCTATATATATATATATATATAATTTCAAAACTCTTGCAGATTTGGCTATGTAGACAAAATGGATTGCACTGTAATCGAGAGAATAGCTTGGACATAGATCAACCATTAAAGTAGCATTCTGTGATTCTAGTTCTGAAAAACCTGTGGCCAAAGATAATCTGAAATTTTTATGCACCCACTAATTTCAGCTTCATAGAAATAGATCATATACCCCCACTAAGGAGGGGTGGACACATGCAAAAAAAATACTCAAAAAAGAATGTTTTTGAATTAAACAGTTGAATACTTTCAGTCCAGCCCAGTTAAAAGAAAAAAAATGTTTATAGTTGTTTTTTTGCCATATTGTTAAATGTATGTTGATTACATTTATTGTTTTCTTTATTTTATTTTCATTTTTCATTTTTGATCATTATTTTTTATTATTTTATTTTTTTATTTTCTCTTTGCTTGGTTTTGATTTTCTGGAATAGCTACAGTACTTTGTAGATGCAACCTTTGAAGTAACAACTATGTATATCTTATAATTAGATCAATTGCCTTGATTCCTATTCCTAGCACAGTGGGGCACTGTGGATATGTAGCTATTATGCTGGTAGTGATGATGGTGGTTTCTTATGTCTATTAATCTCTACTATTTTATCTGAACATGTCACATTCATGGGTCGTTTGATATATATATTTCATCAACATCATCTTCAGCCACTGTTGATCTGCTGAAGGATGAAGGCCCCCTCAGCAAGTTTCCAACAACTTTAATCTTGTACTATTTGTTACCACAGTATACCAACACATTTGTTCATTTCATCTAACCATTTTGTCTTTGATCATCTTCATGGGTGTTTAGAATCAAGTGGATTCCATTCGAAAATTAGTTTGGTCCATCTCTTTATATATCTGCATCTACAGTAATTTACAGTATAGGCAGGTGTTGAAACATGCTGTAAAGTAAGAATGCTTTCAAAAACAGACATGTTAATAGTTTATATTTCTCAACTAACAAAATGCATAATGAGTGAACAAAAGAAAAATCTAAATCAAATCAATATTTGGTGTGACCACCCTTTGTCTTCAAAGCAGCATCGATTCGTCTATGTACACTTGCAAATATTTTGGTAAGGAACCTGGCTCGGCAGGTAGGTTGTTTCAGACATTTTGGAGAACTAACCACTGTTCTTCTGTGGATTTAGGTAGACTCAGTTGCTTCTCTCTCTTCATCTAATCCCAGACAGACTAGATGATGTAGAGATCAGGGCTCTGTGCGGGCCATCCCATTACTTCCGGGACTCCTTGTTCTTCTTTACACTGAGGATAATTCTTAATGACTTTGACTATATATTTGAGGTTGTTGTAATGCTGCAGAATAAATTTGGGGCCAATCAGATGCCTCCCTTATGGTACTGCATGATGGCTAAGTATCTGCCTGTACTTCTTAGCATTGAGGATAACATTAATTCTGACCAAATCCCCCACTCCATTGGTAGAAATGCAGCCCTTTGCAAGGAACATCCACCATGCTTAACCGTTGCCTGCTGACACTCATTCGTGTATCGCTCTGCAGCCCTTAGCCTAACAAACTGCCTTCTGCTAAAGCAAAATATTTAACATTTTGACTCAGCAGTCCAGAGCTCCTGCTGCCACTTTTCTGCACCTCCATTTCCTATGTGCAGTTGAGTTACTTGGCCTTGTATGGCTTTTCGGCCAAAAGTCTTCCATGAAGATCACTTCTAACCAGACATCTCCGGACAGTAGATGGATATACCAGGTTCCCACTTTTCTAAACTGATGGCACTGCTGTACATCTTCTGATTGCAAAGGGAAGTAAGCATGATGTGTCTTTCATCTGCAGCACTAAGTTTCCTGGGTCGACCAACGTTGCCCGTTTCTTTGTGCTTCTTCAAAAGAGCTTGGACGGCACACCTGGAAATCCCTGTCTTCCTTGAAATTTCTGCCCGGGAGAGACCTTGCTGATGCAGTATAACTATCATTTGTCTTTTTGCTGTGCTTATTCTTGCCATAGTGTATGACTTTTGACATTAAACTGTCATCAGCAACCTAACCTTGTTAGCTAAGTTTGGCTGTCCCTCACCCAGTTTTATTCCACCTACACAGCTGTTTCTATTTCAGTTAATGGTTGTGTTTCAACCTACGTATTAAATTGATGATCATTAGCACCTGTCTGGTATAATTGTTTAATTATACAACTTACTAAATGCCTACAAAATTTCTGACTTTGTGCAAGTGTACCTAGAAGACCTGATGCTGTTTTGAAGGCAAAGGCTGGTCACACCAAATATTGATTTGATTTAGATTTTTCTTCTGCTCACTAAGTATGTATTTTGTTAATTGATAAATATAAACTATTAACACGTCTATTTTTGAAAGCATTTTTACTTTACAGCATTTTTTCACACCTGCCTGGAACCTTTGCACATTACTGTATATCTATATCATCATTAGCAGCAGCAGCATCAGTAGCCGTTGTTGATCCACTGTAGGATGAAGGCCTTCTCAGCAAGTTTTCAACAGCTTTAGTCCTGTGTCTTTTGTTTTCACTGTGTACCAACAAGTGTGGTAATTTCATCTACCCACCTTGTCTTTGGTAATCTTCTTGGACATTTAGTATTGAGTGGAATCCATTCCAAAATTTGTTTGGTCCATCTACCATTATGTCTTCTTACAATGTTGCCTGATCATTTCCATATAGGCATTTTACTCTTTCAAAAATGTCATTGACCTTTGTTTGCTGATGATTCCATACACACATGTTTTGGACTCTTTTTGCTGTGTTCAGAATTTGTTGCGCCATTATTTTCTGAGTAGCCTTTAAGATTTTGTATGCCTTTGGTGTTCAGTGGCCATTTGTCACAGCCATAACATAAGAACTGGGAGGACGCATTTATCAAAATCCTTCCACTTGAGGCAGAGGCAAATTTGTCTTAAATACAGTACTATTAAGTTTTCAGAGTGTTTGCCATCCTAATGTTATTCATTGATCAATTTCCATCATGGCGTTTCCATCTGTTGACATTTCCTGTTGTCCACTTCTTCCACTTCTTGTCCATCTACTGTGATTTTCTTAGGTATTGAAAATCTGTTAAACACGACTTGCATTTTGTTGATATCACCTTCTGTCCAAAATGTTTGCTTTCCTGTTGTTGCTCTTCAATGTGATATTGCAGTTCTTCAGGACTACTGGCAAAGAGTATGATTTCGTCAGCAAAACGTAAGTGTTATAGGTATACTCCATTGATCTGAAGTCCTTTTTTATCCCAATTTATTTTGTATAAAATTTATTCTAAACAGGCAGAAAATAGTTTTGGGGATATTGTGTATCCTTGTCAGAAACTTTTTTTTCTGTGTTGATCTGGACTTTATCATTGTTAATCTGCAGTTTTATATTCATATATTGATTTGAAGATATTGATGTAAGCTCTCTCTATTCCTTGGTTGATCAGGTCATCAATTATTACTTGCTTTTTCAATGAAGTCAATGAAGGCTATGCACAAATGATGGTTGTATGCATTATGTCGCTCTATAACTTATTGCACTGTCTGTATGGGGTCCATTGTACTGAAACCACTCCTGAAGCCTGCTTGTTCTTTAGGTTGTACCACATTAAGTAGTGTGTCCTTTCTTCTTGATAGTATCTTTGTGAAATCATTGCAAACCACTTATAATAGGCTTATTGTTTTGTAGTTTTTTAGTTCTGCCATATCAACCTTTTTGTGCAGTAGGATGGCTTCTGCATTTTCCATATTTCAGGGACTTTGCCAAGTAGTAGATATTTTGATAATAGTTTGAATAAGGGATGACCTCCTTCTGCTTTCAACATTTCAATAGTAACTTTATAAGGTCCAGCTGCTTTGTCATTTTTAAATTATTTTATTGCAGCTTCTACTTATTCTACCAAAACATCTGGCATAGTTTCAACCTCTGGTACTGCATTCAGTTGTTGTCCTTTATCCTTATAAAGATTTGAATTAAATTATTCCATAATTCTAGTATTTGTTGTTGAGTTTTTGCTGTTGTGCCATCTTCAAGCTTTAATACATTTAGCTCCTATGTGTGGTCATCTTTTGTTTTGCTTTCTTTAGTCCTTGATTTTCATCCAGTGTCCTTTTGGTGACCTCAGAATTGAACTTGCACATTTCTTCTTTGATGTGCTTCCTTATGGTTTTGCACATTTTTACATATTCCACTCTGTTTCTAATATTACCGTTTTGCTTCATTTCTTGTTTCTTTTTCATCATGGCAACTGTTTCTCTTGATTTTTGGGTTGGATTTTCTTGTTTCACTGTAGGTGCCAGAGCATGGGCAATGTCTATGATAATTCAATGCAGGTAGAACTGAAGTGCTCAGAAAAAGGGTGTAAAAGAGAAACAGAATAAGGTGTATCTAAGAGTAGTATTTGTTAAAACACAATGGAGTGCAAGTAATAATAATAAAAAAGTGTCCAAAAGAGTTTAAATACTCTCTAGAAATAAAGTTTTATTTTTAAAACAATATAAAAGTACCAGAGAATATTGTGTTGCACAAAACAATAAGCACATATCCTAGTTTAAAATATTGTGTAATTTTATAGCATCATATTCTCCAGTTTTCAGTCCAATTGTACTGACTTTCTCTCTCAGGCTTCTACTCCACGTGTTCCATTGTGTTTCAGGACTGTGTTGAATTAATGAATCTTCTGTACAACTCTTCTACTCCTCCCACCTCCCTCTGAGCTGCCCCAGGGAGCATGTTCATGCTTCCCTTTGGTGTGGTGTGAAGGGCTTCTATCATTACATCAATCTCCAGTTAGCATTATACTGAGGTTGCAACCCCAGTATAAGGCTAACTGGAGCTTGATGTAACGATAAAAGCTATTCACACCACACCGAAGGGAAGCATGAACGCGCTCCCTGGGGCAGCTGGGAGAAAGGTTGAAGGATAATTAGGATTCAGAGTGCTGCATTATGCTGACCGGCACAGCTTGAATTTGAATTATATCGTTAAAAGTACTTAAATGAAAATAACATGCTTTCTAATAGTACTTTAATAAATAAACCTATGCTAAAAACTTTTGAAGAGGTGAACCTTCCCCTTTAAGTGTTCCAATGTCTAAAGACCAAGGCAACTGAATAATCTATTTAATCTATATCAATTTCACGATATGAAATATATATATATACTAGTGTAAAAGCCCGTGTACATGGAACAAGGTCTGGGTGATGTTAACCTTTTGAGTGCCAGAGGGATACACAACGCATTGCTTTGCAATGCGTTGCATACCCCTCTGACACTCAAAGGGTTAAGAGGCTGGTACTGCTCTGCATCCTGTCGCCGATGCAGTCATGCACTGTAGAGACTTCCCGAAAGCACAGATTGCTCCCAGCACAGAACTCCCAGCATTCTGTGCATTCGGGCAGTCTCTACTGTGCATGACAGCTTCTGAAAACATCCTAGTGAATTATTATATAGGATATATATATATCTTTATATCTATCTATCTATCTATCTATCTATCTATCTATCTATCTATCTATCTATCTATCTAATACATGTGCTGAATAATCAAGTGTACTATTTTATCTATATCAATCTATAAATATTAACAAAAATCATATAAATTATTCCAATAGTGAATTATTAAAATGCAAATGAAAAATGCAAAATTAATTATATATACCTCTTTAATTATATATCTGTCACATCTCTATGATAGAGAACTAATTCATTAAATAAAAGTTTCAGTTCAAGTTGGTTTAAAGATTATCCGTCCTGTGGGCCGTGTAATATCCCCCACAAGCCCTTCATAGCCACTATACAATATATACGTGGCCACACTCAAATGTGAGAAGGATATAATCTTTTATGAGTTTCAAATATTCCAAAAGCATATTAACCCTATAAGCCCCTCCTTGTTTTTTCTTTTTGTTTATAATACCACATAGACTCATCAGACCACCACATGCCATCAGCAATAAAATCATCCATCTGGTAGTGCAGGAACTGTTAACATGCATATCTCCAGCTGTGCTAACAGAAGAACAGTTAAGCCTTATACAGCAGAATTCATGCAACAAGATCATTAATGTTTTATAAAGTATTATTTCAGAATAAAGTCCTCTTGAAATGTTTTTAATAATTGGGACATTTAAGCATACCATTTAAACCTTGATGGTTAACTTCAGACTCTGCTTAGGCCTTATTCAATTTTACAGCCAGTGAGGAAGAAATATTGCACCATGTAATAGCGCTAATCTCCATTTTAGAAATGGTTCATTTGGGCTGCACACTGTATGTTCTCACTCCTATTGCAGCACTTCAAAATGTGTTCACACTCAATAAATAAATTATAACAGTTAGGGTGCAACAAGCCCTGGATCATCTGGGAACCTGGCAATTCAGTCACTGCAGGGGCAGATTGTGGTGCAATACCAGCCTGGGGGATTTTTTTATTTAACTGGCCCACTAGCTGGTATTCGATTGCCAGGGTGGGGGTGTGGGTACACAGTGCATTGCTCAGCAGTAAATACTGTATGCAGTATATTATCAGTTATTAACCACTTGCATGCCAGAGAGGTGTACAGTAATGCATTCTGCGATTAACCCATTGATTGTCCAATAGGTGCACAACACATTGCACAGAATATGTACCTCAATTAATAACTCATACTGTGCTAAAGAGGCATAATTCATCACTAATTGGCATCTTTATTCACATTTCTGGCATACAAGGGGTCAAATACTCATGAATTATGCCTCTCTAGCATACAGGGGGTTAAACTGCGAGGTACTGCACCTAAGAGGAATTCAATGGGTCAATAGTAGAATAAAACAGTGCTATAATCCTGTCTGGCATGCAAGTGGTTAATAACTGATTATTTATACCTATCTAAAGAATACAAGGGGTTAAAGGGTTAACGTATCATGCATTAAACCTATCTAGCAACAATACAGTTAGTTAAGAAAAATTAATACCATTTGGAACTGCCAGGTAGTTGGGACCCAGAAGTTTTGCCTGCTAATCATGCACTGCACCGGGATACACACTGCAGGCAGAGCACGGACGGCTAAGTCAGCCTTAGGGGTGGAACAGGTACAAAGAACAGGACCCGGTCTACTCTGTTCTGGTGAGTTGTGCCTCACATCCACAAAGTTGTGGACTGGAGAGGTGAGATCATTTGATTTCCCTACCGGCCCATAACTGGGCGCCCCACCGGGGGATGACCGATCCCCCAATAGGACAATTCGCCCCTGGTCATCTGTACCAAAGTAAATGCAAGAACTCATATTCAGGCATATAAATCATCCATCAAGCAGATCTATTAAAAGATTCACTGTTCAAAGAATCAAGTATAGTTATTTTCCCCTATCGAAATGCAATAAATGTTAGAAAGGCTCAGAACATTTAATTATATTCACAAATTCAGATGTATTTTTGAACATAAATGATCTATCTATCTATCTATCTATCTATCTATCTATCTATCTATCTAGCTATCTATCTAGCTATCTATCTAGCTATCTAGCTATCTATCTATAATATATACAGTCCTTTGTTGCATTATAGTCCTTTGCAGGTGAATCACATCTATTTATATTGAACTAGCAATGTGGGATGGCGCTCCCCGTCAGGATATATAAGGAATTAATGCACACACACGGATGCAAGACAAACACACAGAGACACACACGCAAATGCACACGCATGCACTGAGATGCATAAAGAGCGACAGTCATACACACATACATGCAATGCACAACATGCAGACACATAGAATGTGATACAGATATGCAACACACACAGTGAGGAACACACAGGCACACACAGAGACACACGCACACACAGAGAAGTGAGTCATAAGGGGGTGACTTATGTGTCATTGTAATGAGTTTGTGTTTGTAATTATGCCTCCACTGTTTCATTCATTCATATAGTTGAAATGCATGGGGTAATTGCACATACTATGGTGGAAGGTGGATCTTGCTGGCTCCCGGGGTGTGAGTGAGTGTGTGAGCGTGTGAGTGTGTGTGATTGAGTGAGAGTGTGTGATTGTGAGAGAGTGTGAGTGTGAGAGTGTGTGAGTGAGAGGGTGTATGAGAGTGAGTGAGAGAGTGTGAGTGAGAGTGTGAGTGTGTGTGATTGAGTGAGAGTGTGTGTGATTGAGTGAGAGTGAGAGTGTGTGATTGAGTGTGAGTGAGAGTGTGTGAGTGAGAGAGTGTGAGAGTGTGAATGAGTGTGCGTAAGAGAGTGTGAGTGTGTGTGATTGAGTGTGTGAGTGAGAGTGTGTCAGAGTGTGTGTGATTAAGTGTGAGTGTGTGTGTGATTGAGTGTGTGTGATTGAGTGAGAGTGTGTGAGAGAGTGAAAGTGTGTGAATTATTGTGAGTGTGCATAATTGAGTGTGTGTGAGAGTGAGAGTGTGAGTGTGTGATTGAGTGTGTGTTAGTGTGTGTGTGTGTTGGGCGGGCTGGATAGTGGGGGCAGGCCAACTCACTGCATGATTTAAATTACTCCCCATTGCATCACTCAGTGGGAGCAGTAACTTCTCCTTACTTAACCTTTTTAGTGCCAGAGGGGTACGCAACGCATTGCTTTGCAATGCGTTGCGTACCCCTCTGGCACTCAAAGGGTTAAGTTGAGGTAACATAGCAATATAACACACTGTGGCTCTTTAGTTGAGGCAGCGTAGCAATATGCTGAGGGAACAAATAGAAAGTGTTTTTTGAGGCTTGCCCTCTGTAACATACAGCAAAGCATCTCTCTCCCTTTAAGGAAAAAGAGCGGGAATCAGGAAGCAGGAAGTGGAGGAGTGACAGTTGAAAACAGACAGTTAGGTTGACTGAAGATATGAAAAGAGTTAAATAAAAGAGTTGCTATTAAGTTTATCCCTGAGTGTTTGTATTTTATGGAAACATTACACCTTAGTACTGAAACAGAGTATATGGAGGGTTACAATTATCTGTGGGAGGTGAAACAGTGTGTTTGTGGGGTCATGATCCTGAGTGAGAGTGTATGTGGACCAGGAGAAGTTATTGATATCCCCTACTTCAGGAGAGAGTGGCAGCTATATTTTTTTTTGTCAGTTGGATAGTGGTGGGCGGGCTGGAGGGGGCGGGCCAACTACCTGTATGATAAATATGCCCCATTGAATCACCCAATGGGAGCAGTAAAGTCCCCATTGAATCACCCAATAGGAGTTGTGTCTCCTAATGAGACATAAATTATGTAATGAGGCATTCTGTTCAATGTATGTTTGTTTTCTGAGGAGACATAAATTATATTCTGTGTATGAGGTACCATAAATTATGCAATGTGGCTTATTCTTTTATATATATAGATTGACTGTGCACTGTGGCCTTTATCAAGATTTCAATACAACAGCAAATACTCCTCTTATATACCATATATGCAAACCAAGAACAGGAAATATGTCAAAGCTAACACTTTTCTAAATGGATAAGAGGCAAATTAGGGCGGTGAATATGTAAGGAGCCAAAGATTCCTAAGTGCATAAAAATGAATAACAAATAGTGACACGGATAAGAAGATACATACAAATGTGCATATTTTACAAAATAGCAGCAATATGTTGCAAAAATAAAGATCCCACGTAACCAGTGCTGCAACATATCCAAGCACATCCCTGAAATACATGACCACAAATGGCCATGTCAATAGATATGTGATGCACCATAAGCAGTCTGTAACTAGTAATATGAAGAATAATAATTTATAACAATGCAGGGACCATAGCAAGAAAGAGATACATCAGAGTAAATTTAGATCATATGGCACAACAATGTTAATAGTGGACAGTACTAGAGAATTATGAGATTTGAATAGTAGTTGCCTAATGTATATTGTCTGTATACCAAAGTAGTATGGAATAAATATTAAAGAAGGAAATAACATTAGTGTTTAGGGTTATGATGCTAAGTACACAATGCAAACTGCTTTGCATGAGAGAACATACAGTATTACTGACATAATCAAACACATCCAGGAGTATATCAGAAAAAATAATGTATAATGTAAAAATGTATCCCTGAATAAAGTGGCAAATGTGTTAAAATATCAATAAGCAGATTATGAACAATACAACTTTAGTCCATAATCTGCCAGTTCATATTATATGCACCATTTTTTCACCATATCAGTGAAGGGAAGGGCAATTGGGGGTATATGGGTTTTTGGTGGAGTTCAGTTCCTCTGCTCCTTATTTAGCTCCATATAGTAACAAGATGCAGAGGATATTTTCCTGGGCGTGCTATAGTGATGGTAAAAGGGACTGCCCATGTGATAATGCTGGAGATGTTATGTTCACTGCATGCACTAACCCATTCATACATAAGCAATGGTGTTGGTGCAGGATTTTAAAGCTGCAGTATAAAGGCAGAAAAAGAGCTCAGCTGTCAAATCCACACAATGCCTCCATTGAGTCTCTGGCCCATATAGTTTGCAACCTAATTTTTGAAAAGTTCAAAGCTAATGTTTTTATATTTGAAAGTGATATTAATTTTTTAAGACTATTTATTTTCTGTAATTTTAATCATGGTAATTACTTTTAAGTATTTGAAAAATATAAGTTTAAATATTTTATCTACCTATTACAGCCCTTAGTAAAAGATACAATTCTGTGATAGAAATTCTAAAATAAAAACATTAGTTGTTGTAGTGAGCCAGAGGGAATTGATTTAAAACTGAAAATAAACCTTTTTCATGTTAAAATTCTTGGCTTGGATCATATTCAGATTCCAGTGAAAAAAATCATCTGGTCTGTGCCTCATGTTTGTATTGTTTTGTTTTTTGTTTTCATCACCTATGATGACACAAGGTATGTAGCCAACTCATATTGGCTCAGATAGGCATAACACTGGGGTGTTCCTTTACTGAGAGTCTGATATCATCCTATATAATAATTTGCTAGGATGCTTGTCAGAAGTCTTCATGCTCAGTAGAGACTGCCCGAATGCACAGAATGCTGGAGCACGGAATGCTGGAGCACGGTATGCTGAAGCATGAAATGCTGGGAGCACGGAATGCTGGGAGGTGTAGGAATGCTGGGAGTTCTGTGCTGGGAGCATTCTGTGAGTTCGGGCAGTCTCTACAGTGCATAATTGCGTCGGCAGCAGGACGCAGAGCAGAACCGGCCATTTAACATAACCCAGACCTTGGCCCGTGTATACAGGCTTTTACACTAGTCTCTTTTAAAAGCCAAAGAGGAAACACAGCAAGCACAGACTACAAATGAATAAAATTAACCAAACAGACCTCAACAGAAAAGGATATTTTATCAGGACTTTTCACCATAAGGTAAAGTCTGCTATTGCAGTGATTACAGAAACTTTTAACTAAGGTATCCTTCCTAGAGTCAACAGACTTCATTTTTAAGCACTAGTGATGAGCGAGCACCCCAATGCTCGGGTGTTCGGGTGCTCTGACCGAGCGCCCCCGGAGGCTCGAGTGCTCGGCCGAGCACCCGAGCCCCATTGAAGTCAATGGGAGGACTCGAGCATTACACCAGGCACCCCCTGCTCTGATGAGGGGAGGGTGTCTGGTCCATAGGAAAAGTGCAGAAAAAGATGGAAACACCACAGAAATGGTTCAGGGACAGCATAGGGAGGATGTCTGGATGCATCTTGGACTCCAACATCGCTGCTGGGAACGATCTTTCGCCCGTAGTACGCCATTTTTACAGACTGCCCATAAAACACACAAAAAGGAAAATAAAAACGACTTTAGGCGAAAAATTGTTACCAAACAATATTTGCTGTATATTTACTTGTATATTATCTGCAAATTATCCCAAAAATTTCCTTGATTTTCTGAAGTGAGGCCATGATTAAGAGGGAAACGTGCGCAGAGGCAAATTATCCCAAAAATTTCCTTGATTTTCTGAAGTGAGGCCATGATTAAGAGGGAAACGTGCGCAGAGGCAAATTCTCCCAAAAAATTCCTTGATTTTATTGAACTGAGGCCATGATTAAGAGGGAAACGTGCGCTGAGCTGACCATCTAAAACATTATGGGTGAGGGTCTGCTGCAGAGCTGACCATCCTAAACATTATATGCGAAGGCCCGCTAGTGAGCTGACGCTATAAAACATTATATGAGAGGGCCCGTTAGAGAGCTGACCCAATAAAACATTATATGAGAAGGCCCGCTGGTGAGCTGACCTATATAAAAATTGTCAAACAGGGCCCGCTGGTGAGCTGGCCCTATATAAAAATTATATCACAGGGCCCGCTGGTTAGCTGGCCCTATATAAAAATTATAGCACAGGGCATATGGAAGAGGAGGAGGAGGATGAGAAGATTAAGAGTCAACCATATACCCGTTTTTTGGGTGGAAGGGGTGAATGGGAATACAGAGTATTCCCATCATTGTAAATAACATATCTAAAGTGACTTTATGTTCCCCCGGGGCTTTCCTCCAGTGGAGTGGAGAAGTCAGGGGAAATCCAGGCCTTGTTCATTTTTATAAGTGTCAACCTATCAGCATTGTCGGTGGAAAGGCGGATACGCTTATCTGTTATGATGCCACCAGCAGCACTAAATACCCGCTCAGACAGAACGCTGGCGGCAGGGCAGGCCAGCACCTCCAAGGCGTAGAGTGCCAGTTCATACCACGTGTCCAGCTTGGACACCCAGTAGTTGTAAGGCACAGAGGGATCATTGAGGACGCTGACACGGTCTGCTACGTACTCCTTCACCATCTTCCAAAACTTTTCCCTCCTTGTGACACTAGGCTGCGCATCAGGGTGAGGGTGCTGGCGGGGTGTCATGAAGGTGTCCCACGCCTTGGAGAGTGTTGCCCTGCCTTTGTCGGAACTGCTGTGTGCTCCCCTTTTCTCCCCTTCTCGGTTGGCCAAGGTAGCACGTACTCTGCCGCCAGCGTTGTCAGATGGAAAATTTTGGAGCAATTTTTCAACAAGAACCTTCTGGTATTGCACCATTTTGCTTGTCCTCTCCACCGGAGGAATGAGAGATGAGAAATTCTCTTTGTAGCGGGGGTCCAGAAGGGTGAACACCCAGTAATCCGTGTTGTCTAAAATGCGTACAACGCGTGGGTCACGGGAAAGGCAGCCTAACATAAAGTCAGCCATGTGTGCCAGAGTACCAACAGGCAAGATTTCGCTGTCCTCACCAGGAGGATGACTCTCAATCTCCTCATCCTCTTCCTCCTCTTCTGCCCACCCACGCTGAAGAGATGGAACTAAAGTTCCATGGCTACCCTCTGTAGCGGAGGCAACCGTGTCTTCCTCCTCCTCCTCCTCCTCCGCCTCCTCCAATTGTCGCTGAGAAGACGAAGTGAGGGTGCTCTGGCTATCACCTTGTGTAAGCTCTTCCTCCCCCATTTCCACCTCTTCCACATGCAAAGCGTCGGTTTTAATTGTGAGCAGCGAGCGTTTCAGTAGACACAGAAGTGGGATGGTTACACTGATAATAGCGTTATCACCGCTCACCATCTGTGTCGATTCCTCAAAATTGCGTAAAACCTCACAGAGGTCTGACATCCATTCCCACTCCTCACTTCTGATTACAGGAAGTTGAACGGAGAGGCGACGACCGTGTAACAGCTGGTACTCCACTACTGCCCTCTGCTGCTCACAAAGCCGGGCCAACATTTGGAAGGTGGAGTTCCAGCGCGTGCTCACGTCACACAGCAGCCGGTGAGCTGGCAATTGTAAGCGCTGCTGCAGCTTCAACAGGCCGGCCGAAGCTGTAGATGACTTACGGAAATGTGCACACACGCGGCGCACCTTGGTCAAGAGATCATGCACATTGGGGTAGGTTTTTAGAAATCGCTGAACCACTAAATTAAATACATGCGCTAGGCATGGTACGTGTGTGAGCTTGCCGAGCTCCAAAGCCGCCACCAAGTTACGCCCATTATCACACACAACCATGCCTGCTTGCAGGTTGAGTGGCGAGAGCCACTGCTCGGTCTGGTGACTAATCCCCTGCAACAGCTCTGAGGCCGTGTGCTGTTTGTCCCCAAGGCAGATCAGCTTCAGCACGGCCTGTTGACGCTTCCCCACTGCAGTGCTACACTGCTTCCAGCTACTGGCTGATGGGGGAGTGGCGCTGCGTGTAGAGAATTCGGAGGTGGAAACGGAGGAGGATGAGCCAATAACGTAGGTGCTGGCGGAAACCCTGATGGAGGTAGGGCCCGCAATCCTCGGCGTGGGTAGCACCCGTGCCATCCCAGGGTCCGAGTCGCTCCCAGCCTCCACGACATTCACCCAGTGTGCCGTCAGGGAAATGTAGCGTCCCTGGCCACAAGCACTTGTCCATGTGTCAGTCGTTAAGTGGACCTTCCCAGTAACTGCGTTGGTCAGGGCACTGGTGATGTTACGGGACACATGGTGGTGTAATGCGGGGATGGCACACCGGGAAAAGTAGTGGCGGCTGGGGACCGCGTACCGAGGGACAGCTGCTGCCATCAGGCTGCGGAAGGACTCAGTGTCCACAAGCCTAAATGGCAGCATTTCGATGGCCAGTAATTTGGAAAGGTGTGAGGTTAGTGCTATGGCCTGTGGGTGGGTGGCTGGGTATTTTCTCTTGCACTCAAATGCCTGGGGTAACGACATTTGGACGCTGTGCTGGGACAGGGAAGTGGATGTGGTCGCTGATGGTGCTTCAGATGGTACAGGTGCAGGGCGGGAGGTATGCGGGCCTGCGCCTTCGACAGGCGATTGGCCGGCACCGAAAACAGGGGAAGAGGAGGCAGTGGTGTGGCCTGCAGACACAGATGGGCGATCCAGGCGTTCCTCCCACTTACTACGGTGCTTGGATGCCATGTGTCGGATCATGCTGGTGGTGGTGAGGTTTCTAGTGTTCATGCCTCGGCTCATTCTGGTGTGGCACAGGTTGCAAACTACAATTCTTTTGTCGTCCGCACTTTCCTTAAAAAAACACCATACCGCGGAACACCTACCCTTTGGCAAGGTAGATTTACGCAAGGGGGTGCTCCGTGGAACATTTGCGGGCCGGTTTGGTGCGGTCCGCCTTCTTTCTGTAGCCATACCACTGCCTCTTCCAGCCTGTTGCGGTGCTGCAGATGGCTCACCCTCAGGACTGCTGTCATCGCTCGGCTCTACACTTTCCCAGGTGGGGTCAGTCACCTCATCGTCCACCAAGTCCTCCTCCACTTCCTCACTCTGATCATCCTCCTCATGTCTTGATCCCACCACATACTCAGTCATTGACAACTGTATAACATTCTCCTCAACAAGGTCTTGAGACGGAAATAGTGGTTGATTTAATGGCAACTGTGTCTCATCATCATCATCATCATCCACTACTTCCTTTGACCTTAAATGCCGTTCACATCTGTCATCTTCTTGTGATTGGGTACCCTCTAGAGGTTGTGAATCAGGGCACAAGATGTCATGTTCCTCTGCAAGCGTGCTTGGAGAGAGGGTCAAATGAAGGATTGGTGATGAGACGAGCTCCTCACTATATCCCAGTGTGGGATCACTTCTTTGACCAGACCGTGTATGGTGGGAGGAAGGATGATCAGAGTGAGGATTATGTTGACCAGACTCTTGGCTACTGAGAGTGGACTTGGTGGAAGACAGGGTGGTGCTTAACCGACTGGAAGCAGTATCAGCTGACATCCAACCGACCACCTGTTCGCAGTGGTCGGACCTCGAGAGTGATGTCCTGCGACGCCCTGTGAAATGAGACATGAAGCTAGGTATGGTGGATGTCTTTCTTTCTTGTGCTCTGGCACCAGGCACAGTTTCTCCGCGTCCTGACCCGCGCCCTGAACTATCAGGATCACGTCCACTTCCCCGTCCCTTTTTACCCGCCTTCTTCATCTTACACGGAATATGTGACTTTAATATTTGAGTTTGAAAACTTAACAGTATTTCTTCCTATTCTGCAACTGTGCAGAGTACACAGAATAGGCTGCTAAACTGCGGTGACACACACTGAATGGAATATGTGACTTTAATATTTGAGTTTGAAAACTTTACAGTATTTCTTCCTATTCTGCAACTGTGCAGAGTACACAGAATAGGCTGCTAAACTGCGGTGACGAACACAGAATGGAATATGTGACTTTAATATTTGAGTTTGAAAACTTAACAGTATTTCTTCCTATTCTGCAACTGTGCAGAGTACACAGAATAGGCTGCTAAACTGCGGTGACACACACTGAATGGAATATGTGACTTTAATATTTGAGTTTGAAAACTTTACAGTATTTCTTCCTATTCTGCAACTGTGCAGAGTACACAGAATAGGCTGCTAAACTGCGGTGACGAACACAGAATGGAATATGTGACTTTAATATTTGAGTTTGAAAACTTAACAGTATTTCTTCCTATTCTGCAACTGTGCAGAGTACACAGAATAGGCTGCTAAACTGCGGTGACACACACTGAATGGAATATGTGACTTTAATATTTGAGTTTGAAAACTTTACAGTATTTCTTCCTATTCTGCAACTGTGCAGAGTACACAGAATAGGCTGCTAAACTGCGGTGACGAACACAGAATGGAATATGTGACTTTAATATTTGAGTTTGAAAACTTAACAGTATTTCTTCCTATTCTGCAACTGTGCAGAGTACACAGAATAGGCTGCTAAACTGCGGTGACACACACTGAATGGAATATGTGACTTTAATATTTGAGTTTGAAAACTTAACAGTATTTCTTCCTATTCTGCAACTGTGCAGAGTACACAGAATAGGCTGCTAAACTGCGGTGACACACACTGAATGGAATATGTGACTTTAATATTTGAGTTTGAAAACTTAACAGTATTTATTCCTATTCTGCAACTGTGCAGAGTACACAGAATAGGCTGCTAAACTGCGGTGACACACACTGAATGGAATATGTGACTTTAATATTTGAGTTTGAAAACTTAACAGTATTTCTTCCTATTCTGCAACTGTGCAGAGTACACAGAATAGGCTGCTAAACTGCGGTGACACACACTGAATGGAATATGTGACTTTAATATTTGAGTTTGAAAACTTAACAGTATTTCTTCCTATTCTGCAACTGTGCAGAGTACACAGAATAGGCTGCTAAACTGCGGTGACACACACTGAATGGAATATGTGACTTTAATATTTGAGTTTGAAAACTGAACAGTATTTCTTCCTATTCTGCAACTCTGCACAGTACACAGAATGTGCTGCTAAACTGCGGCGAAACACACTGAATGGAATATGTGACTTTAATATTTGAGTTTGAAAACTTAACAGTATTTCTTCCTATTCTGCAACTCTGCACAGTACACAGAATGTGCTGCTAAACTGCGGCGAAGCACACTGAATGGAATATGTGACTTTGATATTTTAGTTTGAAGACTTAACAGTATTTCTTCCTATTCTGCAACTCTGCACAGTACACAGAATGTGCTGCTAAACTGCGGCGAAGCACACTGAATGGAATATGTGACTTTGATATTTTAGTTTGAAGACTTAACAGTATTTCTTCCTATTCTGCAACTCTGCACAGTACACAGAATGTGCTGCTAAACTGCGGCGAAGCACACTGAATGGAATATGTGACTTTGATATTTTAGTTTGAAGACTTAACAGAATGTGCTCTAATCTGCAACTTTGCACACTAAACAGAATGTGCTCTAATCTGCAACTTTGCACACTAAACAGAATGTGCTCTAATCTGCAACTGTGCACACTAAAAAGAATGTGCTCTAATCTGCAACTTTGCACACTAAACAGAATATATGTTTTTTTTTTTTTTTTTTTTTTCCCCACACACAAAATAACCTGCTGCCCCCACACACAGTAGTCCTAAAAAGGACTTTTGGTTCTTTTTTTTCACAATTTTGCTTTTTTTCCTCCCTACACTGACTTTCCCTTCCTATCCTCAGCTCTCCCTGGCTAAGACTGAGCCGAACTCGCTGGTCAGGTGCTATACAGCACCCGACCACGGGTTCTGGCCAGCCAATCAGTGTAATGCCAGCAGCCAACATGGCTGCTGGCATTACACTGATGTCAGAGCTTCCCTGCACATTTATTGGCTGCGCAGCAGCCGCAAAACGTGCGGGGAGGAGACCCGAACATGGCGGGCGAGCACATGCGGTACTCGTACGAGTACCGCCATGTGCCGAGCAGAGCGATGCTCGAGCCGATCCGAGCATCGGCCGAGCATGCTCGCTCAACACTATTAAGCACGTGATTACAATCATACACTAAAAAGTAGGGGTGGAAAAGGCTCTCTCCATGTTCCTGCAAGAAATTCTCTGAGAAATTCTGTGATAACCACACTGTTGTCCGCTTTTTCATGAGAAAATCCACTTTAAAACCAGTGATTAAAACCTTCACATTTTTCTCCTATTGGTCAAAATTCTTTGCCATTTTTTCAATGTCTAGAAAGTTTCCTCCCATTGATTTACTTTTTTTCACCTTTTTCGCTATAAAAATGTGAGCACAGAACAGGTCAGCTGCCTGTGCCTGCTGACAGACGTGCTGCCCATGCTGCCACCTTTGCTGTGCCTGCTGCCACTAGTGCTGACCCTGCTGCCACCATGTCTGTGCCTGCCGTCAGAAGTGCTGCCCCGGCTACTGCTACCACCATTGCTGTGCCTGCTGTCAGATGTGCTGCCCCTGATGCCACCTGTGCTGTGACTGCTGCCAGTGCTGCCCCTGCTTCCACCATTGCTGTGCCTGCTGCCTGTACTGTCTCTGCTGCCACCAGTGCTGTGCCTGCTGCCAGTGCTGAACCTGCTGCCACCAGTACTGTGCCTGCTGTCAGATATGCTGCCCTTGCTGCCACCAGTGCTGTGCCTGCTGCCAGTGCTGAACCTGCTACCACCAGTGCTGAAACTGCTGCTAGTGTCCCTTGTAATACTCAGGAGGGGGTTGGAGACGATGATGCCAAGTGTGACTGCAGGGGACCCTAAGTCACGCTTCCCATCCCCAAGCAGTCCTGCCAGTGCTAGTACTACTACTAAGAAGGTCCAGAAGCATGTTAGTGTTAGGATTGAAGGAGGGGGTAATCATCATATTACTAGTGACTATGAGGAGGAAGACTCTGGGACTGAACTTGATGTCGTTGGTGTTAGTAGTAGTAACAATAATGGTGAATCAGCCAGAGGAACTAGTGTTAGGGGAATGGTAGATGAAGCATTTGAGAGCGTCCAGACTAGCGGTAAGAGAACCCACATCATTTATCTGGCCTTGGGAGTGCCCTTCCCTTAATGACAGTGTCCAGGTGGAACAGGATCCTGAAGAAGCCAGATCCTAAAGAATCTAGGTAGATAGCAGGCACATAAATAATACCACTACCACCATGAGCACAAATCAGCTGCCTGTTTCTGCTGCTATTGCTACCAGTTTGCCTTCTACACGTCACCAAGAAATGGCAAATATGACATTAGGGGACCCTCTGTCACATTGCTTGTCACCTCGTCCAACCAGCAGTGAGATTTCTGCAATAGAGTAGCAGCAGCAGCACGTAGGGACTAGTTGTGGTGGTGATGATGATGGTGGAGAAGCTGAGGTGGAAGAGACATTGATGGCATTTTTAGCCCAAACTGAGAAGAAATGGGAGACAGGGATGAGAATGGGTATCACTGCCACCAGCTGCGAGGGGACCCATATTTTCGAGACGTACATGTACGTCCTCTGTCTACAAAGGATATCCGCTCGGGATGTACATGTACGTCCTCGGACGGTAAGGGATTAAACTTACACAGTTCTTCTTCTAGGTACTGCCATCCTACACTTTCTGAGTTCTTGGGAATGAGTCAAAAGCATCACAAAAATATTACCAAAGTACGCCTATAGAATGACAAAGTTGCCAAAATGTTGGCAGTTGGCATACAACTGTATTCTTTTATAGAAAACAGAGGTTTTAAAGAATTGATGGCATGTGTTGCATTATGCTGGCATATCCCAAGCTGAAGTTATTTTTCAAGGATGGATGTGCCAGAATTGTACAAGCAGGTGGTTAGTATGGTGTGCAAAGGGATGGAAAACTCATATGGCAATAAAGTTCCCCTGACAACAAATATGTGAACAAGTGGCCAGAGTACAGACTATATGACTGTCATTTCTCTTTGGGTTTCTCTTCCAATATTGGTCAGCAAGAACATGCAACATCACTTTTCAGCCAGAAATGTTACCTGTGATCCTGGCAGCATTATTAAAGTCAGCTGCAGGGTAGCGCATACCATCTGCACAACATTTTGTGCATGCAGAGTTTTTAGAGACAATCCCACAAAGCCATTGGTATGTTAAATAATCTAGAGAAGGTTATAGAGGAATAGCTTGTACCCCTCTCCTTGAAGGATGGTTTTGTGTCTGCTGATAATGGCTCCAACATAATAGCTCCCCTGAGTTGAGACTAGATTCCTCACAGTATCCAAAACCCTCAGAGAGATGCTAAATATCACTCAGAAAATATGTGCCCATTTTAGCCACTCCTACAGTGTTCTCAATGTATTATATTCCATACACGAGCATATCAACTTGCCCCATCACCAGTTGAAAATGGTTGTCACTACCAGGTGGAATTCCATATTGTACATGCTAGAGCATTTGTTCATGAAGAATACTACCATTAGCAAATGTTGCACACCTCTCTGGGGCTTGGAGGTTAATCCATACATTCCATATACTTAGCCATCTTTGGCTAAAGTCGCAAACTCTCTACAAACTAAACTTACTGGAGCTATTCACATATCAAAAGTAAAAGATGCCTCTATTGGAGTCAAAGGAATAATTTACAGAGACAATGGTGATAAGAGATTCACATCCAGTGAAATTTAAATTTGAAAATAATTCACTTTTACTCTACTAGTATCATACATATATAAGTCCTTTAGCTTTTTCTAAAGTTCTACTCCGATTTAATCTACACATTGAATACATGGCCCCTAAAGCTGGATAAGCAATTTGGAGAATGGGGGAGGGAAGTTTGAATACACCATTTCATGCTCTGGGATATTGGCTCCCTATTTATACTTCTACATTTAGCGGTATCTACTAGAGTGTATGAGTACATTAGTGCAGAGCTGTCCAAGTTCAGTCCTCAAGGGCCACCAACAGTACAGGATGTAAGGTTTTCTCTGTTTAGCACAGGTGAGTCAGTCAAAATGAATGAGCCACTGATTAACTCACCACCACTTAATCAGGGAATTCCTTATATCCTGGCCTGTTGTTGGGCCTTGAGGACTGAACTTGGACAGCCCTGATTTAGTGTGTACTGGCACAAATGTCATCATTAAGACTTTAATGTAAGAAAGTACAAGCACCACTCTTATAGCCTGCATAGGAAAATGGAGCAAAGTTGACTATTTTCTCCTGTGTCTTGTTGGTTAAACAGGGGCAGGGGGAAGTAACACCTCAAACTGTCAAAACAGTTCCCCACATCCCTTCCCTTGGCACAAGAGGACAGTTTTCTGAATAAGTAGCTTAATAAAGTAGTGTCAGGCACTAGTAGCAGCAGTAAGAAATCGGCTCCAGCATCTATTTTTGGACAGAAATTCAATCACAACAGGAAATATTTGCTAAATGGCTATTTTTAGGTTTGGTGGATATTTCCAGGTGCCCAATTCTGCAATCACATTCAGACCAAGAGTCAGACATGGATTGTCAAAATGTATCCCCCCCCCAAAAAAAAAAAAACTGTCCCTTTGGAATCCTTTTTCAGATTTGCTTCAAAATGACCCTAAAGAGAGTCTATTAAACTAGGATGGATTTTCTCCTCTTTCCTTCAGCTCTAAAAGCCAAGGGTGCCTGAGCAACCTCTCCATATCCCTTCCATCTGTGCTTAACCCCTCCACTGTCTCTTCCATATATTACCTTGATGTCAGAGGTCCAGTGGTGTCCATGCCACCCTGGTCTACCACAACATTTACCTACATAAATAATAAATAGAAAAAATAAACCTAAAAACCCTTCACCACATGTGTTGCCGTTAAAAAAATAAAAAATAAAATTAACCTTCCCATGTTCTGCTCAGGCCACTGTGAGAAAAATAAACTGGACCTCTTACATCAATCAGAGTATATGTTTTGTCAGACACACATCACACATGGGGTTGGGAGTGAGGGTGGTGAAGCGGTCATTTACCTTATCCACTATATGTGCCAAGTATGATTGCTTTTCATTTCCAGGCAGCCTGGATATCCAAAGTGACTACACACAGTAATTAACTCTTTGAGTGCCAGAGGGGTACGCAATGTGTTGCAAAACAATGTGTTGCATACCCCTCTGACACTCAAAGGGTTAAAAACAACCCCTGCAGGTCCTAATGATTATAATAGGAGAGCCTGCAGGGCATTATTTTTAATTATTGTGTGTGGTCACTTTGGATAACCAGGCTGCCTGGAAATTAAAAGCAGCCATACTTGGCACATATAGTAGGTAAGGTACATGATTTTCGGATAACATTAAAGGGATAGTACTACTGAAAAATGTAAAAAAAAAATATGTTGTAGGGTTTATCCCCCTGACTAAAACAAGGGTACTCCCATTGCTGAAAGGTGTTTTATTCAAAAGTTATCACAGCTCAAAGTAGAATTTTTTAGGTGCAATATCACAGTGGCCTAAAATTGTACAGTGGTGCTGTTGCTACACCATCCTATGGAGATTTATGGTCCTGGGACCAAAGCTGTCCATACGATGGTGTAGCCACAGCGCCACTGTACAATTTCAGGCCACTGTGATATTGCACCTAAAAAATTCTATTTTGAGCTGTAATAACTTTTGAATAAAACACATTTCAGCTGTGGGAGTACCCTTGTTTTACTCAGGGGGATAAACCCTACAACATATATTTTTTTTACTATCCCTTTAATCACTGGGGAGTCTAATGATTGCACAGACAGAGGACTCGATGATTAAAAGACTGGGTCACTTATACTATACTAGGGTCACATACTAAATTGGCTGTGCAACACATGATCCTCTCTCTCTTGCTGTTTGTAATACCAGTGTATTGTTTTCAGTGTTAGTCTCTTTTTTTATAATAGAAATAAAGGAAAATAGCTCACAGTGCTAACTCACCTTAATGTATAGTAATACGTATACAGAATAGCAAACTTATATATATATTTTTTAAAGTGAATATTTTAAAGAAATGGTGTTGCTGAAGTGTGCAGCAAGGAATGAGAGGGTTCTCCAGTCCCTCAAACATCAGGCAGAAGCCCAAAGTGCAAACACAAAACAAACAACAAACCTGCGCTCCTCCAGTCTAATTGGAAATAGTGTGTCCTGTATTGGGCATGTATAATACCATTATTGACAAATTTGAGGGTTTTTATTGCCCACATTTTTGGCCAAAGAGAGGATGTGTGCTTACCAACCCAACCAAGGTACCTTAAATATGGCAAGTACCTACTCTAAACACCTGAAAGCCCTATCTAAATAGAAAATAAAAAATACAAATTTAACCCCTTAAGGACCGGCGCGCGCATGCGCGGCCGGCACTTGCGGACCACAGGGCATTTTTTTTTTCATTGCTTCCAGTTCAGGGCTTCCGGAGCGGCGTGCAGCCGCGCCGGGAGCCCTGAACTCCATACCGTGCCAGGACCGTCATTGGTCCTTAAGTGCGGGACCGCCGTGACGGTCCTGGCACGGCAATGGTCCTTAAGGGGTTAAAATAGCCCTGGAAGAGAGATGTTATACTAAACGTGTTGGAGGGGGTCTTCATGTATGCAATTAAAAACAAATGACAAGACAATGTTTTAAAAAGGTGTAAATGAGTACTTGCCCTGTGTGCCTGCATTGAGTGGATACCTATACACAAAGGACTGTAGTTCTATCAGTCTTTATAGGTAACATGTTACCACCCCCGCAGGTCACATGAGGAATAATAAGTTGAAAATGGTCAAGGTATATAAAAGCCTAAATGAAACTCTTAAAGGCCTAGAATGCAGGCACACAGGGCAAGTACTCCTTTACAACTTTTTAAAATATTGTCTTGTCAAATGTTTTTAATAGCATACCTGGGAACCTCCAAGCATTCAAAAAGAAAGGGTTCTCTTCCATAGCATTTACTATAACACCCAACAACCAATACAGGGCACACTATTCACAATTAGAGTGGAAGAGAGCAGGTTTGTTGTTCCTTTTTAAAATATTTTCACTTATTGTTATGTAAATCATGTCAAACTTATTTTGTAGCCTTCCTCACAACAGTAAATGAGGGATTAATATCACTTGTAGTATTAACACATCAAACAGGTTTAGCCAAAATAGTAGGAGTGAGAGGTCTTTCACTCTTAGCACGGCAAGTTATACATTGTTGCACAGGAATCACTGTGACACACGATTATGGATCTTTAAATATGTGCTACTTCTTTTGTAGTGAGATCATCCTCTTTTTTAGTTTCATTATTATCACTTATGAGTTAAGGTCACTTTGTATAGCTGCATTATATTAAGGAGACTGATACTGAACAACATAGAAAAATTTGGGATATATTTATGTGATATACATCATAAACCAAGAGTTTGTGTTTTGCAGTAAAATTGGAGAATAAAAATGTCAAATAGGAGCAATATTTGTTGAATTAAAATGGAGAAAGAAAGTCATGGGAACCCTATAAGTCGAATTTCAAAGGGGGGGTTAATATGTTGTATCTGAACAATATTTGTCAAATTAAAATGGTGAAAGAAAGTCATGTGATTACTATAAGTTAAATTTCAAATGTGGTTAATATGTTGAATGTGAACAATATTTGTCAAATTAAAATGGTGAAAGAAGATCATGGGAGCACTATATGTCGAATTTCAAAGCATGGGGTTAATATGTCGAAGAGGGGCACTCTATGTTGGATTAAAAAAATGTGGGCAACACATCTAATGCTAAACTCGGTCTTTCTTTCGCCAAACGTACCCCTATTTCCTTGGACTTTGACATTTAGTGCGTTTTTATAGGCGGTAGTTGAATAGAAGCAGATAGAGCATTTTTGTTAGTATGTTGAAATGTGCTGTCTATGCTGATTTTGTTTTACTGTGGTTCTGCAATAGATTACCTGTATAACACATTTGCAAAATACACGCTGCTTGTTTTTAATGTAACAATGGTTTTAGAGCGAATAATAGAATCAAGCTCTAGATCTCCTTGTGTATCTTCAGCTCATTTTGTCTGTCAACAGGCCATCTTGCTCCTCAACAGCCTCCACTGCCTTCATCAATCAATCTTCCTACCGTCCCTTCAGGTTATTGATTCATCCCTCCATGTTCTTTTTAATTTACTTATAATTTTTTTTCGTTTTCATTTTTATTTAGAAAGTGTTTTACCAGGAAGAATACATTGAGATTACTCACATTTTCAAGTATGTCCTGGAGAGCATTTATAGTAAGTAACATTGTTACACAAAGAGCAACAAAAACTAAAATATCTATCTATCTATCTATCTATCTATCTATCTATCTATCTATCTATCTATCTATCAAAAAATAAAAATAACACATTAAATTTTATATACCCCTATATGTTGTTTCTAAATACAAAGAAGCAATTATGTTTACGGGTTTGGAGAAAATATGATTTATTTCTGGTAGGTTATTCCAGGCTTTTAGAGAAGACACATTGACTGGATTATTTCATGCACTGTGGAATACTCAGTGAATTGTTAGTAGTGGAGCAGAGGTTATAGGTAATATTTCATCCTTCAATGTCTTCCTTACATTTCTTCTCCATCTCTCCATCTTCTCACTGTCTCTTCTGCTCCCATAAGCCTCATGTGACCATTTCTCTTTTCTATCTCCATGTTCCCTGTCCTCCCCATATGCTTCCTTCCATTGTGCAATATGCCATGCGCTACCTGTCAGTTTATCCTGAGTGTGTATGATGTAGTTATGTCTATTTGTGTATTATCTGTCACTCACTCAAGTCTTGGTACAGTATCAAGCTAATCCAGCTCAGGTAGGAACTTTGATCACCTGCCTGTCTGTCACTAATTACTCAAAAAGTTTTAATTTTGTTCTTTATTTTCTTAACTCTCCTTTGTCCCTTCACACCCACATGCAGAGAACAACTGGCTACCAGAAAAATATGCCTATCACTCTACTCCAACCGTCTCTCTCTCTCTTTGCCTGTCTGCCTCTGGTATAAAAATTCAGCTGATCTCTATTTTTTCAAGAACACACACTGACAACGTGCTGGAAATTGACACCCTTTTATAGTTAGCTTGTTGGTAATACATGGTATAACTTCTAATGGGGGAAAATACATTATCGTTGATTTCTATGCAATAAAAAAAGCAGGAAAAATGCTTTTCGCAAAATTTCCAATGAAGGTGGGAAGGGCCACATTTGCAAGTTTTGCTTTAAGGTAAAATATTTTGCCTATCCATATTCCTCAGATTCACCCCTAAACCCTTTTCAGACAGAACTTCATATATTTTTTGTCACCTGTAAATTAATGTCCACTAAAAAAGAGAGGGCTCTTGTAGAGCAAATGAGTCATGAGCAGTTGAAAGTAGGGATGGGAGGGAACCTCAGTTTTCTCCTTGTGGGAAGTTCTACAAATATACAAAATGTCTCTGGTGAAATTTGGTGCTAAGAGAACAGATATTTCAAATTTTGACTTGAGGTAACATTTTTACTTTGAAAGTCAAAAATTTTGACTTTAAAATTCAGAATTCTGACTTTAAACTCAACATTTCAACTTTAAAACTGAAAATTCTGACTTTAAAAGTCACATTTTTAAAGGATAGGACAAATTTGTTGAAGGAAGCCTTGGAGACAAGAGAATTCAGAACATGATCAGGTTTTGAAATTCAGGAGGAGTTGAAGAGTGAGGCTTGGCTGAAGGATGAAGCTTGAAGAATTCCTGAAATTTAAATAAAATAGACAGTCCGTGGCAGGGTTCTTGGAACCAGGTAAAAATCTGTAATGTATGTGGAATTTGAAATAAAGGGACAATGGCAAGTTTACACAGGAACATCACGATGGTAGGGGAGGAGGATCTACCTTTAGAAATCAAAAGGGAATTGGCTGTATTGCCTTTCAGGAAGTGATTGCTTAACCTGATCATAAGGGGCCCCAGAGGGTGGTTGCTGCCACAGTTGAGTATATCTCAAAGAGGGGGGAGCTAGAAGAAATATGTGGGAGAGCTAATGCTTGAGGGTCATAATTCTGTGAACAAGTCATCCAAAAATATGGTTTGGGATCCATGTGAAGCTGAGGCATAAGATTATACCTGGGGCAAAGATAAGAAAGGAGAGGTGTGAGGAAATTAAGCTACTACTCTTCCATTGTTTAAGGAATTGGCTCCACATTGACAAATCAGACTTGGAAGGCCCAGGGAACTGAGGTATAATGAGGGAGGGGAAGAAGAAGAAAGGTGAAGTAGGTGTGAAATAAATTATCTACCTTGGGACAGGAGTTCTGTCTTGGTGCCGGAATTTTTACAGACAAAGTCATGGCATGGGGGAAGCTGTTTTCTTCTTTAGAGGAATCAAGCACAATTCTTAGGAATTCCACTGAAGTAGATTGATGAGATAGTAGTGGGTATGGAGAGAGAGGGATCAATGAGAAGAAAATCTTCTAGGTAGTGCATGACTGCTGTGCAGAGCGAGTAGTTTAAAATGAGCCAGCAGAGTGTTTCAGAGAAGTTGAATAGCTTAGGACTACTTTGGACCTGAAGGTGAGGCGTGTCGCAAAGTCATAGGATTGGCACCATTTAATGCCATGAAGATGCCAAAGTGATGGTTGAATGGGTAGTAATTTAAACACATCTGAAGTCTTGGAATGGTATAGTTGATTGTCCTATATAGCATGGACAATTTCTCAGATGGAATTAGTGAATTGATGATGGAGATTAATGAATGGTGTGGTACTGCAAAGTTGATGTCTTTTTTAAGAGAAATCTTTCTGGTGGCTATATCTAAAGGATTGACTCTTCAGACAGGAAAGGGGGGAGGGCCTATGATGAATCGTTTCTGGAGTTCTTCTGGCAGAAGGATGTCTACTAATGCTGGTGCCATTCCTGCAGACAGTTGGTTAGGACATTTAAATGATGAAGAGGGGCATGCAATGATACTTTAATGGAAACAATTTTGGATACCTAAAACAAGGGACTTATTGAGATTGTAGTCAGGGTGGGAAGAAGGAAAAGACTGGAGAAGTGCTAGTCATTTATTATTATGAGAAATGATTTTAGAGCATATGACTCTGGAGTGATGACATAGGGATCAAATGTGGAGCAATCTGCAAGCACTTTCTAAGCAACTATGTGTGTAAAGTTATTGCGGACAGGAGAGTTCCATAAGTAGTGAATAGGCCTACCTGATACATCTTTGGGGGGGCTGAGAGTGGAGGGAAGAAGGGGAAATAAGGACCTCTGCTGGATACCTGTGTGGCAGAGGGGCACATTGGGAATAAGTGACTGGATGACTGGTAAAATTGGCAAACTAGGGCTTTGAGGCCAGAATAATGTCTGCAGAAATTTGTTATCTAGGACTTTCTAGTAAGATATGAAATTTAATTGAACCAGGGCAGCAGCTACCTTAGCTGAGCATGACTGTAAAAGTCATAGAATGCTGACCCTCCATATTTCTATCCATGGTTGAATAACAGATACATGTAGATATCTAGAATGAGGAACAAAGGATGTTACTATTAGTGTTGAGCGAGCACCACGATGCTCGGGTGCTCGGGTGCTCTGACCGAGCACCCCCTGAGGCTCGAGTGCTCGGCCGAGCACCCGAGCCCCATTGGAATGAATGGAGCAACACCAGGCACCCCCTGCTCTGATGAGGGGAGGGTGCCTGGTCAATGCCCCCTTCATCTCCGCTATGCCCCCTTCATCTCAGAATGCCCCCTTCAGCTCCGCAATGTCCCCCTTCAGCTCCGCTATGCCCCTCTTCCACAATGTGCCCCTTCATCTCCGCTATGCCCCTCTTCCACAATGTGCCCCTTCATCTCCGCTATGCCCCTCTTCCACAATGTCCCCCTTCATCTCCTCTATGCCATAGAGGAGATGAAGGGGGACATTGTGGAAGAGGGGCATAGCGGAGATGAAGGGGCACATTGTGGAAGAGGGGCATAGCGGAGATGAAGGGGCACATTGTGGAAGACGGGCATAGCGGAGATGAAGGGGGACATTGTGGAAGAGGGGCATAGAGTCTATGCCCCTCTTCCACAATGTCCCCCTTCATCTCCGCAATGCCCCCTTCATCTCCGCAATGCCCCCGTACCTCCAGTCCCTGGTGGTCCAGCGGAGCTTCTTCGGATCTGTGCCTCTTCCGGCACAGATCCCCGCCACCCGAACATGTCGGGCGAGCACATGGCGGTACTCGACGAGTACCGCCATGTGCCGAGCAGAGCGATGCTCGAGCCGATCCGAGCATCGGCCGAGCACGCTCGCTCATCACTAGTTACTATAGCTACTGAAAGCTAGCATGAATTTGGGAATTGATAGTTTCTTGACGAGTTTGAGATCTTTGATTTTGCAAGTGACAGACACTTCACCACAATCTACTGTTTTATTGTATGCTAGGTCTTGGGATGCTATGAGTAAGGAAACAAGATTAACAACTTCCCCTTCAATAATATCTCTGTAGAGGTGAGGGGGACCAAATGATCCCTAGTCCTCCATCAACTTCCTAAAGTATGTGGGGAAATATAATATAAAAGGAGTCACTGGATAATAGTATCAGCAGAACAGGTCATCTGCCTGTGCCTGTTGTTACTGCTTTCAGTGTGCTTTCTAAGATGATGACAAGTGTGACATTAAAATGTCATATTTGTCATCACCAAGTAGTCCTAGAGAGCAGCAGTAGATTGGTGGTGGTGACACTGAAGGCGTTGGTGTAAGTGGTGCTAAAAAGAGTATAACAATGTTTCTGGCAGAAAACAAAAATGTAAGAAAGGGACACATTAGGGAGTGGGCATTGCCACCCCCACCAGCAGTGAAATTCTGCTGCTACTGTAATTCCTTCTTCTGAGTCATTACAGACAGACATGCATCTATTATAGCAGCATGCTGATGACCAGGCTATTGTGTCTCAGACCACTTTATCCACCATGCAATTGGGTTCAACCAACAGTGCTAAAGGACTAAAAGACAGGTAGATGTAGTTCCACTTACCACTATTCCTTGACCTAGCACTAGTGCTGATGCTGACGTCATTCTTCTCCACCTCTGCCTGCTGCTGGTGTCAACAATATTTCAGCAGCTTTTTTCCCCACTCTCCCAATGTCACTGAAGTCTTCATTTGTACATTACAGGTTGATGAGAGACCTTAATCAATAATATGCTGGTCCTGCTTCTTCTGGCTAATGTAGGAGTTCATGTCAGCTGTATTTGTCTACCTTGGAGGACAGTCTACAAATTACTCTGTCAGTTAAAATCAAAGCTTCAGCCAGCTCATGAAGGAACATGGATTACCTGCCTGTCTCAGTCAAACAAGATTTTGAGGTATTTGGCGTAAATCTACTTTCTTCCTTCACACTCCTCAGAGTCCACAGACTCCCCAACACAGAGAATACACTTCATGCAAAATAGACTCCCTAAAATAAACTCAAATTCCAATTTCTTAACCTTAAGTTTTTTATTTACACAATCTAGTTTATAAACATATACTGGAGTTTAAACAAATGTTAATATGAGTTTTATTTCTGTGTCACAATTTGATACACTTATATACACAACACACAGTCTGATCTCTTAAAAAGTGGTTCAGTGGGATAGGAAAGAAGGACATAGGATTTTGCATCTAGGGAAAGTCCATTCTTTTTATCCAGTCTCTGCTAAAAAAATGCACTAATTGAGCACAAATTATCACAGGAAAACCTTTAAAAATTAGTTTTTTTTTTCAATTTGTTTTATTTGGTATATTATTATCAAATTAAATGTTTTACATATAAATGTGGCATCAAAAGAAACCCCTACTTATCCTATACAAATAATTGTGGCATCAAATAAATCCCTACTTATCCTAAAAAAATTGATGTATAATTTGCATGGATATACTAAATTAATTAGAAGGAAAATATGGTTGAATAAAGGTATACTAAAATGGCCAAAATTGCTTATCATCTAGTGTAAGTAAGATACTATGTGATCAGTTTCTACAAATTCCTCAAACACATACTACTACTATTACTACTACTACTGCTAATAATAACATTTTAGTGTTCTAAGTTTATGTCACACGCATCCTTTTCAGGCACAATATGGGACAATCTTTGAACAAAATTCTGACAAATATGTCAAAACCACTATTTTTTGACTGCACTTGCATAGCATCTTTTGTATGTATAAACAGCAACATTACGTGGAAGGACTGTACAAATCAAGCATTATTGCTTCATTGGTGTTAGCCCCCAAACTCTAAGTCCTGCACTTTGGAGCATGCACTAGACTATACAATTGCTTTAGCACATGGCACACACACACACACACACACACACACACACACACACACACTGCAGTTGTTAAGATTTTAAAATGGACCTGTTACCTACACATCTTTTAGTCTCATTAAATGTATCTGTTTAAACTGGCTAATGGCAATACCTATTTTTTGTTTGTTTTGCAAGCAGATTAATAGCTTTAGAGATTTTTAATTTAATGGTTGTGGAATCTGATCTCAGCAGAGCTTTGTTCTCTGACTTGGGCAGATGAAGAATGCATAATTAATTACTAACGAAGTCCAAAGCACACATTGATAAGAAGGATTATGGAAGTTTCCTCTGAGGTAATGATTTGGAATGGTGATATGTCCTCTTTAAAAAAATAAATGAAATTATGCATACAAGAAAAAAAACATATTTTAAAGTAAACTTTTCATTTTTATTTATTAGGCAAAAGTGATATGTCCACTTTAATGCCAGCAAGCCCAGAATGCCTCCCCTGTAGCATGAGTAGGGAAATGCGGTAAGGTTACACAATTTGCTCTGCTTCTTTAATGTATGATATTAAAAAGAAATGCCCATACACTTCCCCACTACCTTCCCCTTGACAGAAACTAAATTAAAGGGAGAGTTTTGGGCATAAAAATCTTAGTAAATTTGTGTAAGTCGGGTGTAGGACTGATAATTTAGCTCCAGCATGTTATAGCATGAATTCATATTAGTACATCCCCCCTGTAACATAGTAACATAGTAACATAGTAATTTAGGTTGAAAAAAGACTTGCGTCCATCTAGTCCAACCCTTTTCCTATTCCTGTTTACCATCGTTGATCCAAAAGAAGGCAAAAAAACCCTCAATATAGCAATTTCAAATTCTGCCCTGAATGGGGGGGGGGGATTCCTTCTTGATTCCAAATGGCAATCAGATTTCTCCCTGGATCAACAAGTCCTAACTAAATATTAATCCCAGTACTAACATACATAGCCCTCTATGTTATGCTCGTTTAAATAAGTATCCAGGCCCCTTTTAAAGACATCTAATGTATTTGATAGCCAAGAAGCTAGAAGTGTGGGCATTAGAGTGCATTCCATTCTTCTGTGCCCAATTTCAGGCTATGTATAAACTTTGACAAGAGTAATACAGCTCACAATTCTTTATTTTGCTTACTGCTTCTATAGGAAGCTGTGCAATGAAATACATTAATGCATTTATAAAATAACATACGATGAGGATTAGAGGTAGGAGCAGTTTATTTGCTTCTTTTGCATCAATTTGTCCTTTCTCCTTAGTGACTCCATAGGGGAGATGCACTAAGGTTAGATGCTGTGGCCATGTGTCTCTGATGACGTGTGGTGTCTCCATCTCCATATGCACTAATAATTAAGTATGCAAGGGGATGGGAGGGGTGAAAACTTCCCATGATCATACAGGGTTGTTGAATTGATGGGATGTGGAAAGGATGCCCTGCCCTACACATCAACAGCAATTTGACAACCCTGAAGTTTGAGAATATCCTCTCTGCTTCCCCACTCGCTCAGCGAGGAAGCGGAGAAAATCATCCCAAGCTTCAGCACCTCAAACAGTATCACTCCCCTAACCCTTTGAGAGCCATAGGTATGTGCAATGCACACACCATCGTGGTACTCAGATGTTAGAAAAGTACAGTATACCAATACACAAACATCCTCTTAGCTCCATTTAATTTATTTTATTTTTGAAATACTTGTAGTACACACGCAAAAATATTTATAAAAATGGAAAACAGAATTCATCCCCTTGGCTCGTAGAGATGTCTCTAATGTGTTGAAGACACATCTAGAAGCAAGAGGTTTAAAAAAAAATCAGTTAAGTCTCTCCCACAATATCTCTCTGCTAAAAATGTGTTACAGAATTTTCTAAATTGCATATATTGCAATGTGAAGTGTTGGGCAGGTGAAATTAGGTTTGGAGTGTTTCGAACATTATGGGTTATCTGGTTTTATCTCATAGTTTAACTTGATTTAAATACAAAAGTTCAGTGATCTAACTAGATGAGTAACGAGTTATCTTTGAGAAAATATATTATGACTTGTACTTTGTACAAATCCTGATATTACTACACTGTATGTTCATCTCTGTAACATATTTTTATTTTCTAGTAAGGTACTAGGACAGACACAAATGGGAGGCACAGACTGCTGGCTCAAAGCAGGAATATTGTGTCATGGATAATCTTTGATTATTGTTAGTCTGGTATTGGGATCAATAAAACTGAGTTTTGGGTATATAATGGATAAAACACAATTCACCATGAAGCTACTTATTTTTTATTATGGCCATGTGTATACAAGTAACCAAATAATTGTGACTGCTGTACACACTCTCCGTGCTTATAGGTGCTCGAGGTTCAAACCAATAGATAGAAACACTTGTCACCCAGAAGCCGAGCACTCCATTTATGTAAATAAAACTTGACTTTTATTAAAACATAAGTTAAAAATGATCTAGCCTGACTTTTCAGTCCACACTGGGACTTTTTTCAGGTACTTATTTGTTACAGATCACTTACGTGGCCATATTTAAATACCTTTCTTTGATGAGCTTGGCGGTACTCAGAGTGCATGGGTACCATGGCAACCCAGGACGCCGAGCCCAGCATCTGCTCAACTACCTCACAAAATCAAATAAAATCAGACTATCAAAATCACAAAATGGTAACTTCTACAAACATCACCCTATCTTCAGATATCTTGCATTACTAAATGTAGTGTATCAGACTGAATTGTTCATTCAGTCCACTCAGTGAACGGGTTTGCAAAGTATAAATCCAAAACATTTCTCTCTTGGTAAGTCTGGATTCTCTATTGCCCTCCCGGGTGATCGTTTCACCACTTCAAAGGGAAAACACCTAAGATCTCTAATCTTGTGTTTCTGCTTAATGAAATGTCTCATCACAGGAGATCTCTAAAATTGGTGTTCATTGAGTGTCCCATTTAAACCTCTTTTAATTACAGAACGGTGCTCACGAAGCCTATCTTTGAAAGTTCTACTCTTCTTGCCCGCATAACACATATTACAGGGACATAATAGCAGGTAGATAACATATGATGTAGTGTAGGTGATGTTGTCCCTTACATGTACAACATAACCTGAATGAGGAACTTGAAACGATCTGCCCGCAATCATGTGGGAACATGTTACGCATCCAGTACAGTTATATACCCCTTTATTGGCACTAGTTGCTATACTCGTGTATTTACTGGTCGGGTCTGAATTAACAAGCTCATCCTTGATATTTCTTCCTCTCTTAAAACTGAATAGTGGGGGTTGAGCGAACATGTGTCCTATTTCAGGATCCCCTGATAGTAGGTCCCAATTTCTTATTGCAGTCTCCTTGAACTTGACTGCCACATCTGTAAATGTGGTGGTTAGTATCATCCAATCTTGCTTGGATGCTTTATTTTTACATGAGTCCCTTAGTAATGTTTGCCTATCCATCCTCTCCACCTTCTGTATACTATCTGAGATGTCACATTCATTGTATCCTCTCTGTAAAAACTTTGTTCCTATTTGTTGTAGTTGGACTTTAGATTCATCCGGCTCTGGTATGATACACATAACCCCCATTAACACTCAACAGGATTTGTCAAAAACAAATATTTTTATTAAGTCAAAGTTTCGGCCCCAACCGGGCCTTCCTATATATATATATATATATATATATATATATATATATATATATATATATATATATATATGATACAAGTGATATTTTTTCAGAACAGAGAAAGACAGATTATCTCTATGCAAAACTAATGGTTTGTAATACTTTTATTGTTGCAAGCATAAATTATTACTTATACTCTTCTATTTATACTTGATTTACTAATGATATTTACTGATCATACTTTTTATATTTCTGTATAATTTATGGTATACGCATAAATATATATATACCTGTTTAAATATATTTGAAACTCTCACCCCTTTCTTTATTGTACTCGCTATATTCTAAGGAATTGTAAGACTATTCTAAATATACAGAATCAGGGGTATGTGAAATCGTACTTAGAGAAGGGAATAATGGGTCCCTGAACCTTTTTATGGGGAAAAAGGTACAAACCATTACAATTGAGAAGTTGTAAGCTGATGGCATAGACTGTTAACTTGAAGCATGAAGACAAGGAAAAAATCAGACTAATCTTGACAAAATATCTGGCAAAGAAGCCCAGGCTTAATTCACACAAAAACTACAAGATTAGACGGTTGGTCAGGACGGGAATACCACTGCTCACACAGAAGAGTTTCTGTAGAGAGCAGTGAGACTGCAGATGGAAGGCAGAGCTGGAGTACTGTCGGAAAATGTGGCTTATGGCCACACAGCTGAAACAAGCAGCAGGGACAATATACGCTTATCCAGGGTTGGAGGTATACCCCCTCCTCCACCCGATCGCCTCTCTGCTACTGCAACCCCTCCTCCACCCATTTGATACTCTGTGACTGCCATCCTGCTTCAGTGGATGACAAAGTGAGGGAAGGATAGGGAAGGTGGTGAAAGGGACAGGAGTCTTAGGGGGATCCCTTACACATTGCCAACAGTATTACAGCTCTTCATGTTTATGATTGATTGAGGGCTGTTATGGCTTAGGAAGCTATAGCGAGATCCCAACATCACCAACCCCTAGTAGGCGATGTTGGGTCTGTGAACTCCAATAGCAGAAGATACCAATGGAGCTTAGTGAATGTGGCAAACAACCACATTTACTTATGAACAAATGCATATAAATAAGACAATGACTCATTAACCTGTATTTCCATATGTAAATGAGCCATTGTCAATGTGTTCAGCCCAAAATTAGAAACCTGTTGAAGGGATGGCAGATTGCTGGTAATGACGGCAGATTGGTGGGTGATTTAAGGGCATATTATGGTGAAGGGATATTAGTGCATACTGGTAATGTGCCTTCTATCTATATCCAACACAACATCACCATTGTGAGCCCTAACTGAACTTTGGTGCATCTCGGCACATGTCCCTTAGAGCTCACAATCTAATTTTCATGCCTGAAGCACAGAAAGATAAAAAAGTGACTTGCCAGAAGTTAAAAGGACCTGTTGCAGGGACCACATCAAACTGTGCTAAAAAAAAAAAAAGGTTAAAAGAAACTTAGCTATCAGCCAAAGATATACATAATCTTCTTGGTCAGGTAACATGCTACAGCCATGTAAGATGCGTTGATTAAATGTTGCTGATAATGGGTGTTGGATACATAATAATGAACCCATTATGATAAATAATATATTAACAATACCTTATTTTTTTTTTTTAATTAAACATTTCATATTTATGGTTATGTTTAAAAGTTTTTCTTTGAGACGTGGCCCAAATAGACTTCAGACACAATGAAATTTGAAAGTATCAAATCAGAAGAAATGCATTATTTCATTTATTTAAATTGTGATTAAACTGTGTATTTGAGGAAGCCATTTAATTGTATTGATACAGAGAAGGACCAATTTATTAGTTAAGCAAGTCATCACCTTGTAAAACCCTGCGCTTTAGAGACTACATCTGACCACAAAGGTAAATGGTTGGAACCTCTAATAACCTACTAATCTAGATGATTAATGTGCATACATCTAAAATATCGCCACTTAAGCATGATAAGAATTTTAAGCTGATGCCCAGTTTCATCTAATGTAACATCTAAGGAAATGTTTCTTGTAAATTCATGCTAAGACTCCATTCTTTAACACAGAAAGCATTTTAGAAACATGATATATAACCTTTTAGTAATAGAGGAATTTTTCATTTATCAAGGCTTATGCAAACAAAACCTCAACGCTTGTAGTGTTAAATAAACTGTTGCTAAAAAATCAGCAAAACACTTAAATGATAGAAATTATGGTTCTGCGGTGGAATTAAAATAAATGTATTATTAAATGTAAAATAGTTACTGGCTATGCAGATCAGTACAGCAGCCATAGTTAAAAGTTCAAATGGTGTTTCTATGTTAAATGCTGACTTTGAAATGTTTATATTTTTTTTAAATAAATTACAAATTTGTGCAAAATTTGGACAATGCAAGTCTCCTGATTCCCTAGGTAACATGAAAAGTTAGTGAAGATACACTGAATTTTTTCAGAATAGGAATGTCCAGTAAACTACTCTTTTCCGCATTCATTTTGGATGTTGTTTTATTAGCAAAGGAACCAGCAAAATGCACTGAATGAATAAACACATTTTTGTCACATAAGCCTGGATTGCTTTGCAGTTGATGACTTCATCAAGAGTTTTATCTACAACTTTCTCCATAGACTTCAATGGGAATCTGATAGTACATAAATAAACTAACACTTATATATTGCAGTATAATCTAGGCCATAGGTGTGTTCTCATTCATTTATATTTAAAAAAGGGTGCCCCATTTCTGAACCACTTAAGGACCAGGGGTTTTGTACATGTTAGGACCAGAGTCATTTTATTTGCTGAGCCGACACATGAGTGATCACATATACCGGTTCACTGAGGGAAAGGCTGAAACTGACTGCTCTGGTCTTGGAGCAGTCAGTTTCAGATTCCCAGCATGATCACAACTCATCTTCAGGTCCATTGTACTGAAACTGCTCCTGAAGCTTGCTTATTCTTTATGTTGTGCTGCATTAAGTAGTGTGTCCTTTCTTCTTGATAGTACCTTTGCAAAATCCTTTCAAACGACTAGCAATAGGCTTATCGGTTGTTAGTTTTTTTAGATCAGCCTTATATCACCTTTTTTGTGCAGTAAGATGACCTGCATTTTCCATGTTTCAGGCACTTTTCTGAGTAGTAGTTATTTTGGAAATTGTTTAGATAGGGCTTTGAATATGGGTTGACTTCAACATTTCAATAGTGAATTTATCAGGTCCATCTGCTTTGCCATTTTTAATTGATTTTAAAGCAACTTCTACTTCTTCTACCTAAACTTCTAACATATCTTCAGCCTCTGGCACTTCATTCAGTTGTTGTCCTTCATCATCATGAAGATTTCCACTCATTTTGGTATTTGTTGTTGAGTTTTTGCTGTTGCACTGTCTTCAAGCTTTAATGCAAACATTTGGCTCCAATGTGTGGCCATCTTTCATTTTGCTTTCTTTAGCCCTTGATTTTTTTTCAGTGTCCTTTTGATGAGCTCAACATTGAACTTGCACAATTCTTCTTTTATGGTCTTGCCAATTTCTATATATTCTACCCGGTTTCTAATATTACTGTGTTGCTTAATTTCTTGTCGATTTTTCATCATGGCAACTGTTTAGTTTGATATTTGGGTTGTTTTTTTCTAGTTTCACAGTAGGTACAAGGCCATGGGCAGTGTCTACAATAGTCTCAATAACGTTTTCATTGTGGGGTTAAATGTCTGTGTCTGGAAGGTCTTGTAGCACAAACACTCTGAAGTGATTAGACAGTGCTAACTCAAAATTTGTATGATTTTTCAATAGCTAGCTAGTGTTGATCTTAACTTTTGTTGACTTCATAATTTTTTTCTTTCTTTCGGTCAATTAGCATTTTTGCTCTCACTAAACGATGGTCACTTCCAATATTCAAATGCTTTAAGACTGAGTAGTCAGTGAATATAATTTTCTTACTTGCAAGTGTGAAATCGATTTCACATGTACTAGTGTTAGGGCTTTTCCAAGTCCATTTTCTCTGGGCCTTTTTCCTGTACAATGAATTATGTACAAATTTTGGTCTTCTGCAAATCTGATCAGTTTGGTTGCTTCTATCATCTCTTTTTTCCAGTTCCATGGTAATCTTTATCATCTTCAGTATTCTTACATGTTTTTTTTAAATATTTCTGGTGGAGGTGGTGGAACTTTTTATGGGATTTCGTCAATCTGCCTCCTCAGGAGAAGTATCTTCATCATTTATTGCACACGCTGCAGCAACCATAATTGCAATCAGTTGTTGTACTACCACTTTACTAATATGTCCCAGCACTGCTACTACTCCTTTCACCCTACCCCTGCCATTAGTATATTTGCCGGACATTATTTAATAGTGATTGAGTTATAACAGAACTGATTGTGTGTGTGTGTGATATCTTGCACATTACAAAATACTATATCTCTTCTAGTATCAGCCCGCCTTAGTCATAGCCCACATCAGTCACCTTTAGTTAATTTTTTTTTAAATGAGCCGCCCCTTTTACTGTCAAGAAAAAACAAAAGACACACTCCCTTTTCAACTGATTCTTTCCCCAGACTCCCTATAACACAGACTTAATAGCAGATAAATCAGGAAGACACCCGCATCACAGCTGCCTATGTCTTCCTAGTCGCACAGAATTTTGGGGTATTTGGGGTAAATCTCTTTGTTCCCTTCTACACCCCCAGGGTCCACTAGCACAGAGAGAACAGCCAGATCAGGAAGAAACTTGGATCATGGCTTTCTGTGTCTTCCCACTCAGTCACACAAAATGTTGAGGTATATGTGCTTCCTGCTCAGATACCCAGACTCCTCTAGCACAGAGATAATTGCAAGATCAGGAAGAAACTTGGATCATAGCTGCCTGTGTCTTCCTAGTCAGTCACATAAAACTATGGGGTGTTTGAGGTAAATATAATTTGCTTCCTTCTCATGCCCCCAGACTCCACTAGTGCAGGGCTACCAGCCAGATGAAGAAGGAACTTGTATCACAGCTACTAGTCTCAATTAACCAAGACTTTGGGATATTTGGGGAAATCTCCTTTCTCCAGAGTACTCCCAGACTCCTCCAAAATATTTCCTGTCTACAAGATTCCCTAAACTACACTCCAGTTTTAATTTATTTGCCTATCCTAGCTAACTGCAAAATTGTGCTGCTTTCTCTAATGCTCACAAATATAGAATTGTATGCTGTGGGAACCTGACATACCATTTATACAATGCCTGAGGGAGAAATTCAGTCTTACCGTTGATTTCAATGCAATGAGCTAAGTGGGAAAAGGTGGTAAATTGTCACTTTTCATTAAAAATGCCCAGCATGGCTGGAAGTGCCATTTTCCACCTATTTAACTTTTGAGGCAAAAAAAGTTTTATCTATCCTATCCATGACGCCTCATTGGCTATCTGGAGGGAAAACATAATGTGTATCCATTACTCATCCAAAGGTCGGGCAGTTGGGTAGGGTTTCTTTATTTTTGGTGGTGGCTGAGAGGAAGGTGGTGGCAGCTAGTAGAATTTTTTTTATAATTTAAGCTCTTTTTAGGTACAGATGCTGGAGGACCAGGGTGGCGAGAACACCACTGGACCTCCAATATCAAGTAAGTGTTAAACTAGTTGTGAATGCATGTACGCATGTGAACCTGCATGTAAATGAGTGAATGAACAAATTAAACAAATTAATGTGCATGAAAGTGCTGAATGTGTTATTTGTGTTTCTAATATTGTATATTCCATGTCATTCAGTTCTTAATTAAATCCAAATTTCATGAAACATGCAATATTTGTTAAATATATATATGCAATTTTTTATAGCCAACCTAGAACAGAAATTTCTTGGTGCACACTGCTACAATCTGTTACGGTTTTCAGACACTTCAGACAGAGGGTATGGTAAAACGCAGTTTTATTTAAAAAAAATTAATCAACAATATCGCCCTCTACAGGCACACAGGGTAAACAAGAAACAAGTGTCTAGACCCTTACAGGCCAGTATACTGAGAACAGACAGAGTAGAATATATGTACAGGAAATATATACTAGGACTGGTAACCCAGAGAGGAGCACATAATAGTTACCTCAGTCCTCATCAGTCTTTGTTGTGGTGTAGGCACGCCCAAGGTGTAGCTGAAGCTTGTATAAGTATGAGGAGTCAATACCCAGTCTGCAGGAGAGCACTCGACTTGCACGGCAGAACTGACCCAGAACGCTAGAGCAATAATGGATAGCCCCCACGGGCGTAACAAATGCCACCAGTATTTGGGAACTGTGAGTCGTTAGCCCCCACGGGCGTAAACCGGAGACTACAAGCTGCAAGAGCAAGGCACGTTAGCCCCCACGGGCGTATAACGGAGACTGCAAGCTGCAAGTGTAAGGATCAAGCCCCCTCGGGTGTAAACGGAAGCCAATAGCTAGTGCCAGGTAGCCCCCATGGGCGTATAACGACTCCACCAGTGCAAGTGCGTGGGCAAGATGACCACCGGTATGGTACCGGAACAACTACCCTGCATAGATGGACTATGAGCCGCCGTCTCTCAGGCCCAAGCGGCCGGCTCAGCAGTAGTAGTGTAGCACTGAAAGGGTTAACTAAGCACTTGGTAGGAGGTGAGGCACAGCAAGGAATCAGCTCAGCAATCGGAATCACCCTGATAATATCGCTCTGCAAGCTTAAGGAGACTCAGCAGTAGTACAGCTCAGTAGCGTTTGACAGTGAACAGTGACTCAAGGGTTAAGGTCAGTCTCGAGCACGAGTGCGACTCCAGGAGTAAGAATGTCACCCAGTAGTCAGCAGCAGGAATGTAGATAGACTGGAACCGGGAACTGTGGAGAATCGTAGACACGCCGGATCAGCAACAAGCAGGAACGTCAGCCAGGCCGGGTCGGATACCAGAGCGGGTTCGTAGTCAAGCCGGATCAGCAACAAGCAGGAACGTCAGCCAGGCCGGGTCGGATACCAGAGCGGGTTCGTAGACAAGCCGGATCAGCAACGGGCAGGAACACAGGAGAGTATCAAGCAGGCCAAGTCGGTACACGGGAAATCAGAAACGCAGAGAACAGCAGCAAGGCTCAGGAACACCACGAAAGGGCACCAGACAGGTGCCAGCGGCCAGTATAAAAAGGGTAACCAGGGGCGGGCCAAAACAGCTCAGCCAATCAGGGAGCAGCACAGCAAAGAGTGACACACAGGATCACGGGGACTGTGATACAATCCTTATAAATATTAGCACTATATCCATGATATATTCATCATATGGATAAGGATACTCGTGACTAAATAATTTATGATTTCAAGATTTTATCAGCTATCACATATTTTCTCCAAAGTAAGATAATATTACTAAGAAGTTTAGTGTATTCAACTATTGGTTTTATTTATGTAAAGAAAACAACCTGACATTACTATTAAAGTCTCCTTTTAGCCTTACAAGGAAAAGTTTTGTAAGACTATATTCAATTAACTATGAACATTATTGTTTTAAATGTACAGTTGAACATAAGTTGTTTTATTTTTACCAGCTATCACAGTTGGTGTTTTTAAAAATAATCAATCACTTTTAAAGTAACAATTGTATTTATCTTCATCCAGCTTGCCAGCTACTTGTGTTTATATGTTTGGCTAATGATTACTTTAGAACTGCAAGACAAACATACAAGGAAAAACTGATTTTTATTTTTCAGGACTGATAAACATTGCTATCAAGAAAAGGTAGAAAGAAACATTTGATCCATACACCTGCTACTTTTATTTTTTTTCTAGTAAAGCTTGCTCAATTAAATTAATTTATAAATTTGTGAATGATTGTTAATTTATATACAAACACAATTTAAAGATACATTTTTTTTTTAAATACAATTTCACCCACATCACTAGTACCATTTGTTCAGAAGTAAATTTTTTGTTTTAGAATAAAACTGATTTATGACATGGGCTAAATCAGTGCATATACCTTTACCCCTTTGAGTGCCAGAGGGGGTACGCAACACATTGCAAAGCAATGCATTGTGTACCCCTCTGGCACTCAAAGGGTTACCTCCCTATCACAGGGTGCTGTCTTGAAATGCGTTGAAGTATTTTTGGCAATTCATTAACTTACATTTATTTTATACAATGTGTGCATTATTATCAGGCAAGTGAGTATTTTGACCATATCATCATTTTTATGCATATTTTCCAACTCCAAGCTGTATAAACTTGAATGCTTATTGGATTTAAGCATATCAGGTTAAGTGTATTTGTGTAATGAGAGAGGGTGTGGCCTAAGTAGATGAACACCATATGTCAAAGTGTGCATAATTATTAGGCAGCTTAATTTCCTCAGGCAAAATGGGCAGAAAAAGATATATAACTGACTCTGAAGAGTCAAAAATTGTAAAAAGTCTTTCAGAGGGATGCAGCACTTTTGAAATTGCTAAGATATTGATGCGTGATCACAGAACTATCAAAAGATTTGTTGCAAATAGTCAACAGGGTCGCAAGAAACATGTTGAGAAAAAAAAGACGCAAATTAATTGCCAGAGATTTGAAAAGAATCAAACATGAATTTACCAGGAACCCATTATCCTCCAGTGCTGTCATATTCCAGAACTGCAACCTACCTGGAGTGTCCAGAAGTACTAGGTGTTCAGTTCTTAGAGACATTGCCATGGAAAGGAAGGCTGAAACCCAACCACCACTGAACAAGACACATAAGTTGAAACATCAAGACAGTGCCAAGAAATATATGAAGACAGATTTTTCAAAGGTTTTATGGACTGATGAGATGAGAGTGGCTTTTGACGTCCAGATGGATGGGCCCGTGGCTGGATCAGTAACGGGCACAGAGCTCCACTTCGACTCAGATGCCAGCAAGGTGGAGGAGGGGTACTGGTATGGGCTGGTATTATCAAAGATGAGCTAGTTGGACATTTTTGGGTTGAAGATGGACTCAAACGCAACTCCCAAACCTACTGCCAGTTTTTGGAAGACACTTTCTTCAAGCAGTGGTACAGGAAAAATCTGCATCTTTCAAGAAGACCATGATTTTTATGCCGGACAATGCTCTATCTCATGCATCGAAGTACTCCACTGCATGGCTAGCCAGTAAAAGCCTTAAAGATGATAAAATAATGACATGGACCCCTTTCCTCACCTGCCTTAAACCCTATTGAGAACTTGTGGGCCCTTCTTAAACGGAAGTGTCACAAATGTTTATTTGTAAATTTTGAGTTGTTTGTTTAGTATTCTCACTTTAATATATGAAAATAAACACGTTAGATGGAAAAATTATCGGTTTTCATTTAGTTGCATAATAATTCTGCACAGTATTAGTTGCCTAATAATATAGATATTCTCCTAAGAAAACCAAAACCTCACTTTCACTTTCTCAAATATTCAGGTTTAAAGTTTCTTAACATCTTAGATTGATGGAGAGCGCTGTAGTTGTTTAATAATAAAATTAATCCTCAAAAATACAGCTCACCTGATAATTGTGCACACAGTGTATATTTTAAATACATATTTGATACTGATTCAGCAGTTCCAGGTTATGTTCTTCTAATTCGGGAAGTCACCGAACAGAGTATTTAATAATACCCTGTATCTTTTACCAGTCTCCATTTCCAGTCCTATTCAATTTATGTGAGCATTATATTTATTATCTAATTCAGGATATTTGCATTTATAAGATCAGTGCCTCCTTCTTTTTGTATGTTTCTGTAGAATATCAATTATCTTGACGTCAGAGGTCCAGCGGTGTTCTCAACACCGCCATCATCTTCTTTAAAACCAACATAAGAATTAAAAAAACCCTAATACCATGCTAACATCTTTACCCCTGCTTACTCTAATAAATTAACCCCCCGCCCCCAGTTCTGCTCAGGTGATTGGGGAGGGTGCCTGTGTTGGTGGAGTCTAGGGAAAGAATCAGTTGAACAGGGATTTTTTTTGGAGGTGGTTGTTGACTGGGATTGGGGGACGGATAGATATTTGGATGCTAGGATGATTTGTAGGACTTAGACTTTTTGGGAGCAAGCCCTGAGGAAACATTTATTTATAGGACTTATTCTTTTTAGACCCAGGTCCTGAGGAAAAAATGATTTCTAGGACTTTGGCTTATCAGCATCACAAGCCCTGAGGAAACAGAGATAATTTTTATCAATTAGGCTTGAAAACGTCACAAGTCCTGAGGAATCAGAGATGATTTTTATCAATTAGGCTTGTTAACATCACAAGCCCTGAGGAATCAGAGATAAGTTTTATCAACCAGGTTTGTTAGTGTCACAAGCCCTGAAGAATCAGTGATTTTTAGGCCTTAGGCTTTTTTGTAGGCCTCTGATTTGTATTGAAAGAACAGGCCCTGAGGAAAAAAATGCCCTACTGGCCTAGTGCCAGCAAGTCATGTTATGGTGGCCAGTGGCCACTGTCAAATACCCCAGTGTCATTGCAGCATTTGCAATTGCTGTTCTTGCTGCTGCTGCTGATGAGTTGTTTAAGCAGCAGGATGATTAGGCAGCTCCAAGGGAATGGGATCAACAACAGCAGTGATATGCTCATGGTTCCACTTGACAAGACTAGCTTCAGTGATGCACCTGAGGCAGTAGCAACACCACAACTAGCCCCCTCTGTATTGTGGAGAAAGGAAGTTGGCCAATAATGCTTCTCCTCCTGCCCCTCCTCCAAAATCATGGGTGTGGTGTTGGAATAGAAATGTTTTTATTGAGAGCAGGAACTGTGCCTCTCATCAGCAACTGCAATTTGCAGAATGTGTGTTGGAAATAAGGGAAGGACTGGGAACAATGAGCATATCTGCACTCACATCAAACACCTGGCACAACACTAACCAAACACCATGAAGCTTAGGGTCCCCAACATGAAATAATCTCACCAGAAACCAAGTACTGCTGCTGTCCCTATGCTCCTTGTCCACACCGTTAAGGACAAGCAATAACTTGCAGTTTTAATAGTGATCATGAACCTTCCCATCCACCAGCTTAGTGTATTTTGTGGGATGGAATCTCCTCAGATCCCTCTTGATGCCCTGGTTACAATTATCCTCCACCACATTGCCATGTGTGGTCAGTGCACCACACAGTGTGCAATGGGTGGACATGAACTGCCACATCTTGACATCTACAGAATGGCTATCAGATGATGGGGAAGGTAATGATGAAGGATTGCTGGAAGATGTAGTTATGTCTCCCCCGAGGCTGGAACCTAGAGCAAGAAGGTGATGGCGAGCCAGGTGTTTCTCTCACCATAGAACTTTCAGGCTATGGATGGGTTTCTCTATTTTTCCTCCTCTTGCTCACTTTGGGGAGAGTCAGGGGGTACAGCAACAGTGATGCCTGATTTCTTTGGTTGGGGTTTGACTTTAACATGCATATCTGTTTAATTATTTTTTTATTTTTTATTTTTTTAAGTTGTCCACCACATCTTTTCACAGTTAGTCCCAAAAAAGATATATATAACTAAAATACAAAATCAACAACTTCTTTTCCCAGTCTTCCACAGACAATAAACAAAAAAACAAGCTGCTTTCTCCTTTCACAAACACAGTGGCATGCTGTGAGAGCCTGACAGCCTTTTATATGGATGTAGACAACTTTCGTGAGGTGGAGAAAAATTTTTCTGCCCATTGAATTCAATGCATTGAGCTAGGCAAAAAAAGTGTGAAAAAGAGGAAAAAAAGGTGCTTTTCATGGGAAATATTTTGCCAAGCGGAAAGTGCCATTTTTTTACTGATTTCAGTTTGAAGTGAACATTTTTACCCATCCCTAGTTGTTAAAACATCAACATCCACTGCCCTCTCCTGTCTCAAACCTTTTTAAAGGTATAGTAATGTTTCACAATAAAAGCAGCTCCAATTAATATTCATAGTATTTGGGCCATGAAGGGTGTTATTTCAATACTGTCAGACTTGTAGTTCAAGAGTAATTGAATGATAAATATCCTCATCCCGCCTCTTTTACTGATGTAACACTGCTCACCTCAGAACAGAAAGGTGGGGTCTAGATGTCTTGAAGACAGGGACAATGTTCAAATAGCATAATGGAAAAACCTGATAAACCTGTTAATGGGGGCAGGGTTTTCATTGTTCTCACAGTAAGAAGATTGTCCCTTGCTGTGAGCTGTCTGGTCTGTGGGTCAGATTCCACATCTGATGGGTGGCTTACACTACACAAAAGGGGGGGGGGGAGGTGAATACTTTACCACTCAATTACTCATGAACTACAACTCTGACAGTATTGAAATATCACTCTCTATGGCTCAAATACTATGAAGATTTATTGGAGCTGCTGTTTTTGTAAAACAGTACTATCACTTTAAGCTTACCCTTCTTAAGTTATTGAAGCCTATTTTTCAGAGCACTAGCATAATGCATATCCTATTGACACAATTTGTGCTATAATTCACAGCACTTGACACCCTGAAATTGTCTGTTTGTTTATCCATTTAGGCTGTAAACTCCTTGTGACACGGACCTCTTTCCTAGTTTTTCTATGACTGTGACACTTAATGTAACCTGATAATTGAATTTATTGTAACACCTATTTTATTTCCTGTACTGTATTTATACATTCACACATACATATAAAAGCAACAAATGGGATTAGAAGGATTTGATTTCATTAAAAGAACAACCATGCAGGGTAAAGGCACTTATAAAAACAAAAACCACAAAAATGATTCAAGTAAAATTACTTTACTAAGCGAGAAAGAAAAACCTGATTCATCTCTCATGATAGGTGGAATAACAACAAAGTTGAATGATTAATTGAATGAAACTCATAACTAAGGTGGTAAATTAATGGCTCCAGATTAATCATAGGGATTGTCATAGAACAAGAGAACATACATGCCTTAAGGTAGAACCACATCACAAGAAATTTTATAATGTATGTATAAGAGTAATTATAGATGACAATATAACAACTACATCTGTTGAAATGTGCAGAGAAGAAAATATTTAAAACAAATCTGTATGCAATATATATTTTATCATTTAAATCTTCAGACTGAAAATATTATCGGAAAACATTAACTTAATATATGGCAACCGAAATTTGAATTATTGGCCACTAAAGGAAATATATCTCTATTGTCCTTACACATTTTATAACTGAGACATAACCAAAACTGTGAAAAAAATTGTCATTATGTAAGTTTTAACCATTAATGGCTTTATAATAGTAATAATGGATTTCTATACATAAAAAGTAATTTATCTCTTTAAGTCAAGGGCCTTCTGACAAATTTTGCATTTTGCAATTGCTAATTTAAAGGGGAACTACCACCCCGCAATAACTGTACATGAATGCAGTCTTCATCTGGCGACTAGCTGCTTAGTAGCGCTAGTCGCCAGAAATATTACCTGGTTCCAAAGATTTTGCCGTTTTTCCGAGGCTCACAGGAGCAGGAAGCACGGACATCTCGTCACAGTGACGTCCGTGCCCCTGAGCTGTCAGTCCCTTTTGGAGCCAAGTGGACATAGACATAGACAGTATTATTTCAATACTGTCAGAGTTGTAGTTCAAGAGTAAACTGCATGATAAAGTATCCCCCTCTTGCCCCGTTTACTGATGTAACACTGCTCACCTGAGAGCAGCAAGACTGTCCAGATGGATTGCAGAGAGGGACTATCTTCAGTGAGCACAAGGGAAAACCTAAAAAATCTGTAAAGAGGGGCAGGGTTTTCCTTATGCTCACATTAAGAAGATTGTCTCTTGTGAGTGGAGTTGGCTTATATTAGATAAAAGGGTTGGTAAGGGGATACTTTATCATTCAATTACTCTTGAACTACAACTCTGACAGTATTGAAATAACACTCTCCGTGCCCAAATACTATGAAGATTAATTGGAGCTGCTGTTTTTGTGAAACATTACCATCCCGTTAAGTGAATTGGGTGCAAGAATTGCTTCTTTATTCTTTAGTATTGTAATAACCACTATCGCCAGCTTGCTAACATCTGACTGGGGGTTAATGGAGCTGTAGTATTCAAAATCTGGAGGGCTTTCTATATTCCAAACCCTTCCCAGTTGCTCTCACACTTCCCTACCATCCCCCCCTCTTTTTTTTGAGTTTCTCTCAGAAGTGGTGCCATCAAATGTGCGAGCAGCTTGGGGTGGAGCAAGGATAGGGACAAGGGCATCAAAGGGTGCCTTGCTTAGGGGCACCTTATGTTGAAATCCAAGCATGTTTACAAAAAACTATATAGAATCCAATATTGACAGAAAATAAGAAAACAGTCCATAGATTTCATTGTTCAACTGCTCTATAACATCCCATTAATTTAAAAATTATAAGGAATTATTTTTTCCAATTTTTCAGTGATTTTCCAAGCATTTTTGTAACCTTGCAAAAAAGATCATAGTACAGAGCAACAAAGCTCACAAATCTTAATGTAACAAGCAAAATACCACATCTGTACAAGTTCACTTAAATGTATGCATTATGCATTCTCTAACTCACTGAAGGTCAATGTTATCCCTCAACATTTTATCCACATTGCATCTCACATCAAAATTAATTTACGCAACTCACTAATAAGTTAGAATGAAGATATCTACAGAATTTTGAAAGCTCAGATTTTTTACCTTTTTACAGCTTGTGTAAATAATGTTAAAAACAAGTAGATCCCACAAATGTTACATTTTTTCTTTCTTATTTTATAATCTTCAGCTATATAATAATGTAAAAGCTGATTTTATGCCAAGGGTTAGATAATATGATTACTAGTGATGAGCGAGCATGCTCGGCCGAAGCTCGGTTCGGCTCGAGCATCGCTCTGCTCGGCACATGGCGGTACTCGTACGAGTACCGCATGTGCTCGCCCGCCATGTTCGGGTCTCCTCCCCGCACGTTTCGCGGCTGCTGCGCAGCCAATAAACGTGCGGTGAGGCTCTGACATCAGTGTAATGCCAGCAGCCATGTTGGCTGCTGGCATTACACTGATTGGCTGGCCAGAACCCGTGATCGGGTGCTGTATAGCACCTGACCAGCGAGTTCGGCTCAGTCTTAGCCAGGGAGAGATGAGGATAGGAAGGGAAAGTCAGTGTAGGCAGAAAAAAAGCGCGTTTGAACAAAAAAAAGACCCAAAAGTCCTTTTTAGGACTACTGTGTGTGGGAGCAGCAGATATATTTTGTTTTGGGGGGCAGAGTTTAAAAAAAAAACATCACATATTCCGTTCACTGTGCCTAGCCGCAGATTAGCAGCACATTCTGTTTAGTGTGCAAAGTTTCAGATTAGCAGCACATTCTGTTTAGTGTGCAAAGTTGGAGATTAGCAGCACATTCTTTTTAGTGTGCAAAGTTGCATATTAGCAGCACATTCTGTTTAGTGTGCAAAGTTGCAGATTTGCAGCACATATTCCGTGTAATATGAAGAAGGCGGGTAAAAAGGGACGGGGAAGTGGACGTGATCCTGATAGTTCAGGGCGCGGGTCAGGACGCGTAGAAACTGTGCCTGGTGCCAGAGCACAAGAAAGAAAGACATCCACCATACCTAGCTTCATGTCTCAGTTTACAGGGCGTCGCAGGACATCACTCTCGAGGTCAGACCACTGCGAACAGGTGGTCGGTTGGATTTCAGCTGATACTGCTTCCAGTCGGTTAAGCACCACCCTGTCTTCCACCAAGTCCACTCTCAGTAGCCAAGAGTCTGGTCAACATAATCCTCACCCTGATCATCCTTCCTCCCACCATAGAGGGTCTGGTCAAAGAAGTGATCCCACACTGGGATATAGTGAGGAGCTCGTCTCATCACCAATCCTTAATTTGAACCTCTCTCCAAGCACGCTTGCAGAGGAACATGAAATCTTGTGCCCTGATTCACAACCTCTAGAGGGTACCCAATCACAAGAAGATGACAGAGGGGAACGGCATTTAAGGTCAAAGGAAGTGGATGATGATGATGATGAGACACAGTTGCCATCAAATCAACCACTTTTACTGTCTCAAGACCTTGATGAGGAGGATGATATACAGTTGTCAATGACTGAGTATGTGGTGGGATCAAGAAATGAGGAGGATGATCAGAGTGAGGAAGTGGAGGAGGACTTGGTGGACGATGAGGTGACTGACCCCACCTGGGAAGGTGGAGAGCCGAGCGATGACAGCAGTCCTGAGGGTGAGCCATCTGCAGCACCGCAACAGGCTGGAAGAGGCAGTGGTGTGGCTACAGAAAGAAGGCGGACCGCACCAAACCGGCCCGCAAATGTTCCACGGAGCACCCCCTTGCGTAAATCTCCCTTGCCAAGGGGTAGGTGTTCCGCGGTATGGCGTTTTTTTAATGAAAGTGCGGACGACAAAAGAATTGTAGTTTGCAACCTGTGCCACAGCAGAATGAGCCGAGGCATGAACACTAGAAACCTCACCACCACCAGCATGATCCGACACATGGCATCCAAGCACCGTAATAAGTGGGAGGAACGCCCGGATCGCCAATCTGTGTCTGCAGGCCACACCACTGCTTCCTCTTCCCCTGTTTTCGGTGCCGGCCAATCGCCTGTCGAAGGCGCAGGCCCGCATACCTCCCGCCCTGCACCTGTACCATCTGAAGCACCATCAGCGACCACATCCACTTCCCTGTCCCAGCGCAGCGTCCAAATGTCGTTACCCCAGGCATTTGAGCGCAAGCGAAAATACCCAGCCACCCACCCACAGGCCATAGCACTAACCTCACACCTTTCCAAATTACTGGCCATCAAAATGCTGCCATTTAGGCTTGTGGAGACTGAGTCCTTCCGCAGCCTGATGGCAGCAGCTGTCCCTCGGTACGCAGTCCCCAGCCGCCACTACTTTTCCCGGTGTGCCGTCCCCGCCTTACACCACCATGTGTCCCGTAACATCACCCGTGCCCTGACCAACGCAGTTACTGGGAAGGTCCACTTAACGACTGACACATGGACAAGTGCTTGTGGCCAGGGACGCTACATTTCCCTGACGGCACACTGGGTGAATGTCGTGGAGGCTGGGAGCGACTCGGACCCTGGGATGGCACAGGTGCTACCCACGCCGAGGATTGTGGGCCCTACCTCCATCAGGGTTTCCGCCAGCACCTACGTTATTGGCTCCTCCTCCTCCGTTTCCACCTCCGAATTCTCTGCGTGCAGCGCCACTCACCCATCAGCCGGTAGCTGGAAGCAGTGTAGCACTGCAGTGGGGAAGCATCAACAGGCCGTGCTGAAGCTGATCTGCCTTGGGGACAAACAGCACACGGCCTCAGAGCTGTTGCAGGGGATTAGTCACCAGACCGAGCAGTGGCTCTCGCCACTCAACCTGCAACCAGGCATGGTTGTGTGTGATAATGGGCGTAACTTGGTGGCGGCTTTGGAGCTCGGCAAGCTCACACACGTACCATGCCTAGCGCATGTATTTAATTTAGTGGTTCAGCGATTTCTAAAAACCTACCCCAATGTGCATGATCTCTTGACCAAGGTGCGCCGCGTGTGTGCACATTTCCGTAAGTCATCAACAGCTTCAGCCGGCCTGTTGAAGCTGCAGCAGCGCTTACAATTGCCAGCTCACCGGCTGCTGTGTGACGTGAGCACGCGCTGGAACTCCACCTTCCACATGTTGGCCCGGCTTTGTGAGCAGCAGAGGGCAGTAGTGGAGTACCAGCTGTTACACGGTCGTCGCCTCTCCGTTCAACTTCCTGTAATCAGAAGTGAGGAGTGGGAATGGATGTCAGACCTCTGTGAGGTTTTACGCAATTTTGAGGAATCGACACAGATGGTGAGCGGCGATAACGCTATTATCAGTGTAACTATCCCACTTCTGTGTCTACTGAAACGCTCGCTGCTCACAATTAAAACCGACACTTTGCATGTGGAAGAGGTGGAAATGGGGGAGGAAGAGCTTACACAAGGTGATAGCCAGAGCACCCTCACTTCGTCTTCTCAGCGACAATTGGAGGAGGCGGAGGAGGAGGAGGAGGAGGAAGACACGGTTGCCTCCGCTACAGAGGGTAGCCATGGAACTTTAGTTCCATCTCTTCAGTGTGGGTGGGCAGAAGAGGAGGAAGAGGATGAGGAGATTGAGAGTCATCCTCCTGGTGAGGACAGTGAAATCTTGCCTGTTGGTACTCTGGCACACATGGCTGACTTTATGTTAGGCTGCCTTTCCCGTGACCCACGCGTTATACGCATTTTAGACAACACGGATTACTGGGTGTTCACCCTTCTGGACCCCCGCTATAAAGAGAATTTCTCATCTCTCATTCCTCCGGTGGAGAGGACAAGCAAAATGGTGCAATACCAGAAGGTTCTTGTCGAAAAATTGCTCCAAAATTTTCCATCTGACAACGCTGGCGGCAGAGTACGTGCTACCTTGGCCAACCGAGAAGGGGAGAAAAGGGGAGCACACAGCAGTTCCGACAAAGGCAGGGCAACACTCTCCAAGGCGTGGGACACCTTCATGACACCCCGCCAGCACCCTCACCCTGATGCGCAGCCTAGTGTCACAAGGATGGAAAAGTTTTGGAAGATGGTGAAGGAGTACGTAGCAGACCGTGTCAGCGTCCTCAATGATCCCTCTGTGCCTTACAACTACTGGGTGTCCAAGCTGGACACGTGGTATGAACTGGCACTCTACACCTTGGAGGTGCTGGCCTGCCCTGCCGCCAGCGTTCTGTCTGAGCGGGTATTTAGTGCTGCTGGTGGCATCATAACAGATAAGAGTATCCGCCTTTCCACCGAAAATGCTGATAGGTTGACACTTATAAAAATGAACAAGGCCTGGATTTCCCCTGATTTCTCCACTCCACTGGAGGAAAGCCCCGGGTGAACATAAAGTCACTTTATATATGTTATTTACAATGATGGGAATACTCTGTATTCCCATTCACCCCTTCCACCCAAAAAATGGGTATATGGTTGACTCTCTTCCATATACCCTGGGATATAATTTTTATATAGGGCCATCTCACCAGCGGGCCCTGTGATATAATTTTTATATAGGGCCAGCTCACCAGCGGGCGCTGTTTGACAATTTTTGTATAGGTCAGCTCACCAGCGGGCCTTCTCATATAATGTTTTATTGGGTCAGCTCTCTAGCGGGCCCTCTCATATAATGTTTTATAGCGTCAGCTCACTAGCGGGCCTTCGCATATAATGTTTAGGATGGTCAGCTCCGCAGCAGACCCTCACCCATAATGTTTTAGATGGTCGGCTCAGCGCACGTTTCCCTCTTAATCATGGCCCCAGTTCAGAAAAATCGAGGAAATTTTTGGGAGAATTTGCCTCTGCGCACGTTTCCCTCTTAATCATGGCCCCAGTTCAGAAAAATCGAGGACATTTTTTGCAGAATTTGCCTCTGCGCACGTTTCCCTCTTAATCATGGCCCCAGTTCCGAAAAATCGATGACATTTTTTGCAGAATTTGCAGATGATATACAAGTAAATATACAGCAAATACTGTTTGGTAATAATTTTTCGCCTAAAGTCATTTTTATCTTCCTTTTTGTGTGTTTTACGGTCAGTCTGTAAAAATGGCGTACTACGGGCGAAACATCGTTCCCAGCAGCGACGTTGGAGTCCAAGATGCATCCAGACATCCTCCCTATGCTGTCCCAGAACCATTTCTGTGGTGTTTCCATCATTTTCTGCCCTTTTCCTATGGACCAGGCACCCTCCCCTCATCAGAGCAGGGGGTGCCTGGTGTAATGCTCGAGTCCTCCCATTGACTTCAATGGGGCTCGGGTGCTCGGCCGAGCACTCGAGCCTCCGGGGGCGCTCGGTCAGAGCACCCGAACACCCGAGCATTGGGGTGCTCGATCATCACTAATGATTACATTTTGTGGAAAAGAACTATTCAAGCAACATGAGAGAGATGTGAAGGTAACAGGAGCAAGGGAAAAGCTTGCAGGAATTTGGAGAGAAGCAGGAGTGGTAGCTTTAGTAGTAGTAGTAATTTGGAATGGGCAAAACATTTTGTCTCAAAAATGAAACAGGCAATAAAATGTCACTTCCTGTTGACAAGAACATTTTTCAAGAAGAGCAAAAATTTCTACTTTTTCCTGCCTAGCTCATTACTTTCAAATCAGTGGAAACACTGAATTCCCATAGCACATGATACGTTTCCTTTCTTTTCTGGCAGGCATAGTATAAAAGGAATGTCAGGCTCCCTAACATGCTATTTCTGTATTTAAATATGTAGTTAGGATAGGCAAATAAATTAAAACTGGAGTGCATATTAGGGAGTCTTGTGGGCAGGAAATCTTTTCTCTGTGTTTCGGGAGTCTGATGGCGCTCTGGGGGACAGGAAGGAGATTTACTCAAAATACCCCAAAATCTTGGTTGACTGTGACAAACAGCTGTAATCCAAGTTCCTTCCTCATCTGGCTGGGTACTCTATGTTAGGGGAGTGTGTGTGTGTGTGTGTGTGTGTGTGTGTGTGTAAAGGGTAAAGTAGATTTAACCCAAATACCCCAAAAATTTGAGTGACTCTGGGAAGACACAGGAAGCCATGATCCAAGGTTCTTCCGAATCTGAATGTTATCTGTGTTCTAGAGGAGTCTGGTGGTGTGAGAGTGGAGCAAAAGAGATTTAACCCCAAAACCCCAACATTTTGTGTGACTGACTGGGAAGACATGAAATTATTATCCAAGTTCCTTCCTGACTTGGCTTTTATCTATGTGTTAGAGGGATCTGGGGAAAGAAGCAGTTGAACAGGGAGTGTGTTTTTTTTAACAGTGATAGGGTTAGGGAAGGTAAATTAAAAATAAATAAATAAAAAATAAATTAAAATTGTTTGATCCATGAATGTCATCACTGCAAAGACATGGTGGGCACATTTACACATTTGATATGGGAATGCTTGCCAGTTCACAAATTCTGGGAGGAAGTCTGGGAGACTATTTCTATAGCTCTGAATATAAAGTTGCATTTATCTATGAAAATATGTACTTTATCACTATTACCAGATGAAGTGACAACTACAGCCGAAAAGACTTTGTTTTGGTAACTCCTGATAATGGCAAGGAAGGTGATGGTTATGAATTGGATGGCTCATGGAGTTCCATCTCAATCTGCATGGTGTGAATTAATAACACAATACATTCCCCACTATAGATTAGTGTATTCTCATAGAGCTATATCACACAAATTTGACCAAGTCTAGGGGAAGTGGCTGAGAGTAGGAGAGTTACTGATCATTGATGTCTCACAATATTTCAGTCTTTTGTTAAATAAATGTAATACTTATAATTCATGTATTGGAACATAACGGGAACTGATAATGGTTTACTCTGAGTCCGTTGGAAGCTAAGGTACAGTTTCTGCTTACTTAGTTAATTAGAGTAGTACTGGATGGAGTTAGACAATAGGCTGGGGAAGAAAACATGGAAAAATCACAGATATTTAGACTACTAGCTCTTTGGAGCATTGATGATGTGTATTCAATGAATGGAATGTGTATTTCATTTTTAAATTATGTCCAGCATATGTACTAGTGGCATTGAAATCAAGGGGAAGACTGGATTTTACACCCAACACATAGAAAATTGACTTTATTTCCCACAGGCATAGTATAAAAGGGGTCTCAGTATCCCTATGTTGGTATCCTTTTAAAATAGCGTATTCTATACAGCGCAGCCACATTACACATTAAGCATATCTCCTTGCTGCTGTTGCCGCCTCAGAATCGGCAGTAAACTAGGGCAAGAAGTATTGCTGGTGGCAAGAGGAGCCTGTCCTAGTCCCACATCACTACTCCTGTACCACATTCCCACTATGTCTACTGTGGTCTATGGCATACTAGCCTGCTCCTCATCATCCTACTGCCCTTGCAACTCAGCAGAAGCAGGAATTACAACAGCAACAAATTCATCAGTCTCCGTGCTAGTGGGGGTGGTGATCCCATATCCCTCTCTCATTCCTTCTCAGTTTGAGCTAAAAATGCCATAAATGACTCTTCCACCCCAGCTGCTCCACCATCACTCTCATCATCATCATCACCACCACTTTGCTGCTGATGCTCTATTAGAGTCCGGTTACAGGTGATGATAAATGTGACCGAGGGTCCCCTACTGTCACACTTGCCATCTCTTGAGTTGAAGAAGGCAGGCTGGCAGCAACAGCAGTAGTCATAGGCAGCTGATCTGGCTCTTGGTGATGGTATTACTGCTGCTAGCCACCAGTTCTGCCTTCCTCAGTATCATGTTCCATAGAGACAATGCCTTGGGGAGAAAGGAAATAACAGGGTCACGGTAATGTTGTGGATCCACTCCTCTTCACTTCCCCTACCACCTCTTCATCAGCAGGAAGATCTAATGCAGTCATGCTAATCCTACGAGCTGCTTCACTATCACTAATGGCAAACACAACATATCTGAGCCTTCCTCACTCAATGCTAGTATCACCCCCCTCCCTCAATCCTAACACACTGAGTCTGTAGCTGCTGGATCGTAGTAGTAGTAGTGGCAGGCTGTTTGAGGATGGCAAGTGTGACTTAACGTCCCCTGCTGTCATGCCTGGCATTATCATCTCCCCTTACTCTCCTGAGAATCACAAGACACACTTGCAAGTGCAGCACTGATAGCAGGCACAGGTAGCAGACCTGTCCTGCTCACACTACTACTTCTTCCTCTGCCCATAAGACAAATTACCCCAAGATCCCTAGGGGTGATGTAAGGGGACTGGTCATCATTAGGTCTCAGGAATAAGGGCATCCAAACCCTTCAATGCTGGTAGCATGGTCCTTCCAGCTCTTCCTTTTACTTGTCATCCAGGTGCTCATAGTGATAGCACATACCATGACCCTCTCCTGCCTCAATTTTGCTATATAAATCAGGGCACAAGAAGGTAGTTATACTGCATCAGCAAGATCTCTCCTAGGCAGAAATTTCAAGGCAGACAGGGGTTTCCAGATGTACTGTCCAAGCTCTTTTGAAGAAGCACAAAGAAACAGGCAATGTTGAGGACTGTAGATGCAGTGGTCGGCCAAGAAAACTTAGTGCAGCAGATGAAAGACACATCATGCTTACTTCTTTTCGCAATCCTAAGATATCCAGCAGTGCCATAAGCTTAGAACTGGCAGATAACAGTGAGACCCTGGTACACCCATCTACTCTTCAGAGAAGACTGGTCAGATGTGGTCTTCATGGAAGACTTGTGGGCAAAAAGCCATACCTCCAACTTGGAAACAAGGCCAAGCGACTCAACTATTCATGAAAACACAGGAACTAGGGTGCAGAAAAATGGCAGCAGTTGCTCTGGACTGATGAGTCAAAATGTTAAACATTTGGCTGTAGCAGAAGGCCGTTTATTCATCAAAGATCTGGAGAGCGGTACAAGAATGAATGTCTGCAGACAACAGTGTAGCATGGTTGAGGTTCCTTGCAAGTCATTAAGAACTATCTTCAGCATAATGAAGACCAAGGAGTCCTGGAAGTGATGATACGGCCCCCACAGAGCCCTGATCTCAACATCATTGGGTCTGGGATTACATGAAGAGAGAGAAGCAACTGAGGCTACCTAAATCTGCAGAAGAACTGTGGCTAGTTCTCCAACATGTTTGGAACACCCTAAGTGCTGAGTTCCTTAAAACACTGTGTGCAATGTACGTAGATGAAATTATGCTGTTTTGAAGGCAAAGGGTGGTCACAACAATAATGATTTCATTTAGATTTTTGTTCTGTTAACTCACTATGCATTTTGTTAACTGATAAAAATAAACTATTAACATGTCTAGTTTTGAAAGCATTCTTCTTTACAGCATTTTTCACACCTGCCTAAAACTTTATATATATATATATATATATATATATATATATATATATATATATATATATATATATTTAGAGAGGGAGAGTGAGAGAGAGAGAGAGAGAGGGGCAAACCTGCATTTAGAGATTACTTCCTTTCGCAATAGGGGTCAGTGTCTACTTTCTTGTGTCATATTTCATTTCAAAGAAACATGTCGAGGAAGGTCTTTTAACATAGCTTCTTTTGGAGTGTTTAATGGTGCCCATGTCTGCATTAAAAACAGATAAACTCCATTAGAGAACTGGGAATGGGATTTGGCTAAGGTGGGACCAGCACTGGTGGTGACATCAACTAGCCACAAGATGATACAGTTGAATATTCTACATAGAATTTATTATACGCTGGTCAGACTGTATAAAATGTGGAACACTGATACCGACTGTTGTCTTCGATGTGATAATGTTCAGGGCACATACTTGCATATGATCTGGGAGTGTCCTGGAGTCGGGAGGTTCTGGAGAGAAATAATGCGTATTGTAGTCTTGGTGCTGGGGAGACCTGTTCCTGTGACTCCAAAGATTTGTTTATTGTCTATTTTTCCCGATGAGATTGAGGATGCAGCTGACAGATCTCTACTGAGTGAGCTCTTGGTGATGGCGAGAAAGGTGGTGGCCTTGAACTGGATGTCAAATAGAGTTTCCAGTTGTAAGGTGTGGATAAACCTAGTTTCGCAATGCATTCCACACTATAAAATGGTTTACTTACACCAGGGTACTTCAAATAAGTTTGACAAGATCTGGGGAAGATGGCAGAACTGGTGGACGAACAGAGCAGATAATACTGTGGCACCTGCTGATGTGCAATTCACTGGTGATGGTTGACTTGAGGTCACACCTGCTTGTTGCGTGGATGGCTGTGATGTATAATTGATGGGCGGATGGGGGGGTGCTGCGGGTTCAGAAGAGAGAGGAATTAGGATTGGTGGCATAGTAAAATTTAAGTTAGGTTAGATTTTAGGAGCTTTGGTTATTGGAGATTGAAATAATAATAACACCTCAGATTGACTCTGTACACCCTACTGATATGCATATGTTCTTTTCATTGTTACAAAAATGTTTGCTGTACTTGAACGATTCTACATGTACTTTTTTTTGTATCTGTTTGATGTGTATGGAGCGATCTGATAATAAAATATATATAAAAAAAAAAAACAGATAACAAACAATGTTTTAAAAAAGTGTCAAGCGGAACTTGCCTTGTGTGCCTGCATATAGTGGATACCTATACAAAAGAACTGAAACTCAATCAGCCTGTATAGGTAGCATGTTACCACCCCCACAGGCCACATGACGGATAATATGTTGCAAACAGACTCAGTATAGGAAAGCCTGAATAGACCGCTTAAAGGAATATAATCTAAAGACAAGAATTGGTGCTATGAAACATTTTTGTGTGATACTGGGTGAAAGTGAGAAGCAGCTAGAATGAGCAAAGGAGATACATAGAAACAGAAAGAAAAAATAGCTAACAGTGCAAACTTTCCTAAGTGTATATGTGTTTATATATATGTAAATGTATAATGAAAATTTGTTAATTTTGTGTAAAGTGAAAATTGAAAGAATTAAGTGTTACTGGAGTGTGCAGCAATGAGTAAGAGGGTCCTCCATTAGTAGTATCTTGGGCACCCTTGTCACGGTCTGCTTCTGGTCTGCTAGGTGGGGCAAGATGTTTGAAGCCAGATAAAGATGATGGCTGTGAAGCAAGTCTGATCCCAGATGCTCCAGAGCCTAGACCAGTATGGGAAATATTGTGGACTGGAAAATTGGTGCTGATGACTATGAACAGAAGACCCGGGAGGCAGAATGGGAGCACAGTTGAAAAGGAACTGGTAGCCATAATGGGAGTAGGTTAGAAGTGATGCAACATAAGCTTCTAGCAACTGGACTGCTTAAAGGAGAAAATGGTGATAACTAGGAATGGGCAAAAATGTCTGCGTCGAACTGAAATCGGCGAAAAATGGCACTTTCCACTTGTTGAAAAATTTCCTGTGATTTTACACTTTTTTTTTTCACTTTTTTTCACCTAGCTTATTCCATTGAAATCAATGGAAACAGTGATGTTACACACAACATAAAATAAATATTATTTAATTAACCAAAGGCATAGTACAAAAGGGGCATGATGGTGCCTTGTTGGTGAGGTGTGGGGAAACAACCAGTTGAACAGGGGATGATTTTTGAGGGGATTGTTTACTGGGATTGGCGGGACAGATAATAAAAAAATAAATCAATAAAATAAAATAAGACATTTGTATGTAAAGTAATAGAGACAGGAACCCCCCTAACATAAGCTGCCACTGGGGTGGACTGATACTTGACTTGACTTTGTAGAGGATGATTTGTTTGATTTGTTGTTAGAGGCCTTTGTAGGACTTGGACTTAAATTAGAGGCCCAAGCCCTGAAGAAATATTGATTTGTAGGACTTAAGCTTGTTTGGCACAAGCCCTAAGGAAACATTGATTTGTAGGACGTAGGCTTGTTAGAAAAAAAAACCCAAAATGTGTTTATTTTTTTTGTAGGACTATTTTTTTTTTCAAAATACAAGCCCTGAGAAAAAAAATAAAATGCCCTACTGGCCTAATACCAGCAGGTCATGTTGGCCAGTGTCCACTATCAAATGTCCTCCTGAGTTCTGAGTTGCAACTGATGTTCGTACTGCTGCTGCTGAGTTGTTTAAGCAGCACGATAATTAGGCAGTTGAAAGGGAATGGGATCAACAACAGCAGTAACATGGAAGATGAATGATAAAGGTTCCACTTGCCACCACTGGCTCCAGTGATGTGCCGGAGGCAGGAGCAGCACAATAAGTAACCCCCAGGCTATGTGGTGAAAAGAAGAAGCTGGCCATCAAATCTGTCCTCCTCCAAAATCATGAGTATGTTGTTATTAGAATATATATTTTTCCCTTGAGAACAGGAACTGTGGCTTCCATCAGCAACTGCAATGTGCACAGTGTGTGTGTGTGTATAAATAACATCTGGGGGAACAACTGTATCCAAACACCATGACACCCAAAACCAAGTCCTGCCGCTGACACTGTACCCATTGTCCAGACCCACTAAGGACACAAGACAACTTGCTGACAGTTTAATAGTAATGATGAACCCTCCCTGCCAGAATTCTAGCATATTCTGCAGGATGAAATCTCCTCAGATGACACCTGATGACCTGGTATTGATTCTCCTCCACCACACTGGCATGTGTGGTCAGTGCACCACACAGTGTGCAATGGGTAGAGATGGGTAGATGGGTAGAGATGAACTGCCATATCCTAACTTCAAAAGAGTGGCTATCATTTGGCGGGGTAGGTAACGATGAACGAGGTGCATTGGCAGGATATGTACTTGTTACCCTAGAGGAAGAAGGTGATGTTGATGGCGAGCTAGTTGTTTCGCTCGTCATGGAACTTCCAGTGTCTGTCTGGGTTTCTTTATTCTTCTTCCTCTTTAATCTCCACCTCACCTCTTGGTGCCTTTCAGTAACAGCTAGATTTCTGTAATGGGTGTTTGGCTTTAACATGTTTGACATAAATGTCATGGTGTCTGTGTTTCATGTGTGTTATCAGGGAGGTTGTGCCAAGGTGTGTTCCCTCCTTTCCCCTTCTCACTAGCTTGTCACAAATTTTGCACTGTGCCATTGTTGATGATGACTGCACTGTGCCTGCCGGAAGAGAATAATAGTTCCATTCCTATTACTTCTGGGGGGAGGGATAAGGAACAGGTGGAGAAGTATGGTCTCTTTCCTCTTCTCCTCCACATTCCCCTTCAGTTTTTGTGGCAGCGGATAATGTTGCTGCTACTGCGTCAGATTTAGCACTACAACTAGGACCAGGAGTATTGCTGGTGCTGACAAGTGGGACCTGTCCTAGTCCTGCATCACTTGTTGACCCCATTCCCACTGTTTCCACGGTGGTCTGTGTCACACTAGCTTGCTCCTCAGCATCCTACTGCCTTTGCATCTCAACAGCAGCAGAAATTAAAGCAGTTGCAATTTCCGCAAATTCAAAAAGCTGATTGCTAGTGGAGGTAGTGATGCCCATCCTCATCCCTGTCTCCCATTCCTTCACTTTCTGATAAAAAGACCATCAATGTCTCTTCCATCCCAGCTTCTCCAACGCCACCATCACCTCTAGTACCTACGTGCTGCTGCTCTATTACAGATATCTCACTGATACTTGGAGGAGGTGATGAGAAATGTGACAGAGGGTCCCTTGCTGTCACACTTGGCATAATTTTCTCCTTCCTCCCGAGTACTATAAGAAACACTAGCAGCAGGCAAAGTATTGGTGGCAGCAGGTTCAGCACTGGCAGCAGGTACAACACTAGTGGCATCACATCTGGCAGCAGGTACAACCCTAGCGGCTGCAAGTATAGCAATGGTGGCACTGGCAGCAGGGGCAGAACGTCTTGCGGCAGGCATAGGCAGCTGACCTGTCCTGCTTACACTAGTACTACCCTTTTCTCCCTTCCTTCCCATTCCCATGTCTTCCTTCCTTCCCATTCCCTCCCTTCCCATTAAACTCCCCAATATCCCTTGGGGTGATTTAGGGGGACTAGACAGCATTGGTTCAGTACTGCTACTCACTTCCTCCTCCTCCTCCACAGACTCAGTGGACACATAAGGGTCCTTTCAGCTAATCCATTGATTATTTTTCCCCCTGCTCATAGTAATAGTAGTCACTATGAGCTTTTCCTGCCTCAATATTTGCAAAATATCACAGCAGAACAGCACAGCACGTCTATTGTATATGCCTTCAGCAAAAACTTCACCTTTTTATAGTGGAAGTGCGAAAACAACGTATATCAATGGGCAGAAAATTTATAGCCACTGAAAAAATGGCAAAAAATTTTGGCTACTGGGCGAAAGATGCAAAAATTTTAAGTGTTAGTTTTAAAGCGGATTTTCCCTGAAAAAGCAGATAACAACGTGGTTTTTGTGAAATTTCCAACAGGAACACAGCGACAAGTTTCGCCCATCTCTAGTGATAACCACTAATGGTTTAAGAACCACAAATAGAAATTGGGCTGGACTGATTCAAGGAGAGAGCAGTGATGCACTGCTAAAGGCTCTTGGTGACAAGCACTGTAGAGCCACAAATAGCAGCTGGGCTGCTATAGGTGAGGGCAGTGATGTGTACCGCTAATAGCAAAAGAGCTGCTTCAGGAGAAAAGTGGAGAATAAAGTTAAAGGCTTATAGGCAATAAGTGGTGAAGGAACCAAAAAATAGCAGCTAGGCTGCTAAAGCTGAGAGCGGTAATGTGAACCACCAACAGCAGTAGAGTGGCTTCAGGAGGAGAGCAGTGAAGGCTGCAAAAGACTACTGACAGCAAGTGGTGTTGGAACCTCAAAGAGCAGCTGGGCTCAAAAAGGTTACGTGTGGTGATATGAACTGGTAATAGCAGCAGAGCTGCTTCAGGAGGAGAGCAGTGATGTCCTCTAAATGCATATTAGCACAAGCTATGTATGAACCACAAGTAACGGCTGGGCTGCTAAAGAGTACTTGTGGTGATGTGAACTGCTAAAAGCAGCAGAGCTGCTTCAGGTGGAGAACAGTGAAGACCACTAAAGACTTCTTAGCACAAGTGGTATAAGAACTGCAAATAGCAGCTGGTCTGCTTAAAGTATAAAGTAGTGATATGAACCGTAAACAGCAGCTGGACTGTTTCCAGAAAAGAGCGGTGCAGCACTGCTAAGGGCTTCAGTACAAGTGAAGAAGCCACACAAGACAGCTGGATGGCTACAGGGTACGAGCAGTGATTCAAACAGTATAAATATTTAGAATTGCAGTATAATGACCAAAGTCATCTATGGATAGAGAGAAGTGATGTGAACCATTAACAGCTACTGAGCAAGATGTTATTAAAGCAGTTATTACCACACAAAGCAACTGGCGGCTTCAGATAGGATAGTGAGTGGTGGAAAGCCATATGGCTACGGAAATAAAAAAGTACGATATGGATTCGAGCATGACACACTGGGAAGAGGCAGGAGCAAAGTCAGACAAGCCAAAGTCAGAAACAATAAGCAAAGAATCACAAGGTAGCTACTCAAACACAGTGACACCACAAGAATAATCGTACAATGAGAGAGGATATCAAAGCCCATAAGAAGCAATAGGCAGAAAAGGGATGGCTGAAAGAAGGTGTACAACAACCTTGAAATTACTAATAAAGAAAGATAAGACTAACTGGATGGACAGCCATGAGATAACCATACTCATACAGTGTAGGAGTTCTTTCAACAATAAACTGTTCTAACAAAATATGCATAATCCAATTAATGATAACTTGACATGTAAATAACTTCATCTATGTCTGTGAGATGTCTATAAGATTCCAACAAATAAAATACCTTACCCCTAAAAACCACAGCTTCTACATTTTTCACTACCTTGATAACAACAGAATCACTTAATCTAATGTCTTTTTAGTGCTTAGATTCAAGACGAAGGGTGACTCATACTATCTTTCAACAGTCAGATTCCACTGATTGTTGAAATGTTCTTTAAATAGTAATCTACCATGTTTATGCTAGAAGCTTGACTTTCTATGTGTTTCTCTGGCACTGTCTAGACCTATCTATAACCATCAGATCCACGAGGAAGAATGTCCTGATTAAAGGACCAGAGAGCTAATTCAGTATAGAAAACATCTGAAATGCTCATACTAAAGGACATTTTAGAAGTATATAATATACTTTCTGAGTGGACTTTGTCTTAGTTAAAAGTTGCTTTTCATAATATATGTTATAGAACTACATACAAAATGGTTATCTGTTACATTCTTGATTAATTTATTTACATTTCTGCCGATATCAGATCCTCCCAAAAAGAAATCCTGTGTCAGATGTTATGGTCAGACAGTTCAGCATCAGTTCATGAAGAATGCCGTAATGCAAACGTTATAAGGATAGATTAAGGCCTGCCATAATATAGATTATGTTATAAACATGGCCTATCTCATAATCTTATTGTTCATTGAAACTTAATGTAAATTCTTCTTAAATTGATGCATTTTCTGTTTGAGATTTACTTAAACCATTTTCTCTTTTGACATAAACTTGTTTTGATGACTTCTCATTTTTACTCCAAGCTCTGATCCGCACTGTACTCAAAATGAACATTCAGATGGAACCGTATTATGTTGTTACATAATAACTTGTTCTTTTAAGGACCCTGTCACTTAAAAACAATGCTGCTGAATTTGAAGGAACCTCTGAAATTATTTATCTGTCATATAGCCATTTTCTATTAGAAAATTACTCTTTGCGTTACTTTGATGTATATATTATGCTAATCAGCATAATGTAAAAAGCTAATGTGCTAAAGTGCACAAACAGGCATGCCATACAGGCACTTCTTTTCCTTATTCTATGACATGGATCCATTTCAGTGCTATGGAGGTGGGCAATGCAGCTGTGCAGTGTCTGTGAGGTGGGTGACGTAATGTAGTGCTAACACAGGAATTAGAACTTAGCATATGCTATAATATCTGCATAACTTAAAAACTAGTTTTCCAAATTAAAAAATGTCTAATACAATATACTGTACTTTTAAAATCACTAAAGTTTCTATTGGATAGGGCCCTTTTAAGAGCAGAATTGGTCAAACTATGTACTATTGTGAAAATATATCCTACCATATTTTCACTTCTTTATGAAATATCTTCTCAAGACCTATATGCATTGCTATTATACTGAAAGTCTACCAATTTTTATTATTATTGTAGCTAGATTTATCAAGATTTTATTCAAGATTTCGACTGATACCTGTGTCATGGTACTTGCGCTTTAGCTTCCTCTGTAGCTATCTTCACTCCAGGAGATAAACAGGCTGACAGCAATAAGTGATCAGGCATACTGAAATAAACTCCCAAGCTTGGACTAAAACTGAACAACAATATTGTTCCGGAAGACCAACCCTTAAATGTGTTTGCAGACTTTGAATTACTTACCCAGTTTACTGCATTTTCCCATGCCACATTAATTATCACTCAGCTGAATTTACTGAGGTAAAAAATCTCTACTGGCTTACTGACTGAAGGTTACTCTTCAGGTCATGGGCATTGTCCTTAACAGGTGGACAGATCATGGAATGAACCTTCGGTCCAGCTCCCCTGGAAATTGTATATAAAGCAAGGTAATATCAGTCTACATAATAACTTTTCTAACTCTCTTCTCATGTACAATAGCTAAGGAAAGGAAGGGGGTGGGCAGAAGATCCTTCCATTATAGTAATTAAGTATCCAAAGCACAGATTAGTGGAGGGGGCTTCTACAAGTGTTAGGTTGTTAGGCATGACAATCAGATTTGTAGCATCTTCCTTGCACAAAGATGAAGAGTTTAGATTCTTTTTTTAATCTCCTTAACCTATCATAGTACAGAACCTACCCTTCTTTTCCAGTTGTACAAGAGACAATTATGTTAAATTATTCTTGCATATGATTATCCTTTGTGCTGCTGATATGTACCCACTATTAGTATTGCAATATGTGCGTAAGTATATGGGTGGGTACTTAAATGATTTATTCCATACAAGTGCACTCATTCACCTGTTTTCTGCTGGTTTTATTTGTTTTGTTTTTTAAACAACAGAACAATCCAGTCACTTAATTGTTGAACATTTGGATGAAAGCTACACATGTTTTGCAAACTGTTCTCTTAGAAGAGAATATGCCTTAGTTGTCCATCGCTGTAGGCTTAATAGAAGAAGTAGCCTGTCAGTTAAAATTATTATATTGGTACACTTTTATAAGCACACAAAACAATTCATTTACACTATACAGAACTACAGATTAGTTGTGGCAGCAGTCTGGCATGGCTTTCATAAAGGTAGAGTGGCTTATAAATAAAAAGGGAAAACATTGGAGCCATTACATGATTTTGACATTTGATAGAGAATATATTTTAGTGACTCATGTTTATTACATCTTTGTATTTATTATGTGATACTCTCCTCTTATCAATCTATTACATATACTGAGATTCATGTTTGCTTATCTATACTGTACTATGTTACATAATAATTTGCTAAAACGTGTGTAACGATACAGTCATGCGCGGTAGAGACTGCTGTGCGTGCTGCAGTCATGCGCATTAGAGACTGCCAGTGACGAGGCTGATACAGAGCAGGGTGCTCTGAAGGAGCGTCCAGCTCTGTATCAGCCACGGCGCAGGCAGTCTCTACTGAGCATGACTGCACCGTGACCGACTGGCACTGTATCAGCCACGATGTGGGCAGTCTCTACTATGCATTAGTGCCCCGCAACTGGCCGGCAGTGGCACTGTAGCCCGTGTAATGGCCTCTTCAAATAGTTTGTTATACTTCAATAAAATTACTTTAAATAAAAATATATATATATTTTAGATTGAATTAATTCATCTTAATTAGAATTACAGTTTAAAAAATGTAAAGTAAATTCAAAGTTGCATTATCTTGGCCTGACCAGAGTACATTTAAATATTTTTAGGAATCGCATTTTAGAATTTGTTGCTTTGCCGATTATATGAATGATTTTTGTCCTACTTTCATTAGTTTGGGTTTGCTGTAGCCCTAGCATAATAAATTAACATTAGTAAGAATATGTAAAACATTTACTTTGTTCTGTATTTAATATTTGATACAAGTGAAATAGTGATGTGTATTTTGCAAACTGATATTCAGGTCACTTGAACCTCAGTGGAGTGTGGATGGAAGTGTGAGTTATACAATAGAATTAATATAGAATGTCAGTCTTTAGGTATGCGGGCAGTAAAATTCATAGAACTACTTTCCAGAATACTCTATAATAAATTGTTCCTAAAAGGCCAATAATTATTTTTACTGTCTGGAGTACTCTATTTTGATTTCTTGCTGTGAGCTTCTTAAACACGTCAAGATGAGCCCACTAGCATTTAAACTTGTTTAGCATTTTCATGGGAAATGCTAGCAACAAATGGGAAAGCACACACTGTTATCTCTATCGGGTTTAAATTACACCATTCTCCTTTCAGACATCGAGCTCATCAGCAATAGCAAAGTAATCCCCTTTTTCTTTATTCTAGCTGAAGTGACATTGAAATGAGAAGGAACATTTAAAAGATATCAGTTTCATTGTAAGTTCTACAAACAAGTGAGCCAATCTTGAGCTTCCCTGCTTCCATTTCACAATAAAGAAAATTGACTGCACTTGTCATGTAAGCAAATAGATAAAAGAGTTGTTGAGGATGATGCAGTGTTTGGATCTTTGTTATGTCTGTTTAGGCATCTTTTTTTTACATTGTTTTAAACAAACTACCTTTGAAATTCTACTGAAATATATTAGATGCTGTTTATTATTGATGCAGTAATGCAAAAATTAACATTTATATTGTAGACACCCTATATTTGTTTGTTATTATATATGCTATACTGTTTGTGAATTCAGTTATACACAAATAAAACTAACTGAAAATCTGTTCCTACAAGTTTAGTCCAGTAATAGCTTATCAGATATGGTACAGGGTAGTTTTAGTGATGTAGTTATCCTATTCCTTGGAAATTTTTTAGTTCATCATATTGCATAGTATAATATTTTGGGAGAATGCTTTATCCCTTTGAGTACCAAAAGGATATGCAATGCATTGCGTTGCCCTCTGGCACTTAGAGTTAAACTTTCAGTGGATTTAGGTATATATTTTGTGAATATTGATTAAACATATTTGAATTGTATTTTCAAGAATCAAACTGTATATCATTAGTATAATTAGTATAAGTATGCATTTTTTCCAGGTAGAAAGTTCTATTTCTGTATATTTCATTTGCATTTATGCTACTAGTGTATGCTCATCAGGAAAATGTGACTGATGATTCCAAAATATTGAAGTGTTTTCTGAATAACTGAATGTGAGTATTTATGGAATCAAAATATGGAATATGATTATCCTTTTCCCACTGATAAATGTTAACCTCATGTAGGAGTTCTGTTAAGTTAACATTTAAGATTTTTAAGAATCACTAAAGCTTCAATCAAGTACTAATTTAAAGAAAAGCAAGCATGTGTATAAATCTAATATAAATATATTATTAGATTATTAATATATTATATTATTAGATATTATTATTATTATTATTATTATATTAGATTATTATTAAATTAGATATGTACATATTAATAATTTATACTTGTGCGGGTTTTTTTTGGCAATGTTATGTGAGTTGTTATCACTTTGACTTGGTGAAAAATACATACTTTGTGATATGTGCTAGAAATCATAGACTCAAGGGGAGGGGCAGGTAGCATATAGTGTTGGAGTAAATCATTCCAGTCTGCTGTTAGTACATAACCAAGCTAAGTTCAAGAACACAAATTATCCATTTTTGCAGATGAAAAATGTCACCCATCTATAGTTCATTAGTTCAACAAATTTGGCATAGTATCTAGGTTCAAACCATACTCTGCAAGTCAGAAATATGAAATATCAGTATCCCCACACAGAACCTTTCTGAAATTAACTAGTCCCCCCATTTTAAAGGAAATAAACAAAGTATTAAATACAGATCACCGTGGCCAGATTTTCTATAAGCAGAGTAGACAATTGCATACAACTCCAAATATTAAGGGGCACCCGAGCTGTTGTGGCCACGTGCACATTCTGAATTTTGGATGTAGCCAGTGCAATTTATGTCTCTGCACTGGATTTATAACACTTTACAGGCTATTATTTAGACCCTTGCCTAGGTACAGCTGGATTGCAAACATGACCCTGCAGATCACACCGATCTGTCTAATGCCTTCCAATAAAATTACATTCCCTTGCTAAACAACATTTCATCAGACTTAAAAAAGGAAGGAGTAAATGGGGGAGTAAACTTATTGCAAGTGGTGACAATTCCAAAAATTATTTTCTCTTCTAAATGTCCCAATTAACCCATTAAGGATTAGGAGTACTTTTTATGTGTATGTTAAAACATGTTTTAACATTTTATTGCTTGGCAGACCCATGAAAATCCTATATTGTTTCTTCAGGATAAAATATTTATATAAAAGGTTGAAATACTTTGAAAAAAAAAATAGATTTTATTATTTTTCTGTCATTGTTTGTACAATTAATTGCAAAAAAATAGCTGAAATGTTTTTGGTTCCTCTGATTTTGAAATATCTTGCATGTATAGGTTTACAGCGAGGATGATGTTCTGGGTCTTGACATTAATTGACTATCCAAAATAAACCCACAAAAGTATCTATTTTTAAAAAGTAAAAAACCTAAGGATTTTCATACAGGTATTTATAGATTTTTCACAATGTTTACCCACAATTTAACACTAAATCAAGTGGTAATAATCTTTATTGGCATTTTTTTTTAACTATGCTGTAATTGTATGCATGATATTTTGCTTATACTACATGCAACTCTACAAAAGTATAACCAGATTTGTTCCTTTGTGTCACTCAGATAGCGAAACACCACATATGTATAGTTTTACCAAGTGTTCATGGCAGTTTTAGTGCTGGAATTATAAGGTGCGTAGGTTCAAAACAAAAATATTTCAGGGTTCAACATTTCCACAAATATGTATCAAATAAAAAAATTCAGTATATATGTACAACAATGGTTCAGCTTTAATGTTGTCTGTCATTGGGCATTGGATGGACTTTTAAAGAGGACGTATCATCTTTCCAAATCATTCCCTCAGTGGGACCCACCATCTTGAAATTATTTTCATGATTACTTCTTCTGGTCAAAACTGATTCTAACAACCTACGCAGGTAGGGAGAGGTGATTATTTTGGCATTTGAGCAAATAATTATGCAGGCTTTATCTCAAATTCCTAAATAAAAAAAAAATAAAAATATTAACCTGACCGAAAAACAAAAATCACTAGATAGATGCATTTTCAATAGAGTGTGTACTCGCTATTTTTTGCTTCAGTTGAGTCCTTGTGCACAGCCTGGCGCCTTAGTGTGGGCTGTGGCATTCATGCGCACTCACTTTAGGAGCACAGAAGTGCATTTATGCATGTGCCATTTTGGGTGCACTGTGGTGCATCTGCAGTGTGTGTTTGTGTACTTTTGATGCACTTTGTTGTGCTCATATGTTTGTACTTTGAAGCACAGAGGGACTTTTCAGTTAGAACTTTTTTCATTTGTGCTTCTCCTGTGCTGGTGGTTTTGTTGTGCTGTCTCCACTTGACTTGATGTGTACTCCTAGCGCTCTCTGTTTTGCCCTTATTCTCTTTGTACTATGTGGTCGTGCTAGAGCCTAGGTTTTTGACAATGTGTGGTATGCTTGTTTGCTCTTCTTTGGTTTCCAGGTCTTGAGCCTGTGCTGTTTGTTGTACCATGGTTCAGCTGTGTTATTGCTGCACTCTGTTGGTGCTACACTATTGGTGCATTGTATGTGCATTTGTCTGTTCATCTTGATTCTCTGTGCTGTTCTGTTCCTTCTGCCCTCATGGGCACTGCAGTAGTCATATGTGAACTTTTGTCTTTCTAAGGTTCTCTTATTTCTGATGTTCTGTGATGCAGTAAATCACTTTTGAGAGATTATGCGTTTTTTGAGTGTGTAATTCTAAGATGCACTAAGGAGAGTGTACATTATTTGAGTATATTCTTTACTAATGGTTCTTAATGTTTTATGATTCACTATGTTGCAGCGTTCCATGTTCTGGATACTATTATGTGTGTTCTTTGTGTGTTTTCCTATCCGGGTCCTTTGTGGCTCTGTAGTACTTGTTTTTCTCAGTAGTGAACACAATTTTTAGCTCTTTGGGATTTTATATCTGTGTTCTTCTGCTGTTCTTTTTGTGTTATTCAGTTTGATCATTCCTGCTATCTATCTGCCAGTTTTGGTTTTCTGTTTGAAGTCAGATCTGTTAATTTACCCAGTTAGTTTATGCTCACTGATAGGGAATGTTCCTTTGGCAACCCATCAAGATTATTAGTGTTCTTGGTGCCCCTTTAAGCAAGTCAGATTTTTAGTATGGAGTCTTCTTCCTCATCTCATAACAAATTGTCATTTGGATAGCAGCAGGTAAACCTCCACGTAAGTTGAATTTTTTCTTATTTTCAAGACTGATAGGTGCAAAGATGGCAGTGCTTCTCAGATGAATCTCAGTATAGATAAGCCCGATGGGAGGACTGGCTACAGAGTATGGCAAATATTTTTGAGCCAGGACTCAGATGTTGCTCCACTGTTGGGATTATCTGCCTTTTGACTTCCAGAACTTTTATCCTCCTGATATATAAATGCATATTCGGATATCCATATTTTGTCATTAGTTGAGAGAAACACTCCAAGACTGATAACATTACCATCCAGAATAATACAATTTTGTCAGGAAGAATGTGAAGTTTATCTGATGATTCCATCTTCTGTCAGTGAATGATTTCATATTCTGAACATTCTTTGGGGTTTATGCACTAAGTGGTGATAAAGTTGATAAAGTGCATATAACTTCTCCAATGATATCATTTCTCCAAGTCTTATGTTACTCTATGGAGCCAATGCATTAAGATCTCTCTAGTTGGAGAAATATTGGTGCATTGGCTCAATAGTATTAAATAGGATTTGGAGAAGTGATAGCACTGAAGAAGTTATCTCCACATTATCACCTCTTTATCACATCTTTGTATCTATGGAAGAGTGGAGGCAATGGAAGTTCTTCTTATGATCAGAGAGAGATCCACCCTTGTAGAGATCATATTCTTTGAATCATTGGTTTTCTCAGTGCAATGGCAAACCTTTATTTGATAGTTTGACAGATTATTGTTGGACTTCTGTTAAATTTCGGTTTTGGAGTGTTCTCTCTAATCATGTTTTTGTCACTACATTTCTCATTGAATTATATCATACTTACAAAATTATATTTTCCTGGACATAATCCATGGCAGCATTCACCAGTTTCTCATCTCTTGTTTAGCTTTTAGTTTTGACACTAAGAAAACAGATCATAGGGGAATTTTGAATTAGAATTGTGTTTGTCCTATCAGCTTAAAGGTGAGGAGCTAACCCATCTGGTGACACCTATCTTTATAAGACCTTCTGTTAAATAAAATAAGAGCACTTTATTCCAAGTATATAATACCCTTTTAATTGCAGCCACCCTTGCAACTTAGGAAAACTGGCACCTGTGGCCCTGCATTCTATACACTTTTCTCCACTCATAGCTAACCTACATACACTGATTTCCCTTCTGGACAGTCATAATATTTGTTCTCCAACTGGATACACAATAATAAACTCTCTAGATTGGAAATATAGACAGTTACAATATTTTCTATCAACACACAATGTCATTGCTTATAGGTCCCTGGATTCAGGCATCTCATTTGCACATGACTATCTGTGGACAAATGCATGCACTTCCTACCTGTCATACCATTCAAAGGCATTCCTGGATGTGCACTTGTAAGAGTATTGCCACTTGCAGTTGATGGCTCTACAAAACATTTGGGCACACACACACACACAAGACTTTTCAATGCCTATTAAAGCATTCTTTGACTAGTCCTTTGTTACTGGTTACCTGACTAATGTGTTGCTTTTAGGCTTTGCATGAACTTCTCCTTCCTTGACCTTGGACCCAGCTCTGACCTTGCGAGAACTCTGTCTGCCCTGTCATTTGGCTCATGAGTGATTTTGCTTGAAATCCACATGCCTCAAGCATAACCTGACCCTGCATTATGCATCTTTCTACTTCCTTTTGGTATTTATTTTGACTTATTTTCTCATGTGACCACTGATGCCTAAACAACCCTAGATGATCAGACTGTCTCAAAAATTCACATTCCAGGAGATTTTAGACCCTTGGATAGCATACTGTAAATCCAGAAAAAAAGGATAAATTTCCACCCATATTGTTGATATATATGAACCTTCAGAGCTTCAGTCTCTTTCAGACTTATGTCGTTACCATTAAAGTGGATCTTTCACCTCTAACAAACTGTCTCCAAGATTTTAAAACTGCCAATAAGTTGTGTGTGCATGCGTGTTTTTCAATGTATTTTTAGAAATATAGCCTTTGAAAAGGTTATCTTGTGAAATAAATTTTGTAGGTGTCTGCAGTACAAGCTGTACCACAGGCATATCAATGCAAGGCTGTCATCCCCTGTGAAGTGGAATCCCTGCCCTCCAATGTCCCTGCTCATTGTGACACTACGTGTATTTATAATAGTGGGATCGCATTCATAAAAAGAGCTCTTACTATATACTGATGTGCATGGAACGCCTTCCCCAGACAAAAGGGGCATACTTATAAGGCAAAATTGAAATTGATTAGGAGGGATAGCGCTGACAATCTTTTAATATGTCAGCAAGACATTTATATCCAATTCTATGAGTTTGTGTGCATTCATAAAAATGTTTAAAACTATTTGGGGTGGGGGGGTTTAGGGCATTTGACAGTTCCAGTTTAAAAGTTTAAATTCCAATATACGTTCTGGCAATACTACCAATCACTTCCTTTTCAAACTTTCTCCTTCCATCTCCTAAGTTTCCTCATCCCATTTTCCAAACTATATTTAACTACAAGCAAGAAAGGAAAGTTCAAAGCTCCAACTCACCATAACATATCCATAGAATAAATAACATTTTAATGTGAATGTGAAAAAAGTATATAAACAGCAGCAAAGAATGAGAGGGTTCTCCAGTCCCCCAAACATCAGGCCTAAGCCCAAAGTGCAAACAGACAGACAAAAAGACAAGCTTACACTCATCTATATAAAAATTAAAAGTGTGCCCTGTAATGTGCATTTATAATATTTCCTAGTAAATAAGTGAGATTTTAGTATTCACAAATTGGCCAAGTGGTAGGTAAGCTTGCCACCGCGCCAAGGTATCTCACTGTAGGCAAGTCCTACTCTAAAACATCTAAAAACACCCTATCTAAATTTAAAATTCCCAGAGATTTTATAGGAAACGCTTTGGAGGGGACCCTTTAAATTCCATCTTTGCAATGCTTGTGGGTCCCAGCATGGTGCAATTAAAAACAGAAGAAATACAGTATAAAAACATGTAGATAGGGAGTTACCTGGTGCAAACCCCCCAATGGGTCTGCATAGTGAGAGTGTGAGAGAACTGTGGATCCAACAGTCCACTCCATAAATGTACCTTTTTATTAATCCCCCACAGGTCATGTGAGGAGTGAATGATTGTTGACAGACAAGGTGCATGCAAGCTAGGACAGACTTCAGGCCTAGTTCTTAAAGGGAAAGAGTGAAAAAGGTAATTAGATATAATGCAATAATGTTTAGTGCTATACATAAGTGATTAAATAGGGTAAGAGAAAGGTTGCTAGAATGAGTGAAGAAGTGCGAACAAAAAGCAAGAAAGAAAGCTCACAGGGCCAACTCCCCATAACATACCCATATAATAAATAACATTTTAATGTGAATGTGAAAAAAGTATATAGACAGCAGCAAATAATGAGAGTGTTCTTCAGTCTCCCAAACATCAGGCCTAAACCCAAAATGCAAACAGAGAGACAGAACCTTGGTTAGCAACTTAGCAGATAAAATATATATATGTTCAGGTGTTTTTAATTCCAACACGTTTCTACATGGGCATTTTTCAATTAACAAAGTACTTTTGTAAGTCATAAAGATAGCAATATGTATAAGAAAGGACTCGCTTAAAATGGGGTTCCTTGGGGAAATAGGCAAGCTTAAACATCCTTTGGCCAAACTATGCCACATTTATATTGCATACTTTTTACTTGGTTTGTTACTCTAAGCTTGCATGAGATATTGTACAGTGATTTCTAAAAAAACAAAGTTCAAACAGCAGTTCTAAAAAGAAAGAGCGCTAAAACACCATTCAAAAGAAATATATGATGCCGCCACTCGGAGGGTTAATCCAACCAGTGTTAAGTTCCACACCGGCATAAATACAGTTTGCAGGGGAGTATTTTTCAGCCTGCTCCTGATCAGGCAACTATCAGTCCTTTGTAGTTGGAGTAAATCCAATAAAATATACTGGACAAAATGAACTAGGAAATTATTATCCTATAACATAAAGTGATAGAATGTGTCGCTCCCTGTGAGCTTAAGCGCACTTGCGCAGTAGAGACTGTACATGTGTGGTTTCACACACACGGAGCTTCACTGTGAGCCATCTGGAGCTCCCTGTTAAGGATCGGCGCGTTCGGTGAGAGACTCGCCAAAGTCGCTGATCAAGAGCGGGGATCTCCGGACGGCTCACCGTCTGTCTCTGCCCCAGGGCAGCAGCTAGGGCTGCTGGGTGTACTTTAGCCCATGTATACGGGCTTTGATACTAGTATTTTAATAAAAAAATGATTACATATGTTTATTCACTTTCATCGTATTTTGTGGGGTTTAGTCTGACACTTTCTTAAAGGGATAGTAATACTTGCAAATTATTTATAAAAAAGAATTCTTTCACTGAAACGGTCTTCTACATGTGCTTGGTTTGCAAGCACACGTAGAAGACCGTTTTAGTGAAAGATTTCTTTTTTATAAACGCGATCTCAGCAATGCTGCAGAGCCGCCTGATAATCTATTTTTCAAAAAACCATGCTGGCTCCTACTATTAATATTTAAAATTGTAAAATTATTATAGTACACTACCTACTTATCTGTAATGGATTTGAGTCCTAGTGAACAACCTGATGTTCCTCATCCTGTTACCGGCTGCAGTGATCCAGCAACCACCAATACCAGCACAGTGCCATTGCTTTCAAGCAGAGCTAGCAGCAGCAGGCAGCTAAAGAGGAGGACTGTCAGTAGTACTAGTACTAGTAGTCAATGTCATAGTCAGATTCAGCAGCAGCACTCAAAAACCAAAAAAAAAAAGAAATTAGAAGGGAACTGAAAGTTGTTCTACCTCTACTAGCAGGGTACAGTGGTCCAGGTCCTCCTCTGAGACCACAAACACTCGGTATCTGTTTCTCGTCAGCTGTTTCGTGATGATCCCCCCCAGAACCACCTGCACAATGATTAGTGCCACTTCCAGTTTCGTCACCATCTCCGCTACAGTCAGTTCTATAAAACTGGGGACACCTAGCATGGTTAACATTACTAGTTGGAAACTGCGGGTAGTATCAATGTAGGATTTTTATAGCAAAAGTCTGTGCAATTATACAGTATTTGATGCCATTTATCTGATTATCTAATTGAATTGTTAACCTTCTTAATTCTTAGAACTTTTATATATTCAGCCTGGCTATCTAATGGTAAGCTGGAATACGACTGGATACAATAACTAATGCCTAACAGTCTTTATAAACAAGAGGAAATGACATGCATACATTATTTTAGGCTTGACCTCCTGCTGTCATGAAGATCAGATGAGAATTACTAAAACTCAGTTTAATGGAATCTGTTAATAGTGTCCCTATAACTTGCTATTAAGTACTTTTTTTATTTTTAAATAATAATGCACTCTTCATTCATTTACATTACATCCTCCTGCAGATTATGGGAACCACATAATAATTGGGGCTTTGCATTTTCAACCCCATTTATGGGAAATATTCTGTGATTTGAATCTACATGAGTGATAACTGAAGTTTTTCAATTTGTATTGGTCTGGGAAAAATCTGTCAGCAGCAGTGCATTTTTACTATTTATTTTATCTAGTCCTGTTTAGAGGATGAGAATAAGATGCAATGGTTCTGTCTGTCTGTACTGGCCCCAGTGAAGCATAATATTCTGATGAGAAAATTGTATCCATAATTTTTCCCCTGCCGGGACAAAGGCAGGACAGTTTCTGTACTGTATAACGGCTCAATTACCTTTAGGGGCATTCACACAGAGATACATCTTTGTATATCCAGGGATAAGAATAGAAAGAGTTTTTCCAAAACATTCCTAGCTAAAGGTAAAATTAAAAGACATGGATATGGAAAATACCCACACTTATTTACTTTAAAATATGTCCAGTGCCAATCATTGTGCTTATTTTGCAGAAATGTTTACTATAAATTACCTAGCATATATTTATTTTATGCAGAATTTATTGTAAGAACTAGGGGTGGGCAAAAGGTCCCGTTGTGTTCCCACAAAAAAATCAACGAAATCCACATAATTGTTTGCTTTTTTTTGCTGGAAAATCTGCTTTAAATAAAGAAATTAAAATCTTCGCCTTTTTCACCCATTGGCAAACATTTTTCACTATTTTTTCAATGGCTACAAATCTTTCCACCACATTAATTTCATGTTTTTTTCAACTTTTCCAGGAAGTAAAACACAATACAAGCAACTAGACTTGTGCACGGCAAAAAAATATGGTAAAATTCGATTTCAGACACATTTTTTTTTCATTTGGAAGATCCACATTTCAGACCGGAACTGTTTGATGAAATTCAGCAATAGTCCAAATTATTCGGCCAAATCTAAAATACTTTAAAATATACAATTAAAAAATTTAATTAAATAAATAAAAATAAATGGAACCATTTCCAGGGTCTAAATGAAGATGGTGGAACAGGGTAAGATGGAGTTTTAGCCTTATGGTAGATGATGTATGGATGTAGCTAGCTAGCTACAAGCACGTATGAACAAATAAATTAAATTTGAAGGTAGAAGGAAGACTGAGGATGACTGTTGTAGGGCGGACTCAGGATGACTGGAACACTGTCAATGTAGCCAGCAGCAAACTACAGAACACTGGTGCAGGACTCAGTAGATAGATACAGCAGACTTTTTTAGAAGAGACTACAAAACTGAGGATGACTGGTGCAGGGGACTCAGGATGACAGGAACACTGTAGATGCAGCCAGCATCAAACTGCAGAACACTAGTGCAGGACTCAGTAGATAGATACAGCAGACTCTTTTAGAAGATTCTACAAAACTGAGGATGACTGGTGCAGGGGGACTCATGATGACAGGAACGCTGTAGATGCAGCCAGCATCAAACTGCAGAACACTAGTGCAGGACTCAGTAGATAGATACAGCAGACTCTTTTAGAAGATTCTACAAAACTGAGGATGACTGGTGCAGGGCGGACTCAGGATGACAGGAACACTGTAGATGTAACTATATCAGAAATAAAGAAGACAGAAAAGAATTGGCTTAAAGCCAAATACAGAATAAGACCTGTTCAGTGCTGTAACAGTTGCCCTTACACAGATACATGTTAAAAACCAAAAACCCCCCAAAAACAAAACATTAAATAATGTCAAAGCTTTATTGAAAAAAAAAAAAAATCATAAATGAAAAGCTAAAATGATCGGACTAAATATAACTTAATACTATAGCCCTAAAATTGTCACATAAATATATGACCTCAAGGCCATCTACAAACTACCCTAATAGTTAATCTTGACACAAACTATTTATAGAAGTATTTTCCTATTTGTGATCTATAACACATGTTTAATACTATATGTACTTATAACACTTTCTTTTAGTGTAACTCTAGGGGTAACCAAATAATTAAATAGCTAAGAATGAATGAAGTCTTACTTGTACATTCATAACACATCCATTCGGTTGTAGTCAGATTCTCATAGGTGACATTCACAGTCAAAATGGTGTATGGCTTTTTAAAGTGCTGATGTCAACTAGTAGTCCTACACTTCCACCAACTACTAGCTGACATTCAGCACTTAAAAATACTCTCTGACAGGACCTTGGTATGGGCTAATCCCATTTGGGAGAAGCAGAACCTATAGTGTACAATTACCCTGAGTTTGTGGCATCCTTTAAAAGGGTATTTGATATACCAGGCCACTTCACCACAGCTGCCAAGCACCTAATGTCCATCCAGCAGGGTACTAGGACGGTTTCCGATTATGCCATAGAATTTCGTACCCTAGCAGCCGAGGTTGGTTGAATAATGAGGCTCTCGTGGTCGCTTTCTCTAATGGGCATTCAGATACAGTTAAAGATGAGATTGCTGCCCGCGACCTTCCCAATGATTTAGACGAACTGGTCTCATATTGTATTCTGATTGACTCCCGAATCCATGAAAGACCTTCCTTTAGGGAGTGCCTGCGGAGGCATCCCATCCGTTTAACTCTGAGCCTTTCATCCCCATCCATATCTCCCTCTCCTACTGCACCTCCTAGTCTTGAAACCTCAGGCGATATGGAGCCCATGCAGATTGGATTCACTCACCTTTCAGTTACAGAAAAGGCCTTGAGGAGGAGAGAGGGCCGGTGCCTTTACTGCGGTAAGGCAGGGCATCTACTGAGAAATTGTCCTACACATCCGGGACGACCGCACCTAAGGTCTTATAGGGGACAGACCCTAGGTGGCATCTGAGCATCCCCGTATATTCAAACTCATAAACCACTAGTCTTCGTTGGGCTTTCTTGGGGAAAAGTTCCATTACTTCAGAGGCACTTATTGACTCCGGTGCAGCGGGCCTCTTTGCTAACAGTGACTTCATCCAGAAGCACTTCATTCCATTGCAGCGCCGTACCACTCCACTTGCCTTTGAGGCGATTAATGGTAGACCCCTACAGCCACCGCAGGTCACCCATGAAACCGTTCCTTTGTCTATGGCTGTAGGGGCTCTCCATCACGAAACCTTACAATTCCAGGTGATCCACTCTCCTCACTATCCTGTGATCCTGGGTTATCCATGGTTGAGCAAACACAATCCCACGGTCGATTGGGCAAGGGCTGAAGTCATGGCATGGTCACCCAACTGTTCCAAGACATGCCTAGTAAAAGTGGGGAGGGTGCTAACCACATCCTCAGTCTTTTTGCTGCCTGACGAGTACCAAGAGTTCTGTGATGTATTCAATAAGGGCCGGGCTGGTGAGCTCCCTCCTCACCGCCCATATGATTGTATCATTGAACTACAACCGGGTGCCATACCTCCTCAAGGTCAAGTCTACCCTCTTTCTGTCGCAGAGAATAAGGTCATGAAGGAGTCCCGTGGGTTCACTGGTTACTGGGCTATTCGATCGATTGAAAGGTACTAAGGTATTCACTAAGCTCGACCTGAGAGGGGCATATAATCTGGTATGGATAAAGGAGGAACATGAATGGAAAACCATATTTAACACCAGGATCGGGCATTAAGAATACCTTGTAATGCCCTTTGGTCTCTGCAATGCTCCTGTGGTTTTCCAAGAATTCTTGAATTATGTCCTCTGGGACATGCTCCAACAGTGAGTGGTGGTATACTTAGACGACATTCTGATTCATTCCTCCTCCATGGAAAGCCACCATGCAGATGTAAACCGAGTCCTGCAAAGATTAAGAGAAAATAGAGAAGAGTGAGTTCCACCGCAAACAGGTCACCCTTTTGGGGTACGTAATTTTAGAGGTTGGTTTCGCTTTGGACCCTGAAAAACTCTTGGGTGTTCTCGAGTGGCCACAACCCGTAGGTCTCCGCTCCCTTCAACGTTTCCTTGGGTTTGCCATCTACTATAGGAAATTATATAGAACTGCCAGAGCAGTAACCGAGGCAACCGGAGGTCTGTCCAAGACAGAGAGAGAGAGAGAGCACCGGAATACAGCCCCAAACCGGATCACCGGAAGGAGTGCGAACCGGGCCAAGACACACAGAGCAGGAACATCAGGCAATCCGGGTCGGTACACAGGACAGGAACTCAGCCAAGCCAGGTCGGTACACAAAGCAGGAACATCAGCCAGGCCGGTTCGGTACACAGAGCAGGAACGTCAGACAATCCGGGTCGGTACACAGAGCAGGAACGTAAACAGGCAGAATAGTCAGGCAGTCCAGGTCATACACTGGAATCATACGAATAACAACAAGCGCTAGCAACGGGAACACCACGAAAGGGCACTGCAGAAGTGACAGGGCTGAGTATTTAAGGGCTGTCACTGGGAGGAGTAACATCACGTTAGCCAATCAAAAGGTATCAGGAAGTCAAAATGCTTGTCAAAATGTCACCAGCAATAGCACGGGCACCATGATAGTTTGTCTTGTTTTAATTATGTGGTCTCGTAACTGCCAGGTACTAAAAATGTCCGGGCTGATGCCCTATCCAGAGGGTTCTTGGGTGCTAAAAAGGAGAGTCCTCCTTATCATATTATTCCTCAGGACAAAGTACTGGCCACTAGTGTTGAGCGAGCATGCTCGGCCGATGCTCAGATCGGCTCGAGCATCGCTCTGCTCGGCACATGGCGGTACTCGTACGAGTACCGCCATGTGCTCGCCCGGCATGTTCGGGTGGCGGGGATCTGTGCCGAAGGAGGCACAGATCTGAAGACGCTCCGCTGGACCACCAGGGACTGGAGGTAGGGGGCATTGCGGAGATGAAGGGGGCATAGCGGAGATGAAGGGGGACATTGTGGAAGAGGGGCATAGCGGAGATGAAGGGGGACATTGTGGAAGAGGGGCATAGCGGAGATGAAGGGGGACATTGTGGAAGAGGGGCATAGCGGAGATGAAGGGGGCATAACGGAGATGAAGGGGGACATTGCGGAGATGAAGGGGGCATTCGGAGATGAAGGGGGCATAGCGGAGATGAAGGGGGACATTGCGGAGATGAAGGGGGCATTGCGGAGATGAAGGGGGGCATTGCGGAGATGAAGGGGGCATTGCGGAGATGAAGGGGGCATAGCGGAGATGAAGGGGGCATTGCGGAGATGAAGGGGGCATAGCGGAGATGAAGGGGGACATTGTGGAAGAGGGGCATAGCGGAGATGAAGGGGGACATTGTGGAAGAGGGGCATAGCGGAGATGAAGGGGGACATTGTGGAAGAGGGGCATAGCGGAGATGAAGGGGGACATTGTGGAAGAGGGGCATAGCGGAGATGAAGGGGGACATTGTGGAAGAGGGGCATAGCGGAGATGAAGGGGGCATAGCGGAGATGAAGGAGGACATTGCGGAGATGAAGGGGGCATTCGGAGATGAAGGGGGACATTGTGGAAGAGGGGCATAGCGGAGATGAAGGGGGCATAGCGGAGATGAAGGGGGACATTGCGGAGATGAAGGGGGCATTCGGAGATGAAGGGGGCATAGCGGAGATGAAGGGGGGCATTGACCAGGCACCCTCCCCTCATCAGAGCAGGGGGTGCCTGGTGTAATGCTCGTGTCGCCCCATTCAATTCAATGGGGCTCGGGTGCTCGGCCGAGCACTCGAGCCTCCGGCGGTGCTCGGTCAGAGCACCCGAGCACCCGAGCATCGGGGTGCTCGCTCAACACTACTGGCCACCATACATACCAGCATAACATCTCCTCTTCGGGAGAAAATACAGGCCGCCCAAGTAGATGCACCTGCTGAGACTCCCTCTGGGCGCTGTTTTTTACCTACTGACCTCTGTACCAAGGTGCTTGCAACCTACCATAAGACTAAATCAGCAGGTCAACCCGGAAAGAACCAGCTTCTCTGGCCGGTTTCCCATCTCTTCTGGTGGCCAGAACTCAGCAAAGATGTTGCTGCCTTTGTCGCTGCCTGTCCAGTCTGTGCACAGATTAAATCATCCCGTCACCTTCCAGTGGGCCTTCTCCAACTCATACCCAAAGGGGAGAAGCCATTGTCACACCTTGCCATGTCAACCTCCCTTTGTCTAATGGTCATACTATCATCCTCATGGTCATTGACTGATTTTCTACGATGATTCATCACATACTATTCAAAAAATTTCCATCCGCTAAAGAGTTGGCTATGGTCTATGTCAAATAGGTCTATCGGCTACATGGGGTTCCCAAAGTCATAGTTTCCAACCGGGGTAGCCAATTTGTCTTGAGATTTTGGAGGGCCTTCTGTGCGCAACTAGGTATTTAACTCTCCTTCTCCTTGGCCTATCACCCGCAATCGAATGGGGCAGCGGAAAGGGCTAATCAGGCCTTGGAGCAATTCCTGCGGTGTTACATCTCAGACCATCAGAACAATTGGTCGGACCTGCTACCTTGGGCGGCGTTTGCTCTTAACAGTGCTGTCTCGGCTTCTGTCCGGCTCTCCCCTTTCATGGTGAATTATGGGTACCAACCCTCCATGATTCCAGATTTGTTCGCTCCTCAGGGGATCCCGGCATTAGAGGATCTCCTCCAGCGAATCCGTTCCACATGGGTGCAGGTCCAAGAGTCATTGTGATGCTCACAAAAATCCCAGGAGCTCCAGGCCAATCGTAAACGCCTACCTACACCCTCCTACCAGGTCGGGGAGAGGGTCTGGTTGTCCTCCAGAAATCTTCACCTCCGGATGCCCTCTCAGAAACTGGCTCCCTGTTTTGTGGGGCCTTTCCGTATCCTCTGACGTGTGAACCCTGTGGCCTATGCCCTAGACCTTCCTCCCAATATGCGGATACACAATGTGTTCCATGTCTCTCTGTTGAAGCCCCTGGTATGTAATCATTTCACTATGGTCAATCCTCATTTGGTGCCCGTTGATGGCCATGAGGAGTAGGAGGTTTGATTCAGAGTTGACTCTCATAGGTTCCGAGGGAGCCTTCAATATTTGGTCCATTGGAATGGTTACTGTCCAGAAGAGTGATCATGGGTTCCAGTGCCACGGTTTGTTTAGGCTCTCAGACACAGAGTAAGATAAAAATCAAACTTTATTGAAAAGTTTAATGGGAACCCTCACAGGTCCTGAACATACACATATATATCACATGTACATAATGGATACAATCAGTAGTATTTGCAAGATACAGTTAGGTAGGCTCTACCGGCCTTGCCAATATACCGGGCATGGCAGCCTGGAGGATTACACGACAAACTGAATATGGCTCTACTGGCCTTGCCAATATACCGGGCAAGGCAGCCTGAAAGATGGCACAGTGGAATGGAGACAGGCTCTACCAGCCTTACCAATATACCGGGCAAGGCAGTCTGGAGGATAACAATCAATCTGAATATGGCTCTACCGGCCTTGCCAATATACCGGGCAAGGCAGCCAGGAGGACAGAAGGACAGCTCCACAAATGCTGTATAGATGGAACAGCAGCAGAAGATGGAACAGTGGATCAAACCAGTATCGCCACCAGGGAAACCAAACCGGTTCTATACAATGTAGACAGCAGCAACCGGTGAATGAAGGGTAACAATACTGTGTACTGGACAACAGTAAGCAAACCGGTTCTATATAGATGGATCAACAACTGGTAATATGGAGTAAACCAGTATCGTGCATAGGACAACAGGAAGGCCCAACCGGTTCAGTCATACAGCGGAATCAGCAACTGGTAAATGAGGAGAAATCCAGTAACGTGTATTGGACAACAATAGCGTTTAACCAGTTCTATACAGCGAATCAGCAACTGGTAAATGTGGAGTAAACCAGTACCACGTACTGGAAGACGGGAACGCCCAACCGGTTCTATACGCGGAATCAGCAACCGGTTAATATGGAGGAAACCAGTATGGAGTAATGGACAACAATAGCGTCTAGCTGGTTCTATACTAGCAAATCAGCAACCGGTGAATGAGGAGTAAACCAGTACCACGTACTGGAAGATAGGAACGCCCAACCGGTTCTATAAGCGGAATCAGCAACCGGTGAAAGTGGAGAACCCAGTGAGAATGGGGTCCACTGATGAGGGACTAGAACAGGTTCAACTTAAAAGCAGCAATACTCCTGGTCGTTGTTGCAGTGGTGATTCTGAGGCAGTAGCAGCAAGAGCAGCAACATCACCTGGCACTCCATCATGTTCTTGTTCTAGGGTCCCGACATGGGAATCTCATGTAATTACATCTTCTGGTGATCCACCTCATTCATTTTTACCTCCCCCACCATTTCTATTCTAACAAGGTGGAGAAGCATTATTGGCCAACTTCTTCTTTTCTCCACATATACCTAAATTGGTGGGGTGGGGGCTAGTTGTGGTACTGCTACTGCCACAGGAGCATCACTAGAGCTAGTATTGGCAAATTAAACCATGATCATCTATCACCCATGTTACTAATGTTGTTGACCCCATTCCCTTTCAGCTGCCTAATCATCCTGCTGTTTAAACAGCTCAGCAGCGAGAACAGTATTTGTAAATTCCTCAATGACATCGGGGCATTTGGCAGTGGCCAATGGGCACCAAAACATGGACTAGGGGTGGGAAAAAGGTCCCGTTGCGTTCCCATAAAAAAATCAGTGAAAACCACATACACGTAGTTGTCCACTTTTTCGCTGGAAAATCTTCTTTAAATAAAGAGATTAAAATCTTCTCCTTTTTCATCCATTGGCAAAAGAAAAAAAATCACAATTTTTTCAATTGGTAGAAACTTTTTTCCCATTTAATTTCCTGTTTTTGCCTTTTCTCTATAAAAGCATGATGTTTTTCAGGAAGGGAGATGCAATACAAGCAAAGTGTGAAGTACCATTATTTGCCAATTTTGATTTCAAGCGAAAATTTTCACCCATCCCTAGTAAGAACCAGAGCCCAGGCCACTTTGAGTCAGGGATTGGCTTATATTTAATCAAACCCTGTTTAAATTTGGCTCCCACACTCCCACTGGCTGTGTGGTAGGGTTACAGGGCATAGGATGTGGCCTGGAATAAGCTCACCACTCATGCATGCACAAGCAATGACCTCTTGTTTCTGATTGGCTACAGGAAGGGGTCACATCTCTCCCTCCTTATTATCAGGGACACTTTTTTTTAAGCATAAAGGTTAACCTCTCCACTAATGAAGCAGTGAGCGACAGTATAAGGGTAAATTATTTGTGTGGATGGGGTTGATGTGATTTTTGAGAGATGGTACGGGGTTTATTTATTTGTAGAAAGTGTTTAACCATGCCCTGACCAATGTAGCAAGATCTTGAAATTTTGTAGCTGAGGGGTTAACTGCAGGTAATGGAGATGTGGGGAGTGTTCTCTAGGACATGGGTACTCAGGTATGAGACTGGGCAAGCTATTAGCCCTCTGGTTTTCTCTGTCAGATCCAAGCCAAGGCAAATGGCTGATTTTCAGCCAATCGTTTTGAGCTTCTTGAACCTCAGTTGAGATCACTTTTTTCTGTGCTCCAGGATGTAGCTTCAGGATTGAGCTTTAAAATGATTGCCATTAGGCAAATACAGATACAGATGCTGTATAATATACAGTAGGGAAGAGTATGTGATAGTAGATGAACGGCCTCATTCTTATATTTCAGTTGTTCCAGGGCATTAATTGAAAAAAGGGCAAAACTATAACTTCAAAATGGTCATGAAAAATAGCCAGGTTCATGTAAATTAAAATAAATTATGTTGAGTGCCAATTATCGTGATTGTTTTACAGAAATATTTAATATTAAACTATCTATCTTACATTTAATTCAAGTAGAATTTATTTAAGGGCTGCCTACCTGGATGCACTGTACATAATTAATGTTATTTTATTTAGATATGAATCATATTTGCTTGTTAAATTTTCTGTCATACTAAGGTAAAATGTCTGGATTTAATATAATAGTAGATTCACAAAAATGAATTCCAAATGACAAAACTTTCGTAATAAAGAACATGCAAGAAAGTTAGAGCAGATGTCTACTTCATGAACTGCCATTAGAAGGCAGTGAGAAAAAGGTTTTAAAAATAAATCATGAATAATTTTCATAAAGATTTAATAGAAATGATCATATGTTACAAGAGTTCACTCTTGGAAAGGCACTTCCTAACCACAATGGCATCTAGTCAATGGTCATCTTTGCTAGCGCTGGAAGATTTGTTATTTTTTTTAATTATGTCATCTGAAAAATTTTCATCAGAAATTGATGCTTTTGTAATCCTTTGAGCGGCAGAGGAGTACACAATACATTGCTTCACAATGTGTTGTATAACCCTCTGACACACAAAGGATTAATGAAGAAGTAAACGTTTTAATGAAAAGCAAACATATTCTGTACAGCTTCCCCTGCTGAGTAAACCAAGGGTGCTTCCACTTCTAGGAGATGCATCTTTCCAGAGTTATTGCAGTTTAAACTATTACATTAACAGTCTCATACAGAGACCATATTTTAGATAATTACGCCATTGCATTTTATGAGAGAGGTGTCATTGACAACAGTTCCTTACAGAATGTTGTAGTAAGTTATCACTGTCTGGAGGAAATTAAGCTATTTCTCACTTTCTGACAGTCTGAATTGTATAACGTTTGAACAAAACAACTGGGAGTACTCATATTTACTCAGTAAGAAAATCCCAATAACACATAGGTTTTCTTTAAAATGCTTACTGCACCTTTTACCCCTTCAAGAGATAGTAATGTTTCATAATAAAAGAAGCTCTAATTAATCATCATAGTATTTGGACTTTGGAGAGTGGTATTTCAATACTGTCAGACTTATAGTTTGAAGAGTAATTCAATGACAAAGTATCCCCCTCCTGCCCCTTTTACTGATGTAACACTGCTCAGCCAGAGCAGAAGGGAGGTGCCCAGGTAGACTGCAGAGAGGGACAATCTTCAATTAAGATAAGAGAAAAAGCTGAAAATCTTGTCAAGAGGGGCATGGCTTTCATTGTTCTGATAGGAAGAATATTGTCCCTTGCTGTTATCTGTCTGGTCTATGGACTGCATTCCACATCTGAGAAGAGATAGCTTACACTAGGTAAAAGGGGCGGGAGGGGGAAACTTTACGTGTGAATATCTCTCAAACCATAAAGGTTTGAGAGATAAGACATATCGTTCTTCATGTTTTTTTAATGCCTACAAAATAAAATAAAGATAAAATGAAGTATTACTATCCCTTTAACAACTCTTGAGTTGCCAGGACTGTCACGCCGGTTCCAACACTTAAGGACCGGTGACTGTCCTGGCACATCATGGAATTCCAGGGCAACACCGGATTCCATTGGGCAACAAAGAAAAAAATAAAGACCTGTGGTCTGTAACGACCATCAGCATTCCAAGTCAGCTGGTCGTTAAGGGGTTAAGTCAGTTTGCTCAAAAATGGTGCAATATGTGCAAAAAAAACTGCCAATCCTTTAAATTTGGTTTAGTGTAGTTTTATTATTTACAGTGACAGTCTTTCATAAAAGTAATTATATTTAATGTATTATTTATTATTTCTTTAAATATATAGTTTATAAGATATTTAGCTTCATTTATCAATTTTTGTAAACTAGACAGTTATGGCTGGCAGATATACTAATATTAGGCTCTGCTTCCCAATTACCACTTTCTACCAGGAAGTACTGGTTATTTGCATAAGCTGAAAAATAAATTAAGATAATTACATTGTAATTTAATGTATGTTATGGCAAACATAAACATATAATGTTCTTTCAAAGTCACCCAACTCACAGCACAACAAGTCCACACACCATTTCAGGTGCATCTAGAGACAAGAATTTGGCCAATTATGCATCTATCAATCCCTGCCTACACCTCCTCTATAATCATGGGTTCAGTGGAATACCATTGTTTCTCTTGAGAGCAGGTAGGAACTGTGCCTTTCATCAGCAACTGCAATGTTCATATTGTGTACAAGGAAACATTGTGAAATTGGGAAGAACTGTCACATCTGCTTTCATATTAAGCAAAAGGCAACTGCAGCAACCAAACTCCTTGACAAGGTGTCAGCATATAAAACCATCAAGAAACCTACTACTGCTGCTGTCACCATGGCTTTTGTCTACTCAGCTAAAGACTAGGGATGCGCAAAAGCTTTTACCTCAAAAGAGAAAAAGGAGAAAATGGCATTCCCTGCCTATCAGTAAATTTCCAGAGAAAAGTTACTTTTTAATAGCATTGAAATCAATGGGAAGACAGAATTTCTCCCCAACACATGGAAAGTTTCCCTTATTTTACAGCATGAATAGTATAAAGGGATGTCAGGTTCACACAGCATGCCATTCTGTGTTTGTGAGAGGAAGAGAGAACAGAACATTTTTCATCTGTATTAGGGAGGTCTGGGGGCACTCTGGGGGAAAGAAAGGGAGAAAGGATGTTAATCCCAAATACCCCACATCTTGTGTGAATGACTGGGAAGCCACAGGCAGCAGTGATACATGTTCCTTTCTGATCTGGCTGTTACCTCTGTGTTAGGGGAGTCTGGGGAAGTGAGACAGAAGCAAAGGAGATTTACTTCAAATACCCCAAAATTCTGTGTGACTGCCTGGAAAGACACAGGCAGCTGTTATCCAAGTTCCTTCCTGATCTGGGTGTTATTAACTCTGTGTTAGAGAAGTCTGGTAGTGTGAGAAGGGAGTAAAGGATAAATACACCAAATACCCCAACATTCTGTGTGACTAACTGGGAAGACACAGGCAGAGGTGATCCAAGTTCCTTCCTGATCTGGCTGTTAGGGGAGTCTGGAGAAAAGAAGTTGAACAGGGAATGTGTTGGGGTTTTTTTTGTTACGGTGATAGAGGGACACTTAATTAAGATAAATACATAATAAATAAATAAATAAAAACATAATAGGTGACAGGGACTGAGGAAGACTGATACTAGATGTGATAGATTGTTTTGTAGAGGGCCAAGGCAATACATGATATTCAGTCAAATCTATTGTGTACTTTATTGTAAAAACACACACATTAGCTGACTAAAGTCCAGCAAATGCACAAATAAACATAGAATTTGACAGCAGATAAGAACCATTTAGCCCATCTAGTCTGTCCATTTTCCAACTGTAAAAACCTCAAACATTTTTTGGTCCTTGGTTTTTTCTTATGTTAAGGACAGCGTTATGCCTATCCCATGCATGCTTAAATTCTGTCACTGTATTAATGTCTACCACTTCTGCTGGTAGGCTATTCCACTTATCTATACCCTCTCAGTGAAGTAAAATTTTCTTACATTATGTCTAAACCTGTGTCCCTCTAGTTTTAGACTATGGCCTCTGTTCCTAACATTTTTACTCCTTCGAAATGTACTTCCATCCTGCACTTTGTTGAATACCTTCATGTATTTGAATGTTTCTATCATATCCCCTCTCTCTCTTCTCTCCTCCATGCTATACATGTTCAGATCCTTTAATCTATCTTGATATGTCTTTTCCTGTTAACCAGTCACCATTTTAGTAGCCCTTCTCTGAATTTTCTCAAGAGTATCTATATCGTTCTGGAGATGGGGTCTCCAGTACTGTACACAATACTCTAGGTGAGGTCTAACTAGAGAAATGTAGAGTGGAATGACCACTTCCCTTTTTCTGCTTCTAATGCCCCTAGATATACATCCCAGCACCCTGCTTGCATTCCACGCTGCTTTATTACATTGCCTGCCTACCTTTAAGTCATTCAAAATAATTACTCCCAAAGGGGCAGGAGGAATGGATTAGGGGACATGTGAGTAAATTGGTAGTCCAAAACTGACAGCAGCCATGGTTTCTGCAGCATGTGAAATAAATTATGGTGATCCCTCTTCTCCCGGGAAGTAAGCAATTTGTCAAATTACCACCAAAAGTTACACCACTATCACCACCAGTGTCAGTACTATTAAAAAACCATGTTGAAACACTGAAGATGACAATGAGTTGCATTCTAGTGTTGATGGCATAATGAAAGAAGATATAGAAGCTCAACAACTGCTGCATCTGACAGTGTGAGAAACAGCACAAAAACACTTTTCCTGAAAGTAATAGTGAATGTTGTGAATTGAAAAGTCTGGAGGAATATAAAAGTTGTGGGGAAGAAGTGGAACACAATGTTGAGGATGACCGAATTACTGATGAAGATGATGTAGGTGTATTATATATATAAGTCCAGCATCCTCCTCTTCTACAGATACAGATGAAGTTGAGAATGATAGAGATGATGACATGGCCAGAAAGTAGCTGAAAGACAAATGATCAATCTTCTGCCACTGAAAAGGAGAACTATGCCTGTCTATAAATTGTTTGAGAAAACAATTGAAAAGTCTGACCCTAGACAAGCAAAGATGCCCAAAAATACACAGTCATCCTATCAGTCATCATCAGCATTGTCACCGCTTCCAAGTCTAAGCCCCACCAGCCACACACACTAGTGTTGAGTAAACAGCAGCAAAAGCAACACAGGTTATTAACATCCGCAAACTTAGCTATGGAGAATGCCTCTGCTGCTGTTGGAAAGGCAGCCCCAGTGATACCTAGTAGGAGAAGAATTGCAGAAACAATTAGCTTCATTAGTGGTAGCAGCCCCTCAGCAACCCCTTAGTCAATGAAGTCCACCGTATGGAAATACTTCACTCACGACCCAAAGGCTAAGCATAATGCTATCTGTTTTCTGTCTAAAAAGCATGTAAGCAGGGGGAAAAGCAGGATTACAACTAGGCACCTCCTTATTTAGATCCCACCCAGAAGCACAACCACAGGGCTGACTGAGATACACACCATCAAACATATCAGAGGTGCTACAACTAGCAGCAGCAGAAGCACTACTACATTTTCCCAGGGATCTGAGGCACATAAATAGTGATTTTGATGTGCCATAGAATGTTCCATGAGTTTGCTCATTTGATATAACACTTATGGCTCCTGCTGCAGAGGAACCTCCAATTCCACCACCTCCTGTAGTCATGTTGTTATCGCTATCAAGTGACATGGTTCTGCCAACGCACACTTACTGATTTCTTGGGAAGGAGATAAAAGGTTCACAAAAATAATCCCAAAGTTTCATTGGATATGCTGCCTTATTCTTTTGTTGAAAACCTAGGATTTGCTGATGTCATCTGTAGATCCTTTCTGGCATATCACAAGCTGCAGTTATTTTATAGTCCCAAACCCAGGACCTCAGGGGATGGGGAAAGATGGAGAAGAATGACCCCTTTCTTCTATTTGACATTTTCCTTCACTAACTGGGGCAGAGGATGATGTTGCTGCTGTTGCTGCTTCTGCCTCAGAATCAGCACTTAAACTAGTACCAGGAGTATTGCAGTTGGCAAGTGGAACATGTCCTAGCCCACATCACTACTGCTGGACCCCATTCCCACTGTAGACACAGTGGTCTGTGGCACACTTGTCTGCTACTTGTCATCCTGCTGCCCTTGTAACTCAGCAGCAGAAGGAATTACAGCAGCAGCAATCAACACATTTTGCAATCTCACTGCTGCTAGTGGTGGTGGTCTCCCATTCCTTCTCGTTTTATTAGCTAAAAAGGCTATTAATGTCTCTTCCACCCCAGCTTCACCACCATCATCCTCATCAGCATCATCCTCATCACCACCAGTCCCTCCTTGCTGCTGCTGCTCTATTAGAGTCTCCCTGGTTGGAGGTGATGACCCATACTGTCACACTTGCCATCTCTTGAGGTAAATAAGGAAGACTAACAGCACTAGCAGCAGGCACAGCTGATCTGTGCTCGTGGTGATATTACTGCTGCTAGTGGCCAGTTCTGCCTTCCTCAGTATCATGTTCCAGAGGGGCAATGCTGTGGGAAGGGAATCACAGGGTCAGGGGGATGATGTGGGCTTTCTTGATTGCTAGTCTGGCTTCTCCACATCACTTCCCCTTCCACCTCATCAGGAGCTGGAAAATCTACTGTGGTCATGTGAGTCTCACCAGCTGCTTATATAACAGTAAAAACATCAATTTCAGTCTCTGAGTCTTAATCAATATCACCCCTCCCTCACTCCCAACACTCTGAGTGTCTAGCTGCTGCATCATAGTAGTAGCAATGGGACTGTTTGGAGATAGCAAGTGCAGCTTAGGGCTCACTGCTGTCACACTTGCCATCATCTCCTCCTCCTACCCCTCCTGAGAATCACAAGGCAAACTGGAAGCACTAGCAGCAGGCCTGCTCACATTGCTACCCTCTTCTTCCACTGCCTGTGATAACTATTTTCCCCAAGATCCCAAGGAACTATTTAGGAGGACTGATCATCATTGAGTCTGGAGAACCAGGGAATCTAGACCCTTCAGTGCTGGTAGTGGTCAATTACTCCTCCTCCTCAGACTCATTTGACCCATAACCATTTTTCCACCTCCTTTTTTCTGTATTCCAGGTGCTCATAGTGATAGCCTCTTCTGCCTCAATTTTGCTAAATAAATCACAGCACAACATCCTAGCACCCTCTCTCTCTCTCTCTCTTGTATTGTGTTTCACTTCCTGTAAACATCATGTTTTTGGTGCAAAAACACAAAGTACATGTAGGTGAAAGGGCAAAACGTTTGAAGTCATTGAAAAAAATATGGAAACATTTTTGGCAATGGACAAAAATGGTGAAGATTTTAAGGGGTTTTTTAACCCCTTAAGGACCGGGAAAATCTGAGGTCATTTTCCCTTAAGGACCGGAGCAAATCTGACCTTTTTGACTATGTCTTTGTTCAACAGTGTTTTCCCTCGTAGGCTTTTATTCCACCCCCATAAATTATATACTGTTTTTCTATGCACAAATAGGGCTTTCTTTTGATACCCCACTTATATAGATAGCCCACCATTTACTTTATGAAAATTTAAAAAAAGTAAAAAAAACACAATTTTTGATTTTTCTCTTGGGATAAATTGGCCACAAAGGGTTAAATTTTCATGGAGACTGCATGAAAAGTATGACCGGTCAGTGTCCCACCTGGGTGAAAATCCCCATGTCCCTTTTTCCCACCATATTTTGACACTTTTTTATACCTGGTGTTTGGTGGTGTATTACATGGCTCCACAACAATCACACTTGCAATATTGTTTAGTTATATATATATTTTTTTTAAATAACATTTTTTTTTTTGTAAAAAAAAAGTGTGTTGTGTTTTTTTTTTTAATTTAAAAAAAAAAGTGTATAATTGCAGGTCAAAAATTGACCTGCATTTAGCCAGCCTCCTGCACCAGCAGTGAAGGGGTTAATACCCCCAGCTGCTGTTTTTTTTTACCACTAGGTGTCTCCCATCTATTTCTGTCTCCCTTACTTTTATAGCAAGGGAGACAGAAAAAGAGGAGACACACAGAGGTAAGTATACGTTGTGTGCTTACCTCTGTCTCAGAATGCCGGTACATGATACAGCGATCGCATGAACCGGTAGAAGAAAGAAGGGCTGAGACTGAATGCCCCGGTCTGGGAGCGCTCAGTCTCAGCCTGGAATTAATGATAGCAGCGTGCACGGAGGCACGTTGCTATCATTTTAGCCATGACGGTCCTGGACCGTCATGGGTCGTTAAGGGTATAACAACCCATGACGGTGCAGGACCGTCATGGGTCCTTAAGGGGTTAAAGTGGATTTTCCTGCAAAAAAGCAGACAACCAAGTGGTTTCGTACACTTTTTGCAGTAACACAATGGGACCTTTCACCCACCCCTAGTGATGACAAATATGACAGAGGGTCCACTCCCATACTGTCAGACTTGCCATCTCTTCAGATCAAGAAGGCACACTGGAAGAACTAGCAAAAGGCATAGGCAGCTGACAAGTGCTGCTACTCATACTGCTAGCCAGTTCTGACCTCTTCAGAATAAATCTCCAGAGGGGCAATGCAGGGGGAATGGGAATCAATGGTATGTGGGCTCTCTTGACCCCTAGTCTGACTGCTCACTTCCCCTTCCACCTTAGCTAGTCCCAGCAGCTGCTTCACCACCCCACCAGTCTGTAGCTGCTGTATGGTGAAGAGACTGCTTGGGAATAACACTTGTAACTTAAGGTCACCTGTTGTTGCACTTGCCATCATCATCTCCTCCTCCTCAGAATTACAAGGCACACTGCAGCAGCAGGCACAGGCAGCTGACCTGTGCTGCCCACACTGCTACCCAATTTTCCTTGTGCATTTTCACAATTTTCCCCCAGGTGCCAAGTTAAGATGTTGGAGGACTGGGCATTATTTCATCTGGGGTATGTGGCTTCTCATACCCTTTCATGCTGGTGGTGGTGGTGGTGACTTCCTCCTCCTCCTCTGTGTCACTAGCTGCATCATGGTCCTGCTAGATCCTCCTTTTTTTTATTACAGTGCTCATAGTGTCAGCCAACAATATGAGCCTCTGCTACCCTTATTTTGCTAATTGAATAGCCTGAAAATTGTCTTTTGCCCTGTCTACCTCTCTGGCTGCTTTTTATCCATTTCAGTTCCTGGGTATGTCATGTTTCTGGTGATAAAATGTGAGATATTTATAATATATGGACTGGAAGTTTCTACACACCTAAAGGCATAGGCAAAAAATGCGAAATGGAGAAACGTTTAATGTTTTTGCAGTGGGCAGTATTCTCACAATAAAAGTGGAGAACAACATCATTTTCATGGAATATCTTGCAAGAAAAAAACGTGAAATTTCTCCCATCCCTACTAAAGATGTGATTTCAAGATCGAAGTCTTAATAAAAATAATTAATCCTCCCTGCCACCAGCTTAGCACATTTAGTGGGATGGAATATCTGCAGATGCTCTCTGATACCATGAATTTGATTTCTCAGTCTCCTCTTCATTGTCATCTGTGGTCACTGCAGTACACAATGTGCAATGGTTGGACACGAATTGCCACATCCTCACTTCTACAAACTTGCTATCAGCTGGTGGAAGAGATAACAGACAAAGGTGGTATGCCAGAGGAGAAGAGGACGTTGAGGGTGCAGGGGAAAGGACAGAAGGTAAATTTTCTGCAGTAAGACAATGATGATGAAGGTGTTACACTTATGATTGATCTTCCGGGCTGAGTTTCTCTGGTCTTCCTCAGAGATTTTCTTCCCCTTTCTTTGTGCCATTGGGGAGGGACAAGGGCACAGTGACGGTGTATCTTGATTTCTTTTTTGGGGGTTTGTTTTACACATGCTTAACATAAATGTCATCGTATCTATGCTGCATGTGGTTAATGAGTACACATGTGCCAAGGTGTGTCCTCTCCTTTCCTCTTTTTACTACCTTATTAAACATAGTGCATAGTGTAGTCCCTGATGATTGCACTGTGCCTGACCCAAGGGAAAAATATTCCCGCACCCATGATTTCAGTGAGGGGAGTTGTTGAGAAGAATGGCCTTCATTTTCTTCTCCAGAACCCCTTCACTGGTAGGGGCAGATGCTGCTCCTTCTACCCCAGCATCAGTGATAGAACTAGGACCTGGAACCTGCTCTAATCCCAAATCACTACTGGAGGAACCCAGTCCCATGATGCTGGTCCATGGTACATTAGCCTAATCATAACCATCCTGCTGCTGTAACAGATAAACCTATTCCACTGATGATTCAGTATCAGGAGTTATAGCAGCAGAAGCAAACTCCCTAGAGTCACTGCTGGTATTGGTGGTGATGCCCATCCATATCTGCATCTCTTGCTCCCATTCCTTTTCACTTTCCTCCAACAATACCTTCATGTTCTCCTCCACACCAGCTGCTTTACCATCACACTCACTCTTATCACCACCACCAGCCTCTTGCTGCTCTATAGGAGTTGGACTGTTTGGTAATGATGATGAAAAATGTGACAGAGGGTCCCCTGCTCTCAAACTTGCCATTTCCTCCTCAGAGAAAGAAGGCACACTGGCAGCAGTAGCAGTAAGTACAGGCAGCATATGTGTTTGGTTGATCATGCTGCTAGAGAGTTCTTCTTTCTTCAACATAATTCCCCAGGGGTACAATGCCAGGGAATGGGAATCTTAGGGTCAAAGGCATGTGGGCTCCCATGACCGCTGGTCTTGCTAGCTTCTACTCCCCCCTCTGTGTCATCAGCAGGATCAGGGTCCATCCAGCTACTCCCAGCTGCTCTCTATGAAGACTAGTGAAATCCAGCCTGAGCTTGGAAGTTTGATAATAATAGTGAATCTGTAGATGTGAAGAACTGCCAGTTTGTGTCTACCAATTGCATATTGTGTGGTGCACTGACCACATGTTGCAATTTTGTGGAGAGTAATCAGATGTGCGGTATCAGGGAGCATTTGTGGACAGGCAATCCAGCTGAACACGCTAAGCTGGGGGCAAGGAGTATTCATTATTTTTATTAAGCATTCTAGTCATCACGTATCTTTAGCAGAGTGGACAAAGGCCATAGTGGCAGCAGTACTTGAAATCTTTAGGGATGTTGATCAATGATCTCAGTCCCACGGAGCAGCCTAATCCTCCTGCTACTTAGACGACTCAGCATCAGCAATCTCAGCGGTAGCAAATGCGAGAATGTCGGAAGTGGCATTTGCCAATACCATCATGCACTGTTGGCACTAGACCAGTAGAGCATCATTTTTTTTCTCTGGGCTTGTTTTTGGCAATGACAACAGAAAAACTCAGCAGCTCAAATGTATCCACACTTCAATGAAACATATATAACAGTCCATCCATCTCAGTGTCCATAATAGTGCAAAAGGAACACTGCACGATAGTGAATATCTCTAAAATACACTTGTTCCGAGCAATGAAGAAATATTGCATCAGTATATTGCACAATAACTTACAAACTGCCAAGAAGGCATCATGTTGCATTTTAAAATAAAAACACTGCAACAAATCATATGAAAACATACCTGCAAACACTGGTATAAAGAAAGAGTACTGAGGAGATAGTCAAGGAGTGGCAGTGTAACAAACCTCTGTGTAAATATAGCTCAATGTGTTTCACACTTCAAACGTTTTTTCTCCTGACCAAATAAACCTGAATTGAGTATAGTCCACTCTTTTAAAAATGTATAAACACCAATCACTGCTATATATATGTAGACTAGTTGAAGATCCCGTTACAAGGGCCACAGTGCCACTGCCAGCCGGTCGCGGGGCAGTCATGCACAGTAGAGACTGCCCATGCTGCGGCCGATACAGTGCCAGCCGGTCGCGGTGCAGTCATGCTCAGTATAGACTGCCCACTCCGTGGCTGATACAGAGCTGGATTCTCCTTCAGAGTGCCCGCTCTGTATCAGCATCGTAATGTGCATTCTCTACTGCTCATGAATGCAGCACGCACAGCAATCTCTACTGCGCATGGCTGTGTTGTTTCTAGCTAATTATTATATAGGATGTGGGTTAAATCGCTGTGAAGGTTAAAAAATCAGATCACAACAACTAATAGATGGTAAAGCAAGTAAAACTGGCTAATTAACCAAATATTAGGGATGGCCGAAACATTTTCCCTCAAACTGAATCGGTGAATAATGGCACTTCCCTCTTTGTAAATAATTTCCCCTGAAAAGTGCAGATTTTCTGCTTTTTTCACCTTGCTCATTCCATTGATATCAATGGGGACATTGAATTTACACATAATACATAGCAAATATTATTTTATTTCCCAAAAGTATAGTATAAAAGGGGCATGAGGGTGCCTGTGTTGGTGGGGTGTGGGAAAAGAATCAGTTGAACAAGGAATTTTTTTGGGGGGGTTGTTTACTGGGATTGGGGGCAGTTCATAAAAAATAAATCCTAAATAAAACCCAAACAACCCCATAAGACATGGTATAAAATAGTCTGAGGGTGCCTGTGTTGGTGGTTGGAGTCTGGGAAATGAATCAGTTGAACAGGGAATTATGGGGTGGGTTCTTGACTGGTATTGGAGGGACAGTTAATAAAAAATAAAATAAGAAATTTGTATGTACAGTGATAAAGACAGGAACCCCTTGACAAAAGCTGCAACTGGGGTGTACTGATACTTCATAGAATATTTTGTAGAGGATGATTTGTTAGATTTGTTGTTAGAGGCCCAAGCCCTGAGGAAACATTGATTTGTAAGACTTAGACTTATTAGAGATACAAGCCCTGGAAAAACATTGATTTGTAGGACTTAAGCTTGTTTGTACAAACCCTAAGGAAACATTGATGTGTAGGCTTGTTAGAAACAAACATCCAAAAATGTTTATTTTTTTTGTAGGGCTAGGTTTTTTTTTTTTTTTTTTTTTTTAAAGCACAAAAAATACCCTTCTGGCCTAATGCCAGCAGGTCATGTTGGCCAGTGGCCACTGACCATTGTCAAATGTCCTCCTGAGTCTATAATTGCAGAATTTGGAACTGCTGTCCCTCCTGTTGCTGCTGAGTTGTTTACGCAGCAGGATGATTAGGTAGCTGAAAGGGAATGGGATGAACAATAACAGTAACATGGGTGACGGATGATGAAGGATCCGCTTGCCATGACTAGCTCCAGTGATGCGTCTGAGGTAGTAGCAGCACAATAAGTAGCCCCCTGTCTATGTGGAGAAAACAAGAAGTTGACCAATAATTCCTCTTCACCTTTCCCTCCTCCAAAATTATATACATTATTCCCTGGAGAGCAGGAACTGTACCTCTCATCAGCAACTGCAATGTGCACAGTGTGTGTGGTAAATAATATCCGGGGGCACAACTGTATCCAAACACCATGACACCAGAAACCAAGTACTGCTGCTGTCACTATACCCCTTGTCCAGAACTCACTAAGGAAACTTGACAACTTGTTGACAGATTAATAGTAATGATGAACCCTCCCTGCCAGCATCTTAGCATATTCTGCGGTATGGAATCTCCTCAGATGCCGCTTGATGACCTGGTATCGAATTCTTCTCCACCACACTGGCATGTGTGGTCAGTGAACCACAAAGTGGAACCTGTCCTAGTGCCGTATCACTTGTTGACCCCATTCCGACTGTGTACACGGTGGTCTGTGGCACACTAGCTTGCTCCTCAACATCCTGCTGCCCTTGCATCTCAGCAGTAGCAGGAATTAAAGCAGTTGCAAATTCCTCAAATTCCAAAATCTCACTGCTAGTGGTAGTGGTGGTTATGCCCATCCTCATCCCTGTTTCCCATTCCTTCTCAGTTTTTGATAAAAAGGCCATCAATGTCTCTTCCACCCTAGTTTCTACAGCATCATCATCACCACCACCACCACTAGTCCCTACGTGCTGCTACACTACTACAGACATTTCACTGCTGCTTGGAGAAGGTGATAAGCAATGTGACAGAGGGTCCCATAATGTCACACTTGCCATTTCTTGGTAATGTGAAGAAAGCAGTCTGGCAGCAGTAGTAGCAGGCACAGGCAGCTGATCTGTGCTTCTGCTGGTGGTGGTGGTATTATTTCTGTTCCTGCTATACCCCAACAGTTCATGCCTCCTCAGGATCATGTTCTGCTTGGACATTTTAGTGAAGGGAAGGGGACTCCCAGAGCCAGAGGAATGATGTAGGCTCCCTTAACCGCTGGTCTGGACGCTCTCAAATTCTTCCCTTACAACTCCTCTAACACTAGTCCCACCGGCTGTTTCACCATTACTGTTACTACTACTAACACCAACCACTTCTATGTCATTTGTCATATTTTCACTTGATGTATCCATATTTTGTATAAAAAGAATTTTTATATTAACATTATAGTATCACACAATTGTTTCCAGTGAGCAGTGCTTAAAGAGCGCAAGGCTATCAATGCCAACAGGAAACTTCAGCAGCTCCAATGTATCCACACTTAAAACAGCCATTCAGTCTCCTGGGATCCTCTATGGAACTTAAGAGTTTAACTCAGTGTCCAAATAGTGCAATAGGAACACTGTGTGGTATATAGTTAAGGAATTATGAACTTACTGGTAGTCTGGAGGGTGGTGTCATTGCCAGTGTCACATCCTCCAGGGATCCCCTGTACAGCTGTTGTCAATAAGTTCTGCCTCAGCATCTTCTCCCAGGGGTTGAAGCTGATGTTGAGAGGAGGACTACCTCCGGTGCCTCGGGTGTGCATGACAAATTCTCCCATATTATGCTTGACACGTCTTTTGCAGTCATCCCACCACATTCACCTTGTAAAGGACCTTATGCCAGGCTCCTTCTTCTTGGCACCCAGACAACTGACCCTCTCCATCGGGTACAGGATACTCTCTCTTTCAAGTATACTCTGAACGAGAACCCTATTCTCCTCGTAGCAGTGTATAGGTTCCCACTGCCTCTTGTCATCACCCCCAGCCTGGGACGTGTCAGAGCTCTGTGTTTCAGGCCCTGTCTGCGCTGACCCTGACTTTGCTCTGTGACATCCACCCCTCATCCCACTGGCAGTTCTCTCCCTATCCTCTATGTACCTCTTCTACCTCGGGTATCCCTCAGCCCAGCTGTTTTTTCACTCCTTTGTATTCTTTGATAAAGTGGCGCATAGACACAAAACGCATAATAAAGCCTTTTTATATTGGTCTTTATATATGTAAACAAATATTTGATGTATTAAAATAAATTTTTTTACAAGTATATCGTTGTACCACTGTGACTATTCTGTGTGACCATTACGAGGGGAACTCTGAAAGTGGAGCAAGAGGGACTGGAGTGGAGAGTCCAAAAAAGAGGATGGACCTATACGGAGACAGGGTGATATTCTTCGTAAGCTTGGAAGTCAGACTTGCTTTCTGTCACCTGTCTGCCAACATTATATTGTGAGTATAGTTCTTATTATACTCTGTTTTTATTTGAAAGATTACACTATTGGGCACCTCCTTTTGTTTTTTTCATACTATACATTAGTGTACCGTGGAAGAGACCATGTTGGAAGAGAGCAGCCACTGATGCTTTTATGAATATACTGCAACTGGGTGCAGTTATTTATCCCAGAAGTTTGAATGCTGGATTTGGTATAAGCCATTATCTGGTCATTATCCCTGTGGTTCTCTCTCCTGTTTTGTGTTTCTGCAGTTTCCTTCCTAATACTCTCCACCCAAGCAGAGCTCAATGGGAGAGAGGCCCATGCATTCCTGAGGCACCTCCCAGTAGGCAAGGAGAAGGTGAGGGAAGTAGGGTTCCCAGTCTCTTTGGGCTGAAGTGAAGGCTCTGAGCATCTGCTTCAGGGTCCCATTGAACCGTTCACAGAGCCCATTAGTCTGGGGGTGGTATGCAGTGGCTTGGACAGGTTTCACCCCACATAGCTTCCAGATCTGCTGTAGCAGATCTGATGTGAAGTTGGTTCCCTCTTCAGACAGCACGTACATCAGGAAACCAACCTGGATGAATATCTTGACCAGGACTTCTGCTATTGCCTCTTCAGTCATGTTAGCAAGGGCAACGGCCTCAGGGTATTGGATGGCAAAGTCCACTACATTGAGGCTGTACCTCTTCCCTGACTTGTTGCTCATGGCCAAGGGTCCTACAATATCAACTGATATGAGCTGAAAAGGCTGCCCTATGATGGGTAGGAGCTGTAGGGGCATGGGAGTTTTGTCAATTCTTTTGCCCTCCTGCTGACAAGTGTCACAGGTGTGGCAAAAGATTTTGACATCGCAGGACAGCCTGGGCCAGAAGAAGGCTTAGGTAAGTCTATAGTTGGAGCTCCATGCTCCAAGGGGACCTGCTAAGGGGATCTCATAGGCCTGGGCTAGGAAGGCCATACAGTGGCGTGCAGGCACTATAAGCTGGGAATGTGGAACCTTGGTCAGCCCCTCACCGTGTCCTACTGTCTTGCGGTATAGGAAGTCGTCCTCCCAGGCAAAAGTCTGCCCACTCAGTCCCGTCTCCCCAGTCTCAGCCCTCCATTGGTAGCCTGCCAGGGTAGGATCAGAAGCGACTTTATTACGGAAGTCTGCCAGGGGGGACCAGGACAGGGCCATCAGTGTGTCTGGCCCGTCAGGGGTGTCAGGGGGTCTGCTTCCCAGTATGTGTATGTATGTATGTATATCTATTTATATGGTGCCACACAGTGTATGCAGCTCCTTACAATAGATGTAAGTTACAATAAATAAGAGGGGATAAAATAAGTGTCACATTCATAGAAATATTAGAAGAGCGGTCCCTGCCCCAAGGAGCTTACAGTCTAAATGGATAATAGGAGACAGATAATAGGGTATGAGGATATCAAGTGCTTAAGTTGCAAATGCTGACTTTGGCCAAAGATAGTGCATGGTCCTAGTGCTCCAGAAGATAAGATTTCAGGGTAGACTTAAAGACAGAGGGGGGTTGTTCTAGACGTAGGGAGAGGGGTATGGAGTTCCATAAGTAGGGAGCAGAAAGTGAGAAACGTTTGAGACAGGAGAGGGCAGAAAGTGTGGATGGTGTCACAAGAAGGGCATTGTGTGCTGAGCGAAGGAGGTAGCCGGGTACATAAGAGGAGATGATGGAAGAGATGGAGGAGGGGTAGCAGTGTGGAGAGCATTAAAGGTGAATAGAAGGACTTTGTAATTGAAGCGTTGCTGAATAGGGAGCCATGACAGATGTCTAAGAATTATGTGAGCAGGTTGAGTTTTTGGGGAGAGATTGGTGATTCGTGCAGCCGAGTTTAAAACAGATTGTAAAGGCAAAAGATGAGTATCAGGGAGGCCAGTTAGTAGGATATTGCAATAGTCTAAGTGGGACAGAATGAGGGCATGTACAAGAGTTTTAGTAGTTTGTTGGGAGAGGAACGGGTGGATTTTAGAAATGTTGCGGAGAAAGAAGCAAGATGTTCTAGCCAGAGCTAGTGTGAGGGGAGAAGGAAAGAGAGGAATCAAATATGACCCCAAGACAGCATGCTGAGGTGACTGGATCAATATCAGTTCCATCAACTGTATGGGTGAAGCTAGATGTTAGGCAAGGTTTTGGAGGGAAAATGAGCTGACGGTGTGCCATCCAGGAGGAAATGGCCAAGAGGCAGTCTGAAATTCACATTTCATGTTCCTATCTGCTGACAACTAAAGCGGAACTATCATCAAAATAACATTGCCCCCAAACACTTACTAACATAGCGATAGGCTGAATAAGTCTGGCGTTATTGAGGAAAAACAACTTCTTCGGCAAGCACAAGCAGGCAACAGCACAGACATGTTGGAGAAAAATTACCTGTGTACGTCCCATTCACCACTAGGATTGGTGAATGATATTCCTTGGTACCTTAAGGCACTGGAAGGGACTGAAGGTGCAGGTGCACAGAGCTTCTCTGTGCAGCTGACTCCTTCCAAAGAAGTTGTTTTTCCTCAATAATGCCGGACTTAGTCAGCCTAATGAAAGTGTGACTATGCCTATCTCTATGTTTAAGGGTTTAGGGGACAATGTTATTTTGAAGATAGTTCTGCTTTAAGACTGACACAGTGCGCATTGTTTGCGGAGCACCCTATGTCATCTTGGGGATTCAGGGGGGTTTTATTTTACTTTTGCATTCTGCTCCTTTCCCTCACCAATATGGCACTGTGTAAATATTTTATATTTTGTAATGTCTTTTTAGTTTGTCTAAGGGACTGCTTGGACAGGTGTAACTGTAACAAGTAGGTGCCATTTAAAGACATGACAGGAGAATCTTGCACTTTAATGCAGGGCGAGATTCTCATGGCAAACTTTTCATCACGGTTATATGCTTCATGCGGCATGTTGCTGTTTTACATATGATGTTTTAAAAGTGAACCCAGTGAAACATAGTGGCATACATGCATGTGATTGTGAAATACATAAAACACGGTGGTAACACACTTATATACATGTGAAACTATATGACTATTGGGTGGCACATATGGTAGAAATCTGTATAATCATAATCAGTATAAACCTAAATTGTTTAACATTTAAACTATTGCTCAATCTTCTTTCATCAATTTTATTCTCCTCATTATGAAAACATTTTTACAAATATCGCAGAATGGTTTAAATGGAAAGCAATTAGAGAAATGTGATTGTGTCCTAATAATGTGTTCACATAATGGTAACATACTTATTAGATTAGTTGGCATTATTTGTTTCACTTTAAATAAAGGTGCATACAACTCTAATGATTTAACTCACCTTATACAGACACTCTGAGGATAATCAGTCTTGCACCGTTGTGTGCAAGATGAATTGGTCCCTTATTATTTAACTTTTAGATTTTTCCTCTTTTTTCTTTAAAATCGCCAATAGGCTTGATGTTTTACAACTTTTTGGGATGTTTATATATTAATACTACTAAATAATACTCTTCCTCTTGAGTTCATTATACTGTTACTATATATTTTTTAAAAACAGTTGCTTTAAATCCCATCTATTTTATTTTTCCTTTTTATTGTACAAAGCTATCCTAAAGGGTAGGGGGAATTCATTGTTGTTGCACTCCTTAAGTGTAAAGGAAAGTCCAGGCTATTGACTTTAGATAGTGACTGTACATGTGTTGCATAACCAAAAGCAAATGCAATATACAAAAGTAAATTATCTTCCTTTTATGTACTTTGAATTTTTGATTGTGTCTTAGTTTTCTTGTTATCTTTATTTTCTTTGTTGTAATACCCAAATTATCAATGAAAAGAATTGAATTAAAAAATGGTATTCCGCTGGCTGTCATTTTCTTTCTCTTCTCGCTACATACTGACAGATGTTTAAAATGATTAGGCACAACATAATTGAACAGTTTAATAAATCATTGTGCATGTGTCACGATACTCCTAATTCTGTCAGTCATCAGTACATCTGTTTTAAATACTGCATTCAAAGAAACTATGATAACTAGCAATCTCAAGCATCCAACATTTTGTAGCTATTATTTGTAATAATGCTAGGGATTATCCAATTGTTTTTAAAATTAAAATATTTCCATTGTCTGAACAGAAGAAACTAAAAACATATAATTTCATAAATGTATTAGCTCCTTGGAAGGCAGACTTGTGTCTTTTTTCATCCTAATAAAAAAAAGGGAGAGAGAGAGATAGATATGTCTTCAATGCACTGTGTAGTGATGCACTAGAGATATCTCTCCACTGGCCAACGGGGGAAATTAACACCTAAATAATATGAGGGGACATATTAACCTGTGCTCCAAGGTAGCACCTGCAATCATTTTGTACCTGGGGTCTAATTGTATTTATTTATTTTAATGTGTCATAGTCCTGAGTTTACCTGTTGCTGTCCTGTGGCCTGATCCAGTCTTATAGTCCAGCTCTTGTGTTCACCTGGTCACCTTTATAGAGCCCCTTCTGCCTTGCAGTGTACTTACTCAGAGTTTCCTGATTTGCCTTGTCCTTTGCATGCTGTTTGTTCCTGATCTCCATTTGTTGACCTGGCTTATTCCTGACTTCTCTATTGTTTGTTCCTGCACTGATCTGCTGTTGCAGGACCAGTTCTGTTTCTGACATTACAACCACTCTATCCCTGTTTCTGCTCTGATCTGCAGGTACTGAACTGGGCCTGTTTCCTGTCTACACTTCTACCTTCCTCTTGTTGCAGTCTTACCTGCTGCTGAACTGGGCCTGTTCCATTCTGTCACTGTTTTGAATCTGCTTATGTTTCTTTCTTGCTTCTTCAAGGCAAATATGATTGCTCCTATTACACTGTACCTGTACCCATGGGCTTGTTCCAGTTGTTTATAGATGCACCTGCTTCTCATTTGCTGTTGTTGGTATAGTAGATCCCTGTCCCTTTAAATGCTTCATGTGCAGGAATTGGTAAGAATGTTTTGGTGAATTTTCACAAAAAAAGTATGATTTTCCACTTTTTCTGCTGGATTTTTCCATCTATAGAGAAACCCATAGTTTGTCCACTGTTTCACTGACACAACACATTTTCCTGAAAAGTCCCATTTTTGGTACGAAAATACAAAGTACACTTAGTAAATGGGCAGGAATTTTGTAACCATTGAGAACTATATCGGAAACATTTTTGGTGTAGGTGAAAACATTTTTCAAGGGGGTTTGTTGACGGTAGATTTTCAAGGAAAAAAAGCAGATAACCAGGTGGTTTTCATGGAATTCTCACAGGAATAAAACAGGACCTTAGTCCCACCCATAGTTTTAATTATTACAGATTTGTTTCTTATAAAGAATTGGAAATAAAGCTAGTTGCATTTAACTGGGAAATATTACATACCTCTTTATAATATAGCACTGACGAGTACCTATATTTAGGGCCTGGTGTTACTGTGGGTGATCAATACTATACAGCAGTAGTACTTTGGGTGAATCCCACAATTTTGATCTCTTTTTTTATTATTATTTCATTATATTGTTTAATACTTGCAGTGCACTATTGTTCAATATTGTGCTTCATATATTTGATTTGGATAAATCCCTCATTTTCTCCAGGTGACCTGAAATTATCAGTAAAATGAAGACATTTTGCTTAGCTCTAATTATAATGATATATTGCATGCAATAACCATACCTCTCTTTGTTTTTCCTTTTTTCTCTTCATGATTTTTTAACGCCATTGGCTAGTTTCACTATTATACATAGATATATGCATTTATTATGGACAGAAAAAATGCCTTATTTACTAAAGATATTATAGATTTGTTTTTTACACCAACAAGTGTGGATAAAGTTCTACCTTCGGGCTTGGTCTCCTATGGTAGCACACACAGATGAGAAAGCCCTTCCAACACACTTAGGTCATCCCAGCCAACAGAAACACACAAAGGGGTGAGACTAAGAAGGAAGTGGGAAAGTGGCAGGGACAAACAAGTGAGGTAGGCTGGGTCACCAACAGCAAGAAGAAGAAAAAGAAAATCTCTGATACATTTGCTTTGCTCTTTAAATATACTTTCTCACACCACCTTCCTTCCTGACTACTGGCTAAAGGCACATGACATACCTTAGTCTTTTTCCTGTACTCCCTGGTGAGAACTGTTGCCACATCCTCAGTTTGCTTTTTTCTATAATGGCCCGGCTGAGAGCTGACAACATTTCAGGCTCCGGTCTCATTCTTCTCAGTTTGGGCAGTGCTGTAGAGGTCCTGATCCCCTATGCCATCCCTTTTACTCTTTTTGGAGGGTCTCTCTGTGCTGCTTGTATGCATCATGCTTTTTGTATCCATCCCTTCCATCTTATGGCTCTTTCAGGTCCTTTTGGCTGGAAAGGAGTTCTCTTTGCCTCTAATGCAAAAAAACTTTGGAGGATGGATGTCAAAAGAAGTTGTGTTTTTGCCTTTAGGATGTGAATTCTCCTTCAGCATCCCAGACTTCTGGTCCTAAGAGTACCATCAGATATGGCTTTGAGTGCTGTGTGTGCTGAAGATGAAGCTGGCCATTTGTCATTTCTCTGAGGCAGGGCTTGTAAACTGGATTACAATGAACCAACAGAGACATCAAATTAAGAGTCAGACAAGTCAGAGGAAGGAGGATATTGTGAAGAATCCTATATTTTACAAGCAGTGTGTGAATTCTTTGCTTAGAAATACTATTTCTGCTTTGCATCTAAGAGACCAAATACCTAGATCAGTTTCAAATTATCTTTACTTGGGTGTTAAAAAACAAATATAAATTGTTTCCAGTACATGAGGCAATTTTTGCTTTGATAAAGCAAGAATGGTCTAATCCAGAATAGAGTCTTTCAATCCCTAAGAAACTGAAATTTCTTTTTCCTTTTGATGCACCTCATCTTAAGTTCTCCCTCCCATTGTGGAACAGAGTGAACCATTCTAAGGGTCTGTCATGGTTAATTTCTTATTTTATCATTGTACCAATGTACCAGGAATAGTGGTTTGGTAGCAATAGTTCAGGACATGTCATTCCAAGGCCTTAGGTTTCCAGCAGTAAACAAGCTACTTTCCAGTCATCTGGAACTCCTTGCAGTCTGAAGGGCCCTGAAATTAATGTTACCAATAATACTGGCTTAGGCAGTCAAGATCAGATCCAACAACAGAACAGCAAAATCATATTTAACTCATAAAAGGGGCACGAGGAGTCACGCTCTTCTTCACCTATCATCCTTGATTCTACAATCATCTGAAGCCAATCTTAAAACAATCACAGGTGTCCACATAAAAGACAACGACAATAACAGGCCCTATAAGATCAGCAGAATGCCAGTCCTCAAAGATGATTGGTACCCTAAATCAGGAGGTCTTCAGCTCTCTGGTAGAAGAATGGGGAATGTTTCAACTAAATCAAATGACAAAAATGGCAAATGTGAAAGTCCCACTGTTCTTTCCCCAGTTTCACCAGGACCATCCAACAGCAGTGGATGCTTTCACTTAAGTCTGGTCTTTTTGTCTAGCCTATAACTTTCCAACTCCTCAAATAGATCAAATGGCAACAAGGGCAAATGTAAAAGTGCCATTGTTCTTTCCCTAGTTTCACCAGGATCATCCAACAGCAGTGGACGCTTTCACTTAAGTCTGATCATTTTGTCTGGCTTATAACTTTCCAACTCTTTAACTCATACTCTTAGTCCTGAGGACTGTGTCATTTTGGCAGTGGAGAGTTTGGTTTGCATGCTTAAAGCATTATCAGTAAAGGAAACAGTATTGCTTCCAAAGAGGGCCATTAAGGCCCTGTGATATACAAATCATCAGTCAGCCTCAACCTGGTGGCATGGTTTTTCAAACCCAGCTTAAGGTGTTAAAGTTTGTACCTAGAAGAACTGATGCTGTTTTGAAGGCAAAAGGTGGTCATGGTTGCTCCAAATATTCATTTGATTTAGATTTTTCTTCTGTTCACTCACTATGCATTATGTTAATTGATAAAAAAATAACATGTATACGTTTTAAAACATTCTTACTTTACACAATTTTTGTACACCTGCCTAAAACATTTGCACAGTACTATATGTTCTACATGTTTCATCAATTCAAAGTAGCTCCCAGTCAGTGACCCTTGAGCTAGATGTTAAGAGGTGCCTTCATAATTATATTCTAAGCACTAGCAACTTTTACAAGTCTTCATTATTTGTAAACATATTCTGTGCATCTAAAGGAAAGAATCTAAAGCTTTCCAATACACCATTTCTAGATGGGTACATTTAAATAATAGAGGCATATGTAGTACAGCATTTGGAAGTTCAACTGTCATTAAGACCCACTCAAATAATGCCATAGCAACTTTACAGGTGGAAAAGGTGTACCCATTGGCAGATCAGATCTATAAAGCCACAACCTGATGTAGCATCCATACCTTCACTAAGCATTACTATCTGGATCTGCAAGCTGCTGAATAGGCTGTATTTGGCCAAAAGGTGTTGCAAGCAGCCATGGAATCCCTCCCAGTCTGATCAGCTTTGTTATCTCCTAACTTTGTATGCTCAGCTGAGAATAGAGACAAAAAAACACATTTACTAAAGTCACGATAGTGTGTTTTAAGTGCATACTAAATATTCAAATGTATGTGTGCATTTATTAAACAAAATTGGATCTCAATAATGAAACTTGAGCTATGCATGTCCTAAAAACTTCAAAAGCAAATTGCTGAATAAAAAAAGCCTTTGAACTTTTTGAAATATTAATATTAAAAATGTTAATTAGAAACAAAATACAATAGTTAGCTATTTTTTGCTATTTATTCTCATTCACTATACGTAAGATAGCGTAATGTTAAAGATCAGCAAATACAGATTCAAATTAGCTACTTTGTCCACAAAATGCAGTTTTGTTGTGACCTTGATTAGTAAATGTGACCTAAAGACTCAAGCTCTATGATGTGAATGTATATTCTTTAAGTCATTTGAGTCAAAATTATCTTATTTAATTTAGATTTCCATGATACTTATTTAAATTACAGTACACTGAAGAATTAAATCACAACAAATCAGCTGAAATTCTCTGACAATTTCTATGTAAATGAAAAAAGTGATATTTCTTGTAATCATCATTTTCCCTCTATTATTTCTCATACACTCATTAAGCCATGAGATATTAAAAATGTTATGAAAAACTCCTGCCAGTGACAAAATTATTTTTAAAGAACGGCAACTGTATAATTCTGACAAAAATGATGAAGCCTGTCTATGATCAGTCATGTAACCTAAACCTATAGTCCTTTCAGATTGATGTGCAACTCATTTTTTAATTCCTGTGGGATTCCAAATACTGTACACTGGGAAACAAACTGTAAAATGAAGAGGGTTTAGTGGTTTTTTATGCACAAAAGAATAAAAGTAAGCCTCCTGCTGTTTTGACCACTGTGTTATTGATTGCTTAGTTATTACTGTATTATTGTAGTAAATCATTCCATCACACTGTAGTTGTTCAGAACATTTTGCAGGGAAATGTATAGTAATAATTGGATTTTATCAGACTTGCAAAATTCACAAATATGACATCATTTCCTTACTTCTTTCAGTAGACATTCAACAAATGTTTTCTATTTTGTTACAGGAGTCTGCTTGTGGTATATACCAAACTGTGCCCAAACGTGGCAGCAATTTACTTGCAAAGTAAATTTATGACATATTTGAACATTTGTAATCATTTAAAATCAAAGTCTATGCTGGCCAAACATTAAAATCTTTCTTTTACTATAGGCTTATTTTACATTATATAGGAATACTGTCCAGACAAGAGAAATCATTGTTAATTTATAGGTCAGTGAAGTTTTGCCTTTTTGATTTTCCTTGTCTATCTCACTTCTATTTTCACATCATTTCCATGTATGTAGGTAATGCAGTTTATTTCAGGCTGGAGTCATTAGGAGGAGTGTCGAATGTACATCTTGATGAGCTAGTGAAAGCCAATCAAGCTTTGACAGAGGTTTGATATTTCTGGGAGTATTCAAACTGTTCTTGACAAAGAGTCACAATGATCTAAAACATGTTGAACTGGTCTGAAGCAGACAGCATCATGAAAGGATGTGCTACCAAGTTCATGTTTGCATGGAAGATCCATGTAAATAATTGTTTTTAATGTAATGACCAATATTGTTAAAATGCTAACAATTGCACTACATTTTTAAGCTTATAAAGATAGGAGCTGGAGGAGTGATACATTGAAATGTAAGTATTTGTTCTGCAAGTACATCTCTTTAAAAGGATAGCAATGTTTCACAAAAACAGCAGCTCCAATTAATCTTCATAGTATTTGAGCCATAGAGAGTGCTATTTCAATACTGTCAGAGTTGTGGTTCAAGAGTAATTGAAGGATAAAGTTTCCCCCTCCTGTCCCTTTTACCTAGTGTAAGCCATCTCTTCTCAGATGTGGAATCTGTTTGCTAGACCAGATAGATAACATCAGGGGACAATCTTCTTCCTATGAGAACAATGAAAGCCCTGCCCCCCTTGACAATCTTTTCAGGTTTTTCCCTTTTCTTAATTGAAGATTGTCCCTCTCTGCAATCTACCTGGGCACCTCCCTTCTACTCTGGCTGAGCAGTGTTACATCAGTAAAAGGGGATACTTTGTCATTGAATTACTCTTGAACTACAACTCTGAAACAATTGAAATAACACTCTCCAAAGTCCAAATACTATGATGATTAATTAGAGCTGCTTTTATTATGAAACATTACTATCCCTTTAAAAGAGCCCTAACCATATGCAAGGTGGCTTGGCTGGCAGAACATCTGTACATTAGGTCGTACATTAGGTCTGGCAAGGAGACAAGAAGTAGAGAACTAACCCCATTACTTGCATTGAACATCAAAATAGGGAAAATGCTGGTCTAAAGGCTATTGCCCGTCACATCAGTCACAGCAGAAGAGGATGTTGTAATCCCTATTGCTGCTAATTGAAACTTCTCAGTCACATCATGAAGACAAATATTAAGACACAGTCAGTGTAGGTCTTCAAAGTCCAAATCCCTGATTTTGTAATGACAAAATAACAGAATAGCGAATTAGTTCTGTACATAGAAAACGAGGGTGAACACAGCATGAGCAATGCAATAATATGGTACAAGATGTTTTGAAGACAAAAAAACCAAACACATCCAAACGCCTCAGATAATTTTAAAAATATATATATATTTAAAGGAAAGTTATAAACAGAAATGTTTTTCAAGGATCCCATTGTGAACTTAAATGTTGGTGTATATGACTTTCACTTAATAACTATGAAATATGCAGATGTCTCTTCTAAAAGATATATTTCTATATCAAGAGATCAGGCACTCTCTGTGACACAAACACTCACATACACAAACACATACAAACAAATAAATAAAAATACCATATTATCTATAATACAAAAGTGTAAAAAGATAACAGCACTGACAGGAAATTGATGGGATAGTTGAAGGTGGTCTTTATTAGACCAGAGTTCCATCAATAATTTCCCTTTGTCAAGGTTTAGAGAAGTAGTATATAAAACCAGATTAAAGGCTGGATTCAAATGCAGGAGATAAATGTTACCTCCCATTTTATAAAAAAAATCCTATTGAAGTCTATGGGGATACCTGGAGAGAAAAGCAGAGATACAATTAGCACATGCATTTGAATCCAGCCCTAAATACCCTAAAGCACACCAAGCAAATAAAGCTCAAGGAAATTTGGCTCAACAAAGAGATGAGAATGGGGGTTGAGTCACAAATGCATAAGAAAAGGTGATTGGAGAATTAAAAGTGTGAGAAAAAACCCTCATGATTCCAGAACTATTACAAAAGCAGACATTTAAATATACACAGCTACATATGTTGTGTTACAACATAAAATTTTTGGTACAAAACTACAATTTACAGTTATGCACGGAAAGATGGCTACAGATTGTTTGATTCCTGTGTTTTGTAGCACTCACACAAATAACATGCAGATTCTGCTAACTTAGAAATCTAGAGCAAAAGTTTATCCCTCCATGAAACATATACAGATCTGGTTTGCTATAGGACCATAAGATACTACCAATTGCATTGGAGTGGTTACCCCTATAGGTAAAAGTGATCACAACACACAAAGAGCAAATCAGACTGACTAATGGGGCCATGTTCCATCTTTAAAAATAATCACCACAGCATTGCCAAGCTTATCACAGTCAAAGCAGAGAACAGCAAAATATCAATGCTATCATAAAGTTGGCTGTAAACACAAATCTATGCTCAATGTGACATTCAACTCATACAAAGTAACCATCTCAATAATAATTGGGACTCCAACGTACATAAACATATCTGTGGAATTAAAAAGAAACACTGAGGTATATATATTGACAAAAAGTGTCCATACCATAAACATACTACATATAAAAGACTAAACCTACTAGCACAGTGTGTCCAAGAAACTCAGGGTGACCATCCGCATCGGTAAGAAATGTCACATAAACACATGGAAGTGGAAAGCTAGTTACTGTCATTATAGAGGAAGAGGCATCTTTACCGGATTTCACAGATGCAGCTGGGCAATGTGGTGGGCAGTGAACTATATAGCAAATTATATGTGGTAAGTGCAGTCATGTACTAGATGTCAGTACATGGTAAAAATAATAATTTACTTTATTATTGTTTTTGCCCAAGAAATCAAAGTGTGCATATCAGAGGGTAAATGGACACAAAGTGCGTGTGTGTGTGTGGGGGAGATGAACATACCTGAAAAGACTCTAATAAACATGGTTATGCTAAGCATACACACATTATTATCTGCGAAATAATAAATTGGTTCAAAAGGCATTCATAGATGAAACAAAGCTCAAGTAATGAAGAACAATTGTTGATATTTAAACTCCAAACATCATTATTAAATAGCTTATTGTCCTGACATAATTATTGACATGCCAAATTCACCTATGGATATTGGAGCAACAAGTTCAGAATATTCAGAAAATGTTATTTTAAATAATACCCTACAAAGGGAAAATCAAGTTTAACAGTCCAAAACAAAATCACTAAAGATTCATAATAGTCATAGTACTACAGGTATCCTCATAAGTGATAATAAAAAAGAGCTTTGGAGTTAAGGATGGGCAAAAATTCAGAGAAATTTCCCACTGGAATTTTCACATAAAAACAATTTCGCTCTTTTTTAGCAAAACTTCCCGCCCATACACAATACATAAAATGTTCTCCTTTTCAGCACTGCCCATAAATTTCACCTGTTTTCTATGACTGCATGATTTCCTGCCACAAAATGACTTCTTCTGAGGACTGTAGTGGAGAAATAAAGATGAAAATAAAATCTGGGGATTTTATTTCTCCATTTGGGTAAATCGTTATTTTGATATTGAACGTATCTATTTCAAAATGTGGATTTCACAAAGGTAGAAATAGTAATTATGTTATCTTCATCACAAAGTGTTAACTCAATATATTTGATACTATTTTATCTATATAATAGGTAAAGGCTAAACACCTATCAGTACAATTAAGATCTGAATTGAAATTAAATAAACTGGTCTCTGAGACTTGCTGGTTGACAATAATAACATCTATAAACCTGCCATAGAAAACAAGGTATGTCCCTAGCTGTTGATAAAATTAAAAGAAAAAAATACACACAGTATCCTACAAATATATGTGTAGGAAAGAGGAAATTATACTGACATAAACTTGTACTCACAGGGTAATGAATATTCTAGAAAGAACAAAAAAAACCAAACAAGATCTGTTAAAAGGTAAAATATTTAATTAAAAATCAGTTACATTTCTAAATCAAAATTCTAGATTTTTATGGTTAAGATGCAGCAAGCATTACCTCCACATCCTGCACTGTGTTAATTACATCATACTTGATATCACAATGTGATATCAAGCAATGTGGTCGGTGTATGAATTCTCCAGTGCAGCTCCAAATCCATTGCCTGCACTTTAAGATGTGAGCCACAGCTTTTGATCATTCTGGTGATCAATCTCAACCATAGTTAGAACTTTAATATCAGCAAGATCTGATCATCAGCCCATGGCAGGTTCTGGGAAAAGGTATTCAACTGTGCCATTTCATCCATGTCTTGTTTAATACACAGCCTATAGGAATGGGTGAAGATTTTCACAAACAAAAGTGACAAGCAAGTAAAAAGTTTCCAGATATATTCCCACCATGCTAACTCACCAGTCTAAAACAAGACAATCAGACAGTTGATATCACTTGACTTACTGTGTTACACACACTCATAGTACACACACACTCATTGTACCCCCTCAACCACATCTCCTTTTGTGACTCAGTGATACCAAAGCCCACCGACAGATAGTGCTGCTGCCATCAGAACCGCAACCACATCCCATGTGACTCAGAACCCACCACCAGCACAGACAAATTTGCCACCAGTATCACCAGCACTACATCTGAACATTAGGTATAGAAAAAATATCCTGCGTTGTTCACATGGGAATTGTCACAAAAAAATGCACAATACTCCATTTCTGGGTTTTTTTGTTTTTTTTTAGTGAAATCACCACAAATTTACACATGAGAAAAGGTTTCACTTTCTACATATAGCCATTCCCATGCTATAAAGTAGTGGAACGTCCCATCATGCAGCATGTGTAAAATAGGAAGCACTGGAAGCAAAGAGAGTGAGAGAGTGATTTAAAAAATAATAATAATGTTGTTTGGAGTGCTGGCTAGTATAGATGTGCATTTGTTTCATAACAAATTTAAAATTAACTGAAAATTAAGTGTTTGTGTTATTCAGATAAAGATGACATACTGTTATACTCTCTTTTTACCCTTTTTTAAAGTACTGTTAGTTTAGCAGCAGTTAGAGTTAAGTTAATTCGTACATAATTAATAACTAAGGACTAATAGTCATGGATAGTGTTACAGCAGTCAGTGAAGAAATAAGTGCATTTTTGCCACTGTAATCATTCAGCAGTATCCAAATAAAAACTGTCTGTCCAATCCATAGTTGATTGTTCATCTTGTTTATTGTCCAGTTCACTCCAGAGCTTTGCTGCTGCCCTTCCTAGTGGCAATTCTTTGACTTTGTTAGTGACCGACTAATAATAATCTTAGTAGTCTAACGCTAAATCTAAAGTACCTGTAGTACTTTCTTGCCACAGCCCAGATGCATTTTTTTTAATCAAAACCAATTTCTTCATTGTCCAGATAAGTTACTGCAGTCTCCTCTAAAGACATATTTTGTTCCTGAGGGTTTTAGTATAAAAAAAACCATTAAAAGTAGATTTACTGCACAGAGTAGCTGAACCACATGTGACCACTGCTGTCTCCCAATAAATATGCTGGTTGTTCTTCAGTGTTTTAATATAAAAAAATTAAAAAGTAGATTTACTGTACAAAAAATAAGTGCACATAGTCACTGTGGACATGGAGTTTGTCATCCAGTCCATAGTATTTGAGCTGTATGTGTCCAGACCTACCACTACAGTCTCCAGAAGGTATATTTTTTATTCTGAAATGCTAATGCAAAGAAAAAAAAATAAAAGAAGATTTACTGTGCAAAAAAGTACACATAAACAATGTGCGCACAGATTTTTCACTGCTGTCTTCAACAAATACACCTGGGGTGGGGATGCATTAAGGTGTGATAACGTGGTGATAAAGTAGAGATAACGGGCTCAATGCAAATGTTGGAGACAGATGTTTTTTCTGTCAACAGTATTTTTTCAAGCACAGTAAGCTAGTCAAATGCCTGTGCTGTGAAAAAATACCAGCAAAAAAAAAGAGCTGTTGTGTGATAAAGTTAGGTGTTTTCAACCATAGCAAACGATGAAAACAGCATAATTTGGAATTCAAATGTCTGAGTTAGCCTTGAAGATCCAATAACGGACTCAAGTTATCGCAGGAAAGTTAAGACCCATTTTTTTGTGAACTGAGTCCATTATCGGACCTTCAAATGGCTGACGCAGATGCTGAAAGTAAAAAAAAAGTTAAAATAACCTAAGTCCCCAGTGGATGTATTGATATGGGGCACTAAGTCAATACATCCAAAGTATAAAAAATGTGCCAAAAGTTAGTAGAATAGACTGAAGAGAAGAAAGAAGAGAAGACTGAAGAGAAGGATAGAAGATGACCAGCATGCTGAGGACTCCGCTGGACATCAGGATTAATGGTAAGTGTTACTTTTAATGGGATGTTGTTAGTAGAATTAACCCTATGAGTGCCAGCGGGGTATAATTACCCCACTGGCATTCATAAGGTTAACCCGACTAAGTTAAAAAAACAACATCCCATTAAAAGTAACACTTACCATTAAGCCTGATGTCCAGCAGAGTCCTCAGCATGCTGGTCATCTTCTATCCTTCTCTTCAGTCTTCTCTTCTTCCTTCTCTTCAGTCTGCTCTTCTTTCTTCTCTTCTTTGTTCTTGCTGTAAAACAAAATAAAAGTATTAATAGAATGCAGAATAATCTAATAATACACAGTTTAAGTACACAGTGGGGGGACAATTAACTTAGTAAACATCCAGTCTGCATAGACATTAAATGATATGCATAAGGTTAGATCAAAGTCCTGGGAACAAAGGAATGTCATTACACAGAAGTGTGAAGACTCTATTAGTCTGGGAGTTGGCAAGATCCATCTCTATACCAAGATGTTGTATCTGTTATGACACATGAAGCCAATCCCCCAGGTTTAGGCTTGTTTTTAATGTGTCAAACATAATCATTTATATTCCCTGATTTTTCATTCCCTCTGTGTTCTAAAATTCCTTTGAGTATGGTGACCTTCATATTTTTTTGAACAGCAAAAATGCAGGCCAGCTGGTGTGTCAACCATTTTTTCTATAATGTGTGTCAGTGGAGGTTCATACTTTTTCTCAATGATGAGGAGCAAGCAAAAAGATTGTTAATGTCATAGTGCTGCTGTGTATTTGGTATTTTTATCTTTGTTGTGCACTGGATATTTGGGCAGGTTTCACGCCTTTTATGCCACAGTGGAATGTACTATTCTTTTGTGGTTTGAGGGTTGTCTGTATGCTATAAGTGGTAGATCTGGAAAGATGATTTTTAATCTACTATCTTTATGGATGGTTGTTTGTAAGTCTTTTTCAATCCTCCTTCCAGTTGGGCAATATATATGACCACTAGTGATACTCTCTTATTCTCCACCCATGGTCTGCATTCAAGGAGTGTCTCTATGTGTATTTTATTGGCTCTGTATCTGATTGTCTATTAGTCTTAGGTGTAATCCATGATTTCTGAATCCCCTCCTTAGTGAATGGAGATGCTGCTTTCTGTCTGTACTGTCTGAACAAGTGGCATGCAAGAAAGAAATGCCAGAGTTTGATTTATAATATATTGTATTATTTATACCTGTGTGTAAATCCAGATAGGGTGAGATCAAAAAAATGTATTTGCTGTGAATGAACATTCTAAGTAAATTTAACGGATATGGTCTTCTATTGAGATCTTCCACATATGACAACAGATTAATTTCAGTACCATCCCATACCATCAGTAGGTCATCCCGATATCTATAATGTTTCTTAATACATGCTTAATGGTGACCCCCACCCCTAAAGACATGGCACCTCTCCCACCATCCCATAAAAAGACTGGCATATGAAGGCACAAAATGTGCCCCCATCAAAGTGCCATGTCTCTGGAGGTAGAAGACCCCCATCAAACATGAAAAAAGTTCAAATACAACAAATATTCCACACATTCAAGCAAATTGTTGCTGAATTAGCGGTATATTATCAATGGTAGTAAACCAATAGTGTAATGCATTAAAACATCCCGATGTAAAATAGATGCATTTAAAGCAACAACATCACCAATAAATATGTGCTTGACCAAGAGAAACCATTAAAAAGCTCTTAAAATATGTTTGGCATCTTGTACATGAGATGATAGATTAATAACCAAAGGATATAAAAACTCAACATATCTGAACAGGGCCTCATTTAGAGACTCATTCCCAGAAATGATATGCCTGCCTGGAGATTGATTAGAGTCTTTTGCACCTTGGGAAGCACATGAAAAATGGTGGTGTGCAGGTTATTTGCAATATATATATATAGATATATATATATTTATTTATCTATCTATCTATATCTATATCTATCTATATATATATAACCTTTATGGTTTGAGAGATATTCACAAGAAAATTTCCCCTCCTGCCCCTTTTACCTAGTGTAAGCCATCTCTTCTCAGATGTGGAATGCAGTCCATAGACCAGACAGATAACAGAAGGGGACAATCTTCTTTCAGTGAGAACAATGAAAGCCCTGTCCCCCTTGACAAGTTTTTCAGTTTTTTCCCTTATCTTAATTGAAGATTGTCCCTCTCTGCAGTCTACCTGGGCACCTCCCTTCTGATCTGGCTGAGCAGTGTTACGTCAGTAAAAGGGGCGGGAGGGGGATACTTTGTCATTGAATTACTCTTGAACTACAACTCTGACAGAATTGAAATAACACTCTCCAAAGTCCAAATACTATGAAGATTAATTAGAGCTGCTTTTATTATGAAACATTACTATCCCTTTAAATACTCTGGGAGGGTTGGCTGATAACAGTCAGGTAAGCAAACACAGAGAGGTCAGATGATTCAGCTGAAAGGAAGGTAGTAGTTATGGATAGCAGAGCACTAGATTAGTTCAGACAGCAGAATCAAATAGCAGAGTTAGATTAGCTCAGCCAAACCACGACAATAGTATATTGCTGTGTTTCAAAAGCTGGTGTAGAAAGACCTTGTAGCTTTGTCCCATAATATCAGAGTTCCAAATACAACAATTTAAGCACTGCACATAGACAAACTATACAATCTTTAGCTGAAAACACACATATAGCGATTAAAAGCTCCAATAAAGGACATTCAGTAGTTGTTTGGGATACTCAGATCTATAGAGTTGAAGCTTTAAGGCAACTTTCTGGTCCAGATGATTATACTGTGTTATCTAGTAATCCCATTAAACAATTTCAAAGGATACAGAGGAGTGTTTTATAGAGATGTATAATTGTGGGTATTCTAACTGAAGATAAGTTTGAATATATATATATATATATTCCAAACAACCTGTGCTCCCCATGTTTCATATGCTTACTAAGGTGTATAAGACTCCAGTCGACCCTCCGAACAGGTCTATCATTTCTGGGATTGTGTCTCTTAATGAGGGCCTGTCTGGATATGTTGATATCACAGTGCTCGTGATTGCTGACTTCTGCTGTCAGTCAGGTGTGTGTACTCTCCATTGGCCGCCTGTCTATTGCTCGCCCAGTATTGCCTATATAGACTGGGCTGAGGCACCCTTTGGTTGCCCTTTCGAGGTGTCTCTATGTCAGTAGTCACCTGCCTTGTACCTGTATCGTTGGGCCTGTTTTGCTCCATTACCAGTGTCAGCGTCTCTCCAGTAGTCAGTGTCTCATCTGCGTGGTTCCTGCCTCCGTTCCAGATCTGGTTGGGCTGTCATTCGTGCTTCCATTCCTGATCCAGTGCTGCCGTTGTTCCTGCTCTGTTCCTGACTTGGTTGGCCGCCATGCTGTTCCAGTGGTTGTCCTGGCCTGTCTGTTGTTCCTGCAGCTGGATCCTGATTTTCATCCGTCTGGCTGCTGGGTCTCCTGGGCGACATTCTGATCACTGGTTTACTCCACATTCACTGGTTGCTGATCCCTCCATTATAGAACCTGTTGGGTGATACAATTGTCCAGTACGCGGCACTGGTTTACTCCACATTTACCGGTTGCTGATCCCTCCATTATAGAACCGGTTGGGGCGATACGATTGTCCAGTACACAGTACTGGTTTACTCCACATTCACCGGTTGCTGATTCCTCCATTATAGAACCGGTTGAGCGATACGGTTGTCCAGTACGCGGTACTGGTTTACTCCACATTCACCGGTTGCTGATCCCTCCATTATAGAACCGGTTGGGCGATACGATTGTCCAATACACGGTACTGGTTTACTCCACATTCACTGGTTGCTGATCCCTCTAGTATAGAACCGGTTGGGCGATACGGTTGTCCAGTACAAGGTACTGGTTTACTCCACATTCACCGGTTGCTGATTCCTCCATTATAGAACCGGTTGGGCATTACTGTTGTCCAGTATGCGGTACTGGTTTACTCCACATTTACCGGTTGCTGATCCCTCCATTATAGAACCGGTTGGGCAATACGGTTGTCCAGTACACGGTACTGGTTTACTCCACATTCACCGGTTGCTGATGCCTCCATTATAGATCCGGTTGGGCGATACAGTTGTCCAGTACACAGTACTGGTTTATTCCACATTCACCGGTTGCCAATCCCTCTAGTATAGAACCGGTTGGGCGATACGGTTGTACAGTACACGGTACTGGTTTGCTCCACATTCAACGGTTGCTGATTCCTCCATTATAGAACCGGTTGGGCGTTACTGTTGTCCAGTATGTGGTACTGGTTTACTCCACATTTACAGGTTGCTGATCCCTCCATTATAGAACCGGTTGGGCGATACGGTTGTCCAGTACGCGGTACTGGTTTACTCCACATTCACCGGTTGCTGATGCCTCCATTATAGATCCGGTTGGGCGATACAGTTGTCCAGTACACGTACTGGTTTACTCCTCGGTTACCGGTTGCTGATGCCTCCATTATAGAACCGGCTGGGTTATACTGTTGTCCAGTATGCGGTACTGGTTTACTCCACATTCACTGGTTGCTGCCGCCTCCATTATTGCACAGGTTTGGTCTCCCTGGTTGTGATACTGGTTTGCTCCATTGTTCCATTTTATGCTGCTGCTCCATCTATACAGCATTAGTGGAACTGTCCTTCTGTCCTCCTGGCTTCCTTGCCCGGTATATTGGCAAGGCCGGTAGAGCCACATTCAGATTGCTGTGCTACCCTCCAGGCTGCCTTACCCGGTATATTGGCAAGGCCGGTAGAGCCTGTTTCCATTTTATAGTGTCATTAGTGTTGAGCGAGCATGCTCGGCCGATGCTCGGATCGGCTCGAGCATCGCTCTGCTCGGCACATGGCGGTACTCGTACGAGTACCGCATGTGCTCGCCCGCCATGTTCGGGTCTCCTCCCCGCACGTTTTGCGGCTGCTGCGCAGCCAATAAACGTGCAGGGAGGCTCTGACATCGGTGTAATGCCAGCAGCCATGTTGGCTGCTGGCATTACACTGATTGGCTGGCCAGAACCCGTGGTCAGGTGCTGTATAGCACCTGACCAGCGAGTTCGGCTCAGTCTGAGCCAGGGAGAGCTGAGGATAGGAAGGGAAAGGCAGTGTAGGGAGGAAAAAAACAAAAATTGTGAAAAAAAAAGAACCAAAAGTCCTTTTTAGGACTACTGTGTGTGGGGGCAGCAGGTTATTTGGTGTGGGGGGAAAAAAACAAAAAAAAAAAAAAAAAAAATATATATATTCTGTTTAGTGTGCAAAGTTGCAGATTAGAGCACATTCTGTTTAGTGTGCACAGTTGCAGATTAGAGCACATTCTGTTTAGTGTGCAAAGTTGCAGATTAGAGCACATTCTGTTAAGTCTTCAAACTAAAATATCAAAGTCACGTATTCCATTCAGTGTGCGTCGCCGCAGTTTAGCAGCACATTCTGAGTACTGTGCAGAGTTGCAGAATAGGAAGAAATACTGTTAAGTCTTCAAACTCAAATATCAAAGTCACATATTCCATTCAGTGTGCTTCGCCGCAGTTTAGCAGCACATTCTGTGTACTGTGCAGAGTTGCAGAATAGGAAGAAATACTGTTAAGTCTTCAAACTCAAATATCAAAGTCACATATTCCATTCAGTGTGCTTCGCCGCAGTGTAGCAGCACATTCTGTGTACTGTGCAGAGTTGCAGAATAGGAAGAAATACTGTTAAGTCTTCAAACTCAAATATCAAAGTCACATATTCCATTCAGTGTGCTTCGCCGCAGTTTAGCAGCACATTCTGTGTACTGTGCAGAGTTGCAGAATAGGAAGAAATACTGTTAAGTCTTCAAACTCAAATATCAAAGTCACATATTCCATTCAGTGTGCTTCGCCGCAGTTTAGCAGCACATTCTGTGTACTGTGCAGAGTTGCAGAATAGGAAGAAATACTGTTAAGTCTTCAAACTCAAATATCAAAGTCACATATTCCATTCAGTGTGCTTCGCCGCAGTTTAGCAGCACATTCTGTGTACTGTGCAGAGTTGCAGAATAGGAAGAAATACTGTTAAGTCTTCAAACTAAAATATCAAAGTCACATATTCCATTCAGTGTGCTTCGCCGCAGTGTAGCAGCACATTCTGTGTACTGTGCAGAGTTGCAGAATAGGAAGAAATACTGTTAAGTCTTCAAACTCAAATATCAAAGTCACATATTCCATTCAGTGTGCTTCGCCGCAGTTTAGCAGCACATTCTGTGTACTGTGCAGAGTTGCAGAATAGGAAGAAATACTGTTAAGTTTTCAAACTCAAATATTAAAGTCACATATTCCATTCAGTGTGTTTCAACGCCGTTTAACAGCCTATTCTGTGTACTCTACAGAGTTGCAGAATAGTAAGAAATACTGTTAATTTTTCAAACTCAAATATCAAAGTCACATATTCCATTCAGTGTCTTTCACCGCCGTTTAACAGCCTATTCTGTGTACTCTGTACAGTTGCAGAATTATAAGAAATACTGTTAAGTTTTCAAACTCAAATATTAAAGTCACATATTCCATTCAGTGTGTTTCAACGCCGTTTAACAGCCTATTCTGTGTACTCTGTACAGTTCCAGAATTATAAGAAATACTGTTAAGTTTTCAAACTCAAATATTAAAGTCACATATTCCATTCAGTGTGTTTCAACGCCGTTTAACAGCCTATTCTGTGTACTCTGCAGAGTTGCAGAATAGTAAGAAATACTGTTAATTTTTCAAACTCAAATATTAAAGTCACATATTCCATTCAGTGTCTTTCACCGCCGTTTAACAGCCTATTCTGTGTACTCTGTACAGTTCCAGAATTATAAGAAATACTGTTAAGTTTTCAAACTCAAATATTAAAGTCACATATTCCATTCAGTGTCTTTCACCGCCGTTTAACAGCCTATTCTGTGTACTCTGTACAGTTCCAGAATTATAAGAAATACTGTTAAGTTTTCAAACTCAAATATTAAAGTCACATATTCCATTCAGTGTGTTTCAACGCCGTTTAACAGCCTATTCTGTGTACTCTGCAGAGTTGCAGAATAGTAAGAAATACTGTTAATTTTTCAAACTCAAATATTAAAGTCACTTATTCCATTCAGTGTGTGTCACCGCCGTTTAGCAGCCTATTCTGTGTACTCTGCAGAGTTGCAGAATAGTAAGAAATACTGTTAAGTTTTCAAACTCAAATATTAAAGTCACTTATTCCATTCAGTGTGTGTCACCGCCGTTTAGCAGCCTATTCTGTGTACTCTGCACAGTTGCAGAATAGGAAGAAATACTGTTAAGTTTTCAAACTCAAATATTAAAGTCACATATTCCATTCAGTGTCTTTCACCGCCGTTTAACAGCCTATTCTGTGTACTCTGTACAGTTCCAGAATTATAAGAAATACTGTTAAGTTTTCAAACTCAAATATTAAAGTCACATATTCCATTCAGTGTGTTTCAACGCCGTTTAACAGCCTATTCTGTGTACTCTGCAGAGTTGCAGAATAGTAAGAAATACTGTTAATTTTTCAAACTCAAATATTAAAGTCACATATTCCATTCAGTGTCTTTCACCGCCGTTTAACAGCCTATTCTGTGTACTCTGTACAGTTCCAGAATTATAAGAAATACTGTTAAGTTTTCAAACTCAAATATTAAAGTCACATATTCCATTCAGTGTCTTTCACCGCCGTTTAACAGCCTATTCTGTGTACTCTGTACAGTTCCAGAATTATAAGAAATACTGTTAAGTTTTCAAACTCAAATATTAAAGTCACATATTCCATTCAGTGTGTTTCAACGCCGTTTAACAGCCTATTCTGTGTACTCTGCAGAGTTGCAGAATAGTAAGAAATACTGTTAAGTTTTCAAACTCAAATATTAAAGTCACATATTCCATTCAGTGTGTTTCACCGCCGTTTAGCAGCCTATTCTGTGTACTCTGCAGAGTTGCAGAATAGTAAGAAATACTGTTAAGTTTTCAAACTCATATATATTAAAGTCATATATATCGTGTAAGATGAAGAAGGCGGGTAAAAAGGGACGGGGAAGTGGACGTGATCCTGAAAGTTCAGGGCGCGGGTCAGGACGCGGAGAAACTGTGCCTGGTGCCAGAGCACAAGAAAGAAAGACATCCACCATACCTAGCTTCATGTCTGATTTCACAGGGCGTCGCAGGACATCACTCTCGAGGTCCGACCAGTGCGAACAGGTGGTCGGTTGGATGACAGCTGATACTGCTTCCAGTCGGTTAAGCACCACCCTGTCTTCCACCAAGTCCACTCTCAGTAGCCAAGAGTCTGGTCAACATAATCCTCACTCTGATCATCCTTCCTCCCACCATACACGGTCTGGTCAAAGAAGTGATCCCACACTGGGATATAGTGATGAGCTCGTCTCATCACCAATCCTTCATTTGACCCTCTCTCCAAGCACGCTTGCAGAGGAACATGACATCTTGTGCCCTGATTCACAACCTCTAGAGGCTACCCAATCACAAGAAGATGACAGATGTGAACGGCATTTAAGGTCAAAGGAAGTAGTGGATGATGATGATGATGATGAGACACAGTTGCCATTAAATCAACCACTATTTCCTTCTCAAGACCTTGTTGAGGAGAATGTTATACAGTTGTCAATGACCGAGTATGTGGTGGGATCAAGACTTGAGGAGGATGATCAGAGTGAGGAAGTGGAGGAGGACTTGGTGGACGATGAGGTGACTGACCCCACCTGGGAAGGTGTAGAGCCGAGCGATGACAGCAGTCCTGAGGGTGAGCCATCTGCAGCACCGCAACAGGCTGGAAGAGGCAGTGGTGTGGCTACAGAAAGAAGGCGGACCGCACCAAACCGGCCCGCAAATGTTCCACGGAGCACCCCCTTGCGTAAATCTACCTTGCCAAGGGGTAGGTGTTCCGCGGTATGGCGTTTTTTTAAGGAAAGTGCGGACGACAAAAGATTTGTAGTTTGCAACCTGTGCCACACCAGAATGAGCCGAGGCATGAACACTAGAAACCTCACCACCACCAGCATGATCCGACACATGGCATCCAAGCACCGTAGTAAGTGGGAGGAACGCCTGGATCGCCCATCTGTGTCTGCAGGCCACACCACTGCCTCCTCTTCCCCTGTTTTCGGTGCCGGCCAATCGCCTGTCGAAGGCGCAGGCCCGCATACCTCCCGCCCTGCACCTGTAGCATCTGAAGCACCATCAGCGACCACATCCACTTCCCTGTCCCAGCACAGCGTCCAAATGTCGTTACCCCAGGCATTTGAGCGCAAGAGAAAATACCCAGCCACCCACCCACAGGCCATAGCACTAACCTCACACCTTTCAAAATTACTGGCCATCGAAATGCTGCCATTTAGGCTTGTGGACACTGAGTCCTTCCGCAGCCTGATGGCAGCAGCTGTCCCTCGGTACGCGGTCCCCAGCCGCCACTACTTTTCCCGGTGTGCCATCCCCGCATTACACCACCATGTGTCCCGTAACATCACCCGTGCCCTGACCAACGCAGTTACTGGGAAGGTCCACTTAACGACTGACACATGGACAAGTGCTTGTGGCCAGGGACGCTACATTTCCCTGACGGCACACTGGGTGAATGTCGTGGAGGCTGGGAGCGACTCGGACCCTGGGATGGCACGGGTGCTACCCACGCCGAGGATTGCGGGCCCTACCTCCATCAGGGTTTCCACCAGCACCTACGTTATTGGCTCCTCCTCCTCCGTTTCCACCTCCGAATTCTCTACACACACCGCCACTCCCCCATCAGCCAGTAGCTGGAAGCAGTGTAGCACTGCAGTGGGGAAGCGTCAACAGGCCGTGCTGAAGCTGATCTGCCTTGGGGACAAACAGCACACGGCCTCAGAGCTGTTGCAGGGGATTAGTCACCAGACCGAGCAGTGGCTCTCGCCACTCAACCTGCAAGCAGGCATGGTTGTGTGTGATAATGGGCGTAACTTGGTGGCGGCTTTGGAGCTCGGCAAGCTCACACACGTACCATGCCTAGCGCATGTATTTAATTTAGTGGTGCAGCGATTTCTAAAAACCTACCCCAATGTGCATGATCTCTTGACCAAGGTGCGCCGCGTGTGTGCACATTTCCGTAAGTCATCTACAGCTTCGGCCGGCCTGTTGAAGCTGCAGCAGCGCTTACAATTGCCAGCTCACCGGCTGCTGTGTGACGTGAGCACGCGCTGGAACTCCACCTTCCACATGTTGGCCCGGCTTTGTGAGCAGCAGAGGGCAGTAGTGGAGTACCAGCTGTTACACGGTCGTCGCCTCTCCGTTCAACTTCCTGTAATCAGAAGTGAGGAGTGGGAATGGATGTCAGACCTCTGCGAGGTTTTACGCAATTTTGAGGAATCGACACAGATGGTGAGCGGCGATAACGCTATTATCAGTGTAACCATCCCACTTCTGTGTCTACTGAAACGCTCGCTGCTCACAATTAAAACCGACGCTTTGCATGTGGAAGAGGTGGAAATGGGGGAGGAAGAGCTTACACAAGGTGATAGCCAGAGCACCCTCACTTCGTCTTCTCAGCGACAATTGGAGGAGGCGGAGGAGGAGGAGGAGGAGGAGGAGGAGGAGGAAGACACGGTTGCCTCCGCTACAGAGGGTAGCCATGGAACTTTAGTTCCATCTCTTCAGCGTGGGTGGGCAGAAGAGGAGGAAGAGGATGAGGATATTGAGAGTCAGCCTCCTGGTGAGGACAGCGAAATCTTGACTGTTGGTACTCTGGCACACATGGCTGACTTTATGTTAGGCTGCCTTTCCCGTGACCCACGCGTTGTACGCATTTTAGACAACACGGATTACTGGGTGTTCACCCTTCTGGACCCCCGCTACAAAGAGAATTTCTCATCTCTCATTCCTCCGGTGGAGAGGACAAGCAAAATGGTGCAATACCAGAAGGTTCTTGTTGAAAAATTGCTCCAAAATTTTCCATCTGACAACGCTGGCGGCAGAGTACGTGCTACCTTGGCCAACCGAGAAGGGGAGAAAAGGGGAGCACACAGCAGTTCCGAGAAAGGCAGGGCAACACTCTCCAAGGCGTGGGACACCTTCATGACACCCCGCCAGCACCCTCACCCTGATGCGCAGCCTAGTGTCACAAGGAGGGAAAAGTTTTGGAAGATGGTGAAGGAGTACGTAGCAGACCGTGTCAGCGTCCTCAATGATCCCTCTGTGCCTTACAACTACTGGGTGTCCAAGCTGGACACGTGGTATGAACTGGCACTCTACGCCTTGGAGGTGCTGGCCTGCCCTGCCGCCAGCGTTCTGTCTGAGCGGGTATTTAGTGCTGCTGGTGGCATCATAACAGATAAGCGTATCCGCCTTTCCACCGACAATGCTGATAGGTTGACACTTATAAAAATGAACAAGGCCTGGATTTCCCCTGACTTCTCCACTCCACTGGAGGAAAGCCCTGGGGGAACATAAACTCACTTTATATATGTTATTTACAATGATGGGAATACTCTGTATTCCCATTCACCCCTTCCACCCCAAAAACGGGTATATGGTTGACTCTTAATGTTCTCATCCTCCTCCTCCTCTTCCATATGCCCTGGGATATAATTTTTATATAGGGCCAGCTCACCAGCGTGCCCTGGGATATAATTTTTATATAGGGCCAGCTCACCAGCGGGCCCTGTGATATAATTTTTATATAGGGCCAGCTCACCAGCGGGCCCTGTTTGCCAATTTTTATATAGGTCAGCTCACCAGCGGGCCTTCTCATATAATGTTTTATTGGGTCAGCTCTCTAGCGGGCCCTCTCATATAATGTTTTATAGCGTCAGCTCACTAGCGGGCCTTCGCATATAATGTTTAGGATGGTCAGCTCTGCAGCAGACCCTCACCCATAATGTTTTAGATGGTCAGCTCAGCGCACGTTTCCCTCTTAATCATGGCCTCAGTTCTGAAAATCAAGGAAATTTTTGGGAGAATTTGCCTCTGCGCACGTTTCCCTCTTAATCATGGCCTCAGTTCTGAAAATCAAGGAAATTTTTGGGATAATTTGCCTCTGCGCACGTTTCCCTCTTAATCATGGCCTCACTTCAGAAAATCGATGAAATTTTTGGGAGAATTTGCAGATGATATACAAGTAAATATACAGCAAATACTGTTTGGTAACAATTTTTCGCCTAAAGTCGTTTTTATTTTCCTTTTTGTGTGTTTTACGGTCAGTCTGTAAAAATGGCGTACTACGGGCGAAAGATCGTTCCCAGCAGCGATGTTGGAGTCCAAGGTGCATCCAGACATCCTCCCTATGCTGTCCCTGAACCATTTCTGTAGTGTTTCCATCTTTTTCTGCCCTTTTCCTATGGACCAGGCACCCTCCCCTCATCAGAGCAGGGGGTGCCTGGTGTAATGCTCGAGTCCTCCCATTGACTTCAATGGGGCTCGGGTGTTCGGCCGAGCACTCGAGCCTCAGGGGGTGCTCGGTCAGAGCACCCGAACATCCGAGCATTGGGGTGCTCGCTCATCACTAAGTGTCATCTTTCAGGCTGCCTTGCCCGGTATATTGGCAAGGCCAGTAGAGCCTTATTCCCGCTATTGTATCATCTTCCTGGCTGCCCTGCCTGGTACATTGGCAGGGCCAGTAGAGCCTTAGTCATATTGTTAGTTCCTACCATAGACTGCCTTGCCCGGTACTTTGGCAAGGCTGGAAGAGCCTACCATGCTGTATCTTGTAAAAGCTACTGTTTGAACCCATTGTGTGCATGTGATATATTTCTATGTTCAGGACCTGTGAGGGTTCCCATTAAACTTTTCAATAAAGTTTGATTTTTTATCTTACTCTGTGTCTGAGAGTCAAAACAAACTGTGACAGTTGATTAGATTTCATATCCTATGGTTATTTATCTATCATCTTATGTATAATTACTGCAAGGAGTTTCCACACCTTTAAGTTCCATCTGAATAAAAAAAAACAACATGGCCAACATATCACACTCAATGTAACAACACACATGACCCAGTCACATCCTGCACGAAATGCCTCATGGCCATTCTCACTTCCTCCATGAAATGACTACTGACCGATTCTCACCTACTCCACTACACAATCAAACAATAAAAACTTGACCAACTCTCTGATACACAAACTCACTCTGCCATCACCTGGACCTCTGTTATGGCAAAATCAGCTAGGGCAAGGGTTAAGATAACTCAGAAATACATGTCAGCCCACCTCCCCCATCGTCTTTCACAAACACTCATTTTTATTCCTTGCAATTAACATGCTGTACTTTTCTACCTCGCACATTTTTTTCTTCTTCTCTAAGCACCTCCAAAGCAGCATTACAAGTGTCAGTGCCTTGGAGAGCTGCTTGGATTTCCTGCTTCTCTTTAATGAGGCACCTATCAGTGGCTATGCTTCTCTCTGGCTCAAGGCATACAACACAGAACAAAACCCACAACTGATTTGTGGCTTCTGTTTGCTGTTCAATGCCTTGAGCCAGTGGGAAGGCATGGACACTGAGCCAGACATGTATTCTGGTTTGCCATGTCTTCATTGGAGAGACGTGGTCAGAGCAGGCCCCGGGAAGCAACGTCTAGAGGACAGATGCATAGCCCTCTGTACCACTGCTACCATTTCACCTGTGTCAACCATTTGAGTTGTCTTGCAACACATGCCATATGGTGTAGTGCACCAGATGTTTTGGATACCTGTACAGGGTGATGGTGTCTCTGTAGCCTGTGGGAGCATCACAACATGTGCTGCTACCCTTTTGCATTGCGCATGTAAACTACGAGCTCAAGAGTATGATCAAAATCATGCTTGGGCCCTAGCATCAGCTGGGAGAAACCCAAGGCCCACATGGTGTTCGAAACCAGGAGCAGCAGAGGCACTCAAAACTATGGATGTAGATGCTGATAACCTATGTTGCTGCTGCTTACTCAACACTATTAGCATGTGTGTGGCTCAGTGGGAATTGGAAGCAGTGAAGAAGATGATGATGAGTGACAGGATGACTGTGTACTTTTGCCATATTTGCTTGTCAGCACTCAAAAAGAAAAGAGGGGGAATAATAAAAGCATAATATGCCTACTTGTTCAGAAAGCATCTCTGGATCCCTACCCCCAAACAGTAGTCACAATTTATGTCTTCATTGTTGCTTCTATGTGCCTCTGTGCTTTCAAACAACAACAAAATCTTCATGGTATCTTCCAGTTGTAAATAATGGCCACAGTAGTAGAAAGTTCCTTGGGCAGGCCCGGCTATGAGCTGACTGAGATAGAACCTCACAGGGGATTTTGAGAGGGACCAGATCCTAAGGGAATGTCAAACAATAACCCTAGCCCTTGCATGGGACATCTCCCACTTCCTCAGGGGTAAAACCTTTGCTTACCCCTGATTACAATGGTGGAAGACTGAGCCTTTGTCTTTCTGTTAACTTTCTAGCCATGTCATCATCTCTCTCTCACTCTCAGCTACATCTGTCTGAAGTAGCGGAAAAAAATGAAGGGATATATTCTAGATTTACATCATCATCAGTCATTAGGTAATCCTCAGCATTGTCTGTCACTTCTTGCCCACAACTTTTATATTCCTCTAGGCTTTTAGATGTCTCAAACTATCTATTTTTTACTTTTTTCCTTAAGGAATTTTCACAATGTTCACTACTAATTCCAGGACAGGTGTTTGTGTGCTTGCTTGTATAACTGTCAGATGCAGTAGTTGGTTGAGCTGCTACACCTTCTTGCATTATGCCATCAACACTTGCATGTGACTTGTCATATTCAGTGCTTTTAGATGGTTTATTGGTGTTAGTGGAACTTTTGGTGGAACTTTGACAAACTACATCTTCCTCAGAAGAGAGGGATAGTCATTATTTATTGTACATGCTGCCATAACCATTGCTGCAGTCAGTTTTTACACTACCATTTAACTTCAATGACCCTTCACTGCTCTTAATACTATCAACCTACCCCTATCTTGCTGGACATTATTCAACTTCTGTGTGTGTTTATACTATAAAGTACACAATAAAAAGGATTACATGTGAAGTCTTGCCTTGAATCCCCACAAAATACTTTATCTCACCTAGCATCAATATGCTACTGTCACAGATCACATCAGGATCCCTATCTGTCACTTATCAATGTATTCATTTATTTATTTAAATTAACTGTCCCCCCTATCCCTATCACTGTCAATAAAAAACAAAAAGTAATAATCCCAGTTCAACCTCTTTTTTCCCCCAGGACATAGAAAAGATCAGAAAGAAACTTGGATCATGGTTGCCTGTGTCTTCCCAGTCAATCAAACATAATTTTTGGCTATTTGGGGTAATTCTCCTTTGCTCGCTTCTCACACACCTAGACTCCCCTATGACAGAGATAACAGTTAGATCAAGAAGAAACTTTGGTCACAGCTGCATGTGTTTACTTGGTCACACAAAATGTTGGGGTATTTTGGGTAAACCTCCTTCTCACACCCACAGACTCCCCTAGGACAGATATAACAGCCAGAACAGGAAGAAACGTGGGTGTTCCCAGTCAGTTACACATAATTTTGAGGTATTTGGGGTAATTCTTCTTTGCTCCCTTCTCACACTCTCAGACTCTCCTGACAGGGATAACAGCCAGATCAAAAAAGGAACTTGGATCACAGCTGCTTGTGTCTACTCGATCACACAAAATTTTGGGGTATTTGGGTTCAAACTCTTTTCTCCCTTCCTGTCCCCCAGACTCCCCTAATACAGATAACATATTTCCTGCCTACAAGACTCCCCAAACTAAGCATCACTTCAACTTTATTAGCTAGATTCTCTAGCTCAAAAATGTGCTACTTTTTCTTCTCCTCACAAACACAGAATGTAATGTTGTGAGATCCTCCTTACACCCTTTTATATGCCTGCGAAAAAGAAGAGAAATTTTCCCTGTGGTGGGGATAAATTATTTTCCATTGATTTCAAAATTTCAAAAAAGGAAGAAACTGCACTTTTTGAGAAAAATATTCCACTTGGCAAAAAATGCTATTTTTCTTCTGTTTCCCTTATGAAGCTAAAACTTTCACCCATTCCCATCTGTGAGCCAAGCTTTTGCTTTCCTTTATGAATTATTGCTACATGTGGGACTTTGCAGGAATCTGTTTTGCAACCAGGCCTATTATAGAACCATTTTTTTGGAGTGTTAACATCTATATACGGTGTTATGTACCTACCTTAAACATGATCTGTATTTTCTTCCTTATTGTGTAGTGACAGGCTCCAATGCAACAAGTGGCCATTGTCACAGGAGACCTGGTTGATCCAGCACAGCAGGTTGTGATTGGCCATCAGCATAAAGCTAGACGTTTATTCTCTATGTCTATATATTCAATCTCCTGATCCAGTAGCTTGTGGCTCAGGTAGGCAACTGGATGCTCCTCACCATGGGAGTCCACTTGGAAAAGTACATGAAGGCATTGATCTATACAAGTCTTTGTTGTACTTCAGTGTTCATGCCCCAAGCGGTATACTGTTTCCTTTATCAAGTCAGTCAGAGGTTTGACCAGGGAGCTGTAAAAAGGGAAACTTTTTTTATAATAATCAGCCATCCCCAAAAATGCAAGCACCTGTTTCTTAGTCTGGGGGTTGGCTAGTCAACAATATCTGTTACAATTGCAGGCTGTGGTACTACCTGCCCACTACCCACCCAGTGTCCCAGGGACTGCACTTCAGCCATCCTGGACTGATGTTTGCCTGATCAGATGGTGAAGCCGACATCTTGAATCCTGTTCAGCGCATCCTCCACATGGCACAGGTGCTCATCCCAAGTGAATCTGTAGATGAAGGTAGGCAAACAATAGTGAACTGAAGCTTAGGTTAGGGAGTCTTTTAGGTAGGAAATTTGTTCTCTGTATTAGGGGAGTCTGGGGTTTAGGTTGACCCTAACTACCCCAAAATTCAGGTGACTGACTGGCAAGACACAGGCAGCTGGGGTCCAATATGCTTGCTGATCTTGCTTTTATTGTCTCTGTTTTGGGGAAGTCTGGAGAAAGAAGTTGTTGATTTTTCGTTTTAGTTATATGTTTCTTTGGACTGATAAGATAGGGTGGACAACTAAAAAAAAAATTAAAAAAATAGACATAAAAAATTTAAAAAAATGAATACAGAGATAATTAAACAAATAAATATATTAGATGACAGACAGATGACTGGGAGCCTGATGTGAGCTCTGTGACTGAGGCAGACTTGGTAAACAGCTGACTACACTGAGAATTTTGTTGTGGGATAAGTCAAGACATCACACTTCATCAGTTGTGTACTGTAGAGAGTGAAAACACACACAGTAGCTGAGTAATGTCCAGCAAACACACAAGGGGCAAGGGGAAAGGTGGGGCAGTGTAGGGATATGTGAGTAAAGTAGTAGTTAAATAACTGACTACAGCAATGGTTGCTGCAGAGTGTGCAATAAATGATGATGATTAGTGTTGAGCGAGCGTGCTCGGCCGATGCTCGGATCGGCTCGAGCATCGCTCTGCTCGGCACATGGCGGTACTCGTACGAGTACCGCCATGTGCTCGCCCGACATGTTCGGGTGAAGAGGATCTGTGCCGGAAGAGGCACAGATCCGAAGACGCTCCGCTGGACCACCAGGGAATGGAGGTACGGGGGCATTGCGGAGATGAAGGGGGCATTGCGGAGATGAAGGGGGACATTGTGGAAGAGGGGCATAGACTCTATGCCCCTCTTCCACAATGTCCCCCTTCATCTCCGCTATGCCCCTCTTCCACAATGTCCCCCTTCATCTCCGCTATGCCCCTCTTCCACAATGTCCCCCTTCATCTCCTATGCCATAGCGGAGATGAAGGGGGACATTGTGGAAGAGGGGCATAGCGGAGATGAAGGGGGACATTGTGGAAGAGGGGCATAGAGTCTATGCCCCTCTTCCACAATGTCCCCCTTCATCTCCGCTATGCCCCTCTTCCACAATGTCCCCCTTCATCTCCGCTATGGCATAGGAGATGAAGGGGGACATTGTGGAAGAGGGGCATAGCGGAGATGAAGGGGGACATTGACCAGGCACCCTCCGCTCATCAGAGCAGGGGGTGCCTGGTTTAATGCTCGAGTGCTCCCATTCATTTGAATGGGGCTCGGGTGCTCGGCCGAGCACTCGAGCATCAGGGGGTGCTCGGTCAGAGCACCCGAGCACCCGAGCATCGGGGTGCTCGCTCATCCCTAATGATGATCCCTGTCCTCCAGGGTAGATTCAGTTTGTCATGATCCCACCAATCACACCACTCCAATCCCCAACCACACAACCATACACATCTGCCACATTGTAGGCTGTACTTTGTTTTTTTTTTATCACTTGACATCATCATTAATTTGTGCCAGTGTCACTTAAGCAAGAAGTTAGTATTGTAGCAAAGGACAAATGCACTCTGCATGCTAAACAAATTTTTCATGGTACATGTTGCTGTAGGACACACAACTTTGACTGATTTTCAGATACTTAGTTCTCTACTACAGCCCTCAGAAGAAGTAATATTGTGCTGGAAATTGTTGCATTATAAGAAACATAGGAGAAAAATGTGTTGGAATAGGCCATAAATGTGCTGGAATAGGAGAAAAGGAGAAATATTTTGCATTGGAGTAAAGGAGAAAACTTTTGCGAAAAAAAGAGAAAAATAGCCAATTTTTCACGAAAAGTCATACAGGACATTTTTCTCACTTTTCGCCCACCCCTAGTCCCAGCACCTGATGACCAGCTCAAATTCCTGCAGCATAACTATTTGCACAAAGAGCAAGTGTGGCAGGAAATGCTCCCACTCTAAACCATGTCTATTAATGCTTTTATTATGCCCTTGATGGGTTGGACGCCACACAGCTCCCAGATCTCCTACAGCAGTTCCAACACAATTTTGTGCTGCTGTCCATCAGGATCTTGCTTGGGAATCCTACTTAGGTAAAGATGTGTACCAGGGCATCATTCAGGAACCTTCTTGGTAGATATAGCCACCATTTCAGGATACCTCTTAAATCTACTGCTAGCTGATGGAAGGGTTCTGTAATGACTGGCAGGTGCTGGAGTGGCATTCTGGAATTATCAACCCGCTTATAGGTGTCAAATGAGGGGCAAATGTCAGCCATCTCCTTTAACGCAAGCCAAAAGAAGGCGCTGGGTATGTCTTTTTCTGAGATGCTCCTCTAATGGGATATTGTGAGCCATTTAAAGTAAAGCCTCTCTTGAAGTTATCGAAAGTAAGAACTGCTTCCTAGTATCCCATTGGCAGTTATGGTCCAGGTTTCCCATTAACCTATGTAGCAAACCCTCCCCCAAAATTATCAGGCCCCCTATATTTCCTTTGTCAGTATCACCAGATTCTCTGTGGGGGCACAAGAAAGCTAAAGAGGGGTCTGCCTGAATAAACGGTCTGAAGTCAGTGGGATGAGTCTAGGTCAGAGAACTGGTGTCATCATTGTCGGTAAGAACTGACTACTCTGGGCAAAATTGGCTGCATAGGGAACTCTAGAACTGGTCTGATGATGCCACTGACTGTTGGTATTGGTGGGTTTGGCTGCGGGTCATCTTTCGTTTTAGACCTACTACTGGTGGTGGAAGTTGATATATCACTTTTAAAATGGCCTCCTTACAAGAGTTTGGATCAGCATCATCCTTTATCAATTAAATTGCACTAACCATGGCCTCTGTCAGTTTCTATAGTATGCCTTTGTTATCACCAACATGTCCAAGCAATCATCTTACTTCTTTCCCCTGCCCCTAACATGTTTGTTGAACGCAATGATAGTAGTGTTGTTCTGTAATGTACACCACACAACTGCTATCTTGCAGAATTATGTTTTATATGTCTGAAAATAATATATGATTTATGTCTATATCTGTTACAGCTCCAGTGAAAAATCTCCTGGCTGTCACTGTTTGAGTCACCTATCAGTCAAAATGTTTTATTTATTTATGTATTCCCAGACAGTGTCACTGTTGGTGTCTCTCTTTGCAAATCACATTTACACTCTATACAGCCGCAAGCAGGTCTAGCTCTCCTTCTTTGCCTGTCTGCCTTTTACATTACAGGCGAACTAGTGTCAAAATTCTCTCTCTCCATTGATAGTTTTTACTGTACCTAATAGAATTGCTTTAGCTTCAAAAACAACACTAGCTTGCAATAAAGGATGCAAGCACACAGCAGCTTGTTCAGCACTTAACAAACCTCAGTGTATGCTTGTCCTCCTTGCTCTTGTGGATTTTGGAGTGAGTGTGTGTGACTAACACAATGTCAAGGTACCCTGTGCGGCGGCTGCTCGAGCCAACCGCATCTGTCTCCAGCGGCTCCAGCTGCATTGTCCACCCCACGTTGTTTGCCTCTATTGAGGCTGGATCCCCTTCCTTTTGACGGCACAGCCGCTGGTGGTGTTCTGTTGCAGCTCCAGCTCCAGCTGCCTCTGTTTCTGGCGCTTCGGCGGTGGGTGACATCATAATTGGGTGCACGTCCAAAGGCATGGACGTGCGCTCCATTTAAAGAGACAGCCACCTGTTGTCTGGTCCTCCTTTTTCCTCTGTTTTCTACTATTTAAACTGCCTGGACACAAGGCTCAGTCGCCCTTTCGTTGGTGTCCAGTGCAGTTCTTTAGTTTGGGCTCTGTGTATGATCTGGCTTGTCTGACTAACCGACCTGGTTATACCCCACCTACCCTATACCCCTGATCACTGAGCTCTTTGACAGATTAAAGGGTTCTAAGGTGTTTACCAAACTGGAACTAAGGGAAGCACACAATTTGGTATGTATTAAGGAAGAACATGAGTGGAAGACAGCTTTTAACACTAGGAGCGTCAATACGAATATCTAGTCAGGCTGGCACAAAACATCTCCCACTAGGTTTCTCTGCCGGAGCAGAAGCCTGGGCCGCCAAAATCTCCTCTCCCAAAGGAGAGGTGATACTAGTACTAATAGTGGCCAGAATACAATCCACCGGAATGATAGGGGAAGGCGGGGACTCTTCCTTAGAGTCGGAACAATATTGAAGGGATAGTGCGTCCGCACAGATGTTCTTGGACCCTGGAAGGTATGACACGACAAAGTGGAACCTGGAAAGAAATAGTGCCCATCGGGACTGGGGAGCAGACAAATGTTTGGCCTCTGACAAGTAGGTTAAATTTTTATGGGACCGTGACACACAATATGTCTTGCTGGGACCGTGGCACACAATATGTCAAGTTGTACATCTTGTCTAATGATCTTGTCTTGAATGTAAGATGTTTTGGATGTATGCCTAGTATTTGTTTCAGTAGAGTCTCAGCCAAATTCAGCCAACTCAGGTTGGATCACCTGTGGTCACTTATCAATCAAATTTATTTTTTTCGTCTCATCACATCCAGAGAAAAAAAATGGAAGTGGCTATCACCAGCACTCATATCAAGCAACTCTTGCTCACTCTTCTTGCTTGTCTGCCTACCCTACTGAGCACCCAAAACTCAGCTGTTTTCCTCTCTTTCCCAAATTCAGACTGACAACATTTTGGAAATCGACACATTTTTAAAAGCACATATAGTGTGAAATGCTCAACATCAGGGAAATTGCATTATTATCATTTATTTCAATGCAATGAAAATGAGGAAAAAGCAGCAAAAGTGCTGTTTTACATACATTTCTCTTTTTAAATGAATAGTTTTGCCCATCTCTAGTCTCTGGTTCAGCCCATAAATGTGGAGGTCTTATTTTTATACTTTTTTATCACTTTTAAGTCTATATACACTATATTTATTATTGTCAGAGAAATAGCTAAGTTGTTTACTTTATTATTCCATTCACTCAAAGGAAAGGATTATTTCAAAGGAAAGAATTAAAGGAATGGAAAGGTATAGAAATTAATGTATTGAGTCCAGATAAAAAAATGGATCAGATTAGGTGTGTGTGTGTAACATAGTAACATAGTAACTAGGGGTGGGTGAAAGGTCTCTCTGTGTTCCAGCAAGAAATTCCATGAAAACAACATTGTTGTCCTCTTTTCCACAGGAAAATCTGCTTTAAAACCGTTAATTAAAATGTTCAAATTTTTCGCCTATTGGCCAAAATTCTTCACCATTTTTTCAATGGCTAAACGGTTTTGCCCATTGATTTACATGTTTTTTGCCTTTTCTCTATAAAAACGTGACATATTCCAGGAAGTGGAATACAATAGAAGTAGGTACAGAGTGAGATAGACATGCTGTGCTGTTGTGCTGTGATTTGTTTGGAAAATTGAGGCAGGAGAGGCTTATAGTGACTGCTATGAGATAGTGAGACTCACTATGAGAAAGTTTAAAAATAATAAAAGGAGGAACTGGAAGGACCCTTATGTGTCCACTGAGTCTGAGGATGAGGAAGTGGAAGTGAGCACTACAGAACCAATACTGTCCAGTCCCCCTAAATCACCCCTAGGTATCTTGGGGAAATTAATGTCAAAGAGGGAAGAAAAGAGTAGTAGTGAGAGCAGGAGAGATCAGCTGCATGTGCCTGCTTCCAGACATGCTGCCCCTGCTGCCACCATTGCTGTACCAGCTGCCACATGTGCTGCCCCTGCTGCCACTCTTGCTGTGCCTGTTGCCAGATGTGCTGCCCCTGCTGCCATCAGTGCTGTGTCTGATGCCAATGCTGTGCTTGCTGCCAGTGCTGAACCTGCTGCCACCAGTACTGTCCCTGCTGTCAGACATGCTACAATGCTTCCATCAGTGCTGAACCTACTGCCACCAGTACTGTGCCTGCTGTCAGATGTGCTGCCCTTGCTGCAACCAGTGCTGTGTCTGCTGCCAGTGCTGAACCTGCTGCTAGTCTGTCTTGTAATACTCAGGAGGAGGAAGGAGTAGATGATGCAAAGTGTGACAGCAGGGGACCCTAAATCACACTTGCCATCCCCAAATAGTCCCAGCAGTGCTAGTACTACTACTAAGAAGGTCCAACAGCTTGTTAGTGTTAGGAGTGAAGGAGGAGGTATCATCGTATTACTAGTGACTGTGAGGAGGAAGACTCTGGGGCTGAATTTGATGTGGTTGGTGTTAGTAGTAGTAACAGTAATTGTGAAGCAGCAGGTGGGACTAGTGTTAGAGGAGTGATAGGGGAATAATTTTACAGTGTTCAAACTAGCGGTCAAGGGAGCCCACACCATTCCTCTGGCCCTGGGAGTCCCCTTCCCTTCACAAAAGTATCTAGGTGTAACATGATACAGAAGAAGCCAGAACTGGTGGTGGATAGCAGGTGCAGCAATAATACCACCACCAGGAGCACAGATCAGCGGCCTGTGTCTGCTGCTACTGCTGCCAGTCTGCCTTCTCCAGGTCAAAAAAGAAATGGCAAGTGTGACATTAGGGGACCCTCTGTCACATTCCTTGTCATCTCCTCCAACCAGCAGTGAGGTGTCTGCAATAGAGTAGCAGCAGCAGCATGTAAGGACTAGTGGTGGTGGTGATGATGATGGTGGAGAAGCTGAGGTGAATTAGACATTGATGGCATTTTTAGCCCAAACTGAGAAGGAATGGGAGATAGAGATGAAGATGGGCATCACCACCAACACCAGCAGTGAACATTTGGAATTTAAGGAATTTGCAACTGCTCTAATTCCTGCTGATAAGTTGCAAGGGCAGCAGGATTCTAAGGAGCAGGCTAGTGTACCACAGACCACCATGGACACAGTGGGAATGGGCTCAACAAGTGATGGGGGACTAGGACATGTTCCATTTGTCAGCAGCAGCAATACTCCTGGTCGTCGTTGCAGTGCTGATTCTGAGGCAATTGCAGCCACAGCAGCAACTTCAGCCTCTGCCCCACACAGTGAAGGGGAATGTGGGGGAGAAGAAGAAAGAGATCATTCTTCTACACCTGTTTCCTATTCCTATCCCCTGAAGTCATGGGTGTGGACTATTTTTCTCTTGGGGCAGACACAGTGCAGTCATAACCAATGGCACTGTGATCAGTTTGTGAGAAGTAAGAGAGAAAGGGAAAGGATGGAACACACCTTGGCACAACCGCCCTGATAACACACACGAAACACTGACACCATGACATTTATATCAAACATGTTAAAGCCAAACAAACACCACAGAAATCGAGCACAGCTGTTGCTGTACCCCTTGACTCTCCAGAAAGGCAACAAGAGGTGAGGCAGAGATCAAAGACGAGGAAGAACAGAGAAACCCAGGCAGAGTCTGGAAGTCCACGATAAGTGAAACAACTAGCTTGTCATCACCTTCTTCCTCTAGGGTAACTACATCTTCTGTCAATCCACCTCATTCATCATTACCTCCCCCGCCAAATGATAGCCACTCTGTAGATGTTAGGATGTGGCAGTTCATGTCCACCCATTTCACACTGTGTGGTGCACTGACCACACATGGCAGTTTGGTGGAGGAAAATCTCAAGCAGGGCATCAAGCGGCATCTGTGGAGATTCCATCCCAAAGAATATGTTAAGATGGTGGCAGGAACATTACTATTAAACTGTGAGCAAGTTGTCATGTGTCCTTAGCGAGGTGTGGACAAAGGTATAGTGACAGCAGCAGTACTTGGTTTCTTGTGTCATTGTGTTTGTATATAATTGTGCCCCCAGATGTTATTTACCACACACACAGCCTCAGGTGCATCACTGGAGCTAGTCACCATCAATCACCCATGCTACTGCTGTTGTTGATCCTATTCCCTTTGAGCTGCCTAATCATCCTGCTGCTTAAACATCTCAGCTGCAGCAGCAAGAACAGCAGTCACAAATTCCGCATCTACATCAGGACATTTGACAATGGCCAGCTGGCACTGACCTGCATTTTTTTCTCAAGGCTTTTGCTTTAAAAAAGAAAAAAAAAAATACAAAAAAAAGAATAACCCCTCCACCAGATAGTCCTATAAAACAAAATGGGGGGGTTGTTTCTAACAAGCCTAAGTCCTACAAATCAATGTTTCCTTAAGGCTTGTGCCAAACAAGCTTAAGTCCTACAAATCAATATTTCTTCAGGGCTTGTGCCTCTAATAAGTCTAATTCCTACAGATCAATGTTTCCTCAGGGCTTGGGCCTCTAACAACAAATCTATCAAATCATCCTCTACAAAGTACACTCACATCAAGTATCGGTCTACCCCAGTGGCAGTTTATGTCAGTGGGTTCCTTTCTCTATCACTTTACATACAAATTTCTTATTTTATTTATTTATGTTTTTATCAACTGTCCCCCCAATAGCAGTCAAGAAACCCCCAAAAACAAATTCTCTGTTCAACTGATTCGTTCCTGAGACTCCACCCACCAACACAGGTACCCTCCTCAGACCCCTTTTACACCATTTCTTTTTTTTTTTTTTTTAATTGTATTAAGGATTTTTATTAACTGCCCCCAATCCCAGTAAACAACCTCCCTCCAAAAAATTCCCTGTTCAACTGAGCACAGGCACCCTCATGCCTTTGGGAAAATAAAATAATATTTGCTATGTGATGTGTGTAAACTCAATGTTCCTATGATCTAGGAAGAAAAGTGGACACATTTCACTTTTCTCAGGAAATTATTCACCAAGTGGGCAGGCCATTATTCGCCAATTTCAGTTTGAGGTGAATATTTTCACCCATCCCTAATAATGACATGATTGATGAGGCTGAAAAAAAGACATGCATCCCTCAAGCCCAGCCCATTCCTAACCATCCCTGTTGATCAAGGGGAAGGCAAAAAACAAACAAACAGTTGAAGCTATTTCAAATTAAGCCTCAAGTAGATAATAAATTAATTTCTGACTCCAAATGGTGTGTGTGTGTGTGTGTGTTCCCAGTTTTAGGGAATATGAGTACTAGTTTTCACTAGTAATTTATGAAATCTTGGATTTCTGAAACTCATCCCGAAGTTCAGCAAACAGGTCTTATGTTTACAAAATAATGTTAAATCTCTCTTTAGATAAAGCCCTCTTTTATCTGTTATTCCTGAGCTTACCATGTCTTCCTGCATTAAAGGGATAGTAATACTTAATTTTATCTTTATTCTATTTTGTAGGCATTAAAAAAACATGAAGAACGATATAAGTCTTATTTCTCAAACCTTTATGGTTTGAGAGATATTCACAAGCAAAGTTTCCCCCTCCCGCCCTTTTTACCTAATGTAAGCAATCGCTTCTCACATGTGGAATGCAGTCCATAGACCAGACAGATAACAGCAGGGGACAATATTCTTCCTATCAGAACAATGAAAACTCTGTCCCCCTTGACAAGCTTTTCAGCTTTTTCCCTTGTCTTAATTGAAGATTGTCCCTCTCTGCAGTCTACCTGGGCACCTCCCTTCTGCTCTGGCTGAGCAGTGTTACATCAGTAAAAGGGATAGGAGGGGGACACTTTGTTATTGAATTACTCTTGAACTATAACTCTGACAGTAAAGTACGAATACTGTGATGATTAATTAGAGCTGCTTTTATTATGAAACATTACTATCCCTTTAAATGCCGGCAAAAAAATTGATATTCCATCTCAAAGCAGGTGATTTTTTTATTGAACTTTGCACTGAATATTTTTAAAAATGCCATACAATGCTTCCCATTTTTGTGTGAATATGAATTGAAACATTTGAACTTTACTAAGCAAGCAGGAGTTAATTAAACCAATATAGTTCACAAAGAAATGTATAAAGTGGAAATAATTAAGCATGGTCTGTTATCGTAAGGAAAATACAAGTTGTAATGTGTTCTTATCCTGATGCTTTGAAATATCATGATTTGAGTTAGTTGGATTATTTGAAGTGCAGATCCATGGTTTCACTTAAAAAGTAATTACTAGTTGGCCCAAATAAATATACATTAACTTTATTAGTTTGATGTAAAAAGCAGTGTTACTAACATGGACTGCTGTTAAAAAAGGAAAATAGTTTATATTGTAGCACAAGGTTTGCATAGAATATATAAACTTTGGGGATCAAAGGTTAGAATAATTTGAATAAAAATGCATTGTTTGGAATACAGTCACACTGGTCTGTGTTAAAATATAGTTTCCAGAAATCTGTGGTTATAGCAGACACGTGAAGATTTAAAAAGTCTATCTGAATTAAAAAGTAGTTTTCAATTTCCCAAAATTATTAATTTGAAAAGTTTATTTCTTAAAATATTTTTAAAATTTAATTAGTTTATAAAATGCAATTATTATCAAGAATGCCTCTATATAGTTGTCATTTTCATGACAGTGGTAAATAGTTTGTTAATAGTTTGAGTAAGGGTGGCTCAAAAGATTATGACAATGTTCTCATCTGATAATAGTCAAATTTTAAATTCATTAAATTAAATCTAAATGTAAATAATTAGCCTGAGCAAAAACATATATCCAACAGTCTCACCTCTTCTAGAATCTTCTGACTTCATATTTATTTCCTTTACAAGCTAGCCCTGTACACTTCTTGTTGACATATTATTGTAGTTTAAAACAGTGATTGAGCGGTCCCTGTCTTGTGCTTCTGAATGTCAGCTGTGTATTAGACTCATCCTGTTTACAGCTGATCTCTCTTACCTGGGAATAATATCTTTGGTCTGTTTGATTATGCATGTTCTTCACTTTTGGGTATAACTCCATCTCAGCCAGAATAAGTCTTATCTCTGCACATTGTTAATACGACATATGCGCCATTTGATTATTCCTGTTCTTATGCTCATGGCGCATCATTCTCATATACATACCTTCCTGAAGCCAGAACAGTTCTGTGTGTACTTCATCTCTCCTTCCCCACAGTGTCCGCCTCATAAAAAACATATGACCATCTGCAAAAGACACAGGTGCTCAATTCACCCCTACAGTAGTTAAATATACTGCTTCAATACGTGCACGTGCAGCCAAGATTCTCATGTCGCCCTTTTCATTCCGGTGACATGATTAATGCGCTCACAATAGTGTGCAATATTTCAAAAGGATACCTTTACACCCAGGGAAAAACAAACCCAAAAGAAACCTATTTTTGCTAAGGGGACAAATTAATTCTTGTTACTTGTACTTCTCCCTAGATCATCATATGACTTGTTTAATATAATTGGCATAATACTGTAAACCCTTCAGAGATAAAAAGAATAAAATATAAAAATGAGAAATGCATTTCTTGAAAATGCCCACAGTATGCCAGAACATAATTTTCATTAACATTAAGTCCACATCTTTATTGTCATTTCTATATAAAATACATTCCTTTTCTGAAAGGTAAACAGTTCTTCAGTCTAATCTCCTGGGTAGAAAACAGCACCTGTACAGAAGAAGCGATGGAAATATCTATGAACTGACCTGAAATATACTTCTATATATATATATCTGCTACCCTTACCAAGCATTTCACCTCTTAGTCAGTGTACGCAAACCCACATTATCTAGAATTTCAATAATATTTTTACAGAGCTTCATTAATTTTTATGTCAATTATAAACAAATTAAAAATAACTAAAGAAAGTGTAGAATCTTAAAGTGGACCTATCAGCCTAAGACACGTTTTTTTTTGTTAACAGAGCATTAAATCTAGTTATATATTGTAATAACCATTTTTCTATAAATATAAATAGTAACCTTTTGTATTTTTGGTGGCACACTGTGGCACTTTATTCTAATTTCATGCACTGTATACTCTCTGATTCTGTTTAAGGCCAAACTTATCCCCAGGTGGGTGCAATGTCTAGAATCATTCTTAGCACATTGTTTGGTAATATTGGCCTAGCATTTGCCCACCAACAAATAAAGGCAGCATTTAAATCACTATAAAAATAAACGTAGAATGAAAATTCACTTAAGGAAAATACTGAAAATATTCAATTATACAACCCTTTGCAATCTACTCTTCAACCTATTTTCTGGATAGGTATAACTATTTACCCTACATTTATGACCTTTGGTTTCCATATTGACTTCCTGTGTGCTAGCTTATCAATAGCTATGGCATTACCCAGATCTTGTTTGCTTATTAAAGGCAAGTAGTTGAGATGGGTGCAAATTTTGTCCAAAAAGAGAAAAGTGTTTAAAAATTCATCATTCTATAATAATTCCCATGAAAAGTGCTGTTTTCTGCTTTGTTTCTATAGCAGCTGACATCCTTTTCCCATTGCACTGATAGTCATGGATCCACATATACTTACCCCCAGCCTTGTTATACTGTAGGCATAGAACCACACATACTGACCCTAAGCCCTGACCCATTGAACTGATAGCCATATAACCACGCATACCTCCCACAGCCACTTCTCATGGTAACCATGGAACCACATATACTGACCCCCCGGCCTTGTCCCACTGCACTGGTAGCCATATCACCACAAATACTGACCTCATGCCTTGTCTCACTGCAATGGTGCAGCTAGAACCATTGTCACAGTACCTTGTTTCCAGAGCAGCCACTTCAGCAACGCTCAATATCTTTCCACTCATCATCTGCAGGCAAGAGGCTTCAAGCCTACTGCAGGCCTCTGTTTTATGTGTGTCTATTTCCTATAGCTGCTCCTCCTACCTACTTCCTGTGGAGGGTTTTAAAGGGCAGACTGAGTCCTGACTCGGTCACCCTTACGTTGTTGTTCTGAGCAGTTCATTTTCTAGTATTCCCAATTTCTGTGTATAATCTGGCTTGTCTGTCCATCCATTCTGGTGTTTACCTGTGGCTCTGTCTGACTATTCTCCTTGGCGTTCCGATTTGGCTCAGATATCCTTTCTGGTGCAAACCTTTGGCTCTGTCTGACTACCCGCTCCGTGTATGACCTAGGCTTGTCTAACTACCCACTCTGGTGTTGACCTGGGGCTCTATCCACTGCTCATCCAGCATTCCATCGCTTCAGTGGATGGCCTTTCTGATGCAAACCTGTGGCTCTGGCTGACTACCCGCTCCATGCATGACTTTGGCTTGTCTGACTATCCTATCTGGTGCTTACTAAAAGGCTTTGTCTGTTTGCTTAGTTTGTTGGTTCCGTTATTCAGACATCCTTCCTAGCACTCACCTGGGGCTCTAGCAGACTCCTAGCTACTGACTGCAGTCTGAGTCAGTATCTCTTGGGCGTTACCTTACCACGAGATTCCAGTGGGCTGAGGCCTAGTCTCAGACAGTGTGATGCAGAGATTGGGAGACTGCTATTCCTGATACAGTGCTCGCCATTTCAATCACCCATTATGTGTATATTTATTTATTGCTTTACTGTCATTATTCTCATAATAAAGGTTCTATTAATTATACTGTCTGACTCCTGGTTTTGCTAGCCAACCGTAACAAACATGTATACAGAGTCTAACCTCTCCCATATACACACACACACACACACACACACAGAAACTGTTAAAGTTCACTCAAAAAATTTCTTGGGTTTAGATAAAAGGAAGATATTCGGGGGGGGGGGGGTTCTATGCACAGGAATGTTCATGGAAAAGGCAGGAAATTGTATGTTTTCTGCCAAAATTTCCATGGGAGCAAAATTAGTTTATGCTGACCCTAGCAAGTACATCATTTTTATTTTGAACCTCACTCATAGAGCAGAATTAATTGTTTAACTGAGAAATGTAAACTCAATGTGTATACACAGCCCCATGAACACACAATAGGAGAATGGAGGTAGTGGAACATGTATACATTCAATTTAAGTTCGTATTGGTGCAATATGCTGGAAGTTTGAACACCATGTATACATAATAGTATTTTATTAATCAACAAACAGGCACTAAAGTAACATGCCAAATGAAACGTAAACGTCAATTTGGCATCTGTAGACTAAACTGACTTGTATGAGAGTATCATACAGCCTGAATGATGTTAATATTTCCTGGTCTACTTGCATTTGACCTGTGCTGTTTAGCATGACAAACATGGATGATGGCTTACTATCAATATCTCTAGGTGTCTTGCAGATATCACATTTTTCTTTTTTCTTATGACTCACTCATTTTTTTCTTGGAATAATCTGCTTCTCAAATCCTTCTTTGACATGTGCCAAGAAAAAGATTCTTAAATCTCTAAAGAGTGCCAAATACAGATGTCATCTTGACTGAAACACATTTCTATATATCTGTTTGGATTCCATATCTCTCTGATATCATACACCAAACCTCCCCTTACTCATTTCCTTTTTCTCTTTATGCCGTTTTCACTTTTTTCATCAGTATACTGGTCCAGTGAAAGACATTATACTACCTATTATGTATTTCTAGTTTGATGTTCATACAGAAAGTGTCAGAAAATTTTACTAATTCACATATATAGCCAATCTTAAAAAGTCAAATAACCATCAAAGTTTAAGTTATACAATTGTTATTTTTATTTTTTTTCCTCTGGAACAAGAGAAAAAGAGTTGAAGTCAGAACTATAGAAGAGGTTCTGAAGCCAGCCTGGAGGAAAAGCTGATGTTGGAACTGGGTTTCTCTTTCAACCTAGGGCCAATCTAAAACCAGAGTTAGACCACTCCTACTGAGATGGAGATGGGAAACCCAGTTAACACTATTTTGCTCCAATAATGGGATGGTTATTTTTTTCTTTAAGTATGCCTAATTAAAAAATGTTATAATCATGCAAAATTTCAGCTACAATTTTCAGTCAGACAATTTTCCACAACTGGTCAAATCTATTTCACATTCAGGAAGACAGAAAATGCACTACACTCCTGATCCAAAATGTGGCTATTCAGCCTATAGTTTTCATACAAATAAATGTTTAGCAACATAATTTGAGAAAAGTATGATATGCCAAGTATATCCCATTTTTGGGCATTTCTACAATTTCCATACTACATTGTAAAGTAAAGTGTATGTAATTGACATGATCTGAAACTCATTTTCTATACATTGCAGCTATTTTAATTGAACTCTCAGACTTATAAACACTCAGATGCACTGAGAATCTATTTAACCTTGGTGGAGGGGATGAGAGGGAGAGCTCAAATCTAGGGAAGAAACTCCTTATATACACAACAGCAGATTTATCTACCCGCTTTAGGTTTGGGGGATACTGGAGAAAACTGGATGCAAAAGGATAAAAAAATCATATCTATAAAGTCAGAAACAACAATGCACTCCTGCATTTCATTTTAAAATATCATGCAAAATTTTAGCTACAATGTTCAGTCTTACAGTTCACCTTAAAGCCTCATACTTATGTCGCCGTCAGCAAAAAAGGCTTAAAATACTTGGTCCACTGCTTTTTAACATGTTTATAAATGACCCTGAACAGATATAGAAAGCAAAATATCAATATTTGCAGATTACACTAAATGATGCAGGGTAATAAATTCAGAACAGGATACTTGTTCTCTACAGAGGGATTTACAGGAAATGGCAGATTGAGCAAACAATTGGAATATGAAAGTTTATTGTTCGAAGTATACAGTCATGCATCTGGAAAGGAAAAATCCCAATGCTACTTATGGAATCATTTTAGGGGACTTGTTGCTAAAGAAAGATCTGGAAATCCTTGTAAACTACAAAATTGGAAACAGTGACCACTGTCAAATAACAGTAGCAAAGTCATGTTTTGCATAAAAAGGGATAATGGAGCAAGAGTGGATGACATCATTTTGCCATTGTGCAACTCATTGGTAAGACCTCACCTCAAATATGCAGTGCAGTTTTTGGCACCAGTTCTGAAAAAGGATATTATAGAACTGGAGAAAGTATAGCAATATGCAAATAAATTAATTACTGTAATGGAGGAATTGACGTATGAGGAACGACTAGACAAACTTGTTTATATTCTCTATTATTCTTTATTACTCTAGTAAAAAGAGGACTGAGAGGAGATCTTATCACAATGTACAAGTATACGAGAGGTCAATACAAGGATCTCTCTGGTGAGCTGTTCATTTCCAGGCCTGATCAAGTAACCAGGGGCCACCCCTTGTGATTAGAGGAGAGGAAGTTTCAACATCAGCAGAGGAAGGAGTTTTTTACATTAAGGTATATTAAATTGTGGAATTCCTTGCCCAAGGTTGTGGTTATGGTGGACACATTGGATATATTTTAGAGAAGATTAGATACATGTCTTTCAAAAGGGAACATACAGCTTTGTACTGTATATTAATGGGCAAAACAGGATGTTTTGATAAAGACTTGTTTGGTAGCAGAAAAGCTATATCATTCTTATTACCCTTGGTTATGAGGCAAAGGTTGAACTTGATGGAATTTTTTTAGCCTAATTTACTATGTTACTATGTTACTTTTTGGGATGTTTTTTTCTGATCACCTGATAGCCTTAAATACTCACATATCAAATCATTTATTTTACACCCATAATATAGCAGCTCCAATTAATCTTCATGGTATTTGGGCCATGGAGAGTGTTATTTCAAATACTGTCAGAGTTGTAGTTCAAGAGTAATTGCATGATAAAATATTCCCCTCCAGCCCCTTTTACCTAGTATAAGCCACCTCCCCTCAGATGTGGAATCTTGTCTTGAGACCAGACAGCTCACAACAAGGGACAATCTTCTTACTGTGAGTATAAGGAAAACCCTGCCCCCGCTGACAGATTTTTTAAGTTTTTCCCTTATGCTAACTAATGATTGTCCCTCTCTGTGATCCACCTGGACACCACCTTGCTGCTCTGAGGTGAGCAGTGTTACATCAGTAAAAGGGACGGGAGGGGGATACTTTATCAATCAATTACTCTTGAACTCCAACTCTTACAGTATTAAAATAACACACTCCATGGCCCAAATACTATGAAGATTAATTGGAGCTGCTTTTATATTGAAACATTACTATCCCTTTAATGGAGGGAAAAACTGCTATGGGTGCAAATCACCTTATCAAAAATGTAGCCAGGTGCATGAAATATGAAATTTGTTATGAAATTTAATATGTAAGATTATAACAAGATTAATTGGAGCTGCTTTTATTAATTCAGAGCCTGTTCTCCTCCCCGAACACTAGTTCTGGTCTCTTCAGGATCATGTTCCACCTGTACACTGTAGTGAAGGGAAGGTGAGGAGGACTCCCAGAGCCAGAGGAATGGCATGGGCTCCCTTGACCGCTAGTCAAGATGCTCTTAAATGTTTCCCCTACCACTCCGGCTGCTTCACCATTACTGCTACTACTACTTCTAACACCAACCACATCAATATCAGCCACAGAGTCTTCCTACTCACAGTCTCTAGTAATATGAGGATATTGTTGTCAATTATCCCCTCCTACATTCCTAACGCTAACAAGCTGCTGGACCTTAGTAGTAGTAGTAGTATTAGCATTGGTGGGACTGCTTGGGGATGGCAAGTGTGACTTAGGGTCCCTTGCTGTCACACTTGGCATAATTTTCTCCTCCCCAACCCCGAGTACTACAAGAAACACTAGCAACAGGCAAAGTATTGGTGGCAGCAGGTTCAGCACTAGCAGCAGGTTCAGCACTGGCAGCAGGTTCAGCACTAGTGGCTGCAGGTACAGAAGTGATGGCGCTAGCAGCAGGGGCAGCATGTCTGGCTGCAGGTACAACAAAAGTGGCACTGGCAGCAGGAGCAGCATGTACAACACTAGTGGCAGCACGTCTGGCAGCAGGTACAACACTAGTGACATCATGTCTGGCAGCAGGTACAACACTAGTGGCAGCACGTCTGGCAGCAGTTACAACATTAGTGGCTGCAGGTACAGTAATGGAGGCTCTGGAAGCAGGGGCAACACGTCTTGCAGTAGGCACAGGCAGCTGACCTGTCACTAGTACTACCCTTTTCTCCCTCCCTTCCCATTCCCTTTTCTTTCTCCCTTTTTATTAAATTCCCCAAGATCTCTTGGGGTGGTTTAGGGGGACTGGACAGCATTGGTTCAGTACTGCTAGTCACTTCCTCCTCTTCAGACTCAGTAGACACATAATAAGGGTCGTTCCAGTTCCTCTTTTTGCTTCTCATAGTGATAGGAGTCACTATGAGCCTCTCCTGCCTCAGTTTCTGCAAAATATCACAGCAGAACAGCACAGCATCTCTCTGTAGCTACTTCTATTGTGTCTGCCTTCAGCAAAAATGTCACGCTTTTATAGCAGAAGTGCGAAACAATGTAAATCAATGGGCAAAAACTTTTTAGCCATTGATAAAATGGCAAAAGATTTTGGCCAATGGGCGAAAGATGAGATAATTTTAAGCGCTAGTTTTAAAGCGGATTTGCCCCCGAAAAAGCAGATAACAACATGGTTTTTGCGAAATTTCTTGCAGGAACACGGTGACAACTTTCGCCCATCCCTAATCACTGGAACTAGTGGCAAGTGGAATCATCATCTCATGTCACTGCTGTTTACCTCAGTCCCTTGGACCTGTCTAACCATCCTGCTGCCTAGGCAACATAGCAGCACCACCAGTGTCATTGGCCAACATATAAATTCAATAGGGCATACTCTTTTTTGTCTCAAGGCTTTTTTTTGCTAAGTCTATATTCTACAAATCATTTTTTTCTCAGGGCTTGTTTTTAACTCGCCTAACTCCTACAAAACAAATTTTCTCAGGGCTTGTGTTTAACAATCCTAACTCCTGGAAATAATTTTTTTCTCAGGGCTTGTGCTTATCAAGTCTAAGTTCTGCAAGACAAAATTTCTCAGGGCTTGTGTTTAACAAGCCTAAGTCCTGCAAAACACATGTTCTCAGGGCTTGTGTTTAACAAGTATAAGTCTTGCAAAGCAAATTTTCTCAGGGCTTGTGTTTAACAAGTCTACATCCTATATATATATTTTCAACATGATTCCTAAAAGAAATATCAATATAATCCTGTCTGAGTCTAATGTAAGCTATCATTATTCTCCAATTATTGACACACATTAATCTGTGTTGATAGCAGTAGTCCCAACAGTGGTACTTAGTAGCAACCATTCACACACACCCTCCTAATTCCCTTTGCCGTGCTTTCCCGGTCATGTATGGTTTTGTCCACTTCTGCTACCTCATACTCAGATGGAATTAAATGATGGTTCATTTTTCAGAATGTTAGCCTCCCAACACTGCTGCTTGATCGCTTTTTCCTGCTGTTGTTTACAATATAAACAGCTGCACTGGAACATGCTCAGACTCCACTGCAGTATTTGTCGGTTCTGGCCACACATATTGTTTTGTTTGCCAGTAATACATGGGGATCATCATTTCTGCCAAGAATCTAGCTATCTTGCAAGTATGCTGAAATCACCTCACATGCAGTGGGACCACTCCTAGGAACTACACTGTGTTCCTGTGTATCAGTTACCAACCCAAACTCTGAGAGCAAGTCCCACAGAGATGAGCCGCCTCCAGTTCCACCACGAGCACCACCACAAAAGTTTGCTACCACTGAAACCCATGATTCAGCCTGTGTTCAGAATGCGAATATGATGTTCTGATTGATGTTGCTGCCCCTGCTGCTACTGGTATAAACCATTTGCTATCTTCATTTTCACTATGCTTTCTAGCTGTTTTTTTTGGCTCTAACTTTCTCCCTCTCATCCTCCACAGTGCAACATTCCAATCGATCAATAAGCATATCTATATATTCCTTGACAGAATTCAATTCCTCAGAGAAATGCTGCTGATTAAAAAAACTCCTTGTTATGACAAACTGATCAGGTTTTGGAAGAAATTCCAAAATTTTGTGTTTAAAGCAGGGTCCAGCAAAGTGGCAAGACTATATTCCACATTGCTTTTAATGGACACTATGTAAACATCTTGCTCAAAGCAAGTTAACATGTTCTTGACTAGCTGGTGCATTTCAGTGTTGTCATTATGGTAAGTTTCCTCAGACATGCTCTTACGTTTTTTCTGCAATAAATATATCAGTGGAAGAATTTCACTAATTCCTGCCTCTACGTGACTAACCAGCATGGTTGTCTCCTCAAAAGGTTTCAGCAGCTCACATACATCACTTATTATTTGCCATTACCCAGGTGACAAAGAAGTTCCCTCAAAGCCTTCCAGTTTTGCATTGTGTACTCGCTATTCTGCTATTCTCCCTTATTCTGCTCGTACAAATGCTCTACCATGTACATTGTGGAATTTCACCCTCCTTGTTCAGCTGGTGTTGGGGCAGGTTATTATGCTCTTATATGGAATAAAATGTATTGTGTGCACTGTAATAGCAGCTAAAATAATGTCATATTTTGCAGGCAATATTAAACATCTCTCTGATTGTTCAGGTTTCGGCCAAGAATGTGGTCACAACTAACGTTAGTACATAGGCAAAGTAAGTTACATGCACCATATCACCTATTCTCAATGTACCTATTATGTTGGAGCCATTATCAGCAGAAACAAAAGTTTCTAAGGAGTGTGGTACAAGCCATTCCTCCATTACCTGCTCTAATTTACTCAATTCATCTATGGATTTGTGGGGCTGTCTTTCAAAACTCTGCATGTACAAAGTGGCATGCTGATGGTATGTGCTATCTTTCTGCTGCCTTTTAATCATACTGCCAGCTAGAGCTGCCCACTGTTCGTGGGAAGGAAACCCAGTGAACAGTCATATAGTCTGTTCTCTGACTACTTGCCACATATCTTTTATCAGGTGGAATTTCTTGCAGTATGAAGTTTCCAGCCCTTTGCCCACCACACTAACCACCAGCTTGTACACTTCTGGCACAGCCATCCTGGAAAAATAACTGTGGCCTGGGATATACCAGTAAAGAGCTTTAAAGAATACAGCAGCATGTCCACTGATAGCATCTTGGCAAACTTACCATTTCACAGGCGTACATTAGGAATGTTTTTGTGAAGTTATTACTCCTTCCCAAGAACCTAGTAAGTGTGGTTTGGCAGTACATGGCAGAAAAACCTTGTAACTTGATTGGATTAACATCATGATTAGAGGAACTGGTGGAGTTGGAAGCAGCATTTGTAGGCAGTCTATTGCCATCTCCTACAGCAAACTCAGAGTAATACTCCTCTGCAGCAGAAGCCATAGATGCTATTTCAAATGAAAGAACTCTTGGTACACTTTTGACGCATCAACATCACTACCTCTTTTATGTGCCCTAGAATCCAAGAAACTATTTGGAGTGCTTCTGACCTGTTGATAGTGTGTCTTCCATTCAGACAAGTGGTTGTAATGTGGAATGTCATTGAGAAGGTTTCCCTGTTCATGTGCATTTTACACAGACAACAGATGGCAACATGCTTAGCTTTTGGATCTTGAGTAAAGTATCTCCATACTGTGGACTTCATTGGCTGAGAGGCTCCTGAGGGGTTCCTGATGTTGCTTCAATTGTATTACTTCCAGCAGCAGCAGAAGCACTTGTGTAAGGTTGTGGATGTTAATAACCTTTCTTGTTGATGCTGGTTACTCAATACTAGTTTGAGTGGCTGAATGGGCCTTGGACTTGGAAGTGGTGATGCTGATGATGACTGACAGGATTACTGTATTTTTCTGGATATTTTTTTGTCCAGGGTCAGACCTTCCAATTGTTTTCTCAAACAGTTTATAGAGAGGTACAGTGCTCCTTTTCAGTGGTGGAAGATTGAGCCTTTGCCTCTCAGCTAACATTCTGACCATGTCATTATCTCTCTCATCTTTATCTGGAGAAAAGGAGGATACTGGAGGAATATATTCTAGATTACAGTCGTGTGAAAAAGAAAGTACACCCTCTTTAAATTCTATGGTTTTACATATCAGAACATAATAACAATCATCTCTTCCTTAACAGGTCTAAAAATTAGGTAAATACAACCACAGATGAACAACAACACATGGCATATTAAACCGTGTCATGATTTATTTAACAAAAATAAAGCCAAAATTGAGAAGGCATGTGTGAAAAACCAAGTACACACTTACTACTTCCATAGGAATTAAGATGCTAAGTAGCAGAGAGGTGTTGCTAATCAAATGCCCTTGATTAATTGATCATGAGCAATTGTGACCACCTCTATAAAAGCCGAAGTTTTAGCAGTTTGCTGGTCTGGAGCATTCAGGTATGTGTTAACACAATACCAAGGAGGAAAGACATCAGCAATGATCTTAGAGAAGCAATTATTGCTGCCCATCAATCTGGGAAGGGTTATAAGGCCATTTCTAAACAATTTAAAGTCCATCATTCTACAGTGTGATAGATTATTCAAAAGTGGAAATCATTCAAGACAGTTGCCTATCTTCCCAGGAGTGGACGTCCCAGCAAATTCAACCCCCAGGTCAGACCTTGCAATGCTGAGAGAAATTGCAAAAAATCCAAGAGCTACATCACAGACTCTACAGGCCTCAGTTAGCATGTTAAATGTTAAAATTCATGGCAGTACAATTAGAAAAATACTTGTTTGGAAGGTTTTCTAGGAGAAAGCCTCTTCTCTCTAAATAGAACATGGTAGCACGGCTTAGGTTTGCAAAGTTGCATCTGAACAAACCACAAGACTTCTGAAACAATATCCTTTGGACAGATGAGACCAAAGTGGAGATGTTTGGCTATAATGCACAGCACCACGCTTGACAAAAAACAAACACAGCATATCAGCATAAACACCTCATAACAACTGTGAAGCATGTTAGTGGAGAGGTGATGATTTGGGTTTGTTTTGAAGCCACAGGACCTGGGAATCTTACAGTCATTGCATCAGTGATGAACTTCTCTGTATACCAAAGTATTCTAGAGTCAAATGTGAGGCCATCTGTCCGACAGCTAGAGCTTGGTCAAGGGATAGTGGCTTGGTGGCCATACTGGTTGGTTGCATTTCTCTTAAGCTCCTGGCACAGGGATAAATTATTCAAGCACATCACCTACAAATTCTGATCCCTGTGGATGCTAAGGACTGTCCCTGAATCTCCACTCTGTGAGCTGCTGGGAAATACCTTTATTGATCTCGGAGGTCATCCGGGATGGGAACACCCGCGAGGCAAAGGTCTAGGCCACCCATGTGCAGCATCGATTGTGGAACCATCATGGAAGGAGTCTCCAGAGTTGATATATATATCACCATTTACTGTGCTGTTCGGGATTGACAGGTGGGGAGAGGGGATTGCTTGAGCTGGATGCGAGCGGTGGCTGATGAGGTTGGATTTGTAGCTGACATCCAGTGTGACCTCTAGGCCCTAAATCCTTACTATAGCATGCTGGCTATATGGAAGAACAGCTGGAGGCCTTGCAGATCTATTGGGTGCTCCTTTGCATGACTAAACGTTAATAGACCTGCTTACTGCTGGAATCTAGCCCACATACTTTGTACTGGCCAAAGTGCCCAAATCCTGCCAAACGCAGCCCCCAACTTTAATTTCAACTATATCTTTGTGGCCCCGCAATCTGCCCATTAGAACTGCTTCCTGTTTATTGTTTTTTTACTCCATTGTTTCTCCTCCCCTCCCATTAGGCTATATTATCTGATCCACGTCCAAATACCCAGAAATATCTTACAGTTCTTGGGCTACCTAGGCTGTCTGAGATACCTTAATAAGTAGCACCAAAACTGATATGTTGGAATTGTGTGCTTTGGACAGCCTTTGACCCTTCTTTGCTACATAACTGATTAATAACTCATCCACAAGTCAGTTCCAGAAGCTACAAAGCACATACTCATCATTACTCTTCTAATTGCTTCTCAAGTGCACTTGTTGAATACTAATATCCACAACCCACAGTAATATATAAATGATTTATCCTCTTCTACTTACTTGCACATGGTTACCATTGTTGAACAAATACACAGTTAAAGAATTTGGAGATCCTCTCCTTGTGTTACTGACACATCTACCTGAAACTTTGCTACTTCTATATCATTCCTGATGGTTAGTTACCTACTGGTTGGGAACATTGTCACTTGGTTCAAATGCCTTAAGTCATATTACTGGTAGACATAACTTCATCCTGAAATATACACCCTTGCACTGTTTACCTACTCTTGTCCCTTTGCTGGTGCTGAAAGCGAACTCTCTGGTTAAAAAGAAGGGAGATTATAGATCTAAACTAATTAAATTTGCCAGAAGACACATGGTGGAAGGAGAGGTGGTGGCAGCTATGAAATTACCCTCTAACCCAACATCTCCTGCTCACTCATCTGGATCTGACGACACTTTGGGATCCCATTTTGCTGAGCTAATAATGGCAATTACGACATGCCAAACTGTATTAATCAACAAAATTGACTCAGTGCAGCTGGAAATAAATCTCCTTCGTGGAGACCAACAGGCTATGTGTGAAAAAATAACTGACACACAGAGAAGAGTCTCTGCTGTGTAGGATACAGTGTTGCCGCTTGTGGAGTCGGTTGACTCTTTTGAAACAGCAAGTGAAAACCCTTCAACAGAAAATGGATGACTTGGAAAACAGATCCAGATTTTGGAGATTCTGGAAATAAGTGAAATGAATGCTCCAGAGTTATTTTTGGAAAGCTGGCTGAAAGACACACTGGGCTCAGAGGGTCTCTCCCATCTCTTTGCTGTGGAAAGGGCTCATAGTGTCCCAGTGGCCTCACCCCCGCCTAAGTTTTAGAGACAAAGAGGCCTTCTTGCTCCTCACCAGGCTAAGAGGGTCCATTACATATGAAAATGAAAAAGTATCTATATTCCTAGACTTTTCTTCTGAAGTCCAGAGGCAGAGACGAAAATTCACTGAAATCAAGTGCAAACTTAGAAACAAGGGAATCTCTTATTTCATGATATATCCAGCTAAACTCTGGATAGTGCATGGTGACGGGACTTTTTTCTTTGTGTCCGAGTCTGAGGCATGGAGATGGTTAGACATTAACTTGCCTAATGAAGATGAGTAATCTACATAAGTGCAAGGGCTCATTAATAATGCTGTAGTTACCTTTTGTGAGAGTGTGATGTTCTAAGTATATGCAGAAAATTGTTGGAAAGATATAGTTGAAAATAGACCTCCTTGAGACTCTAAATTTGATTAACGAACAACCTACTTCTAGTTGGGTTTGGAGTCCTAGGACTCTCTTCATCACCAATAGTGTACAATGTATGGGTGGCCAATCGCCCACAGCTGGAGTTAATCTCGTCTTTGAACACTATGTAAATTAAGCTAGTTAAATACTGGAGCCTTGAGTCGGGTGAAATGAGACATCCTGTAAAGAATGAGACTCAATGACGTGGCAACACAGGCTCTATTGTTGGAAATACAGAGATCCCCTATGGAGGCTGGGGATTGGCACTATCTTCTGGTGTCTCATGGTCTCTTATCTTTTGTCTCTCCTTTCCTTCTCCCCCCCCTTCCCCCCCTTTTTTTTCACTGTATTAGTGCTGTCATTTCACTGGAGTCTCAGGGGTGGTTGTGGGCTGGTGGGGCTGGTCCTGGGGGCTTTCGTGGCCTCTGGTGGAGCATTGCTTGGGATATTTTTCTGGGTGATAGCCCCTCCCTGGTGTCTCCGGGAGGCTTCAGGGGTTACATACGGGGATATTTGAGGGATACTTCCCTGATTGTAAACTGATGCAATGTCCAGACTCCTAGTGAACATTGCAAACGTAATGGTTAATTAGTAGACACTCTTAATACTTATTACCACTTTTACCATGTCTATCAAAATGGCACTGGGAATCGACAGTTCAGGTGTTTATGATTCACTTCCTAGTTGTCCTACCTGATTGAAGGTATTAATAGCAGACAGAGAGACTTGATGCAATTAACGAGCGTAAATATCTTAGAACATGGGCAACCTTGTTTGATTCCTTGGTTCATTTGTAATAATAGATAATTTGTGGGGTGAACAGAATATACTGAGTGATGTAATTTCCTCCTGATTTAAATAAGTGGTCTTCACTCGACGCTAGTTGTCTCATATGTGGCTACTTGATATGGCCTGAGATTAAATGGCTCATGTGAAGTGGCCACCTCAGGGAGACCTTTGACAGTGCCGTGTATGCCAAAGCAGCTGTTCAGCCACCTCAGGGGGAATGCCAGTGACCAATGTATGATGTTTCAGCCTATATATTGTACTTGTTGCATGGGAAATAGGTAATCCCAGGGGATGAAGATGGGGAATTGGGCTCTGAGTACTACACCAACAAGCCGTTTGTTAGTTGGGATTGGGATGAAGTTATGTATGTAGTAGAGAGGCTGTCAGAGAGTGCTCCAAGGTCATAAGGTGATATTGCCACATGCTATCAAATAGTGGGTTGAGTTATTGTCAGGTGTCCATATCATACTATATGTTAGGACTACCAATATTCTATGTATTGTTTATAAATATATGTTACGTTCATTGGGGGATAGGATGGGGGCTCCTCCTTCATGCCAGTTGTGGGATAAGGTCTCCGTCAGGTTGGAGGGGATGGGGACAGGGTGGGTTTTGGGTTTATTAGTGTTGTATGGGTTGAGGTGGGGTGGGAAGCTGTTGTTTAGATTAGGCATTCTCCTCTCTCTTCCATGCCCTGGGCAACCTCCACCCAGGTGTGGCTGGTGCATGAACATGGATACTATACTCTTTACTCAATGCAGAGATGGCGAGTGATGTATGTAGATTCTTGTCCTGGAATGTGCGTGGTATAAATGATGCTATGAAGAAATCACTGATCCTAAATCACATCAGGAAGCAGGCTCCAGGGGTAATTATGGTCCAAGAGACACATTTATTTGCTGTAGAATTATGTCCCTTGGATTCAGGCATGCTATCATTCCACCTACTCTACTTACGCGAGGGGGGTCTCACTACTAATAGCTAAATCCATACATTTTGAATTAATTGATCTTAAATCAGACCCCAGAGGTAGATATATCTTTTTAACTTGCAAACTTCAGGGAATTTGATTTGTGTCACTCAATATTTATATACCACCACCTTTTGAACCATCGGTCGTCCGGGAAGCACTGGAATATGTCTCACGCTGGCTGGATCATCATATTGTTTGCATGGGACACTTCAATATAGTACTTGATGTTGATTTGGATAGGATGGGAGGAATGACTGTTGAAAGTAAGTCGAATAGGGATACATTTTGTAGTCTTCTTAGTGACATGGGACTAATCGACACGTGGAGGACCTTACACCCGACTCTTATGGAATTCTCCTGCCATTCAGCCACACATAAAACACTCTCACAAACTGACTTTGCCTTTATCAATTCTTCAGGTTGGAGGTTGGTGAAGGATTGTAGGTTCCTGACCAGAGTGGTATCGGATCCCTCCCTGCTGATGCTGACCTTAGCAATAGGAGTTCAGTCCCAGGCCAGGGAATGGAGACTACACCCCTGCTGCTTTTACCATGCAATCTCTTTGCCTTGCGTCGAAAGTCTCTGAAATAAATGCCCGCGCTATTTTCTTTAAAAAGCAAAATATTTTTTGAAAATGGAGATAAGGCTGGTAGACTAATGACTCAGCTTGTTAGACATAACCGTGGGCCTTCTTCAATTGCTTCAGTATATGATGATGACGGCAAGTTGCTGGTTGATCCTCAGGAGGTTAATGCGCAACTCCAAGAGTTGTCCAGATTCGTAATTTTCTAACATTTTCTACTTTACCTCAACTTTCAGTTGAAAATAGTCAAATGCTCGATGCTCCTATTTTGCTGATTGAAATTATGGAGGCCATACACAGTTTACCTATGGCTAAGACCCCTGGTAGGGATGGGCTCCCGGCCGAATGGTACAGAGAGTTTGCGGACGTACTGTCACCCCACCTTCTCAACACATTGTACGCAGCCATAGACAACGAGCACCTCCCTGACTCTCTTACATCAGCGTCAATATTAGTACTGCCTGAACCAGGCAAGGACCTTAAGCACTGTGAATCTTATAGGCCCTTCTCTTTACTGCCGACTGACGTTAAAATATTAGTAAAGGTCTTAGCCAACCGTTTAAACTTGGTGATTACAACGATTGTTCACGAGTACCAAACAGGGTTTATGCTGGGTAAATTTGCCTCACACAACCTCCACTGCCTGTATACACATCTTCAAATTACTCGTAATAACTCAGGCTCTCGTGCGATACTCTTGTTCAATGCCTCAAAGGCATTTGATTCCATTGAATGGAACTATTTATGGGAAGTGCTACAATTCTTTGGTTTTGGTCCCTCTTTCATATGATGGATGCAAATTTTATATACTAGTCCAAAAGCTAGGGTATTAAAGGGTGGCATTAGTTCGTCAGACTTCTTCTGACACAGGGGTATATGACAGGGCTGTCCCCTATCACCGGGATTATTCGCACTTGCATAAGAACCACTGGCAGCACTAGTTAGGGCAGATCCTGGCATTTGTGGGCTTCGGCTGGGCAACAGAGAAGATCTAATAGCCTTATACGCAGATGACATATTATTCTTTCTTGGTGACTCACATAACTCTGTAACTGCTATTCTAGAACTGGGGGAATCTTTTGGTTCCTACTCTGCCTTGAGAATAAACTAGTCTAAGTCCTCCCTGCTCCCTATGGATGCCAGGACCTGGGGCCCTGTCACATTAATCTTTCCCATGCAATGTGTAAAGGAATGTACTTACCTTGGAGTCAAGATTGGAACGTCACCAGCGGTCTTTCTACAACAAAATCTCATGCCTATCATTCAAAATCTTAGGGAAAAAACACTGTCCTGGCTTCAGCATCCCCTTAATGTGATAGGTAGGACAAAACTGATTAAAATGCTATTCCTACTCAAGTTCCTCTACTTGTTTCAAGATACGCCAACCGGCATCCCCAAGAAATATTTTAAGATGATAGATCAAACCTTTGTGAACTTCTTATGGTGAGGGGGCACACACAAATTAAATTCAACACTCTTCTACAGCCCAAAAATAGGGGCGGGATTGCTTTGCCCAATTTTTATAGATATTACTTGGCTGCCCAATGCCAATATATTGTGGAATATATTTCTCCACAACCCAAATATCAAGCCACTCGGATAAATAGGGTTTAGTGCATCCGGACTATGATCTCTCACAATTCCTGCATGCAGGACCATCAGTTTTTTCAGAAGTGACTCCCCTGGCCAAAGCCCTCTATGATGCATGGTGTACAGTGCAGAAACTCACACAATATAATGCCATGGATCCAGCTATGACACTTTGGGGGCCTGCAGGGTTGAAACAACTACTTGGCAGTGATTTCAGCCCGAGATGGACCAGATGTGGGATAACTACCCTGGGGCAACTATATCAGGACAATTGTCTAAAATCCTTTGAGCAATTGAATATAGAATACCAGATTCCAAATAATCTGGTATTCTATATACACAGTAGTGTGGGCGAGCTCCAATGATACTCTCATTTTCCTTGCTCACTAGAATGAATATCAGAGAGCCCCTGAGACTGTTGTCTTTTTTGTACCAATGGATAGACCAGGCAACAGGGGACCAGGACAGACCTACTAAAGGGACATGGGAGGGTGATATTGGCCCTATGGAAGACTGGGAGTGGGATACAGCTAGGGCAAGCCCAGCAAGGGTTATGACATCATATAGACATCAACTGATACAATTAAATGTCCTACACAGGACTTATTATACACCAGTGAGACTGAGTAGAATACCCACACTGCACAGATATTACCTGCATATGGGACTGTGCTCACCTTCAGCAGTTCTGGAAAGATGTAATGAGAACCATCACCTTAGTGGTGGGGAGACCTATACAAATGGAGCCCAAAATATGTTCACTTTCCATCCTTCCAGATGAGATAGACAATAGTGCAGATAAAACTCTGATTGAGGAACTTTTGGTGATGGCAAAAAAGGTGGTGGTCATGAACTGGATGGCAGCTAGAGCTCTGTTACTTAAAACCTGGATAAATATGGTCACACAAAACTTTTCTTATTATAAATTGGTACATATGTATCGAGGTTCAATGAAAAAATTTGACAGGATTTGGAATAAATGGCAAGTCTGGTGGACTGAGATGGCTGGGCTGGATGATTGAGCTTTGTGGGAAGAGAGAGAATCTGTTCTTTGGTTCACAGTTTAACTATATAACACTGTGCATGATCTCTTTTTCTCTCGCTCCCTCAGTTTACTTGCTATTACTGAAACTTGGCTCTCTCAATCTCACACTGCTTTAGAGGCAGCAATCTCCTATGGTGGTCTCTCCTTCTCTCACACTCCACGCCCAGCTGGACGTGGGGGAGGAGTGGGTTTGCTGCTCTCCGAACATTGTCATTACAAATCAATTTCTCCCCCATCTTCACTCCGCTTCTCCTTTGAACTGCATGCTGTCCGTATCTTTGCTCCAGTCTCTCTACAAGTTGCAGTAATCTATCGCCCACCTACCACTACACCTTCAGACTTCCTTTCTGACTTTGAATCATGGCTCTCCTTCTTCCTCTCATCAGACACACCTTCACTTCTTCTGGGGGACTTCAACTGTCATGTGGACGATCCCTCCATCTCCTGGGCATCCCGTTTTCTCTCTTTAACATCTGCATTTGGACTAACCCAGTGGACGAATGCTAGTACTCACAAGGACGGTCACTTCTTAGACCTTGTGTTTACTAGAAGCTGTGCACTCTCGGATTTTAGTATCTCTCCTCTTCCACTATCAGATCACCATCTTCTAACTTTCAGCACTACATATACACCTTCCGCAATCCCTGCTTCCTCTCCCCGCTTCACGCGTAACCTCAAATCCCTTAATCTAACGGCTCTCCAGTCCTCCCTGGCTAATGGACTTTCATCTATTCCCATTAATTCTGACACTAACAGCCTTGTCAAAATATACAACTCAGTCCTATCCTCCTCTTTGAACCTGCATGCGCCTCTGTCTCTCCGATCGGCTCGCAGAACTAACCCGCGGCCATGGCTTAATAAAGACACCAGCTTCCTCCGCTCCTGTACTCGTTCAGCTGAACGACTGTGGAGAAAGTCTGGCTCTCTAGCAGACTTTCTCCACTACAGGTTCCTCCTTTCCTGCTTTAACTCTGTTCTGTCCCTTGCAAAAAAACATTACTTCTCACAACTAATCAACAATCATAAATCCAACCCCCGACGACTTTTCTCTTCCTTTGACTCCCTCCTTCGCCCTCCATCTGCTTCCCCCGCTAACTCCATACAACCACAAGACTTTGCTGACTACTTCAAAACCAAGGTGGACTCCATCCGGGATAATATACCACCTTGTATATCTCCTCCTAGCCTCCCTCGTTCCCCTCCTGGCACTCTGGACTCTTTTTCACTAGTCACGGAGGAGGAACTGACTAACCTACTATCCTCCGCTCCGTCCACTACATGCGCACTTGATCCGCTCCCCTCTCACCTCATCCAATCCCTCTCCCCCACACTAATCCCTATCCTGTTACAAATCTTCAACTCCTCCTTTGCCACCGCTACCTTTCCTTATGACTTCAAACATGCCTTAGTAAAACCTATCCTTAAGAACAACTCTTCTGACAGTAACACACCCTCTAGCTATCGACCAGTTTCTCTTCTGCCTTTTGCCTCTAAACTCCTGGAACGCTTAGCCTACTCACGCCTGCTTGACTTCCTCAATGCATACAACCTGCTTGACCCTTTACAATCTGGATTTCGTAATGCTCACTCCACTGAAACTGCTCTTACAAGAGTTGTCAATGATCTTCACATTGCCAAATCTCAAGGTCACTATTCAATTCTTATCCTGCTTGATCTCTCAGCAGCTTTCGATACTGTTGATCATGCACTCCTCCTCCGCATTCTTCACTCCTTAGGAATCCGCAACACAGCACTGGACTGGCTCTCTTCTTATCTATCTAACAGATCCTTCAGTGTCTCCTCTGCCACCTCTTCATCCTCCCCCATCCAACTCTCTGTTGGGGTTCCTCAAGGTTCTGTTCTAGGACCGCTTCTGTTTTCTCTTTACACAATAACCCTTGGCGATCTTATTAACTCATTTGGTCTCAAATATCACCTCTATGCAGATGACACCCAGATTTACTTATCTGTACCTCAACTCACTTCTGATATCCAGGCTAAAGTCACAGATTGCCTCTCTGCTATCTCAGACTGGATGGCTCATAGACACCTCAAACTCAATATGTCCAAAACTGAACTGCTCCTCATTCCACCTAGACCTGGCCCTGTAGCGCCCTTCCAGGTGACTGTAAATGGCACTACCATAAATCCAGTATCAGAAGCACGGTGTCTAGGGGTGATAATTGACAACTCTCTCTCATTTTCCTCTCATATTAATGCCATTACTAAATCCTGTCGCTTTCTTTTGCGTAACATTGCAAAAATCCGTCCCTTCCTCTGTTCCTCCACAGCCAAAATTCTTATACATGCAATCATCCTCTCCCGCATGGACTATTGCAACATTCTTCTGTCTGGCATTCCTGCTTCCCATCTCCAACCACTTCAATCTATACAGAATGCGGCAGCACGAATTACTCTTCTGTCACCTAGGTTTGTCCCTGCCCCACTCCTCCTCAAAACTCTCCATTGGCTGCCTATCAAACTCCGGATATCATACAAAATCTTACTTCTCTCTTTCAAGACACTTCTCTCCTTTACTCCTTCTTACATTTCCACTCTCATCTCCCGTTATACCCCATCCCGACACTTACGGTCAGCCAATGACTGTCTTCTCTCAGCTCCTTTTGTCTCTACAGCCCTGTCACGGATCAAACCTTTTTCTCTCATTGCTCCGTATCTATGGAATGCTCTACCATCCAACCTACGCCACTGCACCTCTCTGACAACCTTCAAATCTCACTTGAAAATGCACCTCTTGGATAAAATCTCAACATGCTAGAAGGCACTGATGTTGTACAATGAATGTTCTTATAAATTATTTACATTACTGATGTCCTCTATTATCATGAAAACTAGCACTGTATTCAGCACTTGACCCTAATGTACTCTGTATGTCTCCCATTACCACTTTAGATTGTAAGCTTTCGGGCAGGGACCTCGCACCCAATGTTTCACTCTACAAAAAGCACCTGTAACCCTGTATTGTTTAAATTCTGAGATTGTAAAGCGCTGCGTACACTTGTGGCGCTATATAAATAAACATATTCATTCATTCAACTAAGAAAAACTGACAAGGGAGTTTGAGCTGAATCATTGACACTTATAGTTCTGCTCGTACTATGTTTGAATATCCAACTATACAGTTGCTGTAACAATACATGACTGTACTGTATTATCTTAATGAATGTAACAGGTTTGAACCAACAGTCAATAAAAAGATTTTTCAAAAAGCTTGGCCGAAATTAGATCATGCAACAGGACAATGATCCCAAGCACACCAGCATATCTACAACAGAATAGCTGAAAAAGAAAATAATCAAGGTGTTGCAATGGCCCATTCAAAGTCCAGACCTCAACCTGATTGAGATGCTGTGGCAGGACCTTAAGAGAGCTGTGCAAATGCCCGCAAACCTTAATGAACTGAAGCAACATTGTAAAGAAGAGTGGGCCAAAATTCCTCCACAACGATGCGAGAGACTGATAAAATCATACAGAAAAAAATTACTTTATTTTTTAGTTAGTTGTTGCTGCTAAAGGTGGTTCTACAAGCTATTGAATCACAAGGTGTACTTAGTTTTTCACACACGGCTTCTCCATTTTTGCTTTACTTTTGTCAAATAAATCATGACTTGGTGTAATATGTCATCTGTTGTTCATCTGCGGTTGTTTTTACCTCATTTTTAGACCTGCTAACGAACAGATAATTGTTATTATGCCCTGATATGCAAAACCATACAATTCAAAGAGGGTGTGCTTTCTTTTTCACATGACTGTACATCATCATCGTTGCGCACTACTTCTTCCCCACTACTTTTATATTCCTCTAGGTTCTTTTGAAATCTCAAACAATTTGTTTTTACTTCTCCCCTTTGAGGAATGTTCACATGGTTCGCTACTACTTTCAGGACAGATGTTTGTGTGCTTGATTGTCTCACTGTCAGATTCCTCAGCTGGTTGAGCTGCTATACCTTCTTCTGCCAGCAAACAATTAGGTTAGCTAAAACTGAATATGAGAAAAGTATTGCAAGAGAGAGCAAGAAAAATCCTAAACAATTCTACAAATATATAAATGGTAAAAACATTAAGGCTTATACTGGTTCTCTTAAACCTGAGACAGGTGCTATTTATAAACTACAGAAACTTTATATATACAGCGTTAATCAAAACGTGCCTTCCTTACAGCTCTAGGTTTCATTTAACTCTAATTGCTACTTTTTGATAAGAAAAATTCCTACCTGTTCAAAACATTTTAAAGACATTTTCAATTCACTCCATTTTTATAAATCTCCCCCTTAGTTCAGTAATAGCAAGACCCACTTGGAGTGCAACTGGAAATGGCTTTGGATCAACAGGGTTGATTTAGCATGTACTGGATGCATGTATTTTTTCAACCACAACAACTATGTTACAATGATATATATATTAACATTAAAGGGATAGTAATACTTAAAAATTACTAATCCCAATATTGTAGTAATAAAAAAAAGAAATTATTTGCCCCCAGTGACATCTCTCAAACTTTTATGGTTTCAGAGATATTCACTTGCAAAGTTCCCCCCTCCCTCCCCTTTTCCTGAAGTCAGCTTTGTAGCAGACTGCAGGGGAAGCCTGTCTTACGATCATCCTGTGGCTCTGCAGCACACGTAGAAGGCCTTTTAAGTGAATGATTTATTTTTTATTAACACGATCTTGGCTCTTCTGGGGAACTTTGCGAGTGAATATCTCTCAAACCATAAGGGTTTGAGAGATGTCACTGGGAGCAAATAATTTCATTTTTTTATTACTACAATATTGGGATTAGTAATTTTTAAGCACTACTATACCTTTAAAGAGCCACAGTCTACTTTGAAGCTGCATGTTGCACAATGGCCCTTATACTAGTTTGGTGCCATATTCACATGTCTATAGGGTAAATATTCCCAAGATCATTTTCCTAATTTTTTCAAGTAAGTATTATGCTAATACATATCTCTTGATATTTTATATTTCATTGGAAGTATATAAACTTTGGATTACAGATTTGGTGTTCCATAATATATGATTGTACAGTGCCTCTCAAACAGAGGGATTTCTAGATTTCCAAAGGTTCTGGTTCTTGTGAAAACCTTATGCATTACTAGTACAAAGTAAATCTCAATTGTACCATTACTAAAAGGGGAATTACCATTATTATTTGCCCTAAGCTGACAAGAAGACACAGGGCTTTATGCATGTGACACTGGAGCTTTACTAAACTAAACTAGTAACTGGCATTACTTCTAGTGTTGACGCCATACAAGGCATACCAACGCCTAGATGCACTAAAATTCAAAGAGGGCTAAAATGTCAATTTCCCGTCAGAGCAGTGTTGTAGGCACATCGGCAGTATTCACTAAAGTGCCTATGACATTACATCACCAGCACTCTGACAAAAAGATGCCCACATCAATATCAGTTGGACAGGATTACAAATTTTCATTCATCATATTGACAATGGCCTATTTCCATATGGAAATTAGGCATAACGAGACACTTTCGTATGCAAGGGGGTGTGTTGATATGTTAATGTGACACTTCAACACATTCACTAAACTTTATAGCAGCCTCTGCTGTCAGAGTTCACAGTCTCAACTTCACCTACCTGAGGTTCTCGAAGTTGGGATATCCCTGTACTTTCCTATGCAGTAACAGCAGGGAGGGCTGTGACCTGTTTCGGTGTAGAAGGGATTTCCTCCCTTCACACATCACCGATGCTACGACAGTTCTGAAGTTGAACAGCATTCCCTCTCTACTTCCCTACTTGGCCAGTAGGGGAATAAAAAGAAGGCTTTAAGCACCATGGACAGCATTGAGTGCCATAAGGATGTGCATTGCTAACCCCTATGGCCCTCAAAGGGTTAATAAACAAATATAGTACACCAAGCACTACACAATTATCACCTAACCTATGTATCATATATTACACATGTTGGGCACTCACAGGGGAACAAGACTGGGGGTCACACTGCATCTATGGGGATTTGTGACTACCACTTACCCCCCAAGTCTTGTTTCCTTGCCCAGTAGTAACCATAGAACACCATATACACTGCTTTCCCCCCATGCTTTTTCCCTTGACCAATAGTAACCACAGATCCCCATGTACACTGTCTGACCTTCTTCAGCCTTTTCCCCTTGCCAACTGCTAGCCACAAATCCCCATGGCCACTGCCTGGGCAAGGGAAAAAGGCTGGGGATGGGGTGTCAGGCAATGTTTTTGGGGCTAACACACAAAGGTGTTGTTCCCCACATTATAGAAATCAACATATTACCCCCCAGTTAGTAATTTGACATATATTGCTCCCATTCGACATACTAACTTAATTAATCACACTAACCTTTATTCAACAGAAACTTCGACATTTAACCCTTTGAGTACTAGAGAAGTAGCAACACATTGCTTTGCAATGCGTTTTGCTACCCCCTGGTACTCAAAGACTTAATAGGCAAGTTATGCAGATGCATACCTTGCCTGTATGTGTATGTTTATGTTATGTTACATTGTATCAAAACAAATATAGTTCAGACCTCAAGGGGGGCACTGGAACCCCTCCTGACACCCCCCCTAGCATGGATCACCTATCCAGTAGGATATATGATCCATGCGGGTGACAATTGCCTGCATTTTTAATTAAGCGCATATAACCTATGTTACACATAGGTTATATGCACTTTATTTTAATATACATTCATTTAATTCAGATCTCGAAGGGGGGCATCAGGGCCCCTATTAATATCCCCTCTAGCATGGATCACCTATCCAGTAGGATAGGCGATCCATGGGGCGACAAGGAAGGCATTTGCTGCCTTCCTTTCTTTCTACTGTAGCAGATGTATAAGCTGGCTTCAGTAGAAGTGCTTGTAGTGAACCCTGTCACCGGGTTCAATCATGAGAAGCAAAGCGCTGTGCTTTTATGAATGAATTATTCACCAAGTCATTCAAAAATGTATACAGAGGTTGCAATAGGGAAGTAGAGAGAAAATGCTGTTCAACTTCAGAATTATCATAGTGTGGGAGATGTGTGAAGGGAGGACATTCCTTCCACATTGACAGCACTTTGACAATCCTGTGTGTTAATAGGGACATTCTGTACCCCTCCCCTTGTATCAGCCAATTTTAGTGAACATGTCGATGTGTGCATAGATCGAAATTTCAAAGTGTTTCGAATACACATCGACAAGATCATATCCACACAGCATTGACCTTTAGTGAATCTAAGCCCAAGTGTCCGTGATTGACATGAAGTATGGCGAAAATATGTGAGAGAGAAAGGAAGAGAGTGTGTGGGAGAAATGGTAAGATTGAGATTGAGAATGAAGTGACAGAGAAGGAGAGAAAAAATGAGGAAGCATGAGAGAGGGGATTAGTTGTCCAGCAGTCTGGTTTACAAAGCTCCCAATGAAACTCTCTTACCTTGTTCAGATGAATGACTTTTGGCTTTTGAAGGAAACTAGATTGCTTTTTTAATTTTCTGTTCATCCAGATTAAAAATGTACATCATCATTTTCCCTTCTCATAACCTGTAGTTTTAGTATGTAAAACTTGTTTATGAACAGAATAAACACTGGCTTGTGTTATATGTGTTGTCAGGTTGGTACATTTGACTATAATGAGTATAATTTCCTGTTTGTAACATTAGAACAATATATTTAAAAATATCACAATGTGCACTGAGCACTTCAAGTAATATACAAACCAAATGCAATAATAATACAAAATAACATTGTATGATTTTTTAAATACCTCAGTATTAGTTGTGTTAATAAAATTGTGTTAATTAATTAACAATTTAATTTTACAAAGGTGTTTTTTGATGAAAATTAAACAAATATAAATTAGGTTAAAAATCTGATGAGACATGCTCAGATCTATGTGTTTAAAGGGATAGTAATGTTTCATAATAAAAGCAGCTCTAATGAATCATCATAGTATTTGGAATTTGGAGGGTGATATTTCAATTTTGTCAGAGTTGTAGTTCAAGAGTAATTCAATGACAAAGTATCCCCCTCCTGCCCCTTTTACTGATGTAACACTGCTCAGTCAGAGCAGAAGTGGGATGCCCAAGTAGATTGCAGAGAAGAACAATCTTCAATTAAGATAAGGAAAAAACCTGAAAAACTTGTCAAGGGAGGCAGGGCTTTCATTGTTCATAGGAAGAAGATTGTCCCCTGCTGTTATCTGTCTGTTCTATGGACTGCATTCCACATCTGAGAAGAGATGGCTTACACTAGGTAAAAGGGGCAGGAGGGGAAACTTTGCTTGTGAATATCTCTCAAGTCATAAAGGTTTGAGAGATAAGACTTATATCATTCTTCATGTTTTTTTAATGCGTACAAAATAAAATAAAGATAAAATGAAGTATTACTATCCCTTTAAGTTGTATTATAGCATGTTTATACACAGCTCCATAAAATCCAACCCTCACATTCTGCAAAATTGAATTAATAGACCAAGATATAAAGCACTTACAAGTTGGTGCTAAAAGTAAAATAGTGCATATTTTATGGCAAAAAGAAATGTTCATCAATTTTGTAATCATAAGGGGGCTACATTTTATGGTTCTTGTCTCAGGTGAGATTACCAACATCTTCATGGAGTTTCCCAAAAAATCTCATTGAGGCATATTGACGTGTATACTATTATGGAACACAGCATGGGCTCAGAAGACCCAAACTTTGATCACCATGAATCCTACACAGGATGTACATCACAAACATAATTACATAATATTATAGAGTTCATTTAATAATACAATGTTTTAACAGCACTGTTCAGATCAGTTGTTGTGCTTTATTTAATGCTATATTAAAACCAATGCTAATAACCCCAAATATTTGCTCTGATTATTGTAAACATGCAGGAAGACATTTGCCTTATATTGTGTAACCAACAGACCTGAACAGTGGCTTCATCCTGCTCCTGCAGCCAAAGATACCATTGTTTCACACAGTTCTTACTGAAACATTTGGGTTTATACATTAAGGGTTGATAAAGAGGTGATAGAGTGGAGATGACTTCTCCAGTGATATCGCTTCTCCATTTCCTATGTTAGTCTATGGAGCCTATGCACTAAGATCTCTCCCACTTGAGAAATCTTAGTGCATTGGCTCCATTGAATAACATAGGAACTGGAGAAGTGAAATCACTGGAGAAGTTATCTCTACTTTTTTCACCTCTTTATCAACCCTTAGTGCATTTCCACCATTGTGATATTTGGCTGGAGCAGAAAGCAGTCAATATTCATTATTGTTGAGTACACTGTGAATGGAGAATATTCCCCTGCATATTTAAATTAAATCTCTGCATAGATTAAATATGGGTGGTGATAAGCACTGGAATTGATGTATTATTAAATTAAAAAATCAGCTGATTTGTCTGGGGAATGTCATAGTGCCATATTATTAAACAATAATCACATTCCAGTTATTGGCAGTTAATATAGAAGCAGGGTGCCATATACTCTTTCTCAGAACTAACACGATAGATATCTATTGTATTCATAACCTTACAGATGTGCATGATTGTGATTGTACATTTTGCCAGAAGTCTTATTTAAAGGCAAACTCAAATGCTGTTCTAGATTTCTTGTTTTAAAGAAATAGCCTCTGGTTTATATCTTTCTTATGTTAGTAATTTTCTTTTTTGTTTGAATGAAAAATGCCAATAAATAAATTAGTCAGATTTTTCAACTTTGAAGGAAAAAAAGAAATTATACATTTTTACTCTTTCTGGTAAGATTTGTTGTATTTCTCTTGTGAGGCTGCCAGGCATTCACTATATTTTCTGTCTCACTATTTATCCTGACAGCCTGTCTGCTTTACTTCATTCTGTTTCTCAACCTATTTGCCTTATGGCCAGCATTGTTTCCTTCCATGTCACTTCAACTTTATTTATATTTACTTCTGTGATTTTTTCAACTTCCACAGACACATTCTCTGATTCTGATATAGTAAAGAAGAATTGGAATAATTCTGGAGCAAAACAATTGAACTATGGGGAACAAATAGAAATTCTAAAAAAAATTACATTGATTTAAATTGGGCTTCTAAATTTCCCCAGTCCACTGCAAAGCAATGCATTGGAGGCTATCCAAGTTAAGATGATGGACCCACAGTGCAGGGAGGGATTACTTGAATCCTGTCTGGAAAATGAGGGCTGCTTGAGTGTGAAGAAATAGGGAAGCTGGACTGGGCACTGACAAACCAAAGCAATGCTTAGTGGGACTTACAGTATTGAAGGTTGAACTGAGGACACTGACTTGACAACAAGAGTACAGGCTTTTTTACTCGAATACTGAGTACAGGTATATAACATCAGTATTTTGGGAATGCAAACAAATAGGTAATGAGCATAGCACACACAGGTATAACAGGTACTCTTGACTGAGCAGGTTGTGGCTTGGACCTATTGTCAAGGCCATGTTTGGATTGTATGTCAAGTGACTTTTATTGTTCTTTTATCTGTTAACTAGTTGAACAGCCCGTTACACGGGCCACAGTGCCACGGCCACCCGGTCGCGGGGCAGTCGCGCGCAGTAGAGACTGCCCGAGCCACGGCTGATACAGAGCTGGGCGCTCCTTCGGAGCGCCCAGCTCTGTATCAGCCACGGCGTGGGCAGTCTCTACTGCGCGTGACTGCAGCATGCACAGCAGTGTCTACTGCGCATGTCGTGGCATTACACACAATTTAGCGAATTATTATATAGGATGTTTTTCATAGGGCTGTATGTTCAAAGGGATAAAGACAAAAAATGTTGTATGAAAGACAAAAATAAGTCATTGTATGCATGAACTACATATTTTCTATAGCGTATACGACAAAAAACTAGTAATGTCCATTGTGTACGACACAGCTCCAGAATTGATGGTGAAAGGGTCAGGGCAAGGGCGTGGCTAAACTATTCTCCAGTGTCGTATAGAGGAAAAGAAAATTTGCTGTAACTAACAACAAAAAAATATTTTACAAAACGCATTTGTGCATTAAGAAAAAAGTGGAGGGAATGTGAAGTTCTGAATGTGAGAATTTATGTCGTTAGTTAAGACATTTTTATCGTTAGTTAAGACATCTTTAAAGACATTTTTGTTGTTAGTTAAGACTTTTTTGTTGTTACATGCGGCAATTTCAGACAAGACAAACGACATATTTCTGATCACAGCCGACACTCTCTGAAAATATTAATGATCGCAATGACACTGTACTTTGAAAAGTCATTACAAATGACGAGCTATTTCGCTACTTCTTTGAACATATTGCCCATAGACATCAAAAGGAGTTTGTGAGATAAAAACAGTGATGACATCTATCACCTGCAATGGAATATAAGCTCATGCTTGGTTGGTAGTTGAAGGATAGCTTTGGTGAGTGTAGGTGATTGACCTTGGGGATATTGGTTATGGATGACTGCAGCTGGGATACAGGGATGGTAGACACGAGGTACTGGAGAACAAACGTGAAAGGAGTACATAATGAGTCATAGAAGAATGAACATACACAGTCTATTGATGTAAGTGAGCCGAGTAAATTGTAGTAGATACAGGGAGTAACTGGCCAGATGACTGTAGAATAGATGGGAGGTACTGAGTGTGATGGATAAAGATGAGTACTAGAATGAGAGTGCAGATTGACCAGCAGTCTTTATCAGGAAGATATTTTAGGACAGGTATTTATTTTGCCATTATACAAATCATTGGTAAGACCTCACCTTGAGTATGCAGTGCAATTTTGGGCACCGGTTCTGAAAAAGGATATACTAGAACTAGAGAGGGTACAGCGGAGAGCAACAAAATTAATTAAGGGAATGGAGGACTTGACATATGAGGAACGACTAAACAAGCTTGGTTTATTTACTCTAGAGAAAAGACGACTAAGAGGAGACCTTATCACATTGTACAAGTATATGAGAGGTCAATACAAGGATCTCTGCAGTGAGCTATTTATTCCAAGGCCTGCTCAGGTGACCAGGGGACACCTCTTGAGATTAGAGGAAAGGAGGTTTAAACTTCAGCAGAGGAAGGGGTTTTTTACGGTAAGGTCTGTCAAATTGTGGAATTCATTGCCCAGGGAGGTAGTTATGGCAGATACAATGGACACATTTAAGAGAAGATTAGATACATTTCTTTCAAAAGGGAACATACAGAGTTATACTGTTTATCAGTAGGCAGATCAGGAAGGTCTGATAAAGACTAATTTAATTGGTAGCAGGAAAGCTATAAAATTCTTAGTTACTGAGGTATGAAGCGAAGGTTGAACTTGATGGACTTGTGTCTTTTTTCAACCTAATTTACTATGTTACTATGTTACTATGTATCACAGTGCCCGTGTATTGCTGGCGACATTTTGACAGTGTTGTTTTCTGATGATTTTTTATTGGCTAGCGTGATATTGCTTCACCCAGTGTTAGCCTTTAAGTACTGAGCCCTGTCATTTCTGCAGGGCCCTTTCGTGGTGTTCCTGTTGCTTAGTGCTTGCTGTGAAATTGTGTGAATCCTGTGTATGACACGGACTGCCTGACTACTCTGCCTGATTACATTCCTGCTCTGTGTACCGACCTGGACTGGCTGGCATTCCTGCTCTGTGTACCGACTCTGCCTGGCTAATGTTCCTGCTCTGTGTATCGACCCAGATTGGCTGAGACTCCTGCTCTGTTTATCTCAGGCCTGGTTCACTACCTCGTCCGATTATCTGGTTGGGGAAACTTTCCGGTGCTCTGTCCAGGTCTCGTTTAAGACCCGATTGGTTGCCTTGATTGCTGCTCTAGCCATTCAGCTACTGTGACCCAATTACGCTATTGTGCCTTGTATCTCCATACCCCAGGGTAGGAGCTATTCCCGATTGCACATTGTACGCTTGGCTTGTTACTGCTCTCCTACTGAGGTTGGTCTCCTGGGCACCTCAGTTTGTCTCTACCACGTGGCAGTTGCCATCAAGCCTGAGCATCCATTTAACCCTTGCGGTCTGGTGCCTTATCCTTGGGTCGCAGTTCCTGCTGGTTCGGATGGGCGTTACACTGTTTCTCCGGTTACAGTGATACTATATTGTCCGGTAGTCCGTTATTCATTCAGGGCCTCGCTCACCCATTGTGGCCAAGTTGTTATTGTATCACTCTCTGCGTAGAGAGTGTTTCTTGGGCCTTCCACTATTAGGGCCTATCAGCCTTCCGGCCTAAAAGCACCTTCCTATTGTTGTCTCGCTGATTCATACGAACTGTAACCTGACCTGTGTCAGTAATATATATTTTGCTCTCAGATATATGTACTGGACCCATGTGGGTTAATGTTTACTCTGTAACCTGTCCTGTGTCAGTATTACGTGTTAACTATTGCTGAACCCGCGAGGGTTACTTTATTCTGTCTGGTTTCAATAAAACTGTGTTTTACCAAACATCCTGCCTCTGAGTGTACTGAAAACCGTTACAACAGGTCCTAGACAGTGCAGTGCTCTTTAGAAGTCTAAAGTCTTCAAGCAGGCAGCTGTCACGGGTACCCAGAGAAGTTCAGGAGTCAGTACAGTTTAGTTAATGCAGTTTATTAACAAATGACATAAAGAGGATATATACAATATATACAATAGGAATAAGCACAGGGTAATAGCCAGCAAGCCTGCTACCTGAAATAATAGGTTGCAATGCTAAACCACTGTGCTGGAGACTAGACTTTAGCCACTGGAAGTCTCAGCTGGAACCAGGAACAGGAACTGGAACAGGAACTCAGGATCTTGATCCAATGAGGAATAAGGTCTGACTCAGCGTGCAGTCAGAAGGAAATATCACTGACTCACACCTGGAGCCAGTAAGGGTGAATACTGACTCACGCCTGCAGTCAGTAGAAATAAGTTGAAAACTGACTCATGCCTGCAGTCAGCTATGCAAGTCTACCAGAGCAACAGTCCCGCACTATATTGGGTGTCTGATCACGGGGAAAAGACAAAAGAATAGTCAGACAGAGCCACAAGTCAGCACCAGAGGGGACAGTCAGACAAGCCGGGTCATACACAGTTCAGGTAGTCAGCCAGAGCCACAGGTCTGCACCAGACTGGATGTCCACTATTAGGGGTAAGGCAAAAGAATAGTCAGACAGAGCCACAGGTCAGCACAAGAATGGATGGAAGACTAGCCAGGTCATACACAGAGCCCAAGGTAACAGAACTGCTATGAACAACAACGCAAGGACAACTGAGTCAGGCCTCAGTCTGCCATTCAAACCCCTCCACAGGAAGTAGGAGGAGCAGCTCAGAGGGAGGATGTTGGTAGGAGGAGACTACAGGAAGTAAACAGATAAAACAGAGGCCTGCAGCATGCTTGAAGCCTTGCGCCTGCAGATGATGCTGAAGTCAAGGTAAGCTGTAACAGCAGCAGACAGTGTGTTGGTCTTTTAAAAAGGCTGAGGTCTTTAGTGGGGGTTAGACAGTGGGGTGGTCTTATAAAAGGCTGAGGTCTAAACAGAAGCAAACAATAGTTTAGCCATGGATGCTGACAAACACAATGAACACACACACACACACACACACACAAAGGCACTGATACACCAAGATGTGCCCAGATGAGGAAGGAAGACTGTAGAAAATAAAACATTCAGAGACAAGGTTTTAACAGAGATCTATATAGAATTCAAATGTTTAAATGCTATTTAAATCAATGGAAATTGTATTTTCCCTGTACAGTGTAGTTGGTTTGTCCCAGAATTGTTCCAGTTCTCAGTACATCAACCACATTATCTCTCTATATTGCTTGCTTAACTCCCATGCTAATTACAAAAAAGTCTTATGCTCTATGAGAATTCATTTATTGTCTTTATTTACAGTGGCCATAAGAAATAAGCTGCCAAATGAGGATTTATTTCTTAGTTTTATTACTTTTCTTTCTTGCTGCCTTATAATAGGAAAACAAAGGGATTTTGACTTGGCTGTATTTTTGCCCTTAAAGAAGATGGCAGATCAATGAATATCCAGACCAATCTAAAATAACTAGACGTCAATGATAATTTTTATACTTTCTGTATTTTTAGAATTCTGAGATACCTATGGAAATAAAATTGAAATTTACAATTTAAGTTACTTTTTTACCACTAATTTTGTCGAGATTCAGAAACATTAAATTAGGAGGAGCTGAATCTTAGTCTAGCAATCAAAAATATTGTTTTTTTTTCTTTCGGGTATTCCTATAAGCTGAAAACAAAAAATGTATACCTTACAGCCAATGTATTTCTTGCTTCCCACCTATGTTTTCGATATCCATGAGAATTAATGTCCCAATACTATAAAATCCCAGAACATCTTGACAATTTGCAAGGTGTAAGTTAGTATATAGAGACTGGAAAGCAGACAGAGAAGAGAGCTGTGAGTAAAAACACATTGCAGTAATGGTATTGTATTTTGCTGCAGTTTAGGGCAGTGTAAATACTGAAGCACTCTGTCCAAAAATGAACAAGCTAAGTTGGAGAACTGCTAACTTACTAAATCTCAAGATCCCAGGGGGAAACATTGTTTTTCCCACATATGGAGAATAGCAGTAGCACAAAAGAGTTACATCTGTGTCAGCCTAACCAAGAGCCTGCTGTTGTGAGTGTGACATTAAGTGTAATTATGTCACACTTATCACTACCACCACCATCAGCATGAGAGGCGGAAGAATCTGGTGGTGGTGATGCTGCTGCTACAGTCAGTGTGAAACCAGGTCCACCATCTACACCTACTACCAGGTGGCACTGGTAGTGAATGGGATACAGATACAGCACATTGAAGACAGCTTTATTAGCTCAGACCAACCAGGAGTAGAAAGAAAGATAATGGGCATTACCAGCAGTCAATACATTTTGATGTTTGCTGATATAGATCCTGCTGCTAATGTCTCCGCAAGATAAGGCTAGTGTGACACCACCATGTAGAAGTGGTAGTAGCAGTAGTGAGATCGTCATCTATGCCTTAGACCATGTTGATGGAAATACCAGAAATATCAGTAATTTTGGGCAAGTGTTAGTGAATCCTTGTAGTATCAGTGCTGAGACAGCATCAGAAGTCCCAGATGCCATTTTATTTGTATCTGGGAAGAAGGTGCGCAGTCTATACCCATTCCTAAATTCATTAATGTGTGAATACTATTCATTAGGGGGAGGGTGCAATCATCCCAAACTGCAATGTGCAGATTATGTGACAATGTTGTGAAGGGGAAAGGAGTCAAACTTTTGCACATCTGACCTAATAAAAGACATGCAACTTCACCACCCTAAGGTGCTTGTGGACAGTGGTGCTACTACCCCATGCCCTATGTTCTTCCTAAATGTCAAGAACAACATGGAACAAAAATTGCACAAAACAGACATAAGGCAACATACCAACAGCACAAATCACTGGCATTTTTACCAGTGTCATCATGTAGTGGTAGGGTCTGAGGACAGTATACTTCTAATATCGCATTTGTTCCCCCTGGGCCTTCTGGGTCCTACTAATCCCTGGCATTGTCACTGACAATTTTGCCAACAGAAATACAAGCAGACAGAATTTCTGTAGGTGGAAGGATTGGGTACTATGTCTACATAGTACATTGCTAGCATATAAGACCCAGTATACACATACAATATGTGTATACTGGGTGGTACAATGACTACACATGGAAATATGGTGGATACTAATAGTATGCAAGGAAAATGTGAACATCTGCAGACTGTACTTCTTTCAGTATATCCCAGGTTCATACTGGGGAGATCAAATCATTTTTATTTAGCAAACTAATGAAGTGAAGTGGTAATTACCCACTTGCCCACACCACCATTAAGTGTCAATTGTTCTTCTTTGTAGGATGGACAAGGCACAACCGATTTTGATTTAACATTGTCAGCATGCTTAATTAGAGAAGATATGCCAAGGTGTTTGATTCCAGTACCTCCCACATTTCACAGCCTTTTCAATGTGCACAATTGTACTTGTTGGTAACTGCACAATCTCTCCCTGCTCCCAAGGAAATGTACTCCAATACACATGGTTTTACAGAAGGTGATGGAGGAGGGGAAAGACTATGGTGAATGTATGCATTCTCCCCGGACACTTGTGAAGTGGTGGATAATTGTTGAGATTCTGTTGCTGCCACTGGTACTGCTGTTACAGCTGCTAGTAGTACTATAATCATAATGACCACCTGTCACATGTCACCTCTGGTACTGTTGCTTCCACCGCCACAGTCTGTGGGGATGATGATCCCAGTTCCACTTCCACCATTATTACTACTATCCGTGTGTGTTGGAGTATTTTCCTTGGATGCAGGGAGGGGCTGTGCAGTTACCAATAACTGCAGTGTGCACAGAATCATGTAAAAAGGGGGAAGTACTGGGATCATAGCAGCCTAATCTTGTGACACTTAATGTTCACATTATCCAACAGCATCATGAATTAAGTTAGCAAATAATGTCGGGGTGGCATAATGTTCAAGCCATGCCATGGCCGGCCTTGTCTTAGGCAAGGCTTGCTAGTAATACATTTCTTTTCTAGGCTTGCCTTTATGTAATCATACAATGTTTTAAGTCTTTTATTGTGAAATTCTCTCTTTTTTTTTAATAAATGCTTACTTTGCTGTTGTAAGCTATGCTAACAACATTTAGAAAAGTCTTACTTTTGTTTTAATGATGTTTACAATGGCTAAGCAATGTATAATCTGCTGTTAAAATTTATGTATGGTTTACTTATCCTGTAAGCCAGCAATAAAAAAGATTTGAATGGCCTGCTGGCTAATATTAGTGATGGGTAAAACGAAATAGGCAAAAAACAGCATGTGCCGCTGAGATGGGAAATTTGCTGTGAAAAATTTAAATTTTTTATCAATGAATTATATTGTAGTCAATGGGAGAGTTATATTTTCAATATAGTGGCAGTCAGCAGCTCTTACTTCTGTTGTATTAGGACCTAACGTGCAAAGAATCTTATTAACCCATCAGGTGCTAAAATATATAAATGAGTATATTCACATCCAGATCGGCAAATCATGCAGTGATGAGCCAAGCAATGTGGGTGTGCTCTTCAAACACTCGCAGGTTAAGCACATAAAAATAATTTGTATAATTTGTATATGCCTGTTTCCTTTATTGTGTTTTTGATCTTGTGGTTAAATGGTAAAGTTGTGGGACTATTGGCTGTGGGAGGCAACCGGACAGTGCGATATACGTTTGCGGATGCCCCCTTAAATAAGGAATATTTTGATACATTGGTGAGGCAGTTATGCTCACGTTTGCTGCACTTGTCGTGGGTGGGTGATCCACTGTTTGTAGCCTTTCAGTTCTTTACCATTTCACCATCTATATTTATATATATTTTTCATAAGTTACCATGTTTAGAGTCTGTTATAAGATTTGTTCTTCTACTGCAATCTAATTTTTTTTTTGGTCCTTAGCTGTTATATTTAATAGAATAGATTTTTTATTGAAATTGTTATATTGTAATTATTACAACTTGTGTGACGCTATCAAGGAAGAGCCGACAGTCGGCGAGCTGCCTGGTGATCTGGAGGAGTTGATCTCAGTCACCATCTTGCTAGATACCAGAATTCGTGAGAGACCCTCATTCAAGGAACACATGCGCAGAAGGAGGGGCCTTTGCTTATACTGTGGTGAGCCAGGTCATATGTTGCGTTCTTGTCCCGTCCGGCCGGGAAATGCTCTCACCTAGGGTCATGTAGGGGACAGACCCTGGGTGGAGTTACACAGTCCCCAGAAACTTTTCAAGACAAACCTACTCTTGAGGTAGTGCTATCTTGGGTCGAGTCATTGGTGGTTGCTCCTGCTCTACTGGACACCAGGGCCGCAGAGTTTTTTATTGATGAGGACTTAGCACCAAGCACTCTATCCCTCTGCTGCCTCACTCCGCTCCATTGACTATTGAAGCCATTGATGGCAAACCCCTACAGGCATCACATGTTTCTCATTAGACTCATCCCTTTTCTCTAATGGTAGGGGCACTCCATTTGGAGACACAACAGTTTCAACTCATTCATTCTACTGACTATGCTATCATTCTGGGTTTTCCATGGTTGCAGACTCACAACCCAAGAATTGATTGGCAGACTTACAATATTCTGTCATGGTCCTCCCAGTGTAGTAAGTCTTGCCTCCAGCAGCCTACAAGAATATTGTGTACCTCTGCCTCCTAACCTGCTGAATACCAGTCCTACAAAAGGTATTTAATAAGGTCAGTACATTACCACCACATAGGCCTTATGATTGCATTGTTGATCTAGTACCAGGGGCCAGACCTCCTAGGGGTCAAGTGTACCCCTTGTCGGTGGAGGAGAACAAGGCCATGGAGGATTATGTGGCTGATGCCTTATCCAGGGGCATTATCCAGAAATCTTCCTCTCCTGTGGACGCAGGCTTCTTTTTTGTAAAGAAGAAGGATGGGGAACTAAGGCCATGCATCGATTTAGTGTGTGGATATATTTTCTAAGATGGCCCATTTTGTGTCGCTTAACGGACTCCCCTCCTCTAAAGAGTTGGCTGAAATCTTTTTCAAGAAGGTTGTTTGTCTCCATGGTAAAAACAAGGTGGTAGTTCCAGATCATGGGAGCCAGTTTGTATCACATTTTTGGAGAGTCTTTTGCGGACAGATGGGTAATCAGCTCTCGTTCTCCTTGTCCTACCATCCTCAGTCTAACGGCGCTGCAGAAAGGTCTAATCAAGCATTGGAACAGTTCCTCCGTTGCTTTATTTCGGACCACCATGATAATTGTGCGAACCTGTTACAGTGGGCCGAGCTTGCCAGAAACAGTGCTGTCAATTCCTCCTCTCGGAATTCCCCTTTTCTGATTAATTATGGGTTCCAACCTTTGCTTCTGCTGGAGTCTTTCGAGGCTCAGAATATTCCTGCTCTGGAGGAGCACTTGAGGGCACTCCGCTCCATACGGGTACGGGTTCAGAGAACCCTGGAAAGGTCTATGTTATGCTACAAGAGACAAGCAGACCATAGACATTTACCTGTTCCAGTTTTCCAGGTGGGAAAAAGAGTATGACTGTCTTTGCACAATCTCCATCTCCAGGTGCCTTATAAAAAGTTGAATCCTCGATTTGTTGGCCACTTTTGGGTTCTCTGTAGTGTCAACCCTGTGGCTTATGCCCTTGACCTTCCTGCCAGTATGCGTATTTCCAATGTGTTTCATGTGTCCCTGCTCAAACCACTTATTTGCAACCATTACACTTCTGCCACTGTTTGTCCTAGGCCTGTCAGAGTGGAAGATCATGAGGAATATGAGGTACAAAATATTTTGGACTGATGTACTGTCAGAGGTCAGATACAATATCTGGTAGATTGGAAAGGCTATGGTCCAAAAAGGATATACATGTTCCTGAACTCATTTGAAGTTTCCATTCCCGCTTCCTTGCTGGGACTCACCCTACTACTCAGGAAGAGGTCATTAAGGGGGAGTACTGTCACAGTATCCGTAGGCAGCTTAGTGCTCCTGTGCTTCCTTCCTCTGCTGTGCTATCGGCCTGCATGGACACTGGCTACTTCCCTTGGCCTAGGAGTCATTGCCCTTATGTGGTGTTTCTGCTAGTAGCTCTTGTGTTCTCGTTGTGACCCATGCCTGACCTCAAAATCCACTCTGCGTATGACCCCAGCTTGTCTGACTACCCACATCGGTTCTGACCTGTGACTCTGGCTGACTACTCGCTTCGTGCATTACCCAGCTTGCCTGACCATTCTCATCTGTGTACCTGTGGCTCTGGCTTGCTCTTGCTCCCTGTTGCCGGTTATCTATATCTTGGTTGGAGACTCAAGCTACCTCAATAGCTTGGTTCTATCGGTGCTAGAACCGTGACACCTTCGTTTGGTAAATTAAGCATAATTGCAGTTGAATGCTAAAATATATATATATATATATATATATATATATATATATATATATATATATATATATATATTGAATGCTAAAATATATATATATATATATATAATATAACCCAGTGCGTATCCAAAATAATACAATAATACAATCAAGAAAATTCAAAGTGAAAGGGTCTCTATATATAATGAACTGTATATGTTATCACCATCTATATTATAATATTATTGATTTATATCCTTTCAATACTAGTAGTACTTTTGGTTAGTTCACTTCAATATTTATTTATTTTTCAGCCTGACTGATACCAAGATAGAGATTTTTTAGTAATCTTTAGCAACACAGCACTGTTTTCAATACTTATCCTGCGTGATCTCTCAGCTGCTTTTGACAATGTCAATCATGCTCTCCTCCTCCAAATTCTTTACTCCTTATGCATCTGTAACTTAGCTGTGAACTGGATGTCCTGTTATTTAACTAACCAATCCTTCAGTGTCTCCATTGGAGCGGAGGCTTATCTTGCCGTGGCAGACAAGGATTGTACAAACTATGAGCGAGTTAAAGAGAAGCTGTTAACTCGCTTTGTCATCACCCCAGAAGCCCAGCACGTTAAGTTTTGGAGCTTATGAAACACAGAGCGCAACACCCATGCAGAGTGGGGGCACCAGATGCAGAGAGCCATGAAAAATTGGATAACCAGATGCCAGGCCACCTCCATGCATGAGGTGGTCCAGCTGTTCCTGTTGGAACAAATTTATAATTTCACCAGACCGGAGGTTCGGGACTGGGTCTGAGATCGTGGACTCTCGCAAAAGCTACCAGCCTGGCAGATGAGTACCAAGTTTCCTGGTGAGCTAACACAGTCGCTTCCCTCCCTGTGCCAAGGGTTATTTCTGCTACCGCCCAACCCATGGTGCTGCCGGGAGAGGCTGAAAGATATTCTCGGGCCCCTGACTCCCTCAGATGCTTCATCTGTAATCAGACCAGGCACCTAAAGATTCACTGTCCACAGTACCCGAGTCGCATGGCCGCAATCTGCGGTGCTTCTACCCCTCCGGCATGTTACATAAAGCCAACCAGTTCAAGCAGCTGCAGGCGACAACAGACAACACCATTGACAGACTGTGTGGATTAATGGACATGCCTCCCAAGGTCTCCGTGACTCTGGAGCCACTCAGAACCTAATCTGAAATCCGACACCGCCTGACCCAGAGCTTCTTCTGGCCGGGTATTTCGGGGGGGCTTGTATCACGGTTCCCATGATCTTGCTGTCACTCTCTGCTGTGGTGCGCTCCCATTGGCAGAGCTTGTTTAGCCTGCCCAGTGTGGCCTTCTTTTACCGGGCCTCTGGCACCTGTCAGGTGCCCTTTCGTGGTGTTCCCGTATCAGTGCTTCCATTGCTGTGTTCCTGCATTCCTGTGTACCGATTTGGCCCGTCTGACTATTCTTGTTGGTTCCTGCTTCGTGATTGACCCGGCTTGGCTGACGTTCCTGCTCCGTGATTGACCCGGTTTGGCTGACGTTCCTGCTCCGTGATTGACCTGGCTTGGCTGACGTTCCTGCTCCGTGACCTGATTCCGGTTATCCTGTCGTCCTGAGAGTGTTCCTACGAAGATCCTGATTCTATGTCGCCTGGCAACATTTTGAACTGTAGAGTACAGTGCTGTGCAGACTGATCATCCAGTTAACCCTTTCAGAGCTTGTTGCCTCCGATACTGAGCCTGTCTCTTAACACTTGCTGAGCACTGTTGCCTCCGTTACTGAGCCTGCCCGTTAACACTTGCAGAGCTTGTTGCCTCCATTACCGAGCCTTCCGTTACACTTGCAGAGCATTTGTGGCCTCTATTAACTGTGCTTCCACTTAACACCTTACTTGCACAGTATAGCAGTTGTCGCACCGAGTGGTGCTATTGGTCAATTCCATTCAGCTCTTGCAGTGTTGTTACTTCGCTACCGCACCGGAAGGGTGCTATTGGCTCTGGTTCCATTCAGCTCTTGCAGTGTTTGTGACTCCATTACTGCACCCGAAGGGTGCTATTGGCTCTGGTTCCATTCAGCTCTTGCAGTGTTTGTGACTCTGTTACCGCACCGGAAGGGTGCTATTGGCTCTGGTCCCATTCAGTTCTCGTAGTGTTTGTGACTCCGTTACTGCACCGGAAGGGTGCTTTTGGCTCTAGTTTCATTCAGCTCTTGCAGAAGTGTTGGGTATCTCGCTTATCGCCTGTCCTTGGAGTGTATCAGTTCTACCTCACTGTTAAGGTGCTTTCCCACCTCACACCATAGTCTCTTGCTGCTCTTACCATCTACTGGGCATAGTCTAAACTCACCACAACAGAGACTTGATTACTTACATTGGACTTTAACCCTTGTGCCACTACTGTTTCTTATTTTTGTGACAGTATTGCACCTACTCTATATTGTGTCTGTGAGGGCATCCATTATCTATATCCATTTACCTGTCACTGCCTATTTTAGCCCATAGTGGGCAGTGTTCCTTGTTTTTCTCAATAAAACTGTGTTTTATTCTAACCTCTGGTCTGAGTGTCTTACAAAACCGTTACAGCTTGCGAGACTACTGTCAGACCTGTGAGGTGTGTCAGCGAGTAGGTAAGAAGGGAAACTGCTCCAAAGCCCCTCTGAGACCACTGCACATTGTCAGGGAGCCCTTTAGCCGAGTAGTGATAGACATCATTGACCCTTGGCTCGACCTAGCCCACGGCAAAGAAGTATATCTTAACCGTGATGTACCATGTGACCCGGTACCCCGAGGCTGTAGCCCTGGGGGACATCTCGGTAGACACTGTAGCCAAGACTCTGCTCTGAATATTCACCAGAGTGGGCTTCCCACAGGAACTTCTATCTGACCAGGGGTCCCAATTTACTGCCGAGGTCACGCACCAGCTGTGGCACCTGTGCAGAATTAAACCACTGCACAGTTCCCAGTACCACTGGCAGACCAACAGGCTTTGTGAGCGATTCAATGGCATCCTGAAGCAACTGCTTCAGCCCTTTGTCATGACCTATAAGGATTGAGAACATCATTTGCCCCATCTGTTATTTGCCTATAGAGAGGTACCCCAGGAGACTACTGGCTTTTCCCCCTTTTAATTACTATGTGGGAGGAAGGTAAAGGGGCTCCTAGATCTGCTCTGGGAACACTGGGAAGGAGCACTGGCTACCGACGACATGTCGGTGGTAGCCTATGTTAGTTCAGGGACCGGCTGCAAAAGTACACGGCTCTAGTGCAGGATCACCTCAAGGATGCCAAGGGGAAACAAAAGAGGTGGTATGACCAGACAGCTAGGTACCACACCTCCCTGTTAGGTCAGAAAGTTCTAAAGCTGAAACCGGTCAAACAGGAAAGCTTCAGGCAGCCCGGTAGGGACCCTATAAGATAGTGGAGCAGCTCTGCAATACCACCTACATAGTGGCCCTCTGTTCTAATGAACGGATCTGATCATGTAAATATGCTCAAGCCGTACCAGGAAAGGGAGGAGGCGGTAGCCACAATTTGCTCCCCAGATTTAGGAGACTGGGCGAATCTCCCTTTGCCGGGACTGCCAGGGGAGCAGGGGGCCAAATCAGGAGTAGAGAAAGTCAGGCTGGGGGAAGGTTTAGACTCACAGGCCCATGAACAGTTCCGGCAGGTGCTGGAGGAGCACCAGACTATGTTCTTGTCTCATTCCGGCTACACTGCCCTAGTGGTGCACTGGGTTGACACGCAGGAACAAACCTCCTTGAGGCAACCAGCCTACCAGATCCCGGACTCTGTCCGAGAAGGGATGTACTGAGAGATCCGTGACATATTAGACCTCAGAGTCATAGAACCCTCAATCAGCCCCTGTTCTTCTCCTGTTGTTCTGGTCCCCAAGAAAGATGGCACAATCCAGTTTTGTGTTGACTACAGGCACCTTAATGACCGGACGGTCACAGACACCTACCCCATGCCCAGGGTGGACAACCTGCTAGATAAGATTGCTGGAGGACAGTTCCTTACTACCATAGACCTTTGTAAGGGCTACTGGCAGATTCCGCTGGATGCCAAGGCAGTGCCAAAATCCACTTTCATCACCCCTTATGGCCTTATCAGTTCAGGTTCATGTCATTCGGGATAAAGAATACGCGGGCCACCTTCCAGCAGATGATAGACTGTCTTCTGGATGGGCTGCAGGAGTATGCCTGCACCTATCTGGATGACATAGCCATCCATAGAGCCTCCTGGGAAGAACACTTCCAACATATCAGAATTGTACTAGACCGTACAATTGGCTAGACGGTTAAGCCAAACAAATATCACATCAGATGTCAGAGGTGCAGTACTTGGGTCACCGGGTGGACTGTGGGAGACAGAGACCCAAGCCTCTCACAAACACTGACTGACATGTTGCAGGAACCTGACAGCCCATTTATACTATGAAGGGAAACTTGTCACTTGGTTGGGAGAAATTCAGTTTTCCCATTGATTTCAATGCAATGAGCTAGGTGAAAAAATAAAAAAACTGTAACTTTTCATGAAAAATGTGCTACTTGGCAAGAAGTATCACATCTCTCCAATTTCTCTTTTAAGGCAAAACGTGTCCCCTATTCCTATTTACCAGCTCTTACCTCAGAGAAGTCTGGGCTGATTCAGGATACATAAGGAGAGATGGTGCACTATTTATCCCTCCTTTTAACCTGCCAGATTGTCCACATTCTAATTTTGGGGAATTTTTGTATGTATTGATGTTTAATACTTACACTGCTAAATAAATTGCCTCATTTATAAACCTGCAATATAAACTGTTTTATTTAGATTTGTTCTATACTTTTTAAAAGTGCCTCATAATTTCCTGGGTTTTACTCAATGTAACTGTTTTGTCATAGTTAGTTTATAGAATAAATAGGTAGTTTATAAAATAACTAGTTAAGTGTGTAATAGGGCATTTTATACTTTAAAGGGATATAATACTTAAAATGTAAAAAAAATATGTTATAGGGTTTAACCCCCTGAGTAAAACAAGAGTACTCCCACTGCTGAGAGGTGTTTTATTCAAAAGTTATTAATTTTCAAAGTTGAATTTTTTAGGTGCAATATCACAGTGGCCTGAAATTGTACAGTGGCGCTGTTGCTACACGATCCTATGGACAACTCTGGTCAGTTGACCATAAATCTCCATAGGATGGTGTAGCAACAGCGCCACTGTACAATTTCAGGCCACTGTGATATTGCACCTAAAAAATTCAACTTTGAAAATTAATAACTTTTGAATGAAAGACCTCTCAGCAGTGGGAGTACTCTTGTTTTACTCAGGGGGATAAACCCTACAACATATTTTTTTTTACATTTTAAGTATTACTATCCCTTTAACAGCTTTTTATGTGTTATATAATAAATTGCTGTTTTATGAGGTAACACTAACTAAATAACGTGTGTAAGTGCTGTGGCTATTTTAAACTTTAACTGATTTGTAATAGATATTTTAAAAAAGTGTTATTTTCTTTTCATTTCTCACTTTGATTGAAATGGACAGTTATTTCATAATATAACACCTGTATACATACTAAATATAAACACATATATTTCTAAGTTTTGTCATTTTTTTTTGTTTAATTCTCTCAAGATTCTCTATTATTTATTATTTTTTTTTTTTTTTAAAGACCCCATCCAGATCTTATCAATCTGAATACTGTGGAATAAAGTTATCTCCCTGGAATATAGTTAACATATTTTTATCTTAAATACAAACAAAAGTATTTTCAAAATGATTAACCCATGTACCCGTAACATATAGGCAGAGTTTAGTTAACTTCAAAACAAGATAAACTGCTCATAGAGTGACAGGTCCATTTTAGTAAATATATAAGTTCATTTAATGTATCGCTAGAGCATGATAAGGGTCCGGCATAATTCAATGTATTTACTTAACTATAGGAAATTGTTATATATATGCAATTTACCCACAATCACATAAGAATAGCTGTGAAAAAATTCCCAGCTGTATTGGAAAAACATTATTGTTCATGAATCCGTGGGAAAGCACATTTTAAAGTTGCTCAGGACATGCAGATAAATTCATGTGTGTGTTTTTCTGTGCAGTAAATAGAATGTCCATATATTTGAACACAAATGTACATTTATTAAGTATTTCTGTTCTTGTGAATGCTCTTGCAGATCTGAGCCCTATTGTCATATAAAGGTTAACGCTCTGAGTGCTGAAAGTGTAACAAAGGCATTGTCCTCTGGCACACAAAGGATTGATACAAGGTAAATAAGCAAGATACAAACATGGTTTGGCATCAGTTATAAAATGTAATATATGCATTGAATAGATCTTTTTGACCACATAGTTGTCTCTCTTTCTAATATTAATATTTACATTTTAGCAATTTGCTTTTTAACCCTTTGAGTGCCAGAAAGGTGCGCAAGGCATTGCTTTGCAATACATTGCATACCCCTCTGGCATTCAAAGGGTTAAGGTACAGCATATAATTGTAGACTTTTCAATACTCCCAATGGTATATATAATAATGCCACAAAGAGAGGAAGACAGGACGTGGGGGAGAGAGAGAGCAAGAGAGGGTGAGAGAGAGAGAGAGAGAGGAACTCATACCAATAATTTCCCTGAGACCCTGGTGATTCTCTATTTGTTTTCAAAGGCTTAAAATCCATTCTTGTTACACTGGATCACTCAGAATTACATATACACTTTCATACACCCTAGCCTAGTTCTGCTGTTCACTGGTAGAAACAGGACCCCACATACTGTCTGACACCCCAGCTTTGTCTCACTGTCTTACTGGTAGCCACAGAACCACACATACACTACCTGACACCTCAGCTTTGTTTCAATGTCATCTGGTAGTGACAGCACCAAATATACACTATCTGACACCCCAACCTTGTTCCACTATTTCACTGGTAGACATAGAACCGCACATACACAGCCTAATTTCCCAGCCTTGTGCCATTAGTAGCTATAGAACCACACATTCACAGTCTAGTTTCCGAACCTTGCTCCACTGGTAACCACGCTTCTACAGTATGCTGACCCACACCAGCGGAATACCATTTACCTCAGACTTGTACTAGGTATTGAATACAATAGGAAATTCCATGATTTTGAAATAGTTTAGTATGTTCGAAAGGAGTGAAGTGTAAAAAAATGTTTTTTCTTATTGCACAATTTTCTAGAAATAGTTGTGCACATTAGCCCAGGAGAAAGGTCAAAGGAAACTCATTTGATACAGCTGGATTTCTACTTTGTAAAACAGTATGTTTCATTTACCTCGTCTTCATTTCTGTACTTGTTACCACTATTTTAGTAAAGGCATTGTTTTTGGCATGTTAGCAGGTATTGAATACAGAAGAATCTTTGAAGTGGTGTAAACTTAAAAAAAAAAAAAAAAAATATATATATATATATATATATATTTATCCTATAGTAATTATTAAGAGGTGTTAGTTTTCTTTTAAACAGAGGTTAATCCATAAATACTAGAATGCTTGTCAATGCATTAGCAACCTCTAGAATTCAATGGGGTAAAATTTATTTTATCATTTGGAATTTTGGGGATATTATACAATATCTTTCCAATGGCACAGTTGATTTGCTCTAGAACTCTTCCTCTTTTGTTTTGCACATAAGACCAAAATATCATACAACTAAGTCAATAAACATTGACTCTAATTAATTTGATTGCTTGAGGGGTTTGCAGTGCATTGCTTCACAATGTATTGCATACCCTATCAGGCACTCATAGCCTTATAAAAACAGCTCACAAAATGTGATATGTTGGTCCATTTCAGTTCTTGTGTTAGTTTGCTTGAAATATCTCCTAAACAGGAACTACCACTTTATTGCTTCTCTGAACTATTAAGCTTCTCTAAATTAATGAAGACATATTTAAACACATCTATGCATTATAAATACCTATTTTAGTAGATAGTGAATAAATGTTTTATATACACTACACACATCCATTTTACTACTCACTATAATTGAAATTATATTTTAAATGGTATACATAATGGTATACATAAAAGGGTATATTACTACCATGTTATATTACTACAAAATAGTATATTATTTACCGAGTTGTACATTTTATGGTAATAGTCTTGTAATAGTCTTGTTATCTAGTTGAAATATATTAAATGCATTATACCAACAGGGAAACATGACTTATTAGCGTTCATAATGTGCCATGGAAAAAAAAACTGCAAGGAACTAAAAAAGTCACAAGTTAGTTGGGATACATAATTCTCTGTAAAATTTTGCTGAGCCATCATTGATTTAGCCATCATCTGGTTAGTCTTTCTGATAAATCTGTTACTTTCTCAGACCACACAAGCTTAAATGGCACTTGAAAATAACTCTTCTGCCCCATGCCTTCATTTTAATAGGTCTCCAAGGAAATAAGGTCACAACAAGTTCACTGATGGCAGGAAAGACCTACTGGTAGCCTAAGCTATCCCAGACATTTACTGTATCATTCTAAATTTATAGGGAAAAATCTTAAATTACTTCTCCATGTGTTTTACATTTTTATTTTAAATATTGTCCTATGAGTTTATGGAGTAACTCAGAGGTTAAATAACACAATAATATATAAAATCTAACCACACCTCAATTTAACTCATTAGGTGGCAGTGCAAAGCAATAATTTCAAGACAACTCTATATTCAATGGTTTACACACAAAGTGACTGATACACTAAGGAGAACCAAGGGGAGATTCACTAAGCGGTGATAAAGAGGTGATTCCTATGTTATTCTCTGGAGCCTATGCACTAAGATTTCTTCAACTTTGGAGATCTTAGTGCACTGGTTCTATGGAATAGCATAAGAATTGGAGAAGTGATAGACTGGAGAAGTTATCTCCACGTTATCGCCTCTTTATCACCGCTTAGTGAACCTCTACCATTGAGTAATTCTGGATGAAACCAACTGAACTAGAGGGGTCAAATAAGGAATCTGAATCTTCCCTTTAATTTAAAAATGCATTTAACCCCTTGAGTGCTAGAGAGCTCACCATCAAATTGCTCTTCTTAGTAAATCATCCTCAAAAGATTTTACATTTGAGGAATGGACAACCAGTGGACAACTTCCAACAACAGCTAGAAAGCCACCGGTTGCATGTCCCAATCCCAGTCAATCATTTTCATCTTATATACTCTATATAAATAGATGATTTCACCACCTACAGCACTGGAATCTAAAAAATAAATAAGTGATCTCACTATAGGTGTTGATGTCCCTTATTATAAATGGTTTTGTTGTACCCGGACATTCTCAGCAATAAATGAACTCACAAGATGTGATTCTATCATAAACTTTGACAATAAGAATGTACAGGAAGAAAAATATTGCCTATGGTGAGCATGACAGACCAGGAACTTGTATTAAAGCCACAGACATAAATTAACAGTTATAAATCTCTGCGGTAGTTTTTTTCATTGACATACCTCCCATGCCAAAAAATGAAAATCCAACAAGAAACTCCAAAGCAGGTTAAACAGTTTTCTCTGCTGGGGAATGTGGAAACCACTGTTTGTTTTCTTAAGAGACTTTCAAATCTCAATGCACTATACGTCAAACAGATGTCCCTGGTAAATTCTCTTAACTAAGTAGACTTTTCTAGCTTGGACTCAAAATACATTGCAGCAGTTGCACAGAGGAGTTGGTATAACTGGACGACACCTGACAAAACTGTGAGATGCATAAATTTAAATTTTAATGGTTCTTTGCTGTGTCTTTTAACTGGAGCATGTAGGAAACAAAGATAAATTTAAACCTAATTGGATGACTTAACAGCATTAACCTCTGCACAGATGGTTCCCATGAGAAAACATTTTTTTCAGTTCAACTATGGTTGTACAACGTGTGTACTTTAACCTGAAGCAATTCAGCTGTTCAGGACTGCAATTCCCATTGTTCCCAGCAAGCCATTGGCTGAAGAGGATGGGATTTGTAGATCTGAACAAGAGGAGGGTTTCAGGTTGTCCAACCTTGGTGTTCTACAATCTGATACTTTACAATAGCATTTTGCACAACTTACTTAGTTTCACTATATCAAATAAATAATGGATATGAATAAAAAAAAGCCCTGACAAGAAATTTACATTTGTTGAACATAACATATATGCATTAGTTTTATCAATTTGTATTCAGCTTTGGGAAATAAACATTTTATTTATCTTTTGCAAAAAGCAATTAGCCCCTAGGTTTCTAGAGAGATTTACAGTATATTTCTTCAAAGTATTTCTCCAGCATCCAAGAGGTTCAAACTATCACAAAATATTTACAATATCACTATACTGTATGCATTGTTATAAGATTATGGAAGAAAAAAATAGGTCTTATTCATTAATCTAAACAGATTTTTTTGTGGTGAAAACAAAACCCACAACAAAGGGTTAATGAATATTCTGCACATTTTCATTGATTTAAATTGTGCCTTAAAGGGCTCCATTTAATTCCCCCAGTCAGCCCCCCCCCCCAGGATTACAGCAAGCACAGTAAGAAGTTAGGGCTCGATCCAAATGTTGGCGTTAAAACCAACGTGAAGAAAAAAACTGCCTTCGCTCCTTAAGCAAGACCAGGTAACGTGAGATTCAAATCTTCCTTACCCAGAAAGCCTAAGGAGCGATAACCAACAAAATACACGTTAACCTTAAACCTGCGTCGCATAGAAAATCTTACCTAAAAACACACGATAAAAATGTTACCTAGCACCACAGCCAATCACAGCACTGCAAACTATCAAGTTCAGTCAGAAAATCCAAAACCCACGTCTCCAGTTCTGAATAGCTTTCTCTGTGCTTCCCTACCCAGCCACTAGGGGAACACAGAGAAGGCTTTCAGCACCATGGACAGCTTTGAATGCCATAGGGATGTGCACTGCTCACCCCTGTGGCATTCAAAGGGTTAAAAGCAATAAAACTAGTACACCAAGCACTACACAATGCCCCCTTCCACATCCCCCCCCTTAGTATGTCACATATATTGCATATATGGGACATACTAACCCCATCCACATCCACCTCATGGACTTCCATGTAGTGGACAAATCTGCCTTTTATTCCACAATTAACCCTTTGAGTACCAGAGAGGTAGGAAAGCATTGCTTAGCATGTTTCCTACCCCTCTGGTACCCAAAGGGTTAATAGGCAACGTATGGACTACATACCTTGCCTATATATATATATATATATATATGTGTGTGTTTTAAACTTTTTTTTAATTAAAATAGTATTATTAGACAGTTTAACTTAGATTTCATTTATTGTTAACCCCCTACCTCCTGTGTCCCATTGCTATTAGTACTTTTGCTCCACTCTTCTTCAAACTGAGAGTGGAGCAAAAGTACTAAAAGCAAAGGGACACAGTAAGTATGGCATCATTAATGGTTGAGATCTAAGTTAACCCTTTGGGTGCCAGAGTGGGTCGCAACGCATTGCAAAGCAATGCGTTGAGTACCACTCTGGCACTCAAAGGGTTAACATACAACTGAGGGAGCAGCCTGCACTGTGAATGCAGGGCTTCCCTCAGTTTTAATTATACACTCCTTATTGTTTAATAATTTATTTATTTGTGTGTATTTTTAAATAAAAATTATTTATTTATTTCCTTGCTGCGGGCGGCTGTGAAGCCCGCAGCATAATAAACCCCTGTGCATAGAGGCATTGTCGACAGCGGAGGAGGGGACAGAGACATTGGAGGAAGCGGGTGGTAGGCTTGTACTTGCTGCCCGCTTCCTCCAATACCTCTCCTGTAGCGGTGGCATTGTGCCAGGCTGCCTGATCGCCTTGTGCAAATCGTCCCTTTGCACAAGGCGTTGTACAACGTTGTACAACGCCTTGTGCAAAGGGACGATTTGCACAAGGCGATCAGGCAGCCTGGCACAATGCCACCGCTACAGGAGAGGTATTGGAGGAAGCGGGCAGCAAGTACAAGCCTACCACCCGCTTCCTCCAATGTCTCTGTCCCCTCCTCCGCTGTCGACAATGCCTCTATGCACAGGGGTTTATTATGCTGCGGGCTTCACAGCCGCCCGCAGCAAGGAAATAAATAAATAATTTTTATTTAAAAATACACACAAATAAATAAATTATTAAACAATAAGGAGTGTATAATTAAAACTGAGGGAAGCCCTGCATTCACAGTGCAGGCTGCTCCCTCAGTTGTATGTTAACCCTTTGAGTGCCAGAGTGGTACTCAACGCATTGCTTTGCAATGCGTTGCGACCCACTCTGGCACCCAAAGGGTTAACTTAGATCTCAACCATTAATGATGCCATACTTACTGTGTCCCTTTGCTTTTAGTACTTTTGCTCCACTCTCAGTTTGAAGAAGAGTGGAGCAAAAGTACTAATAGCAATGGGACACAGGAGGTAGGGGGTTAACAATAAATGAAATCTAAGTTAAACTGTCTAATAATACTATTTTAATTAAAAAAAAGTTTAAAACACACACATATATATATATATATATATATATAGGCAAGGTATGTAGTCCATACGTTGCCTATTAACCCTTTGGGTACCAGAGGGGTAGGAAACATGCTAAGCAATGCTTTCCTACCTCTCTGGTACTCAAAGGGTTAATTGTGGAATAAAAGGCAGATTTGTCCACTACATGGAAGTCCATGAGGTGGATGTGGTTAGTATGTCCCATATATGCAATATATGTGACATACTAAGGGGGGGATGTGGAAGGGGGCATTGTGTAGTGCTTGGTGTACTAGTTTTATTGATTTTAACCCTTTGAATGCCACAGGGGTGAGCAGTGCACATCCCTATGGCATTCAAAGCTGTCCATGGTGCTGAAAGCCTTCTCTGTGTTCCCCTAGTGGCTGGGTAGGGAAAAGCACAGAGAATGCTGTTCAGAACTGGAGACGTTGGTTTTCTACTCTTACTTGTGGACTGTACTCCAAAAAAAATAGGCGTTAGATTTCTGGAGAGAAATGTTGCAATTTAACGGGAGTTAGCCCTAACTCCAACATTTGAATCGCTTTTGGCGTCGCTTGTACATTATCCTCTATGGGTGAGATCTTGCTGTTCTGGCGACGGGCGATGTCTGTTTCAGAACTGCCATCACTTGTTTCTAGTAGAACATTTGCATTGCTCAATTGACGTTAAAACCAGCGTCTCCAGTTTTTTCTGGCGACGCCAACATTTGGATCGAGCCCTTAATTACCTGTGCTATATAGAGATATCGGCTAAAAAAGCCCAACTCAGGTGCTATTTTACTGCCATTTGCTACCATTGAAACACAACAAAGTTCTGAAATATGCCATTCAATTCCATGTGTTAGCCCTAAGATATGTTAAGGATCCACATTAAAGTGTATAAATCTAGACCCATTTTATTTGGGCGCAGAATCCGTTAACGCATCTAAAAAGTGCCGACTCAGGAACTGAACATGAAAAAAAGCATACAAAAAAATAGTCACCAGTGGATGTATTGATATGGGGCCATAAGGCCTTTATCAATACATCCAAATCAACCCCAAAATGTGTCAAATGTTAGTAGAATTAACCCTAATGTTAGTAGAATTAACCCTATAAGTGCCAGTGGAGTTTGCTTACCCCACTGGCACACACAGGGCTAATCCAACTAAGTTAAAAGCCCCTGACCAGAAACAATTACCATTAATCCTGATGTCCAGCACCCTGGACAGCTACTGTCCATTTCCTTCTTCAATCTTCTGACTTCATTCTTCTATTATCTTTCATCTTCTTTCTTCTTTACAATCTGTATTCTAAAATGAAAAAAGTCAATGCAAGATGTTTAAAAAAAACAAATACCCAAAAAATGTGCCTGACTTAACCCTCATCATCCAACCCTAGAATATGATTGGATGGGATGTGTGTAAGCACACATCTCAGGGAATTGTAGGCTGGAATCCATTTTGAACAGAGACTGTGTATATAAAAAGCCAGTCTCTGTGCAAAATTCCCTCATTCTCACTCAGGAAACGGCTCAAAAGGTAAGGAGGGGGGCTAATCCACTATGAATTTTCGACGCTGCCAGCAGAGGTATGTTTAACCCTTTGAGTGCTAGAGGGGAACACAATGCATTGCAAAGCGATTATTTACGCTATTTAACGCGCGTTTTGAGAACTTACATACACAAAGGACATTTGGCCACAAGTCCGTTTCTGTGGCTCAACATCCGTTGTGGTGTCAGTTGGTAGGACAATTGAATACCGACTTTTTTTTGTCATCTGGTATCCAGTTTTGCCCTACCACAAATTTTAGCAGGATTCTTTGAATCAGTTCTAGACAGGTATCAAAACTCATTGTAAAATAATGCATTGGGTAGTGGAGACCTCTTTATTATTCATTTATTATTGTTTTAAAAGCACTATTTAAATTGCTTATGTTTTTCACCTGCCCCTATAGTGCATTTGGTTTGTTCGGCGACCACATTTCTTTAGCTTGACAAATAGAGGAATTTGTAAAACTGGAGTAATAAAGAATATAGAATAAAACAACCAGCAGCTTTCTTCTCTATGGAAAGACCTGTGATTGCAATTATTTTTGTGGACTATATATATATATTTATATTTTTTATGTAGAGAGAGTGAGAGAGGAGAGAGATCTGCATATCTACATATTTTATTCTTATTAGTTACAAAAATGTAGATTTCATAAAGTTGTGTGTGTGTGTGGGATAGACCAAGAAACATAGACAATATGATGCTTTAAAGTTACTTTGTTTTAATGTTCAGAAATGTTTATTATTTTACTCTTACTAGCAAAGCAATGCATTGGATACCCTCCTGGCATTCAAAAGGGTTATACATTATTTGATCAGCAACAACCTGACCCCTCAATTGTAGGCTTACACAGGAGTGTGCCCCTTCCCATCTTTGTGACTTCTATAAACAGAAATCACCTAAACCATAATTCTTGTGGGATCGAATATATTTGGCTCTCAACATTAATTCTATTCCATGGGATATATATGCAATAATGTATATGTGTGTATGTGTGTGTGTGAGAGAGAGAATGGTGAGAGAAGCTGGAGGAGATTCACTAAGTGGTGATAAAGAGGTGATAACGTCTCCAGTTCCTGTGTTATTTTATGGATCCTATGCACTAACATCTCCAGAGTTGAAGAAATCTTAGCGCATAGGTTCTATAGAATAACATAGGAATTGGAGAAGTGATATCACTGGAGAAATAATCTCCACTTTATCACTTCTTTATCACTACTTAGTGAATCTCCCCCGTTGTTTCAGTGAGAGAAATCTCTACTATTCCTCCCCTACCCTATATTTCTTCAAAAATTAGAAATCTTAGTGCATAAGTTCCATAGATTAACACACACTTAAGAATTTTCTCTCTAGTGACTTTTTTCATACCTTATTGCATATGCATCATGAAATTATTACAAGGGATTATAAGTAGATACACACTATGAAAATATATGTATTTTAATAATGACGAAAACAAATGTAAGCCCATTGCTGTTAGATTCTTAATTCAAAATGTATTATTATACTACCACTTCCATTTTTCTCATTGAGTTTAACATTGTATGTTTAGTGGCCAAGTGGTAATGTTACACATGCTATTGTAGTCTATGGAGAGCTCTGGTCACAGAAGCACACTTTTAATAGACAGTAAAAGCAAAAAAAAAACACCCATCGTGTTCAAACATTTTGAAAGTGGACCTAAACCCAATTGTCAATGCATTTCAGGAGAAATCAAAGGTTTGGCAGTCATCACTTCTTATCATCATTGGAAGAGGTAATCTCATAAAAATGCTATTTTTATCTAAGTTCTTGTATATTTTCAAGTACTCACCAATTCAAGCAGTTTATATGGGGGCAAAAACCCTAGGTAGATGTGGGGTATAGCTCTGCCTGACTTTGACAGGTAGTATATGGAGGCCCAGGGTCAGTATGCCTTCACCTGGTCCAACCCTGATGCTTCATTCACGTTCACTGCTCTGGTGAAGTCATTTGTACACCAGCATTGTCAGCATCCTCAGATACTGACTACTGACCCAGATATGTCTTTCAATCATAACAATGTAGTGTCCGGTACACAAGGCCTGGAAGGATATGCAGGCCTTAGTGGGCGTGGGGGCTGTGACCCATTACCCAGCTCTTGAATGACAACTATTTTTTCTACATGTATCTTCATTTGTGACATGCATTGCTGGCACAATAGCAGGACTGTAATCCCTGAATCAAACACTTTGTCTTACTGTCTTCCACAGTGATCAGATGGCATGGTACTCACACTACATGGAATAAGGCTAATCCATCCATGGCTTCTCTATATGTCTGCCATCAGCTTATTCAATTAAAGATATTACATAGGGCATATTTTACTCTGGTGAGACTATACAAAATGGGTAGAAGGGACAATGACAATTGTACCAGGTATACTGCTGTACTAGGCACATTTCTACATCTCATGTGCGGTGTCTTATGCCTCTGGGAATGGGTCTGACAAATTCTTCCACATCGGAAATTACTTATACTGTCCATTTTCCCTGATGATCTTTACTCTGGCCCTGCCAGGTGTTCACTTTGTGAAATGCTCACTGGTCCAACCTAAGAAGCCAAAATAATCCACATTACTGCTTAATTTACATTCAAAATTTTATGCAGCCTGGGGATTCATCAATCCAGGAAGGTCACGCAACCCTAGTTTTGTCTGGTGGTGGGGGATTGGAGGCTAGAAAATCACATTGTTGCATGTTGATTGTGGTTATTCCCCTTTATGCTCCAATTGCCCAGTACCACTACAGTTCTTTTGATTCTGCCCCACTTAGTGAATTGAAGGACTAGTCAGCTGATTGGTCAGTCAGTTAATGGAGAGGAGGATTGTGTGTGCCATGGGAGTGGGTACTCATCTGAGGAGAAAGAGACTTGTATCTTCTTCTTTATCTTAAAAACATCTATAATATACATAATATATTTTTTTTCAGACCAAAATGTTTCCTTTCCTGTTGTAGCTCTTCAAGGCTTTCTTGCAATTTTTCAGGACTAATGGCAAAGAGTATGATTTTGTCTGAAAAACTTAAGTGATGTAGATAGTCTCCTTTGATCTTAAGTCCTTTTTTTTGTCCCAATTTAGTTTGTGGAAATTTTCTTCTAAACAAGCAGAAAATAGTTTTGGGGAAATTGTGTCTCCTAGTTGGGCGCCTTTCTATAAGTTGATCTGAACTTGATCATTGCTGACCTGTATTGATGCAGTTGCATTTTCATATATTGAATGGAGGATCATAATGTAAGCTTTATCTATTCCTTGCCCGATGAGGGCATAGATTATTGCTTGCTTTTTCACTGAATCAAAGGCCTTTTTGCAGATAATGATGGCTCTGTATAATGGAAGGGTGTATTCATTATGCTGTTTCATAATTTGTTACACTGTATGGATATGGTCCACTGTACCATAACCTCTCCTGGAGCCTGCTTGTTCCTTAGGTGATGCCTCATTAAGTATTGTGTCCATTCTACTTTATTGTACCTTTATCATCATTGGAAGATGTAATCTCATAAAAATGCTATTTTTATTTAAACTCTTGTATATTTTCCAGTACTCACCCATTCATATACCCAAAATGCTTTTCAAGCAGTTTATATGGTGACAAAATCCCTAAGTAGATAGGGGGTATAGCTCTGCCTGACTTTAACAGGTACTGTATGGAGGTCCAGGGTCAGTATGCCTTCACCTGGTCCAACCCTGATGCTTTATTCACATTCACTACTCTCCTGAAGTCATTTCTACACCAGCATTGTCATCTTCCACAGATACTGAATACTGACCCAGATATGCCTTTCAATCACAACAATGTATTGTCTGGTATACAAGGTCTGGAAGGATATACAGGCCTTAGTGGGCTCGGGGGCTGTGACCCATTACCCAGCTCTTGAATAACAACTGTTTTCTCTACTTGTATCTAGGGATGGGGAAAATTGGTGCCATATTCCTGCGATAAATTTCAGGAAAACCTCGTTGTTATCCGCTTTATAACTAATGGTTAAAATGTTCGCATTTTTCGCCATTTCTTCCATTTCTTTCGCCATTACATTGTTTTCGCACTTCTGTTATAAAAACGTGACTTTTTCGCTGAAGGCAGGCACAGTAGAAGCAGCTACAGAGCAAGATACATGTGCTGTGCTGGTCTCTTGTGATATTTTGCAAAAAGTGAGGCAGGAGAGGCTCATAGTGACAGCTATCACTATGAGCAGGGTAAAAATTATTCAGTGGAGGTGCTGGAAGGACCCTTATGTGTCCACTGAGTATGAGGAGGAGGAGGAGGAGGAGGCAGTGACTAGCAGTACTGAACCAATGCTGTCCAGTCCCCCTAAATCACCCAAAGGGATCTTGGGGATTTTAATGGGTAGGGAGGGAGAAAAGGGAATGGTAAGGGAGGGAAAAAAGGGAATGGGAAGGGAGGGAGAAAAGGGTAGTACTAGTGAGAGCAGGGCAGGGCAGCTGCCTGTGCCTGCTGCAAGACGTGCTGCTCCTGCTGTTACTAGTGCTGAACCTGCTGCCACCAATACTCTGCCTGCTGCTAGTGTTTCTTGTAATACTCAGGGGGGAATTATGCCATGCGTGACAGCAGGGGACCCTCTGTCACATTGCTCATCACCTCCTCCAAGCAGCAATGAGATGTCTGTAATAGAGCAGCAGCACATAAGGACTAGTGGTGGTGGTGGTGTTGGAGAAGCTGGGGTGGAAGAGACATTGATGGCCTTTTTATCAGAAAGTGAGAAGGAATGGGAGACAGGGAGACAAGCATCACCACCACCACTAGCAATCAGCTTCTGGAATTTGCAGAAATTGCAACTGGTCTAATTCCTGCTGCTGCTGCTGCTGAGATGAAAGGGCAGCAGGGTGCTGAGGAGAAGGCTAGTGTGCCACAGATCACAGTAGACACAGTGGGAATGGGGTCAACAAGTGATGTGGGACTAGGACAGGTTCCACTTGCCAGCGGTAGCAATACTCCTCCTGATCCTAGTTGCAGTGCTAAATCTGAGGCAGTAGCAGCAACAGCAGCAACATTATCCACTGCAACAGAAAGTGAAGGGGATATGGAGGACAAGAAGAAAAAGGCCATTCTTCTCCATCTGTTCCCTATCCCTCCCCCCAGAACTCATGGGTGTTGGACTATTATTCTCTTCCGGCAGGCACAGAGCAGTCATCAACAACTGTACAGTGCAAAATTTGTGACAAGTTAGTAAAAAGGGGAAAGGAGGGAACACACCTTGGCACAACCTCCCTGATATCACACATGAAACACAGACACCATGACATTTATGTCAAACATGTTAAAGACAAACACCAATTACAGAAATCTAGCACCTCTGTTACTGTACCCCCTGACTCTCCAGAAAGGTAGAGATCAAAAAGGGAGGAAGAATAAAGAAACCCAGACAGACACTGGAAGTTCCATGACGAGCGAAACAACTAGCTTGCCATCAACATCACCTTCTTCCTCTTGTGTAACAAGTACATCTCCTGCCAATCCACCTCATTTATCATTACCTCCCCCGCCAAATGATAGCCACTCTGCTAATGTTAGGATATGGCAGTACATCTCTTCCCATTGCACATTGTGTGGTGCACTGACCACACATGCCAGTGTGGTGGAGGATGATCGATACCAGGTCATCAGGTGGAATCTGAGGAGATTCCATCGCACAGAATATGCTAGGATTCTGACAGGGAGGGTTCATCATTTCTATTAAACTGTCAGCAAGTTGTCATGTGTCCTTAGCGTGTCTGGAAAAGGTGTCACGGTGTTTGGATACAGTTACGCCCCCATATGTTATTTACAACGCACACTGTGCACATTGCAGTTGCTGATGGAAGCCATGGTTCCTGTTCTCAAGTGAAAAATATATATTCTAATAATAACGCACCCATGGTTTTGGAGGAGGGGCAAGTGGAGAAGATTTAATGGCCAACTTCTTCTTTTCTCCACATATACTGGAGGCTACTTATTCTGCTGCTACTGGCTCAGGAGCATCACTGGAGCCAGTCGTGGCAAGTGCAACCTTCATCAACCATCTTCCATGTTACTGCTATTGATGATCCCATTCCCTTTCAGCTGCCTAATCATCCTGCTGCTTAAACAACTCAGCAACAGCAGTATGAACAGCAGTTGCAACTCAGGACTTATGAGGACATTTGACAGTGACCACTGGCTAACATGACCTGCTGGCATTAGGCCAGTAGGGCATTTTTATTTTTTTCTCAGGGCTTGTGTTTTGAAAAAAAAAAATAAATTAAAAAAAAACCAAAAAAAACAAAAAAAACAGTCCTACAGTCCTTGAGGCCACTTGCTATAGGCTTATTGGAAGGTAGTTTTTAGATCCGTCTTATGAAGTATTTTATGTTGTAGGACGATTTCTGCATTTTTCCATGTTTCAGGTACTTTGCCTAGTAGTAGGCATTTTGGAAGTAGTTTAGCTAGGGTTTTGAATAAGGGTTGATCTCCGGCATGCAACATTTCAATAGTAACTTTATCAGGTCCACCTGCTTTGACATTTTTCAATTAATTTATTGCAGCTTCTATTTCTTCTACATAAATATCTGGCACACCTTCAGCATATGGCACTGCATTCAGTTGTTGTCATTAATCCAAGTGCATTTTAATGTTTTTTTTAACTGCTGGTGGTGGTGGAGGAATGTTTTATGTCACTTTCACAAACAGTTTCCTCAGGAGGAGAAAATCATCATCTTTTACTGCACAAGCTGCAACAACCATGGCTACAATCAGTTTTTGGACAACCACTTTACCAACACATCCCTAAATTGCTCCTACTTCTTTTTACCCCTACTCCTGCCCCTAGTATGTTTGCTGGACATTATGAAAGTATTGTGGATATTGGCAGAAACATAAACAGCAGAAGCAATGGCTTGTGATGGCTTTTTGCCATTTACTTAATGTAACTATCTTTTGCAGTATGTCCCTTCACCTATATGTTATCCTCAGTCATGGCTCACGTCTGTGTCTATGGACCTTGTCTATCAAAGTTAACAGAAGTGGCAAAAAAGTATTGCAGTCCATAACTTCCCACTGATTTCTCTGTCCCTGTTGGCGGCGGTGGTGGCGGAGAAAGAGGAGTTGAACAAATTGTACCTGATGGGCCAATGCCTGCTCCACTGTGATTGAATTTTGAACAGAGACTGCCTTTATATATGGGCAGTCTCTGTTCAAAAGGACTCACAGCCATTGGCTTAGAGCAGGGGATTGACGGAACCCGCTAGAAGCTGATTGGCTTTGATTGGCTGGGAGGTGCTTAAGCACACATCTCAGACAATTATAGGCTGGAATCCATTTTGAACAGAAACTAGCCATATTAAAAGCCAGTCTCTGTTCAAACTTCCCTCATTCCAACTCGTTCTGTGTTACTAAGTATTCCTGCCGCTGCCAGCAGAGCCAGCAGAGGAGGTGGCAGTAGAGAATTAACTATTAAAAGGCCTTTTCTTAATGACACAAAGGAATGACTTGTTCTTTTGTTAAACTGGAATGGAGCATATTGTTTTAAGAGAAATGCCAGGCTGCATTTAACGATTTGAGTGCCGGAGGGGTAACACTCCAGCACTCAGCAGAGGAGGTGGCAGTAGAGAATTAACTATTAAAAGGCCTTTTCTTAATGACACAAAGGAATGACTTGTTCTTTTGTTAAACTGGAATGGAGCATATTGTTTTAAGAGAAATGCCAGGCTGCATTTAACGATTTGAGTGCCGGAGGGGTAACACTCCAGCACTCAAAGGGTTAACTCACACATATCTTGGGGGCATTTTTTTAAACAAATCTTTCATTGAAGTTTTTTTTATTTTACGGGACAGATTTGAAGGAAGTCAAGACAGTGGATGACAGGTAAGTTTTACACAGATCTGGGTGTTAGGATAGTGTTAGGGTTGTTTTGTTGCAATTTACTGTTAGAGGTAGTGTAGGGTTAGTGGTTGGGAGGGTGACTGTCTGTTTGAGCTCACGCTCAGTGCTTGACAGTGTATCAGGCACCTATCGTTAGCTCTTTTACTTTGATATTCCCATTATCCACACTATTTAGCGTGTGTTTTGGGAAATTAACACACAAACAGATGTTTGGCCACAAGTCCGTTTCTGTGGCCTAATGTCTGTTGTAGTTTCAACTAGTAGGGCAATTGAATTGCTCCGCTAGCACTTTTGCTAATGGACCATTAGTCAGTATTGCCCTACCTGCTATTTAACGGCCTCAACTGGATCGAGGCTTATGTATTTTTAATAAATATTAATATATATATATATATATATATATATATATATAGTACGATTGAAAACAAACAGGATCAGGGCCACCCAGGGCCCTCCAGAATTTAAAGCACTGTATGCCAATGAATATAGGCAGAGGTTACTAAGGTGACAAACCTTCCCCTTCAAGGAGAGCATCCAGGGTGACCAGGCTTAGTAAGATGAGTCTGATGAAAGACATGGAGGGAGTGTACAGGTAAGAGAAGAGCCATAGCGCTTCCAATCCACAAGGTAATGCACAGAGCCTCTGAGGAGGCAGGAGTCCACAACAGTAATAACAAACTCGGGTGACCATCAACCAGCAGAGTAGGAGGTGGGTGAGGAGAAATATAGTACCTTTTAAGCACCATCAATCTGAGTAAGGAAATGTGAAAGGACCTGTGAATGTGCAATGAAGAAGGAAGGTCTAAGAAAAAGGTCACCAGAGTTAGAACTTGAGTGATGAGAAAAGGACCAATAAAATGAGGACTCAACATGAAAGAGGGTTGGAAAATGTGCAAATCCTTAGGTAGAATCCAAACACAGTCTTTGTACTCTTTGCAGTTCTAGAATATCCTTTTTCAGAACTGCTGCCCAAAACTGCACTGCTTATTCGAGGGATGGTTTTACCAGCGATTAGTACAGTGGCAAAATGATGTTATCCGTTCCAGCTACAATGCCCCTTTTTATGCAAGACAGGACTTTGTGTGCTTTTTTCACTGCTTCCAAGTTTGAGGTTTACAAGAATTCTCAGGTCTCTCTCTAGCAACAAGTCCACTAAAATGATTCCATTAAGTTTATAAGTAACCTTTTGATTTTTTCTTTCCAAATTCATTACACTTTTGCACATTAAACTTCATATTCCATTTGTTTGTCCAATCTGCCATTTTATGTAAATCCCTCTGTAGAGAACAAATATCATATTCTGAATTTATTACCCTGCAAAATTTAGGGTGATCTGCAACTATTTATATTTTGCTTCCTATATCTATTTCCAGGTAATTTATAAACATGTTAAAAATCAGTGGACCAAGTACCGAACCCTGAAGTACTCAGCTCTCAAACTTAACTGTATTAGAGAATTGTCCATTCACTCACAACAACACAGTGTTCCCTATCCTTCAACTAGTTTTATATCCAATTGCAAAGGTTATTCCCTAGCCCTAATTGCCTTATTTTATACCACAGCCTCCTGTGTGGCACTGTATCAAATGCCTTTGCAAAATCTAGATATACTACATCAACTGCTTTACCATTATCTAGGTTGCTACTTACTTCTTCATAGAAGCTGAGATTAGTTTGGCATGATCTGTTCCTCATAAAATTATGTTGATTCTTGCTAATAATTGTATTTTCTGCAATGTAATCCTGAATATAATCCCTTATTATCCCTTTTAGCAGTTTTCCCACTATAGAGGTCAAACTCACTGGTCTATAATTGCCGTGTTCTGTTTTAGAGCTCAATTTAAAGAAGGCCGTTAAAGCCGCCATTAAGGCAAAAAAAAGGGTAATATGAAAAATAAAACACACAAAAAAAGGGGTGAGCCAATAGCGCCTGTTCACTATAAACAATAATATTGCAATTATGCTGATAAATAGGTAGTCACATTTCACATTTGCTGTGTGATAAACATATGTTATACACAGCTAATAAGCATACAGAGAAAATATTATTGTCTCTGTTCGGTAACACTCGATCTCCTCAGTCCTCCTCTTCCTCCTCCTTCCTTCGAACCCCAATTACACAGTAATCCAACTGCAGGCAAGCTATAACATTTCTTAAAATTTTCTTTATTAAAATCAATATTATTAAAAAAAACACTGCATAGTTCTCTTATGCATTTCACAGCTGTGATGCTGCTTTATCAAAGAAAGTGGTTAACAGTATACCATAATATAAAATACAAGAACAAAACAAAATCGCTTGCCTGCACGATATTTAAAAACTTCACACTGCTCCTGACTCGAAGATCGGGTCATTACTAATCAGATCCTTCTGTGGTTAAAATTAACCCTTCTAGATCGGTAATGTTCGATCATACCTCTGGCTTAATGTGAAATTCAAACTCAGATATATGGATACACTCTTTATCTCCGCAATCGATATATTCAATGATCCATAATTACAATGAAACATATAATACTAAAATAAAATCTACCTTATCTCTCACACATCTATTCTCCGGAGTTTCTGAACACCATCAGCAGCACAAGGGTTAAACTCCATAAAAACGGATAACTACTCAACTGCTATATGTGTTTACGGTGTTTATAATTCCAGCCATCATTCCAAGGCTCCTTGGTGGTAGTATGGTGTATATTTTAACAGAGGATATTGCACAAGAGGACCCTTCTTCTTTTCTTTCCTCTAATATATGGTAATAAAAAATGATTTACTTTGAATTCAATACTTAGTCTACAAGAATGCCTAACGAGCATAGGACCAAAAATCCACGTAACACAAAAACCTGCATTACACCTTTTTTCACCTAAACATGCATCCCAATCAGCCGATAAATGTACGATACGTCTCATGCCAAGGAAAAAGATAATGGTCGTTATCTAGCTACCCTGATTGTTGTCAAGATAGGTTCAAACTCACAGCCAATCACAACACACCAAAGTATCACATACATTCAAACACACCTTTATATACCCCAAAATAGCCTACATACCTTGTCAGTGTTTGGAGTTTTGGCGAGCTACAGCACAGGTCCCAGGAGCAGAGGCTAGTGATAGAATGAGAAAGAAGAGCATTCATTTGAGTGAGTTAGAAGGAATTGGGAGTGGTGAGAGTTGGAAAGCGACACATAATACACCTTGGCACATATTTTAATTTTTATTTTTGGTTCTGGAAGTGGTTCCCCTCACAATATCACGTTCAACTTCTGGGAGGAGATGCTAAGGATGGCTAGCATTCACACACACAACTGCACAAACACAGAACTGAGGAGACTGAAACAAGGACAAAAAAAAACTCCACAATATAAGCACAAATGGGCAGGCCCAACAGGCCATATCCTGTCCAAGTCTCTCTTTAACCCTCTTGTTTCTGTGTTGATCTTCACACACACTTCACACAGACACTGCTTGCCAGTGTTATTATTATTCTTTATTTATATAGCTCCAACTAATTCCGCAGTGTTGTGCAATAGCCATCACATTGTCATATAAAGATCATTAATGTTTCTTCACTATGTTACACATGGAGTCACAGAGAAGTCAACACCTAACACCTTAAGCGCTAGAGGAATGATCATAGCATTGGTACACAATGCATTGGATACCACTTTGGCACACCGAGGGTTAACCAATGACCAATACAATACAACAAGGTTACATTGCTCTGGTCTACAGGGATCAGTTCACATATCACATTCCACTAAGACAAAAAATGGTTGTATGTACAACACATAGGCCTCAAAATAAACGACACTAGGGACACAAAGCAAATCAATGCACTGCTGAGCATAATGACAACTAAGTAGAATTAAGATACTGGGAATTATAAGTGTTTTGAAGAGTGGGAATGGCAAGGAGGGTAACTGGTATGGTTAGAGGTGGTTAGAGGCCATAGTGTTGTTTCTCCATAGGCCTGTGTGTTGTTTATGCAATCGTTTGCTCTCACTTGAACTGTAAAGTTATGATTTGGTTGTCACATGTATCCTGAGGAGTGGGGATAGCAAGGAGGGATATCAGGCCATCCACTCTTCTCAGGACTAGGGGTGGGCGAAAGGTCCCATTGTGTTCCCACGAAAAAATCCACAAAAACCACATTGTTACCCATTTTTTTTCTGGGAAAATACGCTTTACAAACAGCAATTAAAATCTTCACATTTTTGCCCATTGGCAAAATTTTTTCTCAATTTTTTCAATGGCTAGAAAATGTTGCCCATTGATTTATGTGTTTTTCACCTTTTTGCTATAAAAATGTGATGTATTCCAGGAAGTGAAACACAATAGAAGCAACTGAAGCGTGAGGTAGATGTGCTGTGCTGTTCTGCTGTGATCTGAGGCAAAACTGAGGCAGGAGAGGCTCATAGTGACTGCTATCACTATGAGAACGTTTAAAACTAACAAAAGGAGGGACTTGAAGGACATTTATGTGTCCACTGAATCTGAGGAGGAGGAGGAGAAAGTGACCACTACAGAACCAATGCTGGCCAGTCCCCCTAAATCACCCCTAGGGATCTCGGGGAAATTAATGACATTAAATTAACGACATTCCAGGGAAAAGTAATTTTTTTCCACTTTTATTTTCACAGTGACTCACATTAACTATAGAACCACACACTCTCCCCCCAACCTTTCCCCACAGTAGCCATAAAACCACACACTGCCCCCCATCATTGCCCCATGTTATCCATAGTATCCTTAGAACCACACTGTCCCCCCAACTTTGCCCACCATAAAACCACACACTGTTCCCCCAGCTTTGCCTCACATTAACCACTGAACCACACAGTCTCCCCCACATTGCCCCAATGTAACAATAGAACCACACACTGTTCCTGCAGACTTCCCTCACATTATCCATAGAACCATACATTGTCTCCCCAGTCTTGCCTCATGTTATACACTGAACCATACACAGTCCCCCCATCCTTGCCTACCATATAACTACATACTGTTCCCTCAGCATTGCTACACATTATCCACAGACCCAAACACTATCTGTCAAGTATTGGCCAACATTACCCATAGACCACACATTGTCACCCCAGTATTGTACCAGCTTCAGTAGCCATAGAACAGTGCATACCTCTGACTTTCAGCTGTATCCCACTGCTCTGGTAGCCAAAGAAATGCACTACAGAGTCTAACCACCACCCCCCTGAGGGATCTGGAAAGGTTGTTGGTGAAAATACCAGGGGTTAGGAAAAAGACAAAACTTTCTGCCTTTATCAATTAGCATGAATTTTTGTGGAAAGATGTGGCAAATCACTTGTTTTCTGCAATAGTTCTGGAGGGGGGGGGGGCATTTTTTCATCCATCCCTACAAACAACTACACATTGGGTGAGATGCACTAAGGTGTGTTAAAGGGGTGATAAAGTGGACTTGACTTCTCCAGTGATATCACTTCTCCAGTCCCTATGTTATTCTATGGAGCCTAGTCACTAAGATTTATCCATCTTTGGAGATCTTAGTGCATAGATTATATAGAATAACATAGGAACTGGAGAAGTGATATCACTGGAGAATTCACCTCTTCTTTATCTCCTCTTTATCATGCCTTAGTGCATAACTCCCAATGTGTTTTGTCTTTGATGCTCTTTTCTATATATAAAGCATTTATTCTACATTTAGTTTTATTGAGGTGTAGTATACTACAGCTTTTAAAAGAATAATTTCACTTCCTAATTATATACCCCAATTAACTTAATCTGAGCAAAAAATCCTAGTTTCTACTGGGAATCATTTCTGTCTGGGCTGGACATGCATGATTCTTTCTGCAGGTCTAATGGACAGCTAACATATCCCACTTACGTCTCCACTGGAATCCTTCAGTAGAAGCAGTGCAAGAGTATAGGAGTCCTGCAAAAAAAGAATCATGTATTAATCCACTTATTGAATATTCAGTTCCAATTTCACATAGTTTTTTTTTATAACCAGTTCACACAGAATTGATTAATCATGGCCATTAGCATTTTCTTCCCAGATTGGGATGAGTTTTTAATTAAGACATGTTAGTGTTCCTTTAACTGTTCACAGATCCTCCATATAGGGTGACCACATTTCCATTCTGCCATTCCGGGACATGTGGTCACTCTAGTCCCGTGGCTGTGGCTTCCGCCGGCGCTGACCATTTTTCTGAGGCTGACACAGAGTAAGAGTTCCCAGTGGGAACTCTTACTCTGTGTCAGCCTCAGAAAGATGGTCAGCACTGGCGGGAGCCTCATCCGCGGGTCTCACTTGCAGCGCTAGCATACCTGCTCTATCCCAGCTGTCTCAAACGCACCAGTCCAGTCACCCAATGAAATGTATTTGCTATATGGTCTTCATTGGCTGGCTCAGTCAGCCAATGAGGACCATATAGCAAATAAATTTCATTGGATGGCTGGACTGGTGCATGTTGCTCCATTCCAGGACTCTTTGTTGTCCCTGTGTGGGGGGTGACCTGGGACACAGGACACAGACGCCCAATAAGGGACAGTCCCGGGCATTCTGGGACATATGGTCACCCTACCTCCATACCAAACTTGCTGTGCACCTACCATAATCTAAAACTCAGAATGGCAATTTTTTAGATAACATACACAGGCCAATCAGGATCTACATGTTTAAGCTTTAAAACTGCCACTTATACATTCAAACTTTTAATTGCTGCAAGTGAAATAACGAAAATCTTTATTTCATTCTAAGTTTTTGAGGACAGTGGCTGTTATGCTATTGAGTAATTTTTTCATGAAACAATATTCCATATGACCTAAAATAGCTTTTAGATCAAACTAATTACATTCAGATTTTAAATTTCATGTTTATCTACTTTTGTTTTTACAAATCATCTTGCAGTAATCAATTTGCTTTGTGTTTTATAATGTGATTGTTGGTCTCTCTACAAATTTAGTGTTTACTATTTACATGTATTTTACTGACACAGCAATTATAACTGGAACATATTGTTCTGTAACCTTTTAAAAATGTTGCTTGGTATCAAAGTAAAAAGTAAGGTGACCAGACTTCCCCTTTAATGCAAGACACTTTTGCAAATTTCTTCTGCAATTCTTTACAGGAACCAATGTAACCATGCAGTAGGTATTTTTCATCATTGGATCAAAAGGACCAACAGTGTTAAGGGAATAAAATAAGAAGTTATGTGCTTAGATCAGCAACCCCTTTGGGGGTCGAATGAATATTTGCCAGGGGTTGCCTAAAACCATCAGAATTTATTTTTTTTTTAAATTTATTTTAATCTGTAAAACTTGTAATTGTCCAGGAGACCGGGACTGACAGCGCAGGCGCACAGACAAGATGTCTACGCTGGTGCCTGGCTTCCGGCCTAGGAATAGTAAGGATTTCTTTATAATGGAGTAATTCAGTAATTACAGCGATGAAGGACCAACGAAAATAATTTTACTGTTAGGGGTCGCCACAAATTGGGACATTTTATCAAAGGGTCGCAGCACTAGAAATGCTGAGAACCGCTGGCTTAGATAGTAGAAAGGGAGACAAAAAATAAAATAGGAGAATGGAAGATAGATCACTATGAATACTGGGGCATGAAGTGAGGAAGAGGAAGAAGAAAAGGTATTGGGAAGTTAGCTACACATGGGAAGAGAGCCAAAGCGTAACTCCATTGATTTCTGTGAAGTCAACTTGGGAAGTTATATAGTTCCTATCCTTACACAAAGGAATTCAGATATCACTGGCCAGCAAGCCAGTCAAGATTGTCTTTCTTAGGGTGAGTATTTTTTATTGCATGACAGCGATAAAAAAAAAGCAATGCATTGCGTACCTCTCTAGGGGCTCGATTTAAAGGCAGCCGTTAGCAAAAAAAATCACTAACGGGTGCGTTAAGTGTCATGTTGCAATTCAAAGATCCGTCTAAACAACAGCTAACGGCAGTTGTAGAATCCTTACGGCCGATACACTTATGTGCATTCAGACGCATGGAAAAACATACCCCAGAGCTATTCAAAGGCTTGCGGTACTGATAACGGCTGAAAAAAAGACACACCTAACGGCTAAAAGTTAAGACCCACTTCTCACACACGTTAGACACTTAACGGCCAAAACAAAACACCCGTTACAGAGGAAAACACACCAAATGCTTACCGCACAACCATGTAAATGGGAAAATTAACCCGTGCAATGCCAAAACAACACAAAAACATGCACACACAACACAAATCACTACACAAACAACAACAACCAACACCACAGGGACAACAACACACAAAAACAACAACACAACATGGCACGGAACAATGGGGGTCATCACACAAAGCGGACACCTGCAAATACAAGCTCACCTGGGCAACATCAACACGCCACCTGCACCCCACAACTGCACGTCCGCAAATGGCACACACAGAACAAGCACAACACACCACATCTTATAACACACACACACCTGCTAACACTTACCTGGACAAAAACAACTCACCATTGGTCAGCACTCACCTCATCAACACACCTACACAACGCCCTAGCAAGTACTTAAAGGGACAACTCAACACACTCACTTGTGGCTTGTTTTCCACTCAGGGAGGGAGAGAGAGATAGAGATAGAGAGAGATAGAGAGAGATAGAGAGAGAGAGACAGATAGAGACAGATAGAGAGAGCAAACAGTATGTTGGGTTACATATTGTTGCGAAGGCTGCGGAGAAGGCGTGCAAGGGAGAGAGCTGGGGAACATCAGCAACCTCCAAGCACGCCTCATCAACAGCCTCCACCTGTTGCAAGTGAGGAGGCTCTGGCTCAGCAGCCACACAGGAGCCCATCCCCACCCGGAGGACACCTGCCTGCAGATGCACAGCTGCAGCAACAGGATGCTCCCCAGCTGCCACAGGGACCCCTGCAGCAGCCCAGGATGCATAGACGACCACCAAGGCCCAGGGTATACCGTCCAAGGGTCACTCTCTTTGGAATGACCGATGACGAGGTTATTGATCGCTACAGGTTGAGGCCACACAGCATCATAGCCCTGTATGAGGTCATCAAGGAGCAGGTGGATCCCATATGCACCCATAACCATGCTCTAACTGGCCTTCAAAAACTCCTGTGTGCCATACACTTCATGGCAAGTGGCGCCTTTCAGTCGACAGAGGGTTACGCATCTGGCATGTCCCAGGCCACATTCTCCAGGGTGCTGGCCCAGGTCTTGCCAGCCCTCAAAGCCAAGGCCAGTACCTACATACGTTTCCCCATCACCGATATGGAGTGGACACATCTGAAGCAGGGCTTCTATGCAAGGGGAGGCATGCCCAGGGTCATGGGTGCAATAGATTGCACCCATGTCCGTATCAAAGCACCAGCACGTCAGGGACATATGTTCCTGAACCGCAAAAACTTCCACTCCATGAATGTGCAGATGGTGTGTGACAGCAACCTGGCCATAATGAATGTCTGTGCGAAATTTCCCGGGAGCTGTCACGATTCACATATACTCAGAAATTCATCTTTGCAGAGGGATTTCGAAAATGGGACCTATACAGGCGGATGGCTTCTGGGTGAGTTAACAGCACCAAATGACACCACATACACATGTGCTAGTACGTTCACCACAGAAAACAACATTTACACAATATGTGCTCCTTGTCACACCATGTCACTCACTTTCCACAGGTGATGCTGGCTATGGATGCAAGCCATGGCTCCTCACCCCGGTCGCCAATCCCCAAAACGATGCCCAGGAACGATATAACCAGGCTCATGCCAGAACACGGAATGCCATTGAGCGGACCTTCGGCCTCCTCAAGTCCCGATTCCGATGTCTGGACCACTCGGGGGGAGCATTGCAGTATGCACCAGGCAAGGTCTGCGACATCATCGTGGCATGTGCCATCCTACATAATATCGCGGTGGACACCAGACTCATCGACGATGTCCATCCCCCACCCAGACCTGAAGACCCTGTGGATATCGTTGAGTGTGAGGAAACCCCAACAGGGATGCAGACAAGGGACAGATTGATCAGGGATCACTTCTGCTGTGAGTATAATACATGTATGCACACAATCCATGCATACACACCCACCACAACACACATGTTCTGTTTCACCCCACAGGATCAGTGACACAGCCCTGTCACTGGCTGCAGTATGGACCACCAGCATCAACTATTCCGTGGACCAGTCAGATTGGGCCTAGAGATTCCGAATACACCTGACAACCTGTCGTCCATGTTGATACTGCTACCTCAAGGATATCATGCATGCCCCCCCTGGAAACCAAGGTACAACACTTTAACCTTGTTCAGCATATCCCACAGCTCCCTAGGCACCAACTAAAGTGTTCTGCTAGGATCAGACCCATAGCCACCATGGTACCCCTGTAGCAAGGGAGTCTCATCCAAGCCAATGCATCGGATAGAACTCTGTCACATAAGGGGTTCAGGGGGCATTCGTGGGGACATGGGACCAGTAGCTTGCTACAGTTGAATAAAGCAGCAGAGGGGTGGATCGACAGTAATAGTGTGTTACACAACATGGAGCTCATGAAATGTGGATCACATCTCCATGGACACCATGCTGCCCTGTGTGTGTGTATGTGTGTGCAGTGATATGTGCCCCAGAAAGAAATACACACATTAACAAATATGTCCTACTAGCTCCATGAACCAAACATATTTGGCCTGTCTCTGACAGTGGCAGCCCAAATATATTGTTGTCAGGAAGCTATTAGGACATATTTGTTGATGTGTGTAACCATGTCAGGGGCAAATATCCCTAAGGATGGTTAACATCCCCTTAGTTCCCCCCATGATGGTTCATAGACCAGTACACAACACATTACAAAGCAGTGGTTTGTGTAGACTTATGTAACGGGAAAGATTAAGAGGATCATGATGTTGTAGCTGTTGCATGACGATCACTTCGAGGGTGATGTTCCAAATCCTGTCCTCTTGTCCCACAGGCATCCATAGCACGATCCATCCTTGAACAGAGGAGTTTCCATATGACTGGACTGAAGTCTGGACAACACTTCCATGAAGCTCACCCCTTGGCGTTCCAAGTGATTGTGTTGGTGATGCAATGTTTGACCTGATGTTCACAGCAACCTCTACTGGAACATTCACATATGGACACAAATTTATGTGTGTACTAACATCCAGGTATCAGACCTGTACAGTAAGACTGCTCATACACAGATGCCAAACGATGTAGACAACACATGAGCAGTTCACTAGCATTTCTAATGTATTCCTATTTAGTTCAGATGTACCTTTTTGTGCTCATACAAGTGTTTAATGCATATTGGCTACATACACAAGAAACATCACTACTCAATCCGTGTCTGTATGAATGAATGTTGGATCAAACACCTGTCAATGTGGAACCGTACCCAAGGCTAGAGTATCCCTCATACAAAGGAAGGCATGATTTACATCACAGGAGTCCACTAGTTGCCTGACCATGAGTGGACTTTGTGATGTATACATGCAATGACATGATGGCAGTGATACACTGATGTGTGTTGTGAGTGATTAGCTGGTGATACAGGGGACACACTTCCACTGTGATGTGATGTCCATGGTTTGTGTGTTGCTCAATATAATCAATGTCCTGAGATTGCTGTAGGTTGTCATATCTCAGTACATGGGCTACATCAACAAAAACAACCATGTGGACAAGTGTTATTACTGGTGAAGTGTGTTATAACCTTAGTTAAACAACAACACAACTTAAAGGGATAGTAAACCCTGAAAATAAGTTTATTTCACATTGTAGCCCTTTAAAAACCATGAAAAATGATATCAGTCTTATCTACCAAACATATATGATTTGGGATATAAGACTTATATCATTTTACATGTTTTTTTAAGGGCTACAATATAGAATGAACTTATTTTCAAGGTTTACTATCCCTTTAATACATAAGCCAATGCTCAGCCTAAGGTTCCAATGTGCGTGCTACACAATGAAATCTTAGGAAGATTTTTGGGTTATGCAGTAAGTTAGGCTGTGATTCAAACTCCTGTTGTGCAACTGACTTGCTGGAGAACAGAATGCTCACCCTAGGATCACAATGTGTAACACACACATTGAGATCCTAGGGTGTACATTGTGTTCCCCAGTATGTCAGCTGCACAATAGAATTTTGATTTAAAGACCATATTGATGCATGTTCAATCTGTCCTGCTTGTTATTTCCCTGCTAAGTCGCATAGCTGTTAGTTTGGTTTTCCCCTCAAACACAACAATTGATGCAGACGAATGTTCAGTGTTGCACCAGTTGTTGTGCTAAGGGGTATGTTCTGATCAAATCTGACACACATCATGGCCATGTAACACTGTTGTGTTATATGGCTACAGGGATGGGTTGCCAGGTGAATTTGGACAACGGTGTGGGTGTGTGTGAACCCATGTTGTAACATCACACAAACATTTCCCCCAGGCAGGAGTTGAGTTCACTGCATTGTTTGGCAATGCATTGGAGACAACCCTGCCACCCAATCTATAAGTGATTACACAGCAGATCAGACAGGATTCAAAAGCACAATTTTCATTTATTGAGGGGGCAGATGACAGGTTGGGCCTTTCATTTCTTTTTTTTTTGGGGGGGGGCCTTAGACTTGGTGCCAGAGGTGGATGCCCTGGCTGATTGCCTTGTCACCCTCTGTCCCCTAGGTGTGGCTTCTGGGGTAACACTGGAAGGGGTGGTGGGTGCAGTGGACCCCTCTGTGGAACGCAGGTTCTCCCTCTCCATCCTCAGGTTCTCCCTGCGGTTAATCTCTCGCAACTCCACGAGCACCTGTGCAAACATGTCCATCAACCCCGTATGTATCTGGTGGAGTTGTGTGTTCCCCCTGGCAACCTCTGACTCCAGAGCTTGGATTCTGGTCTCCAACCTGTTCGTGTTCCTCCGGGATTCCCTCCGGTTCCTCGTGAGGTTGTCGTTGGTGGCGTGGGTTGCCCGGAGCTGTCCTCTTTGAAGGGCCATGCACTCAGCCTCCAGATCTGGGGTGCGTTGACTGCTGGAGATGGGAGTGGCCAGTGACACATGTGCTGTTTCCCCAGCTTCAGCTGTCTCCACAGCCTCTGTTTCCCCAGCTTCAGCTGTCTCCTCAGCCTCTGTTTCCCCAGCTTCAGCTGTCTCCTCAGCCTCTGCTTCAACAGGTTCAGCTGTCTCCTCAGCCTCTATCTCCCCAGCCTCTGCTGTCTCCTCTGCTGGTACTGGGTGTGCTGTGGCTGCTACTGCTGTTTGTGTCGGTGGAGTGGCTTGCACAGACGGTGTGTGGGTGCCCACCACATCAAGGGACCCACTGCTGCCCACTGATGTCTGTGCTGGTTGAGGTGGTGGGGTGAACAAGTCCCTTGGCTGAGGGCGCTGGGGCTCCCCAATCAGGCCCAGGTGTTGGTAGTCAAGTGGCCAAGGGTCATACCTTGGCCAGTGGTAGGTGCTTGGCCCCCACCTGGGATCATACCTGGGGCCATGCTGGTGAGCCATCCAGGAGGGTAGATCCATCTCGGTGGAATATGGCCCATATTGGCTGGTGGCCACATTCCCGGGCAGCCATTGCCTCCCTGGTGGTGGTGGTGCTGCTGCTGGAGGGTAATAGCTCCCGGTGCTAGTGGGATGCATCCATCTCTCCCCCTGAATCCAGCCGCTGTACATTTGTCGAGCATCCTGTGGTGGGGCAGGCAGTTGAGAGGCAGGCAGTTGAGAGGCAGGCAGTTGAGAGGCAGCCAGTTGAGAGGCAGGCAGTTGAGAGACAGCCAGTTGAGAGGCAGGCAGTTGAGAGGCAGCCAGTTGAGAGGCAGGCAGTTGAGAGGCAGGCAGTTGAGAGACAGCCAGTTGAGAGGCAGGCAGTTGAGAGGCAGCCAGTTGAGAGGCAGGCAGTTGAGAGGCAGCCAGTTGAGAGGCAGGCAGTGGTGATGCAGCCAGTTGGGGAGGAGGTGTGGTGGTTGTAGACGCTTCCCAATGGCTAGTCCCCTCCTCTGTATCCTCCTCACTGGGTGGTGTGGTCGGCTCCTCCACGGGCTCCTGCTGCGATGGAGGCCCATAAGCTGTGTGGAGAATTGAGATTGTGTGATTAGTAAACGTAGCCATGATGGGATTAATGGGATACTAATACATGAAATGCAGAAAGGGAAATATATGTTTTGTGGTTTATCACCCTGAGTGAAACAAGGGTACTCCCACTGCTGGAGGAGGTTTTTGTTCAAAAAGTCTCCCAGCTCAGAGTAAAATTGCTTTGGTGCTATATCCCAGTGGCCTGAAGTTGTACATTGGCACTGTTGCTACATTATCCTATGAGAATTTATTGCGTCTGGACGTAAGCTGTCCATAGGATGGTCTAGCAACATCGCCATTTTAGAGTTCCAGGCCACTGTGATATTGCCGCTGGAGTAGTCAACTATGAGCTGTGCTACATTTTGAATGAAACACCTTTGAGCAGTGGGAATACCCTTGTTTTGCTCGGGGGATGAACCCTGCAATATATTTTTCTTTTCACATGTTAGGTATTACTATCCCTTTAACGGAATAGCAATGGTTAATTTCACCATGATGTAATATTGTAGGCATTGTAAGAGATAGATGTGGATCGATGTTAGTCCTATCCCTCCAACCCACATGGTTAGACAGATATTGCTCTATTTGACAGTCATTTTGACATGTTTGACAGTCATTTCACCACACAGAGGCTCTTCAGCAGAGCCTAAATTGCCCCATTCAGAGATGTAAACCTCATTGGAATGGTGAACAGAGTGTGCTTGCAAACCTGGCACACTTTGTTGACCATCTCAAAGATGTCTCCATCTCTGAATGGGGCAATTTAGGCTCTGCTGAAGAGCCTCCGTGTGTTCTAATGACTGGAATCTCCAGCTGTCAAATAGAGCGATATCTGTCTAACCATGAGGGTTGGCGGAATAGGACTAACATGGATCCACATGTTGGTGAAATTAACAATTGCTATGCTATTACAGTTACATACAAGGAGAAATGGTCATATATGCATGTGGATGTGTACCTTTCATATGGATATGAATATATCCTTTCCAGATATGAAGCCAGAGATCATTTCAGTAGGTGTGATTGCCTTACTGGCTATATATGTGCACCCATCAAAATATACATTGGATTGATATGATGGATATGAGCATACCTCGTATATCCCATCTACGTAGAGTGGGATATACTAGGTATGTGTATTTGGATGGTATCAATGTAAGTTAGTTTCTGATGGATGCACATATCTGGCCAGTAGGGCAATCACAGGCAGTGAGATGATCTCTGGGTTCACATCGTGTTGGGACATATTTTGAGCCATTTGAAAGGTACATATCTGACCATTTTCCTTTGTGTGCATATCTTTGTTTGAACAGATGTGCAGTGGGAATCAAGTGTTATTCAACCCTATCTTCTTAGCTGATCCCGTCCAATTCACAATTTTTCATTACTTGACAGGTGACTCTCTGGTTGTCAGGATCATATCCTATGCATTTCATTGTAGGGCATGGGATACCACCCTGGCAATCAGAGATTGATGAACTGGACAGGATCCTGTCCATGTCGTGTGTTCCAGTTGAATCCTGAAGGGCAACAATCACGCCAGTAGTGAGGGATATCTCTGATTGAGGCCTGTTTTTCTTTGAGTATGAGCCCATCCATCCTTCTGAGTGAGGCAACCGTACTCAATCCGAGATATCTATCATTCATGGCCTGTTGGTGACCAAGGTACAATGGATGATATTTGGTTCGCATGTGTATCCTGCAAACAGTGTCTGGTGTACCATCCATCCATGGCATCAGCACCCCTGAGGATCCATGTGGGAATCAGATGTGAGATATGTCATTTGAAGTTAGGGTAAATGATTGCAGACACAACACCAAGGCCTACTTTTTCCCCCTTTAATTCTGGGGTATTGTTTGAGGCCTGTGTGTTGCACATACAAGCAGTTATTCTCAGTGCCACTGTGATGTGTGACCTGCTCCATCCTTTTTGTGATTCAGTAAGCGGTGTTGTTGACATGATGGAGTGTACATAATGCTGACTTCTCCAGTGATCTCATTTCCCCATTTCCAGTGTTTTCTATGGAGTGTATACGATGGGACCTTAGCAACTTGATTCATGTTATTGCATATTCTCCATAGGCTAACACTGGTATTGGTGAAATGAGGATGTGTGAGGGTGAATTTCTCTCCACCATGTGTTTGTCACCGCTTAGTGAATGTCCCCTGTGTAGCATGTGATCGTTGGCCTATTGACTTGATTGTTGTCTGGTTAACCCTTTGAGTCCCAGAGGGGTTGCCAAAGCATTGTTGATCGATGCATTGATGATCCCTCTAGCACTCAAGGGGTTAAGTGCTGACATCCCAGCGGGGACATGGGTGACATTGTGTGTGAACAGTGATGACAGTCGACATTTGGAACTGCATGGTTTGTGTATTGTGTGTGATGAGCACAGCGACAGGAGGGTTGAAGTAGGACTTGGACAGGTTTGTTCCAAGTTGGACCTTGATATTTGTCCTTGTGTTGTGTCCTGTTTTTAACCCTCAGGGTGCTGTGTTGGTGCAGTTGTGTGCATGAATGATGGACATGTGTTGAGGTGTGAGTGTGTGTGCAGCTGGTGTTGGTTGCTGTAGTGTGTTGTTCTGTAGTGTTGCACTTACCGGTAGTGTGGAGGGTCCTCTCATCCCCAGTGTCAGCTCCTCCAACAACCCCCTCGATCAGGGTTGGGGACATATTCTGGCGCACCATCTCCTCCCAGCCGCAGAAGGTGATAGGGACAGGTGGGCCACCTCCAGTGCCTCGGGCGTGCTTGGCGAGTTCGGAGAGCTTGGTCTTGACCACCCTCCGGCAGTCGCCCCATCGCTTCTTGATGGACTCCACGTCCCGTCTGCATGGAGCCACCGCGTTGACCCGGCTGCAGATCTGGTTCCAGGCTGCTTTCCTCCTCGCTGACAGGCCAGGGACCTTCGCTGTCGGGTGGAGAACACTCTGCCTCTCCAGGACAGCTTCCACAAGAGCCGTGTTCTCCTCCTCTGTATACTTTGGGTCTCTGATCCTGGCCTCATCAGCTCCGGCATGGGATGACTCAGAGCCGGAGTGCCCTGCCTGGTCTGACCCTGACTGTGTGGGGTGCTCCCCAGCAACTACCCCTCGTCCCACTGCAGGTTCTGTCCCTGTCCTGCGTGTTCCTGCTCTTGTGGGCCGGGTCCCCCTCCGCCCTGCGGATCTCCCTCTCCCACCCCTGCTCTGCTGAGGGATCCCCTCCTGATCTTCCTCCTCCTCCACTACTCTCCCCATCCCTCTCTCCTGTCCTCCTCTCCTCGCCATCATTCACCCAGTCACACCCAGGCACTCCCACAGGCCCTCACAGACACACTCGATCCAGTCACTCTCTGTCACACACTTTCACTCCCAGATTCACACTGTCAAAAATAAAAGTAAAATGTGTGAGGTGTTATAAAATAAAAGGACTATGTGTATGTATGTGTATGTGTTTGTATGTGTGTATGTAATATGTGCAAAGGTGTGCTATGTGTCGTATTCTGTGCAATGCTCTCCTCTCTCCAAACTCCAAAACTCCTCTACCTCCAATGAACGCTCCTGTCTCCCTCTCTCTGATCACTATCCTCCGCTCCTGGGTCCTGATATCTGGCTCTGAAGAACTCGATAACAGACAGTGTGTGGCGGTTATTTTTGGGTATATATAGGTGTATTTGAAGTTATTTGATACATTGGGGCTTTGGGATTGGATGTGTGTTTGAATTTGTTTTGGCATCAATCATGGTTGCTTGACAACGGCAGCCGTTATGTTACATGTTGTTTGGAGCTCAGTTATCGTGTGATTTGTCCGCCCGTTGTGCATTAACATGAGCGACAACGGGTTTTGTGTTACGTGTTTTTTGTGTGCCTACGCTCGATAGCTATTCTCGTAGAGTAGTTATTGAATCTGCCGTAACTCCTGTATTATTTGCGAGCGATGTGCCTTTTTCACTTAGCGGCTGGTTTAACGGTTGCCTTTAAATCTAGGCCTAGGGCTCAAAAGGGTTAAGGTATGCAGTAGTGTGACAGGTTTTCAGTATAAATATGCCCCCAATGCATAGTACATTTCTCCACGTTAATCCAACTAAATCATATTGCCATAAGAAAAGATCCCAAAATTATACATAGCTTTTAGAAATAGAAACACTGCCTCCGTCGCTTTGCGCGGCTGCTGACGTGGCGGCGGAGACATAATTATGCTCCACAGTCCCCCCACTCCTTATGTGCATGGGCCGATGCCCAGTTGACTCTGAGGGAATTGAAATTGAGACTGCCCTCATATATGGGCAGTCTTACTTCCAATTCTCTCACAGCCATTGGCTGGGATATGCTTACGTACTTCCTAGTCAATCAGTTTAAAGCACAGCCGCTCAAAGCTGATTGGCTGGGATGTGCGTAAGCATATCCCAGCCAATGGTTGTGAGAGAATTAGAAGTAAGACTGCCCATATATAAGGGCAGTCTCAATTCCAATTCCCTCAGAGCAGAGAGGGTATCGGCCTGTGCACATAAGGAGTTGGGGGCCTGTGGCGCATAATCCTGTCTCCGCCGCCGCCTCAGCGGACACACACAGAGGCGGAGGCAGTGTTTCTGCTTCTAAAACCAATGTATAATTTTGGGATCTTTTCTTATGGCAGTATGATTTAGTTGGATTAACTGAAGAAATGTACTATGCATTGGGGGCATATTTATTTTGAAAACCCGTCACAATACTGCATACTTTAACCCTTTTGAGCCCCAGAGAGGTATGCAACGCATTGCTTTGCAGTGCATTGTGTACCCCTCTGGCACACAAGGGGTTAAACTATGTATTAGTGTGCCGGATATTTATGCTTTGGTCTTATACTTGTTTGTTTGGTTTTTTTTTTACAGAAAGAAGAAAGAAGTGAAGAGAAGAAAGAAGACAGAAGAGAAGATAGAAGAAAGAAGGACAGAAGATGACCAGGAAGCTGAGGACTCTGATGGACATCAGGATTAATGGTAAGTGTTACTTGTATTGTGATGTTTTTTAACTTAGTCGGGTTAACCCTATGAATGCTGACAGGGTAATTATACCCAATTGGCACCCATAGGGTTAATTCTACTAACGTCTGACACATTTTTCATACTTTGGATTTATTGATATGGGGTTTAAAGCCCCATATCAATACATCCACTGAGGACATGGGTTTGTTTGTTTTTTTTACACTTTATTTTCCTTCAAGTTTCTGCGTCAGCTGTTTAAACAGCCGATAAGGGACTCAAGTTAAAAAAAAAAAAATAGGTCTTAACTTTCCTCCGATAACTTGAGTCCCTTATCGGCTTTTCACGGCTAACGCAGACATTTGAATTGATATTTATGGTGTTTTCATCATTTTTAATGGATGAAAACACTACTTAACTTTATCACCTGGCAGATCTTATTTTTTTAAGGTATTTTTTCACAGCACAGACATTTGAATAGCTTACTGTTCTGGAAAAAATGCCGTTGTCAGAAAAAACAGCCCTCTCCAACATTTGGATTGAGGCCTTAATCCTTAAAACTGCCTTTATTTTTGGTGCAATTAGCACATTTCTTTATAAATACATTGGGACACAATTCTTATTTGGCAAAGACCATTTCTACTCCACTTTTCAAAACTGGAATTAGCACTTAGAAAAAATGTCTCTAGATGTTTATACATATACATATGTTGCTTTGAGACAATTTTACAGAACTATCTTTATAACTCCAGATTTATACATCTCCCCCTTTATCCCTTGCAGTGAGCTGTCTGGTCTCAAAACTAGATTTCACATCTGAGGGAAGGTGGCTTACACTAGGTAAAAAGGACGGGAGGCGGGTACTTTATCATTTAATTACTCTTGAACTACAACTCTGACAGTATTGAAATAACGCTCTGTATGGCTCAAATACAATAAGATTAATAAGAGCTCCTGCTTTAGTGAAGCATTACTATCCCTTTAAGTGGAAGAAGTCAGAGATGCTCAACTAGGCTCATGAGCTAACAAATACATGCAGGAAGCTCACTAGGATTACGTCCAGCGCCCATGGTGCAATCTCTTGTAACTCATAAGTGCCATACACAGAGAAGAAATATTATGAAATATATCATACAGGTCCTGCCAAAATGACAGTCCAGACACGAAATGCCAGACAATGCTTTTCTGAACAAGGGAAACAGCTAACCCCAGATGTACGTTTTGGCCTTGTTGGTAGGAGTGGGTGAAACTTGTCGCTGCGTTCCCGCAAGAAATTTTGAAAAAAAACATTGTTATCCGCTTTTTCGTGGGATAATCCGCTTTAAAACTAGTGGTTAATATTTTTGCATCTTTCGCCCATTGGCCAAAATTTTTCGCTATTTTTTCAATGGCTATAAAGTTTCTGCCCATTGATTTAAGTTGTTTTCGCACTTCCGCTATAAAAACTTTTCACTGAAGGCAGACACAATAGAATCAGCTACAGTGCGAGATAGATGTGCTGTGTTGTTCTGCTGTGATATTTTGTAAAAATTGAGGCAGGAAAGGCTCATAGTGACTGCTATCACTATGGGCAGAGTCAAAAATAATCAGTGGAGGAGCTGAAATGACCCTTATGTGTCCACTGAGTCTGAGGAGGAGGAGGAAGTGACTAGCAGTACTGAACCAATGCTGTCCAGTCCCCCTAAATCACCCCAAGGCACCTTGGGGAACTTGATGGGAAAGGAGGGAGAAAAGGGAATGGGAAGGAAGGGAAAAAGGGAATGGGAAGGGAGGGAGAAAAGGGTATTACTAGTGAAAGCAAGACAGGTCAGCTGCCTGTGCCTGCTGCAAGAAGTGCTGCCCCTGCTGCCAGTGCCACCATTGCTGTTCCTGCAGCCACTAGTGTTGTACCTGCTGCCAGATGTGCTGCCACTAGTGTTGTACCTGCTGCCAGTGCTGAACCTGCTGCCACCCATACTTTGCCTGCTGCTAGTGTTTCTTGTAGTACTCAGGGGAAGAAGGAGAAAATGATGCCAAGTGTGACAGCAGGGGACCCTCTGTCACATTGTTCGTCACCTCCTCCAAGCAGCAGTGAGATGTCTGGAACAGAGCAGCATCATGTAGGGACTAGTGGTGGTGGTGTTGTTGGAGAAGCTGGGGTGGAATACAAATTGATGGCCTTTTTATCAGAAAGTGAGAAGGAATGGGAGACAGGCATCACCACCACCACTAGCAATCAGCTTTTGGAATTTGCAGAAATTGCAACTGGTCTAATTCCTGCTGCTGCTGAGATGAAAGGGCAGCAGGGTGCTGAGGAGCAGGCTAGTGTGCCACAGACCACCGTGGACACAGTGGGAATGGGTGTGACGGAACTGTGGCGACCATGGGAGATATTGGTGTGCTAGAGATATGGGATCTCATGTCTTCAGACTATTTCTACCCAAAAGACAAACATAGACTGAGCTGAGCCATAGTTGCTTTCAATACATTGCTGGAATGCAGAGATGGTGGGGGCTGGGCTTTGCTTCCACTCTACTCAAGGTCTGTGCTAAGGAATGTTAATTGATTCCTGTTGTGCTTCCTTGACCAATCAGAGGAGGTTATTGATGAGCCAGTTAAGAATGTATGATTTCAAGTCTTAATCTGCATTCTTATCCTGATAAGGATGCTGGTGACTGATTGGTCAAGCATAGAAACACTGTCCCAAGTATTCGTTTGCATGCTGATCTAGATAAGAGTCTCTGTAGTGTATATAAGCTGTGTGTTTGAGTCAATAAAAGAGAGTTCTTCCCTTCATCAAGTCTCGGCTGATGTTTGCGAACAGGAGGGTCAGTTTACTATTGGAGTATTATTCTGAGGGAGAAAGGAACTATAAAAGAGGTATCCAGCTTATGATACAAGGCGTCACGTTACAACTGGTGGCAAGCGGCGGGATTCGGCTTATCCCAAGGAACTGAAACTGAGACCAGCATCCAGGGGGAGATATAGCCACTGGCTTGACCCCGGTCTCAGCAGCGCAGCGAGCAGTGGATGGAGCAACAGCGAAACTGAGACCAGCATCCAGGGGGAGATATCGCCGCTGGCTTGACCCCGGTCTCAGCAGCGCAGTGAGCAGTGGATAGAGCAACAGCGAAACTGAGACCAGCATCCAGGGGGAGATATAGCCACTGGCTTGACCCCGGTCTCAGCAGCGCAGCGAGCAGTGGATGGAGCAACAGCAAAACTGAAACCAGAATCCAGGGGGAGATATAGCCACTGGCTTGACCCCGGTCTCAGCAACGCAGCAAGCAGTGGATAGAGCGTTGGTTCACCTGAACCGGAGGAAGCAGTATTGCGGTGGGCTTAGCGAAGCCCTGGAGGATCTGCTGGAGTCCAGAGTGCAAGGGGGCCCCAACCTGTGGATGGCCAAAGCAACTTGGATATCCTGGAACTTGGAGTACTAGTATCCACTGCATTAGGAGGTACCTGGGATCCTGCCTGTGGAACATGGCAAATCTAGGACCAATGGGCGCTGTTAAGCCCAACTGGAGACGGATTGAGAAGCTGGTGGCATTGCGATGGCCGCTTCTGGGAGACATTCCTCTGCGGGATTGGGAGGAAGGTGGAAAGTAAGCTACTGGATCAATATATCGCCCTGTACCAGAAAGCGGAGCAGAAGTATTACAGCATGATCCGCCCCTGTTGTTCTGTTGTGGGCAATGGATACAATGGCCCAGGAGTAGGATGGGAGGCCATCTGTGTCGACCCCAACTTTGGCAGCAAGGAGGAGAGTAGGTTTTGGGAAATCAGGAATGCCCGGGAGGAGATGATGGGGTTCCAGAATATCCCTGAGCTAGCAGAGGAGCTGGAGGACCTGGTGGAGCAAGAGTGGCATCTGGAGCGAGCCTACCAAGGCCTTATACGGAAAGTTGCAAGGCATACGGGTGAGGGACCACGGGCGCCCCCCATATACTATACCACAGGAAGACGTGGCCTGGCTGACCAACCCACCCTGGGATGGAGCCTCCGACCTTGGAATCGAACAATCCTTTGAGTCCTGCGATCCGGTGGAGTGGAGAATGAGGAATCTGCTGCCCCACCTAGGACCCAATCCGTCGGAAGAGACGATAGCCCAACTTAAACTGTCGGTCGAGCAACAGTACTTTCAAGACATCCAGAGCCCCTGGGTTGCCCCATGCTGGGGGAGTGAGACAGTGATATGCACCAGCCCCTTTGTTACCCCGGATCTGAGGAGTGGGAACTCGCTGCTCCTCAGCCCCAAGAATGCCCCGGTACCAGGGGGTGGGACAACCGTCCCCCCTGGTGGACATTTGACCCCTTCCCCTGTTTTTCCTACTGTTGTGAGTGAGAGAGAGCTCACCAGCAGCCCCAAGAAGATGGCCCCTTTGTTAATGGACACTGCCCTGGAGAAGGAGCAATGTGTGCTCTCCAGGGGTGCGGATGTTATGGCCCTGAGGAATAGGACTGTGGTCTTCCTCAAGGCAGAGAATGGCCTTGGAGTTTGTGGCCTGAAAGAAGAGGACTCTAGCAGACTGAAGGAGAACAGTGCTGCTGGCCCTCTTGTTGACCCTATGGACTGTGAACTGGTGGGTGGGAATGCGTTCCCTACCAGCCTTCCTGTGAACCCTGGCCTGGTGAGTAGGAGCGAGCTCCCCAGGGCCTGGGAAACCCCTGTTGCTGTGGATGAGACGCAGGTCCCCACCAGCAGCCCCTGTCCTTCCCCTTTGTTAATGGACACTGCCCTGGAGAAGGAGCAATGTGTGCTCTCCAGGGGTGCGGATGATATGGCCCTGAGGAATGGGACTGCGGTCTTCCTCAAGGCAGAGAATGTCCTTGGAGTTTGTGGCCTGAAAGAAGAGGACCCTAGCAGACTGAAGGAGAACAGTGCTGCTGGCCCTCTTGTTGACCCTATGGACTGTGAACTGGTGGGTGGGAATGCGTTCCCTACCAGCCCCCCTGTGAACCCTGGCCTGGTGAGTAGGTGCGAGCTCCCCAGGGCCTGGGAAACCCCTGTTGCTGTGGATGAGACACAGGTCCCCACCAGCAGCCCCTGTCCTTCCCCTTTGTTATTGGATACGGCCCTGGAGAAAGAGAAATGTGTGCTCTCCAGGGGCGCGGATGTTATGGCCCTGAGGAATGGGACTGCGGTCTTCCTCAAGGCAGAGAATGGCCTTGGAGTTTGTTGCCTGGAAGAAGAGGACCCCAGCAGACTGAAGGAGAACAGTGCTGACCTTCTTGCTGTACAGGTGGACTGTGAATTGGTGGGTGGGAGCAAGCCCACCAGCTCCTATGTAACCCCTGCTGCGGTGGATGAGACGCAGGTCCCCACCAGCAGCCCTAGTCCGTCCCTTATTGCTATTGCCCTGGAGAAGGAGGAAAATGTGTTCTCCAGGTGCTGGGAAAAGATTGCCAGGAAGATTGGTCAGGTGCTCCCTCGCAAAAAGAAAAGAAACCCGGAAATTGATGGCCTGGAAGAAGAGGAACCCAGCAGACTGCCACAATGTAGTGCTGCTGCCCCTTGTGCTGTCCCTGTGGACTGTGAACCGGTGGGTGGGAGCGAGCCCACCAGCCCCTATGTGACCCCTGGCCTGGTGGTTGGGAGTGAGCCAACCAGGCCCTGTGAAACCTTGGCTGTGATGAGTGGGACAACAGTCCTCATCAGCAGTCCAAAGCCTGTTGCCCCTTGTCTTGATACCCCAGCCTTGGTGAGTGGGACCACGGTCCTCACCAGGGATGCCCTTGTTGCCCCTGGATCTTTTGACCCCAGCCTGGTGGGTGGGAAGTCATTCCCCACCAGGCCAACTGTTGATCCAGCCCGAGGGAGGGGGACCACCGTGCTCCCTAAGGAAGTTGGGAGTTGCCCCAGTTTTGCCAGCAGTGCGCTCCTCACCAGTCCTCTGGATGCCCCTACCCTGAGCAAAAGAGTCCCCAGTGTTTCCAGTAGCCCTTTGGATGTTGCCTCAGCCCAGGAGAGTGGGAGCAGCATCTTCTCCTGTTCCAGTGGGGTACTTGCCCAACCAAAAGGGGGAGTTGTCCCCAGCGTCCACCAAGGTGCCCCCCAAGTTGTAACGTGACGCCTTGTATCATAAGCTGGATACCTCTTTTATAGTTCCTTTCTCCCTCAGAATAACACTCCAATAGTAAACTGACCCTCCTGTTCCCAAACATCAGCCGAGACTTGATGAAGGGAAGAACTCTCTTTTATTGACTCAAACACACAGCTTATATACACTACAGAGACTCTTATCTAGATCAGCACGCAAACGAATACTTGGGACAGTGTTTCTATGCTTGACCAATCAGTCACCAGCATCCTTATCAGGATAAGAATGCAGATTAAGACTTGAAATCATACATTCTTAACTGGCTCATCAATAACCTCCTCTGATTGGTCAAGGAAGCACAGCAGGAATCAATTAACATTCCTTAGCACAGACCTTGAGTAGAGTGGAAGCAAAGCCCAGCCCCCACCATCTCTGCATTCCAGCAATGTATTGAAGGCAACTATGGCTCAGCTCAGTCTATGTTTGTCTTTTGGGTAGAAATAGTCTGAAGACATGAGATCCCATATCTCTAACACACCAATATCTCCCATGGTCGCCACAGTTCCGTCACAATGGGGTCAACAAGTAATGCGGGACTAGGACAGGTTCCACTTGCCAGCGCCAGCAATACTCCTGGTCCTAGTTGCAGTGCTAAATCTGAGGCAGTAGCAGCAACATTATCTGCTGCCACAGAAAGTGAAGGGGAATGTGGAGGAGAGAAAGAGGGCATTCTTCTCCACCTGTTCCCTATCCCTCCCCCAGAAGCCATGGGTGTGGGACTATTATTCTCTTCTGACAGGCACAGTGCAGTCATCATCAACAATGGTACAGTGCAAATTTTTTGACAAGTTAGTGAGAAGGGGAAAGGAGGGAACACACCTTGGCACAACCTCCCTGATAACAGAAATGAAACACAGACACCATGACATTTATATAAAACACTTTAAAGCCAAACACCCATTTTCAGAAATCTAGCACTGCTGTTACTGTACCTCTGACTCTCCAGAAAAGTAGAGATCAAAGAGGAGGAAGAATAAAGAAACCCAGACAGACACTGGAAGTTCTATGGCGAGCGAAACAACTAGCTCTCCATCAACATCACCTTCTTCCTCTAGGGTAACAAGTACATCTCCTGCCAATCCACCTTGTTTTTCGTTACCTCCCCCGCCAAATGATAGCGACCCTTTTGATGTTAGGCTATAGCAGTTTGACTCTACCCATTGCACACTGTGTGGTGCACTGAACACACATGCTAGTGTGGTGGAGGAGAATCGATACCAGGTCATCAAGTGGCATCTGAGGAGATTGCATCCCACAGAATATGCTAGGATTCTGGCAGGGAGGGTTCATCATTACTATTAAAATGTCAGCAAGTTGTCATATGTCCTTAGCGGGGTCTGAACAAGGGATATAGTGACAGCAGCAGTACCTGGGTTCTGGTGTCATGGTGTTTGGATACTGCTGTGCCCCCAGATGTTATTTACCATACACACTGTGCAGATTGCAGTTGCTGATGAGAGCCACAGTTCCTGCTCTCAAGAGAAAAATATATATTCTAATAACGCACCCATGATTTTGGAGCAGGGACAGATGGAGAAGATTTAATGGCCAACTTCTTCTTTTCTCCACATATACTGGGGACTGCTTATTCTTCTGCTACTGCCTCAGGCACATCACTGGAGCCAGACGTGGCAAGTGGAACCTTCATTATCCATCTTCCATGTTACTGCTATTGTTGATCCCATTCCCTTTCAGCTGCCTAATCATCCTGCTGCTTAAACAACTCAGCAGCAGCAGTACGAACAGCAGTTGCAACTCAAGACTCAGGAGGACATTTGACAGTGGCCACTGGCCAACGTGACCTGCTGGCATTAGGCCAGTAGGGCATTTTTATCTTTTTTCTCAGGGCTGGTGCTTTGAAAAATAAAAAATAAATAAATTAAAAAAACATAGTCCTACAAAAAAATAAACAATTTTTCGGGGGGTTGTTTCTAACAAGCCTAAGTCCTACAAATCAATGTTTCCGTAGGGCTTGTGCCAAACAAGCTTAAGTCCTACAAATCAATGTATCCTTAGGGCTTGTGTCAAACAAGCTTAAGTCCTACAAATCAATGTTTCCTCAGGAACTGGTCCTCTAACAACAAATCTAACAAATCATCCTCTACGAAATACTCTGTCAAGTTGTCACGGTTAGTTAAGACTCTCAGACTTAAGGTTTAGGTTAAAACATAACTTTATTGAAAAGTTAAGGCAATCCCATAGGGCTATCATACACAGACAAACAATACAAATAAGCAAATGACCATATGAATAGGTTCTACCGACCTTGCCAATAATACCGGGCAAGGCAACCCAGGCGACTAGATGAAATAGCAGTAGCAGGCTCTACTGGCCTTGCCAATACCGGGTAAGGCAACCGTGAGATGGCAACATACCGGTTCTACCGGCCTTACCAATACCGGGCAAGGCAGCCTGAGGGAATACTGTGAGTAGGCTCTACCGGCCCTGCCAATACCGGGTAAGGCAACCTAAAGGATGGCAACGTGAATAGGTTCTACCGGCCATACCAATACCGGGCAGGGCAGCCCAAGAGAGGAGACCTTCCTGGAACCAACTGACTGTCAGGTGACAATGACAGTAGGATGGAAGAGGTAGCAACTAGGATAAGCGGTCTCGCTCAAGCAGAAGTCTCATGCCGGAGAACTACAAGACAACTGCATAGGGACTGGACAGCAACTCGGACCTCACAGTACCTGACTACAGTTAGGGAGCAAACCAGCGTCCGCACGCTGGGACCAACAGTAGTATGAACCACCAGGTTTAATGGAGTAAACCAGCGTCCGCACGCTGGGACCAACAGTAGTATGAGCCACCAGGTTTAATGGAGTAAACCAGCGTCCGCACGCTGGGATCAACAGCAGTATGAGCCACCAGGTTGAATGGAGTAAACCAGCTCCGCACGCTGGAACCAACAGTAATATAAGCCACCAGGTATAATGGAGTAAACCAGCGTCCGCACGCTGGAACCAACAGTAGTATAAGCCACCAGGTTAAATGGAGTAAACCAGCGTCCGCACGCTGGAACCAACAGTAATATAAGCCACCAGGTATAATGGAGTAAACCAGCGTCCGCACACTGGAACCCACAGTAATATAAGCCACCAGGTATAATGGAGTAAACCAGCGTCCGCACGCTGGAACCAACAGTAGTATGCACCACCAAGTTTAATGGAGTGAACCAGCGTCCGCACGCTGGAACCAACAATAGTATAGGCCACCATGTTTAATGGAGTAAACCAGCGTCCGCACGCTGGAGCCTACAGTAGGAATATCGCAAGAGCGAAATGAGAGCAATGTCGCCTCAGCGTCTGCAAACAGGGAACCACTGAGACCAGGCAGAGGATCAACTGGAACGAGCACCGCTAAAACTGACAGGCGACCGGAACATCAGCAACCACGGAGAACAACCGGAACCGACTGGAACGACAAGCAGGCAGGTACACAGGAACAGGTGGACTCAGGAACTCAAGGAACTCTGAAACACTGGAACTCTGGTACTCTGGAATTCAGGAACTCAGGCCCAATCAGCATGGCAGGCCGGACAGAAAAGGTACTGTCAGAGACACCACGAAAGGGCAACCAAAGGGTGCCCGGACTGAGTTTAAAAAGGCAATGTGAGGCGGGCTGACAGCAGGCAGCCAATGGGAGCCCCCTGCAGGTGATAGACACTGGATAGCACCAATCATGGGCACCGTGATACAAGTCAAATATTAAGTACATCCCAGTGGCAGCTTATGTCAAAGGGTTCCCGTCTCTATAACTTTAAATACAAATTTCTTATTTTATTTTTTTATTAACTGTCCCCCCAATAGCATTCAAGAAACCCCTCAAAACAAATTCCCTGTTCAAATGATTCATTCATTCACCAACACAGGCACCCTCCTCAGATCCCTTTATACCATGTCTTATGGTTTTTATTTTATTTTATTGTATTTTGGATTTCTTTTTTATTAAGTGCCCCCCAATACCAGTAAACAACCCCCCCAAAAAGCATCCCTTATTCAACTGATTCTTTCCCCATGCCCCACCAACAAAGGCACCCTCATGCCCCTTTTATACTATGCCTTTGTGAAATTAAATAATATTTATTTTATGTTGTGTTTAACTTCAATGTTCCCAATGATTTCAATGGAATGAGCTAGGCCGAAAAAAATGGGAAATCGGCACTTTTTGCGGAAAATGTTTTGCCAAGCGAAAAGTGGCATTTTTCTCCAATTTCAGTTTGAGGCAAAAATTGTCGCCCATCCCTAGTTGTTGGGCCTCGTCGGTGAGGTGCATCTTATCCCTCTAAGCACTTGTGAGCAAGGGGTCCATGTCTGGATTCCCTCATTACCCTTAGGGTGACCAACCCTAAGAGCAATTTGCATATAGATAGAAGAAGTCAGAGATGCTCAGCTAGGCTCATGAGCTAGCAAATACATGCAGGAAGCTCACTAGGATTACATCCAGCTCCCAGGGTGCAATCTCTTTTAGCTCGCAAGTGCCATACACAGAGAAGAAATATTCTGAAGCATATCATACATATCAAAATGACAGTCCAGCCACGAAATGCCAGACAATTCACACGTACCTCTGGGGTTAGCTGCTTCCCTAGTTCACAGAAGAATTGACTGGCATTTTGTGGCTGGACCTGTATGATATGCTTCAGTATATTTCTTATCTGTATATGGCATTTTTGAGCTAAAAGAGATTGCACCCTGGGCACGAGGACACAGTCCCAGTGAGCTTTTGCTTACCCTTGCAAGCTCATGAGTCTAGTTTAGCATCTCTGACTTCTTCTACTTCTATCCCTTTAAGTGAATTGGGTTTAAGAAATGAAGGTGGAACATACACCTGCTGTCTCTGGCTCAGGCAGGATAACTGGGATGGCAAGAGCTGTCTGATGCAGAAGTGTCCCCAGTCACTAAACACCCTCCTCACATGTACAGATTTATTGAATTAACCCCTCCATTGCTAGAACTGATTGCAATATTTTCCTCTTGTACTCACAATAGAAGTGATAAGGCAAGCTAAAATCATTACACTATCCCCCTGACACCCTCCAGTATTAACCTGACCACCTATTAACATCTCTGTTATTTTATTGACTTGTATCATCTGAACTGACCACAGACGGGTTATTGTTATAAAAACAGAAATCAAGCAAACAGTTTTATTCAAGGCCAAAATAGCCTTAAATAGAATGTGTGTGTAGGATAACTTAATCACCCAATCATTCCATTCTGATCAGATAAGTGCAAAAGCCCTCATAAAGTCAACAAATGCACAAGTTGGGGGTTCCTGTACTCAAATACTTGACACCCTGCTGTATCCCACTGGTAGTCACAAAAACACACATAACATACTCCAACACCCAACCTGTCCCATTGTTAGCAAAATTTAAATAAACCCCATTACCCTCCCCCATATTTAATTGGTAGCCATAAAATGACATAGAAATCTCTTCCCTCCCCCCCACATTAAACTGATAGCCATATCATCACATTAATCTCCCTTCTCTCCCCTACAAATTACATTGGTATGCATAAAATCACATAGACACCCACATTCCACTGGTAGTCTAAAAAACACATAGAGCATCCCACAATTGTGGTCGGGGCTTCCAGGGACTGGAAATGTGGAGAGGTTTGCCATAACCCGGAGCTTACTGGAAGCTCAGGTAAATGTCGACGTGGTAGGCCTGAATAGAGGGAAAAAAGAGCAAATTATTAAGATGTTCATGTACTTACACAAAGATGACATAACTTAGATAAGTTTATAAAGCTTGCTGAAATGTAGCTGAAGGTTTCGGAAAGTAATGTGAGAAACCTTAAGGTTTCCCTCTGCCAGGTTAAATAAGATATTATTGGTAATCTACTTAGAAGAGGAGAATGCCGCTCCTATACTAAATGCGTGTCTCGAGAATAGGATATGATTCAGACCTAAACGTAAGGCTGGTTAGGATTTAATAAATTAAGTAGTTGAGAGGAGACCTAACTATAAAGGGAAACAAGGCTGACGGCCGAGTAATTCTGGTGAATGGTAGTTAGTAGTGTTGAGCGAGCACCCCGATGCTCGGGTGTTCGGGTGCCCTGACCGAGCACCCCCTGAGGCTCGAGTGCTCGGCCGAGCACCCGAACCCCATTGCATTAAATGGGAGGACTCGAGCATTACACCAGGCACCCCCTGCTCTGATGAGGGGAGGGTGCCTGGTCAATGCCCCCCATCTCCGCAATGTCCCCCTTCATCTCCGCAATGTCCCCCTTCATCTCCGCAATGTCCCCCTTCATATGTCCGCCTTCATCTCCGCAATGTCCCCCTTCATATGTCCCCCTTCATCTCCGCAATGTCCCCCTTCATATGTCCCCCTTCATCTCCGCAATGTCCCCCTTCATATGTCCCCCTTCATCTCCGCAATGTCCCCCTTCATATGTCCCCCTTCATCTCCGCAATGTCCCCCTTCATATGTCCCCCTTCATCTCCGCAATGTCCCCCTTCATATGTCCCCCTTCATCTCCGCAATGTCCCCCTTCATATGTCCCCCTTCATCTCCGCAATGTCCCCCTTCATATGTCCGCCTTCATCTCCGCAATGTCCCCCTTCATATGTCCGCCTTCATCTCCGCAATGTCCTCCTTCATATGTCCCCCTTCATCTCCGCAATGTCCCCCTTCATATGTCCCCCTTCATCTCCGCAATGTCCCCCTTCATATGTCCCCCTTCATCTCCGCAATGTCCCCCTTCATATGTCCCCCTTCATCTCCGCAATGTCCCCCTTCATATGTCCCCCTTCATCTCCGCAATGTCCCCCTTCATATGTCCCCCTTCTTCTCCGCAATGTCCCCCTTCATATGTCCGCCTTCATCTCCGCAATGTCCCCCTTCATATGTCCCCCTTCATCTCCGCATGTCCCCCTTCATATGTCCCCCTTCATCTCCGCAATGTCCCCCTTCATATGTCCCCCTTCATCTCCACAATGCCCCCTTCATCTCCGCAATGCCCCCTACCTCCAGTCCCTGGTGGTCCAGCGGAGCGTCTGCAAGATCTGTGCCTCCTCCGGCACAGATCCCTGCCACCCGAACATGGCGGGCGAGCACATGGCGGTACTCGTACGAGTACCGCCATGTGCCGAGCAGAGCGATGCTCGAGCCGATCCGAGCATCGGCCGAGCATGCTCGCTCAACACTAGTAGTTAGATAACTGGTGTTTGAAAAGGATACCAGGAACCGAAAAAGCAGAGTAAGGAATGTAATGCCTACATGTACTTGTTCCATAAATCAGAAATGATAAGGGTGAAGTAGTTGGTTAGCCAATGTGTGGGTGCCCTTTAGTGAGGGTACCGGTCCTTGATGCCAGGAGCCTTGCCTGGGCAGGGAAACCCAAAGAAGGCAAGGCTGCCAGCGGCAAGGATGAAGATAATTTAAGGATGCAAAAAAGGATTAATATCAGAACCTTCCGATACTGCGAAGAGGTAAGGTAAGATACCAGGGGGGAACCTTCGGCCTCTGCGAAGAGGTAAGGATTAAAGTGTGATCCTTTGGTCTCTACTAAGAGGTAAAGTATGAACTAGGGAACCATCTGCCTCTATGAAGAGGTAAGGTATGAACTAGGGGACCTTCGGCCTCTACGAAGAGGTAAGGTATGAAACTCGGGAACCTTCGGCCTCTACGAAGAGGTAAGGTATGAAACTGGGGGACCTTCGGCCTCTACAAAGAGGTAAGGTATGAAACTAGTGGACCTTTGGCCTCTACGAAGAGGTAAGGTATGAAACTAGGGGACCTACGGCCTCTACGAAGAGGTAAGGTATGAAACTAGGGGACCTTCGGACTCTACGAAGAGGAAAGGTAAAAACTAGGGGACCTTCGGCCTCTACGAAGAGGTAAGGTATGCTTCTAGGGCCTCTTACTAAAAGGTACGGGAAGATACTAGGTCACCTTCGACCTCTACGAAGAGGTAAGGTATGAAACTAGGGGACCTTCAGCCTCTACGAAGAGGTAAGGTATGAAACTAGGGAACCTTCAGCCTCTACGAAGAGGTAAAGTATGAAACTAAGGGACCTTCGGCCTCTACGAAGAGGAAAGGTATAAAACTAGGGGACCTTCAGCCTCTACGAAGAGGTAAGGTATGATACCAATTAACCTTCGGCCACTTACTAAGAGGTAAGGGATGATACTAAGTTACCTTCGGCCTCTACGAAGAGGTAAGGTAAGAAACTAGGGGACCTTCAGCCTCTACGAAGAGGTAAGGTATACTACTAAGGTACCATCGGCCTCTACAAAGAGGTAAGGTAAGATACCAATCAACCTTCGGTCTCTTAATATGATACTAAGTCACCTACAGCCTACACGAAGAAGTAAGGTAAGAAACTAGGGGACCTTCTGCCTCTACGAAGAGGTAAGGTATGATACTAGGGGGTCTTCAGCCTCTACTAAGAGGTAAGGTAATACTATGGGACCTCCTGCCTCTACTAAGAGGTAAGGGTTGAAACTATGTGACCTTCGGCCTCTTCAAAGAGGTAAGATATGAAAACTAGGGGACCTTCGGCCTCTACAAAGAGGTAAGGCATAATACATGGTACCTCTGGCCTCTACGAAGAGGTAAGGTATGATATTCCAACCTCTACGAAGAGGTAATGTATGTACCTGAGGAGACCTCTGGCCTCTACTAAGAGATGAGGTACTTGTGAGTGTAACCTACAGCCTAAATGGAAAAGTATGGACCTAAGGTGACCTCCGGCCTCTGCAAAGAAGTGAGGTACCTGTAATATAAAGAACATGGACTCAGGACAATTACACTACATAACAAAGTATGAATGGTGATATGACATATAATTAGGGTGGTGATACAATATAACTATGTATGTACGATAGAGCATGGAACCAGGACCCTGAAACAATGTATGTATGTTAGATAGGACAAGGAATCAGGACAATGAAACAATGCAACTATGAATGAATGTTACATAGAACTTATAACAGGATAGTGAAACAATGTAACTATACATGTATTTTAGAATGTGGAATCAGGACACTGAAAAATGTAACAATCTAAGTATGTTAGATAGAACTTTGAATCAGTACACTAAAACAATGTAACCATGTATGTATGTAATTTTTTAGATAGAAAGTGGAATCAGGACACTGAAACAATGTAACTATGAATGTATGTTAGATAGTATGTGGGATCAAGACACTGAAAGAATGTATCAATGTATGTATGTTAGATAGAATGTGGGATCAGGACACTGAAGCAACATAACTATGTATGTATGTAAGATAGAATGTGGAAATAGAATATTGAAACAAAATAAGTATGTGTGTAAGTTAGGTAGAAAGTGGAATCAGAACAGTGAAACAATGTAACTATGTATAAATGTTAGAGAGAATTGTGGAATCAGGACTTGGAAACAATGTAACAATGTAACTATGTATCCATGTAGATAGAACGTGGAATCAGAACACAAACAATATAACTATGTACATATGTTAAAAAAAAAGTGGAATCAGGACACTGAAGCAATGGAACTATGTATGTATGTTAGATAGAAAGCGGAATAAGGACACTGAAAAAATGTAACTATGTATGCATATAGAAAGAACATGGAATCAGGATACTGAAACAATGTAACTATGTATGTTAGATAAAACATGGAATCAGGACACTGAAACAATGTAACTATGTAGGTATGTTAGACAGAATGTGGAATCAGGACACAAACAATGTAACTATGTACATGTTTAAGATAGAACGAGGAATCAGGACACTGAAAACAATGTAACTATGTATGCATGTAGAAAGAACGTGGAAAATGGATACTGAAACAATGTAACTATGTACATATGTTAGATAGAACATGGAATCAGGACACTGAAACAATGTAACTATGTATGTGTTTAAGACAAAACGTGGAATCAGGACACTGAAAACAATGTAACTATGTATGTATGTAGATAGAACGTGGAAAAAGGATACTGAAACAATGTAACTATGTATGTATGTTAGATAGAACATGGAATCAGGACACTGAAACAACGTAACTATGTATGTAAGATAGAACGTGGAGTAAGGACACTGAAACAATGTAGCTATTTATGTATGTTAGATAGAACGTGGAATTAGGATACTGAAATAATGAACTATGTATACATGTTGATAGAATGTGGAATCAGGATAATGAAACAAAGTAACTAATTATATATGTTCGATATAATGTGGAATCAGGATACTGAAACAATGTAACTATGTATCCATGTAGATAGAACGTGGAATCAGAACACAAACAATGTAACTATGTACGTATGTTAAATAAAACGTGGAATCAGGACACTGAAGCAATGGAACTATGTATATATGTTAGATAGAATGCGGAAAAAGGACGCTGAAACAATGTAACTATGTATGCATATAGAAAGAACGTGGAATCAGGATACTGAAACAATGTAAACATGTACATATATTAGAACGTGGAATCAGGAAACTGAAACAATGAACCATGTACATATGTTAGAACGTGGAATCAGGACACTGAAACAATGTAACCATGTACGTATGTTAGAACGTGGAATCAGCACACTGAACACTGTAACCATGTACATAGGTTAGAACGTGGAACCAGGAAACTAAAACAATGTAACCATGTATGTATGTATGTATGGTAGATAGAACTTGGAATCAGGACACTGAACAATGTAACCATGTACATATGTTAGAACATGGAATCAGGGCACTGAAACAATGTAACGATGTACATATGTTAGAACGTGTAATCAGGTCACTAATACAATGTAACCATGTATGTATGTATGGTAGACAGAACTTGGAATCAGGACACTAAAGAATGTAATCATGTACATATGTTAGAACGTGGAATCAGGGCACTGAAACAACTTAACAATGTACATATGTTAGAATGTGTAATCAGGACACTAATACAATGTAACCATTAGTGATGAGCGAGCACCCCAATGCTCGGGTGTTCGGGTGCTCTGACCGAGCGCCCCCGGAGGCTCGAGTGCTCGGCCGAGCACCCGAGCCCCATTGAAGTCAATGGGAGGACTCGAGCATTACACCAGGCACCCCCTGCTCTGATGAGGGGAGGGTGCCTGGTCCATAGGAAAAGGGCAGAAAAGGATGGAAACACCACAGAAATGGTTCAGGGACAGCATAGGGAGGATGTCTGGATGCATCTTGGACTCCAACATCGCTGCTGGGAACGATCTTTCGCCCGTACTACGCCATTTTTACAGACTGACCATAAAACACACAAAAAGGAAAATAAAAACGACTTTAGGCGAAAAATTGTTACCAAACAATATTTGCTGTATATTTACTTGTATATCATCTGCAAATTCTCCCAAAAATTTCCTTGATTTTCTGAAGTGAGGCCATGATTAAGAGGGAAACGTGCGCAGAGGCAAATTATCCCAAAAATTTCCTTGATTTTCTGAAGTGAGGCCATGATTAAGAGGGAAACGTGCGCAGAGGCAAATTATCCCAAAAATTTCCTTGATTTTCTGAAGTGAGGCCATGATTAAGAGGGAAACGTGCGCAGAGGCAAATTATCCCAAAAATTTCCTTGATTTTCTGAAGTGAGGCCATGATTAAGAGGGAAACGTGCGCAGAGGCAAATTCTCCCAAAAATGTCCTTGATTTTATTGAACTGAGGCCATGATTAAGAGGGAAACGTGCGCTGAGCTGACCATCTAAAACATTATGGGTGAGGGTCTGCTGCAGAGCTGACCATCCTAAACATTATATGCGAAGGCCCGCTAGTGAGCTGACGCTATAAAACATTATATGCGAAGGCCCGCTAGTGAGCTGACGCTATAAAACATTATATGAGAGGGCCCGCTAGAGAGCTGACCCAATAAAACATTATATGAGAAGGCCCGCTGGTGAGCTGACCTATATAAAAATTGTCAAACAGGGCCCGCTGGTGAGCTGGCCCTATATAAAAATTATATCACAGGGCCCGCTGGTGAGCTGGCCCTATATAAAAATTATAGCACAGGGCATATGGAAGAGGAGGAGGAGGATGAGAAGATTAAGAGTCAACCATATACCCGTTTTTTGGGTGGAAGGGGTGAATGGGAATACAGAGTATTCCCATCATTGTAAATAATATATGTAAAGTGAGTTTATGTTCCCCCGGGGCTTTCCTCCAGTGGAGTGGAGAAGTCAGGGGAAATCCAGGCCTTGTTCATTTTTATAAGTGTCAACCTATCAGCATTGTCGGTGGAAAGGCGGATACGCTTATCTGTTATGATGCCACCAGCAGCACTAAATACCCGCTCAGACAGAACGCTGGCGGCAGGGCAGGCCAGCACCTCCAAGGCGTAGAGTGCCAGTTCATACCACGTGTCCAGCTTGGACACCCAGTAGTTGTAAGGCACAGAGGGATCATTGAGGACGCTGACACGGTCTGCTACGTACTCCTTCACCATCTTCCAAAACTTTTCCCTCCTTGTGACACTAGGCTGCGCATCAGGGTGAGGGTGCTGGCGGGGTGTCATGAAGGTGTCCCACGCCTTGGAGAGTGTTGCCCTGCCTTTGTCGGAACTGCTGTGTGCTCCCCTTTTCTCCCCTTCTCGGTTGGCCAAGGTAGCACGTACTCTGCCGCCAGCGTTGTCAGATGGAAAATTTTGGAGCAATTTTTCAACAAGAACCTTCTGGTATTGCACCATTTTGCTTGTCCTCTCCACCGGAGGAATGAGAGATGAGAAATTCTCTTTGTAGCGGGGGTCCAGAAGGGTGAACACCCAGTAATCCGTGTTGTATAAAATGCGTACAACGCGTGGGTCACGGGAAAGGCAGCCTAACATAAAGTCAGCCATGTGTGCCAGAGTACCAACAGTCAAGATTTCGCTGTCCTCACCAGGAGGATGACTCTCAATCTCCTCATCCTCTTCCTCCTCTTCTGTCCACCCACGCTGAAGAGATGGAACTAAAGTTCCATGGCTACCCTCTGTAGCGGAGGCAACCGTGTCTTCCTCCTCCTCCTCCTCCTCCTCCTCCGCCTCCTCCAATTGTCGCTGAGAAGACGAAGTGAGGGTGCTCTGGCTATCACCTTGTGTAAGCTCTTCCTCCCCCATTTCCACCTCTTCCACATGCAAAGCGTCGGTTTTAATTGTGAGCAGCGAGCGTTTCAGTAGACACAGAAGTGGGATGGTTACACTGATAATAGCGTTATCGCCGCTCACCATCTGTGTCGATTCCTCAAAATTGCATAAAACCTCGCAGAGGTCTGACATCCATTCCCACTCCTCACTTCTGATTACAGGAAGTTGAACGGAGAGGCGACGACCGTGTAACAGCTGGTACTCCACTACTGCCCTCTGCTGCTCACAAAGCCGGGCCAACATGTGGAAGGTGGAGTTCCAGCGCGTGCTCACGTCACACAGCAGCCGGTGAGCTGGCAATTGTAAGCGCTGCTGCAGCTTCAACAGGCCGGCCGAAGCTGTAGATGACTTACGGAAATGTGCACACACGTGGCGCACCTTGGTCAAGAGATCATGCACATTGGGGTAGGTTTTTAGAAATCGCTGAACCACTAAATTAAATACATGCGCTAGGCATGGTACGTGTGTGAGCTTGCCGAGCTCCAAAGCCGCCACCAAGTTACGCCCATTATCACACACAACCATGCCTGGTTGCAGGTTGAGTGGCGAGAGCCACTGCTCGGTCTGGTGACTAATCCCCTGCAACAGCTCTGAGGCCGTGTGCTGTTTGTCCCCAAGGCAGATCAGCTTCAGCACGGCCTGTTGACGCTTCCCCACTGCAGTGCTACACTGCTTCCAGCTACTGGCTGATGGGGGAGTGGCGCTGCGTGTAGAGAATTCGGAGGTGGAAACGGAGGAGGAGGAGCCAATAACGTAGGTGCTGGCGGAAACCCTGATGGAGGTAGGGCCCACAATCCTCGGCGTGGGTAGCACCCGTGCCATCCCAGGGTCCGAGTCGCTCCCAGCCTCCACGACATTCACCCAGTGTGCCGTCAGGGAAATGTAGCGTCCCTGGCCACAAGCACTTGTCCATGTGTCAGTCGTTAAGTGGACCTTCCCAGTAACTGCGTTGGTCAGGGCACGGGTGATGTTACGGGACACATGGTGGTGTAATGCGGGGATGGCACACCGGGAAAAGTAGTGGCGGCTGGGGACCGCGTACCGAGGGACAGCTGCTGCCATCAGGCTGCGGAAGGACTCAGTGTCCACAAGCCTAAATGGCAGCATTTCGATGGTCAGTAATTTGGAAAGGTGTGAGGTTAGTTCTATGGCCTGTGGGTGGGTGGCTGGGTATTTTCGCTTGCGCTCAAATGCCTGGGGTAACGAAATTTGGACGCTGTGCTGGGACAGGGAAGTGGATGTGGTCGCTGATGGTGCTTCAGATGGTACAGGTGCAGGGCGGAAGGTATGCGGGCCTGCGCCTTCGACAGGCGATTGGCCGGCACCGAAAACAGGGGAAGAGGAGGCAGTGGTGTGGCCTGCAGACACAGATGGGCGATCCAGGCGTTCCTCCCACTTACTACGGTGCTTGGATGCCATGTGTCGGATCATGCTGGTGGTGGTGAGGTTTCTAGTGTTCATGCCTCGGCTCATTCTGGTGTGGCACAGGTTGCAAACTACAATTCTTTTGTCGTCCGCACTTTCCTTAAAAAAACGCCATACCGCGGAACACCTACCCCTTGGCAAGGGAGATTTACGCAAGGGGGTGCTCCGTGGAACATTTGCGGGCCGGTTTGGTGCGGTCCGCCTTCTTTCTGTAGCCACACCACTGCCTCTTCCAGCCTGTTGCGGTGCTGCAGATGGCTCACCCTCAGGACTGCTGTCATCGCTCGGCTCTACACCTTCCCAGGTGGGGTCAGTCACCTCATCGTCCACCAAGTCCTCCTCCACTTCCTCACTCTGATCATCCTCCCCATGTCTTGATCCCACCACATACTCAGTCATTGACAACTGTATAACATTCTCCTCAACAAGGTCTTGAGACAGTAATAGTGGTTGATTTAATGGCAACTGTGTCTCATCATCATCATCATCATCCACTACTTCCTTTGACCTTAAATGCCGTTCACATCTGTCATCTTCTTGTGATTGGGTACCCTCTAGAGGTTGTGAATCAGGACACAAGATGTCATGTTCTTCTGCAAGCGTGCTTGGAGAGAGGGTCAAATGAAGGATTGGTGATGAGACGAGCTCCTCACTATATCCCAGTGTGGGATCACTTCTTTGACCAGACCGTCTATGGTGGGAGGAAGGATGATCAGAGTGAGGATTATGTTGACCAGACTCTTGGCTACTGAGAGTGGACTTGGTGGAAGACAGGGTGGTGCTTAACCGACTGGAAGCAGTATTAGCTGACATCCAACCGACCACCTGTTCGCAGTGGTCGGACCTCGAGAGTGATGTCCTGCGACGCCCTGTAAAATTAGACATGAAGCTAGGTATGGTGGATGTCTTTCTTTCTTGTGCTCTGGCACCAGGCACAGTTTCTCCGCGTCCTGACCCGCGCCCTGAACTATCAGGATCACGTCCACTTCCCCGTCCCTTTTTACCCGCCTTCTTCATCTTACACGGAATATGTGACTTTAATATTTGAGTTTGAAAACTTAACAGTATTTCTTCCTATTCTGCAACTGTGCAGAGTACACAGAATAGGCTGCTAAACTGCGGTGACGCACACTGAATGGAATATGTGACTTTAATATTTGAGTTTGAAAACTTAACAGTATTTCTTCCTATTCTGCAACTGTGCAGAGTACACAGAATAGGCTGCTAAACTGCGGTGACACACACTGAATGGAATATGTGACTTTAATATTTGAGTTTGAAAACTTAACAGTATTTCTTCCTATTCTGCAACTGTGCAGAGTACACAGAATAGGCTGCTAAACTGCGGTGACACACACTGAATGGAATATGTGACTTTAATATTTGAGTTTGAAGACTTAACAGTATTTCTTCCTATTCTGCAACTGTGCAGAGTACACAGAATAGGCTGCTAAACTGCGGTGACACACACTGAATGGAATATGTGACTTTAATATTTGAGTTTGAAAACTTAACAGTATTTCTTCCTATTCTGCAACTGTGCAGAGTACACAGAATAGGCTGCTAAACTGCGGTGACGCACACTGAATGGAATATGTGACTTTAATATTTGAGTTTGAAAACTTAACAGTATTTATTCCTATTCTGCAACTGTGCACAGTACACAGAATGTGCTGCTAAACTGCGGTGACGCACACTGAATGGAATATGTGACTTTGATATTTTAGTTTGAAGACTTAACAGTATTTCTTCCTATTCTGCAATTGTGCAGAGTACACAGAATAGGCTGCTAAACTGCGGTGACGCACACTGAATGGAATATGTGACTTTAATATTTGAGTTTGAAAACTTAACAGTATTTCTTCCTATTCTGCAACTGTGCAGAGTACACAGAATAGGCTGCTAAACTGCGGTGACGCACACTGAATGGAATATGTGACTTTAATATTTGAGTTTGAAGACTTAACAGTATTTCTTCCTATTCTGCAACTGTGCAGAGTACACAGAATAGGCTGCTAAACTGCGGTGACACACACTGAATGGAATATGTGACTTTAATATTTGAGTTTGAAAACTTAACAGTATTTCTTCCTATTCTGCAACTGTGCAGAGTACACAGAATAGGCTGCTAAACTGCGGTGACGCACACTGAATGGAATATGTGACTTTAATATTTGAGTTTGAAAACTTAACAGTATTTCTTCCTATTCTGCAACTGTGCACAGTACACAGAATGTGCTGCTAAACTGCGGTGACGCACACTGAATGGAATATGTGACTTTGATATTTTAGTTTGAAGACTTAACAGTATTTCTTCCTATTCTGCAACTCTGCACAGTACACAGAATGTGCTGCTAAACTGCGGCGACGCACACTGAATGGAATATGTGACTTTGAAATTTTAGTTTGAAGACTTAACAGTATTTCTTCCTATTCTGCAACTCTGCACAGTCCACAGAATGTGCTGCTAAACTGCGGCGAAGCACACTGAATGGAATATGTGACTTTGATATTTTAGTTTGAAGACTTAACAGTATTTCTTCCTATTCTGCAACTCTGCACAGTACACAGAATGTGCTGCTAAACTGCGGCGACGCACACTGAATGGAATATGTGACTTTGATATTTTAGTTTGAAGACTTAACAGAATGTGCTCTAATCTGCAACTTTGCACACTAAACAGAATGTGCTCTAATCTGCAACTTTGCACACTAAACAGAATGTGCTCTAATCTGCAACTTTGCACACTAAACAGAATGTGCTCTAATCTGCAACTTTGCACACTAAACAGAATATATAAATTTTTTTTTTTTTTGTTTTTTTCCCCCCACACAAAATAACCTGCTGCCCCCACACACAGTAGTCCTAAAAAGGACTTTTGGTTCTTTTTTTTTCACAATTTTGCTTTTTTTCTCCCTACACTGACTTTCCCTTCCTATCCTCATCTCTCCCTGGCTAAGACTGAGCCGAACTCGCTGGTCTGGTGCTATACAGCACCCGACCACGGGTTCTGGCCAGCCAATCAGTTTAATGCCAGCAGCCAACATGGCTGCTGGCATTACACCGATGTCAGAGCCTCCCTGCACGTTTATTGGCTGCGCAGCAGCCGCAAAACGTGCGGGGAGGAGACCCGAACATGGCGGGCGAGCACATGCGGTACTCGTACGAGTACCGCCATGTGCCGAGCAGAGCGATGCTCGAGCCGATCCGAGCATCGGCCGAGCATGCTCGCTCAACACTAGTAACCATGTATGTTTGTATGTATGTATGGTAGACAGAACTTGGAATCGGGACACTAACAATGTAATCATGTACATATGTTAGAACGTGGAATCAGGACACTAATACAATTTAACCATGCATGTATGTATGTATGGTAGACAGAACTTGTAATCAGGATGCTGAACAATTTAACCATGTACATATGTTAGGACGTGGAATTCCATAATATTATTTAAGAGGCTGATTGACTTAGAGGAAGTGCATCCTATAGAAATGCTAACATAGAGAAGAGGAGAACCGAAAGTGAGGAATACTATTGCCTGTCACAGCATACTGAGACCTGTTCTAATCGAGCTAGGGACTAGCTGATATTGCGCTGCCTCGAGGTGGCTCCACAGTACTGCTGCTGCTACTAGTAGAGTAGTGTAATGCAATGGGACTCGTTCCTATGATGGGGCATATTGCTGGGGAGATGTGGTGAGGAGCTTACGTACTTCAGCGTGCCGATAAAGTACATAACCAACCTAGCAAGATTATAGACGTTTAGAGCATGAATGTAATACAGAACTTGACATTAAAAACATTTATTAAAACATGACCTTTCCTAAGGTTTATGAGAAAACGATTTAAACAATTCATACTGCTCTCTCTTTTAAATGTATAAAGAGTCTGATGCTGTTGGTGTCATAACGCATGCCGTTCTACTAAAAGCTAAGTTGTGAGATAGAGTATCAAATAACAAAATGTTTCCTGTTCACTCTGGGCCAGGAGCAACGATCGTGGGACCAGAAGTGACGTAACGGTGGATGACGGACGTTCTTCCTAAAATGCACCGAACCGATGTTTGCACTGACGAGCTTAGGGACGCACAATTGACGATGCATCCCGTGGGAGAGGCTGCAGATGGTATTTATGGCTTACAGCCCCTCCCACAAATGCAGGCCCAGCCTTCCACTAGTCCACTACCAGCTTTTAAATCAAAATCCATGACCTCTTCCCTCCCCCTAACATGAACTATGATTTTATGGCCACCAGTGGAACATGGTACTATGGAACTATGCATTTTTTGAGCCAAACATACCCCATTTTCTAGACAATTGCCTTTGCACATAGGAACATAGCTGGTACAGTCTTCCAAGGTTCAGGCAAATCTGAGTACAATCCACTGAAAAATGCCTCTTTATTTGACTACCACACCATGTTATTTTATTGTTATAGTAAGTGATGAGCTATACAGATATTTGGACAATAAAGCTTTCTATCTGAAAAAACTCGAAAAGCTGACACACATGGTACAATAAGAGAGAAGTCTGAACATATAGGTCACTTCAAGACCATGATTGTCATTATACTGGAGAAGGTAAGAACCAGTGACTGCAGATTAATGCAGTAATGGGCAATGTTAAAATAAGACTACAGTTATGAATGACAAGTGAAGGAAACCTACAATGAATAAGGAATATGACAGAATACTATATTACTAGTAAGTAATGATACTGCCTTAAAAATTATGAGATGACTCTCCAGAAATAATACGTACTTTAATCTTGGCAGTAAAAAAGGCATTTTATTAACTGGGTCCTGTGGGTAAATGAATGTGACTGCCACAGATGATTTTCATTATACATTGATGTTTCCTTATATTTATGACCCAATGTGTGCATTAGGATGCCACATTATTATTGAGATATTAGGTGCCTAAGATATTTACTTTTTTTATATTTAGCTTATATATTATAATACTAAATGGATATTTTTTTTAATTAAGTGACAAGTGCCCTCCTCTTCAAAGCAAATCAGTAAAACTTTTTTTTTACTATTATATGGGTTTTTGTAGGAATAATTCTGCTCATTTATTACTAATTTAACTCAAATCATCTCAGTATAGGGAGTTTCCTTAATGCGGTCTTACTATGTATTGCCTTCATCTCTAAGGTACTTCATGCATTCTGTGGGACCATTTAATGGAAATAGAAAAAATAAATAAAACTGTGCAGTGATATAACTTTAATCGTATAACAGATTATTGCCAGACTTATGTGAATATTGGCCTTATATGAATATTTTATGCATTTATCTTTTCAGGTAACATATACTGTTTTTTTGTTTGTTTATCAGATGGAATATTATACATATAAAATGTATGTACATTAATCAGCTTATAATGCATTCAGCATAAGTACTGTAAGTGTTAGGTATAGCAGTGTGCAGGTCATATCATTTTTGAGGTGGGTGGTAAGACAGGGTATAATTAGGAGGGGCTTAGAGTAAGAGGAAATTTGGGGAGGGGAGAAGCAGAGAAGACAGACGTTAACAAAGAAGTCAGGAAAGATGGTTATTAGAATATCAAGATCAAAGCATGAGAGTCACCGAATACAATTATGATAATATAAAATATTTAATTTGTTGTTACCTTAGACAAATTCTGGTTGATTAGATAATTAGTCATGGGATGAAATTGTTAGTATGGACTAGAGTAAAGATAGCTCTTTGCTTCCAGTTCTGGAATTTGAACAACATATTGTATAATATATTATCCATATGAGTGAATATTTGTGGACGCTGAATGACAGTCAGTATGCTAGAGGATGGCTCTCAAATCCAATACCCAACAGTGACTATATAACAGAGTTATATTCAAGATTGAATGTTAGTCCAAGGAAGAGAAAATTGATGGGCCTTGTATTTCAGCCAATGTCATAGATATCAGCCAGCACATTTTCTTGGTGGATTCATCTACTGATACATTGTGCAGTAGAGGTATAACCTTTAAGTACTTTGCTGCCGGCGGGATCAAGTCCATAGTAGAAAAGGAAGAGACTGTTTGTAGTGAGGGAGGCAATACAACTATCAGTAGTTTTTAGGGTAGTTGTACTTTGTTTTCATGAGATTACTAGTATGGACTGGTATGAGGTTCCAAGGTTTATTTGAGTGAGATGTAATACATATCTCCTGGCACATGTAGGAGAGAGATCCTTTGGTTAATACTAGTGTTGAGCGAGCGTGCTCGGCCGATGCTCGGATCGGCTCGAGCATCGCTCTGCTCGGCACATGGCGGTACTCGTACGAGTACCGCCATGTGCTCGCCCGACATGTTCGGGTGAAGAGGATCTGTGCCGGAAGAGGCACAGATCCGAAGACGCTCCGCTGGACCACCAGGGAATGGAGGTACGGGGGCATTGCGGAGATGAAGGGGGCATTGCGGAGATGAAGGGGGACATTGTGGAAGAGGGGCATAGACTCTATGCCCCTCTTCCACAATGTCCCCCTTCATCTCCGCTATGCCCCTCTTCCACAATGTCCCCCTTCATCTCCGCTATGCCCCTCTTCCACAATGTCCCCCTTCATCTCCTATGCCATAGCGGAGATGAAGGGGGACATTGTGGAAGAGGGGCATAGCGGAGATGAAGGGGGACATTGTGGAAGAGGGGCATAGAGTCTATGCCCCTCTTCCACAATGTCCCCCTTCATCTCCGCTATGCCCCTCTTCCACAATGTCCCCCTTCATCTCCGCTATGGCATAGGAGATGAAGGGGGACATTGTGGAAGAGGGGCATAGCGGAGATGAAGGGGGACATTGACCAGGCACCCTCCGCTCATCAGAGCAGGGGGTGCCTGGTTTAATGCTCGAGTGCTCCCATTCATTTGAATGGGGCTCGGGTGCTCGGCCGAGCACTCGAGCATCAGGGGGTGCTCGGTCAGAGCACCCGAGCACCCGAGCATCGGGGTGCTCGCTCATCCCTAGTTAATACATAAGCTGTAGAATCTGTTCACACCTCAGTGTCACAGGTTCTATCCCCAGCAAGACTTGCTCAGCCTTTTATCCTTCTGAGGTAATATCAATGAGTGCCCAGGATGTCTCACTGTATCCTTCCTGGTAATATTCTTTCATAAAAAATATAAGAGAACAAGGAAATGCTACAGATTGAGTATTGGCTGATTTCATAAGCATGGTATAGCTGCAGGAAGGTCATGATAGCCAACCATTGCAGTCATGTTTGCTCTTAGATATTAGTGACTGCCAGCTGAACTGAGAAAATGAAAGCATATGCAAATATTTTGCGTGCATCTTGGATGTAGCATTGTTGATTTGCAGAGCTTAAGTATTTTTCAGCACTTATCTGTAAAAATGATTATCCTGGACATTTTTTAGGAAACCCAAAACGTTTGATCGCCTCCATAATAGCAGATGTAACCTGTAGTGACAATTTAGAGGTACATGGTGAAGAACGGAGGTTTTTCACATTCTTCAAAGGCCATTTTCTGCTAGGGAAAGGAAGTCTAACTAACAGTGATCCATGAAGACATTTAGGGCCGACACTAGTAACCTCTTTAAAACCGGCGTTACATTAAAAACAAGCAACTTGTATTTTGCAAACATGGGTTTTACTGGTATACTGTTGCAGAACCACGGTAAAACAAAACCGGAAAAGGCAGCACTTTTCGACATATTGACAAAAATGATGCTGTCTGCTTCTATTTAACTACCACCTAAATAAACACGCTAAATGTCAAAGTCCAAGGAAATAGGCATAAAGAGAAAGATCAAGTTTAGTGTTAGATGTGTTCCCACGTTATCGAAATCCGACATAGAGTGCCCCCTTCAACATATTAACCCCCCCTTTGAAATTCTACTTATAGTGCTTTCTTTCTCCATTTTAATTTGACAAATATTGCCCCCCTTTGGCATATTAACCCCCCTTTGAAATTCAGCTCATGGTGCTCCCATGACTTTCTTTCTCCATTTAAATTCAACGTTGTTTCTTCTACAATTTAAATCAATATGCCCTCATTGTATATGTATTGTATAATTAACCCTATGAGAACCAGGGAGGAAGCAACTCATTGCAAGGTGTTTGCTACCTCTCTGGCACTCAAGGGGTTAACTTGTGTATGCTTTCAACTCAAACTTATTTTTTTCTTACACAGGAAGAAGATAGAAGAGAAGAAAGAAGACAGAAGATACAAGAGAGGATAAAAGAAAGAATGGAGACAGAAGGACATAGACAGTGGATGACAGGTAAGTTTAACACAGACGTTTAAATAATCAGTGCTTGACAGTATGTCAGGCACCGATCTTTATTTTTTTTTACTGTTAAGTTCCCAAAACTGGTGTTAATTAGCAGTGTTTTGGGAACTTAACACACAAAATCAGACGATTGGACACAACACCAGTTTTGTGTCCTAACATCCATTGTGCTAAATGTTGGTAGGACGTTTGAATACTGACCAAGACATTTTATTTTGTCGGTCGATATCCATTTTGCCCTACCGACATTTTTCTACTCCAACACTTCGATCGAGCCCTCAGTTACCTGTGTTATGAAAAAATGCCTGCAAAAAAAACCCTGCCAGGTGATAAAATAAGAGGTGTTTTAGCCCACTGAAAGCAATTGAAATGGAAGAAAAAATCTAAGTTCCCAATGGATGTATTGATATGGGGCCCTAAGCATATGGTTGCACAGTGTGAAAAATAAATGGCGCACTGAAAGGGTGACTATGTTAAAAAACACAAAAAACTGCCCCCTATCAAAACACCCTGTCTTCCCTGGTGATATTACAAAACCACAATATATACCCCAAGAAATGAAGCGCTAATTGTGTAAGTAGGAAAAAGGAAGAATAGCAATATATACAAATGTATAAAAATTTATTATATCCAACCTCTAAAGACAATTATACCACAGTTCCATTTACACAGAACAAGCTAGTGTTATTATCATTATCCTCCAACATTGAAGTATGTAACAACTAATATAATACACACTCTAATCCTACATATGTAAAAAATATCCTCTGTATTCAATCCTCAAAGTCCCCAATAGTCAGTCTAATATAGTGTGGAATATTCAGTATGATTTTAGACACCTGTTCTTAAAAATCATATTCTATAACTGAACTGAAGCCTGAAGAATGACTAGCCAAATTTTCTCTATTTTACACTAGAGAAAATAATCCTAAGAGTGGAACATTTTTCACACTAAATATACCCCAAGATATAGAGCGCTAATTGTGTAAGGGGAAAAAAGGAAAAAGGAAGAATAAGAATATATACAAATATATAAAAATTTATTATATCCAAACCCTAAAGACAATTATACCACAATTCCATTTACATAGAACAAGCTAGTGTTATTATCTTTATCCTCCAACATTGAAGTATGTGACAACTAACATATCACCCACTCCAATCCTACATATGTAAAAAGTATCCTCTGCATTCAATCCTCAAAGTCCCCAATAATCAGTTTAATATAGCATTATTAACATAAAATAAAAAAAAATTAACATAAAATCAAAAAAATAGTGAATAATAATTTCCTGAGTATAAGGAAACACCTAAAAATACACCTAACATCTATATAAGAAAGGCTCCTATAAATGTTCAGGGTAGATCTGTACACCCATGATACGAGCCAATACTCACCACCTACAGACTCCTACAAATGGTCATACTGGTGCCTACTGCCTCCCTCCAAATCCCAAAGAGACTGGAAAAACAGAAAACCTGTCCAATCAGGAAGCAATAACTGGTAATACGATGTCCAAATGTGTATGTGCCTGTACCCATGAGATTAAGCCACCATCACCTATAATATGTCACGGAACACTCAACCCAATTACAGTGTAACAATATTACATATCATAATAGATACAACCAGGACATATAAATGGGTGTACTAATCTTAGACAAAACAATAAGATGATGTTATATCTGGACCATCCCTTAAACGGTTAAACTAGGCCCAGTAACGTCCTGCAATCTCCAAAAGGATGACATGTAATATTGTTAAACAATATGAAAATATAGATTAACAATACATTACTCAATATTCAGGCAACGTTTATCCGAACCTCACCCCAAAGGGTTAATTCGTATCAAGTTATTTCACGTATTCTGTATTTACCCTACCTCCTATATAGTGTCTTAATTAAAACATCCAAGTGAGAAAACAGTAACAATAAGGCAATGTTTCATGTGTGGACCACAGAGTTAAACTGTGTCCAGTCACGCCGCTTTATCTAAAACAAGTAACTAGTAAATCAGTTAGAGTCTATTTGCGGAAACACAGTTCCGGTCCGAAATTTCACTGATTTACATATTCAGAATGGGCAAATAATAAAATTCATACACCAAGAGCAAATAAAAATACCAATAAAAAACATACAAATAATAAAAACATAAAATAATAATAAACACTGTGAATTGTCTCAGATCAGATGAACTATATCCTCCAGATATTTCAACAGAGTCTCATCAGCCGATGAATAGACTAAGACAATAAGTTATTTAATATTTATCAATTGTATATAACTCTGTCCAGACTTTCCCCTTAAATGAATCCATATAAACTCAAGGTTACCACAGCTTGACTTATCTCCCTTTATGCTGTGATACAGAACAATATCTTCTCGCCCTTTCTAACACAACATAGTGTGTGCTAGTCCAGGTGGTAGAATCTTATGTCCCCACTTCAGGATAAATGTTTGGCTGGTCCCGTTCTCTGTTCATAATATTAGGGATAATTGATCACACACTTACCAGTGGTGCTCTGCTGTTGCATGTATAGATGTAATTGCCGGCCGGCTAATTTCACTTGGTCTGCTACTAATCCGTGCTTATTCACATTAAAGTGACAAATTTCTTACTGAATTCTTAGGGTAAATCAGATGTCACTCTCCAGTTCCTCTCTATCCAACATGTTTCAAAGCACTCTTGCTTCTTCCTCAGCTATGAGGAATCTTATCCTAAAGGAGTTTGAAATAGTCATTCCAAATACCTGTTCCGTTCTTAAAACCGGAAACAGTCTTGGTGAATTATTAACCCTATATTCAAAAATGGTCAACACAAAAATAAAAAAATAATAAAAAAATCTAAAAAATATATATAAAAAATCCCATTCTGAATATAAATATATATTTGGCAATTCTTCTCTACATGTTCCCTATAAATGTATATTACATCCACATATAAGACAATACAATATCAACCTATCATCATCTTTATTAAGGAATCTCAACTTTATTTGACATATACAGGACACTCAATCAATTAAATATATCTCTGTGTTCACAATAATATTCCCTAAATCTTAGAATAAACCTATCATATATATCACAAGAATGAATATAATACATAAACCCTAGTGTATATTTAATATACTTAATACCCTAGTATATATTGAACACTCATTAACCCTATTCATTCCATGTGTGGACTATATCTATCCCAACAATCTAAATACAGTATTAGTATCTGACAAACACCATCTCACCCTATTGGAGAGTCTACATCCTAAATCTTAATCTGAAACCATATGTATCACAGTCCATCAGTGTCCAAATGTTGACATACCCAACATCATCATTCCAAAAAACCATATAGTTCCATGTCAGCATTAAGACCCCAAGGGAGACTACTTTTCATTTCAAAGATCCACTCAGACTCTTTTATCGACATTTGTTTAATGAAATCACCCCCCTCCAATTTCTTTTGACCCTATCTATAGCCAGAAAGGACAGATCTTTAATATTAGATTCATGATGATCATAAAAATGAGACGATACAGTATGATTTTTATACTTGATTTTAATATTGTATATGTGTTTCTTTATCCTGTCTCTTAATCTTCTCTTGGTTCTTCCTATATATATTGCTTCTTGCAGGAACATCCCAACAAGTAATTCACTCCTTTTGAATCACGTCAGAGTGTCCTTAATTTTATACTCCTCTCCTGTGACTGTAGAACTAAATTCTTTCACATTTCTTCTAATATTGCAAGATTTACACCCTACACATTCCCCACACTTAAAGAACCCACCACTACTATTCATCCACATCTGTTCAGAATTCCTGTTAAGATTTTTCACACTGGGTGCTATTTTAATACCCAAATTGTGGGCCTTACTAAATACCACTCTGAGTTTCTGTATAATTGTTCCCAAAACGTTGTCATTTTTCAAAATTTCCCAATGTTTATCTATAATGTTTATACATTGTTTACTATCGGTACTAAAGGGATATACTATAATCATATCCTTATTATGATCTTTCTTCCTATTACCTTCCTGTAACCGTTCTTTTCTATCATATTTTGAAATATTACTAATTTCCTCTTATAAATGTTTTTCGTTATACATTTTTTTTACAAACCTAGCTTTTAATAGATCCGCTTGATTTTCAAAACACCTTTACTTCAGAACAGTTTCTTCATAATCTTATAAATTCTCCTTTTGGGATATTGCGTAACCATGGCGAAAAATGACAGATATCTGTCGAAATATAACTATTGACATCAGTTGGCTTGAAGAATGTTTTAGTGCACACATAATTATCCTGTATATATATAGTCAAATCTAAAAAATTAATCTCCTTATCACTAAATTCCCTACTAAACTTTAAATTATAGTCATTATTTGTGACATAATCAAAAACATTCAATAAAGATGATTGCGACCCTCTCCAGATAAAGAAAATATCATATATATTTCTTTTCTATAGTACCAGGTTCGCAACGAATGGGCAGTTCCATATAAATTGGTCCTCCCAATGTCCCATATATAAATTTGCATAGCTCAGTGCGAACCTGGTACCCATGGCCGATCCTCGTGTTTGTAAATAAAATTCACCTTCAAACCAAAAATAATTGTGCTATAAAATAAATCTCATTAATGATATAATAAGATCAGTTTGTGATTTGTGTAATTTTTCATCTTTCATTAAAAAACTATTAGTAGCTTCACACCCTTTATCATGATCAATTATAGTATATAGTGAGGATACATCCATAGTCACCAACCAATCACCTTCCTGCCAACTGATGTCTTGTAAAATGTTAATAATATGTGTGGTATTTTAAAAAAAGCCGGTAATGTTTTCACTTGTTCTTGTAGAAAACTATCTATATACCTACTCAGGTTACTCGTTATGGATTTAATGGATTTAATACCCGAGACGATAGGTCGTCCAGGGGGATTATGTAGGTCCTTGTGTATCTTTGGTAAAAAATAGGAATTCTAGGATATTGTATATTGATGAATTGTTGCTCTTTCTGTGAAATAATTCCTTGATCTATGCCTATCTGTATCACCTCTTTCAGTAGGTCTTGAAACTCTTTTGTTGGGTCACATTTCAGTTTCCTAGAGGTGTTTTCATCTGATAGTAATCCACCTGCCTCTGCCAAATACTGTTCTTTTGACAGTACTACCATTCCCCCTCCTTTGTCAGCGAGGCGTATTATAATACTTTCATCATTCTGAAGTTGTTGTAATGCTCTATATTCCTTCCTACTCATATTAAAATTTCTCTTTTTATTATTGATTTTTCTTATGTCCCTCTCTACTAAATTCTTTCAGTAATCTAATTTTTTGGATAAAATGTGGATCCTGGTTTTGGTGTAGTATGTTTAAAATTAGAATATTCCTCTTTCTTCTCCAATGCATTTTTAAAAAAAAAAATTCTTTAAACACAATTGTCTGACATATTTTTGTACCCCTACATAAGCACTAAACCTATCAAATTTCTGGGTAGGCGCAAATTTCATACTTTTCACTAGTACTGCTTTTTGTGACTCATCTAGGGAAATACCACTCAAATTAAAGATACCTGTATTATTCACTACCTCCTCATGAGACTTCTTCTGTCTCTTCTCACCCCTCCGTATACCCCGTTTTGTCTTGTATACTGATATCCTTGTTCCTTCCACACTGATCTCTGGTTTGGTTTCTTATACTGTTGTCCTTGTTCTTTCCACAATGGTTTTTCCTCCCTCATTAATGATCTCCCTTGTGACTGAATCTGTGTTCCCTGATTGTTCCCCCATCCCTGATGGCTCCCTCTCATATGATTCTCTCTTATTTGGTTCCAACCTGTCCTCTGTCTGTAATTCCAATTCTGAAATCCCTCTCTGTATTGTCTTGGATCCTTCCAATCCCCATGAGTTTGGTGATTCATCTGTCTCCATGGGGGTCCCATAAAATTTGATGTTCTCATCTCTCTGTATCTCTCCCTCTTGTGTCCTCCCACTTCCAAAAAATTAGACTCATGTTTATCATTAACCTGTTTTATTTTGTTCTCTCTAATTATATCTTGTTGTGTCTCCTTAGAGGTACATGGGTCCTCCATCTCTTGTAATACTGTAAATGCATTACATATTTCTAACACTTGATTCTGTTCTTCCTTTTCTTGATGTATATCCTCAACTTCTCCTTCCTCTCTTTTTATTTGTATATGTTTCCTTTTCTTAGATCCATTTCCACTCCTTTCTCTTACTTATTTTATCCTTCTCCTGTGTATTTTTAATTTTCATATTTAATCATCTAAACTTGTTCTGTTTTCTCTCCATTATATTGTTATCCAATTTTTCTATTGTGGTATATGTCCTTTCCTGTAAAAAAATCATATTGATCAGTATTTTTAAATTATTCAACTCTGTTCAATACATTATCTACCTCCTTCTCCATTTGTAATTTGCTTTATTTTCTAGTTTCTATTTTCAAATTCATTAAATGTATACAACAAGCTTGTGTTATGGCCTACCATTTTTGTAAAAAATCCTTGTTTCTCAAATCATATGCTGGTACTTTTGTAATTTGTAAACCTTTAGGAATTATTTTTTTAACATCCACATATTTCGGTAATGTCATATAGTCCCAGTAATTTAAAGACTAAATACAAAATATGTGAAATAACTTGATACGAATGAACCCTTTGAGGTGAGGTTCAGATAAACGTTGCCTGGATATTGAGTATGATTTTTTGTTAATGTATATTTTCATATTGTTTAACAATATTACATGTCATCCTTTTGGAGATTGTGGGACGTTACTGGGCATAGTTTAACCATTTAAGGGATGGTCCAGGTATAATGTCATCTTATTGTTTTGTCTAAGATTAGTACACCCGTTTACACTTCCTGCTTCTATCCACTACGATATGTAATATTATTACATTGTAATTGGGTTGAGTGTTCCGTGACATATTATAGCTGATGTTGGCTTAATCTCACGGGTACAGGCACATACACATTTGGACATCATATAACCCGTTATTGCTTCCTGATTGGGCAGGTTTTCTGTTTTTTTAGTCTCTTTGGGATCTGGAGGGAGGCAGTAGGGTGCAGTATGACCATTTGTAGGAGTCTGTAGGTGGTGAGTATTGGCTCGTATCATGGGTGTACAGATCGACCCGAGCATTGATAGGAGCCTTTCTTATATAGATGTTAGGTGTATTTTTAAGTGTTTCCTATTTTTTGGATTTTATGTTAATATTTTTTAATTTTATGTTAATAATGCTATATTAGACTTATTATTGGGGACTTTGAGGATTGAATACAGAGGATATGTTTTACATATGTAGGATTGGAGTGGGTGATATGTTAGTTGTCACATACTTCAATGTTGGAGGATAGCTTGTTCTATGTAAATGGAATTGTGGTATAATTGTCTTTAGAGGTTTAATATAATACATTTTTATACATTTGTATATATTCTTATTCTTCCTTTTTCCCTTTCTTCCCCTTACACGATTAGCGCTCTATATCTTGGGGTATATACAGCGTGAAAAATGTTCCACTCTTAGGCTTATTTTCTCTAGTGTAAAATAGAGAAAATTTGGCTAGTCATTCTTCAGACTTCAGTTGAATTCTACAATATGACTTTTAAGAACAGGTGTCTAAAATCATACTGAATATTCCACGCATAGTCTAACAACATGTACAGTGGCAAAATAATGCTGTTTTACTTGCACTGATACCACTTTTTATCCATCATGGTATTTTCTTTGCTTTTGTTACTTCTGTTTGAAACTATAGCCAATATTCAAATTTATAAGTACTCCAAGATCTTTTTTATCAATGAGTCTCCAAGAATGCTCCCATTATCTATATAAGAGCATGCTTATTTGTACTTCTAAATGCATAACATTTTCCTACATTAAATCTCATATCCCATGTGCTTTCTTAATCTGCCATTATATGTAAGCCTTACTGTAGAGAAATTTGGGCCACTTTGTAAATGGAAGCAACAATTTTGAAATATGAGTTCATGTATGAAAAGTCTCTCAGCTGAGGAAAATCTCTCCAATTCTTATGTTATTATCTGGGGCTTCCAAGAATATATCTTCATGGCAGTTTTAAGAACTCCTGAGGCCCCTGGGGGAATTGTGAGTGGAGCACCCCCAAATATAGGTTAGCATTCTAGATGTTTGGTTGTAGTGTTCTTCTTTTTCTATTGTGGGAAAGGTATCCACATTTATGTGTTGTGCACCCAAAATAACCTCATCCTCTTTGACTACCTTAGCACAAGATTAACTAGGTTGCTTTCTGTAACGAGGGACTGTGAGGAACCCAAGCTGATGCTCCAGAAACAAGAGGCCCCAGGCAAATGCCAGGTATGTCAAGATATTAAAGTGCTTCAAACATACAAAAGCAATGGTAGCCACTTCAAACCTCAAACTAATGCTTGATATCCATGATTATTGTTATGCACAATATAAGTAAAGATTTTATCCCCATGCGTCTTGAGTAAAATACACTGTTCGTTTACTTGTGCGTGTGCTACCTAAAAAGCCTCTCCAATAGCTTCTTTCAATCTTAGACAGAAATAGCGGTAAGGTGCACCATGTTTTCACAGCGAAAATGTATCAGTGTATGGTTAAAAACATCAGTCTTTATTTCTTCAAAGCTTAGTGGTCATGAGTAAGCGTGTGTACATGCGAAATGCGTTGAGTCTAGTGGAGAGATCAACTTAGGGGGGTGCCCACCAACTATCCCTTATGTCTGCTGTTAAAGTAAGGTACATTTTAACTGTTTATGTTTTGGAGAAATAAAGACTGATGTTTTTAACCATACATTGATATGTTTTCGATGTGAAAACATGGTGAACCTTAACGATATTTCTGTCTAAGGTATTAGGTGCCCCTGTTTATTGTATGCATTTAGGGCCTTATGAGCAAAAGTGTAATCATTTTGGGCTAAACTAACCGCACTGGTAGTTTAAATGAAGCTTTTAACACTATCAATTACAATGCATTATAGACCCCAAAAAGAGACAGTATATGGTCAAGATAAGATGCCTTTAACCCCTGACAGTGCCCTCAGACCTATGGGAACAGAGTTACCATAGCCTATAACTCACTTGTTCTTTGCTGGTTATCTCTGCACATCACCAATATGTGCACAACTCTGTTCCCATATCACTGTGGCCAGTGGCAGTGGGTTAAATGGGCCTCCTAAAATTTACTTTATATTGCCTCCTTAAGTATTGCAAAGGGTTAAATTGGAATGTTTGTAATTTTTATTTACCCCCATATGGTATAGTTCGTTCATCCCAAAATTCCTCCACTTTTATTTTTTTACATATGGTCCTGGTGAATAAGCTTCTGCCCCAGAAGATACTTATCTCATCATAGTGAATATGCCATTATATCTGATAAGGAAGTCATAGAAGCCTTTTATCCAATTTGCATTTTATGAACCGTGATTGATGGGACCTTTTTAATTTGACATTCAGTGCATCTGAGAAACATATTTCCATTTTTAAAGCCTTATAACAGAATAAGTGAATGTACAAAGGAGCTTCAAAGGGCATTCCTATTACCTGACCAGTAGTTTTCAACTGTTCATGGAGTCAGTGAAAGCCTTTAGAATGAAAGCAGTGTCATTCCCTGCATCCGAGAAAAATCTGTTTGCAATAAATCTAAGATAGTCTTTTCTTGCCAATTGTACCATATATGCAGTGACTTTGAATAACCATGCTTCCATTTTATTGTTTTGCTTTCAATGTAAATCATAATCTGAGGCAATCTGAGTCCTATAATTAACTTATATGAAATCAATTTGCTGTAAAAGAATACATTACAGAACTACTGGTCTGATACATAAGCTTGATAAAGTTATTGAAATTTGCTGTATATATTGTAACACATGCTTCGGAAATTATTTAGAGAAACAAAAAACATGAAAGACTTTCTCAATATTGTGTCCCTTTGGTCATAATAAGTTTAAGATGAAAGATTCCTTTGAGTAGCTTTTTTAACCTATTATTCTATATGTTTTCCGAATCAGTAAAGGTTTCTGTTCTCTATTAGTGCATATTTTCAGAGTTGCTCACTGATTCTTGCCTAAAAAATAGCACATTTTGATAAGTTGTTTAATAAATATTTTTTAAAGAATGTTTTCTCTGAGGCCTCAAAACTTTTTTTCATGTAATTGACTACATTTAGGATAAAGAATATTTTGTGGTATGGCTAGCTGTTCCAAAACTGCCTGAAATGTATTTTATATGATAGTTTATATGGATCAGTTGATAGAACATATGCAATTTAGAATATGATTCATTTTTGTTTAGAATAGTACATCTTAATATGATAAGCCAAAACTGATGAAATTACTTTGCGAGGGTATAGTAAAATGATGTTGATGTACACTGATTACAATTAGAAAAAGAAGACTATGCAACTCTGATTTCCTTTTCTTTAAATATATTTGTGGTATATAAAAATCTACCAGTGAATCTCAGTTTCCGCATTATACTTTAGTATAATAGTCAAAAGATACGTACAAGAGAGTATGATCAATTAGTGCATAAAGGCACACACTCTGTCTTCATTAGGAAATATGTGAGAAAAAGCTACAGACACCATCCTTACAGATCAATTGAAGAAAAATTGACTAACATTATGTGGATTTCCTCAGCAATCTCAGTCCCTGTGGTCTAAAGATGTGAATTGTTTATCAAGGCAGAATAGCAAGAGGCACTAGGTAGGAACATAACCAAAAATAGTTCCAACATCCATGTTAACATTGTATTAGTTCATTACCCCATAGCAACTGATGTACCAAGAAAAAAATTGAGAAATTTTTGAGTAGAAAAAATGCTCAGTAGGGATCAGAGAAAAGTCTCATATTGTTCCCATGGCAATTTTCACTGGAATTCAAGCCCATCGAAAAACCTATAGAGTTCCCACCATTTCTCTGACACCACATATTTTCCCATTATTCCATTGTCTGCCTATGTTTTCAATGATGGTGAAACTTACCACCTCCATACTATAAAACCTAGAACTTTCTGCCATGCAGAGTGGTGTAGTGCTAGCTATCACAATGAGCATGTATTCATGTTTCTAGAGAATCCAGCTTCACCCCACTGATAATGCACAACAAGGCTGAAATGTACATCTGGGGTTTGCTGATGTTTCCTTGCAGAGAGGACTTGCCTGTCATTTTAGAACTGGGCCACCCTTTTGGGGTGGGATTAGTCTAATATGTACGTGAAATTTCTTCTCTTTAATGACACTAGAGAGCTAAAATGTGATGCTTCTGAGTGGTGACTAGCTAAAGAACAGTCCATTGTGCTGTTTGTACATCCTCAGAAGCCTCTCACATTTTATATGCATATTATAATGAGCAGCATGAGAAGCTGGAGTAACACTGCAGATGATGCTAGATCACACTTGGAGGAATCCAGCAGCACCTGCAGTAAAGGGATCATACTTTCCTCTGCCCACATGATCCCCAGTCCCCAGCCACTTCTCTAAGGATCTGGGAAGTATAATCAGAAAGGGGTCACTATACAGCAGTATGTTCAGTACAGGTCAGCTGTATTTGCCTGGTGCAGCTGTCAGTATACCTTCTTCTGAGGTGATAATGACAAGTCTGAAAGCAGAGGACCCTCTTTCACAATTGTCCAGCAGAGCTGTAAGAGACTGGTGGTTATGGTTATTAGAGTGAGGGTGGTGGAAGAGAGTATGAGAGTTTTTGGAAGAAAGAGATAAGGAATGGGATAAAGATTTAGTTGGGGATGGGCATCACCTCTACCACCAGCAGTGACATTCTGGCCTTTACTGGTGCTGCAGTTCTGGCTGTTGAGTCGTTAGAGACAAATGTTCATCTGTCTTAGCAGCAGTATGATGATGTGCAGGCCAGTATATAACAAACCAGCATGATCAGCATGGGAATGGCTTCTAGAAGCAGGATAGATTTCATTTGCTACCCCTACTCCTGGTCCTAACTCAAGTGCTGATGCTAAGGCAGCAGTATCACCTGTTACACCAGGTAGAGAGCATTCTAATACAGGGTATCAGGGAGCATCTGCAGACATTCCACCCTACTGAATATGCTAAGCTGGTGACAGGATTCATTGTTTGGGGCCAGAAAGCATTTTTTTTTCATGACCAGCCTTGGTTGAAGCCTGAAAATTCTCAATTTCCTTTTTAAGCCAATCTTTGCTCTAATTTTTGGGATATTTCACTTTCAGTAAATCTGAAAAAAACATTTTTCATGCTTTCATTTATGCAAGCCTGTAGCTATGCAAACCATTATTTTTAAAGAGATACAATAAAAAAAAAAAAAAAAATGGTTACACTGAATGCGGTAGGTGTGTATGGTACTGTTGTTGGTGGTTTGATTATTGTATACATCTCATCAAAATTCATAGAAATGAATGCTAGACACATTATCTACATTATCATGCTTGAATTAAATTTTTTCTTGAATTATTATTATTATTATTAGGTTATTGTCAAATAGTCATCAGTGCTCTTAGCAGTGGTAAACATGTGGTAGATGGTAACAACCTTCAGCTTCCTCCTCCTCTTCTCAGTTCTGCTGTTAGTGGTACATATACCATGGGTTTCATTGTCTTATGTGGTTTTATCCATACTCAGATGTCTCCCAACACTCCTCATTGCTAGTCATGACACATCATGACCTATGGTCACTAACAATATAACCAGCTGCACTGAAACCTACTCAGACTGCACGCTTGCTGGTGCAAAACTAAGGGTTTCCATGGCAGTACTCATAAGTGCTGACCAGACACACTTTTGTTTGCCAGTAGTCAATGTGGTCATTGTTTCAGCCTAGTAGGTAGCTATCCTGAAAGCATGCTATAACTATCCCACATACAGTGGGAACACTCCTAGGAGCTATACAGTGTTTGTGTGTGTTAATTATCAAGCCATTATCTGGGACAAAGTCCCATGGAGATCTGCCACTACCAGCATCACAAAGGTTTTGTCCTGATGTTGCATATTATTGCTGACAGCTGGAGGGAGTGAAACCCAGCAAGTAGTTACATTCATAAAGTTTGAACTCTGGTTGCTTGTCCACATATCTGTTGCCAAATGAGGTTTCAAGTTTTGCCCACCACAGTACTATTGCTTGTACAATTCTGGCACAGCCATCCTTAAAAAAATGACAGTGGCTTGGGATATGGCAGTAGGATGGAAACACAGGACATGAGTTCTTTAAAACCTCTAAGATAGCATAACAACTGCCAGCATTTTGGTAACTTTGCCATTCGACAGGTATGGTATGGGACTAGGGCCTATTTTTAAGCTGTTTTTGACCCATTCTAGAACTCAAAAGAGTGGGTTGGCAATAGATATCATTAGAACTGTGTAACTTTATTGCTTTAACAACATGACTTGTGGGGGTGGATGTAATGATGATGGTGGTGGCAGCATGTGTGGTCACTTTTAGGGATGGGTGCAAATTTTCTCCTCAAACTGAAATTGGCAAAAAAGTGTCATTTTCCTGCCTAGCCCATTGCATTGAAATCAGTGGGTAGAAAAATTTTTCTCCATCACACAAAAGTTTTCTACAGCCAAATAAAAGGGTGTCAGGCTCTCACAGCATAACATTATTTGTTTGTGAGAGGAGAAAGCAGCTTTTTTTTGTGCTAGAGAAGATAGGTAAATAAAGGGGAATTGAAGCTTAATTTATGGAGTCATTTAGGTAGGACTAGTAGGGGAGTTTGGGGGCACAATGGGGGAGAAGAAGGGAGGAAGGAAGAAATATCCCCAAATTTTATGTGACTGACTGGTAAGACAGTGCTGGGGAAGTCTGGGGAAATAAGTTGTTGATTTTGCTTTTTAGTTATATATATCTTGTTTTGGACTAACTGTGATAATATAGGGTGGACGACTTAAAAAAATTTAAGATAAAAATAATACATAAATAATTAAACAACTTAATATATTAGATGGCTGACTGGGAGCTCTGTGGCTGAGGCAGACTTGATAGACAGCAGACAACATTGAGAATTTTGTTGAGGGCCAAGGCAAGACATTACACTCCATCAGCTGTGTACTAAGAGAGTAAAAACACACATACAGTACTTCAGTAATGTCTAGCAAATGCACAAGTGGGAGGGGGAAAGGTGGAGGAAAAACTGACTGCAGCAATCGTTTCTGCAGCATGTGCAATAAATACTAATGATCCCTCTCTGCCTGGGGTGGATGCAGTTTGTCATGGTTCCACCAATCACCCCACACATGTCCCCTACCACCACTACCATACACATCTGCCACATTGTAGGTTGTACTTTCTGTTTTTTTTCATTGCTTGACATCATCATGAACATGTGCCAGTGTCACTTAAGCAGAAAGTAAGTGTTGTGGACAAAGGACAAATACACTCTGCATGCTAACACAATTTTCAAGGTATACATTGCTGTAGGACTCACAACTTTGACTTCCAGCTACTTATTTCTCAACTACAGCACTCATAAGAAGTAATATTGTGCTGGGAAATGTTGCACCATATTAAACATAGGAGAAAAATGTGTTGGAATAGGCAAACAATGAGAAAAATTTTGCATTGGTGAAAAGGAGAAAACTTACACGAAAAAAGAGAAAATCCTCTGGTTTTCGCAAAAAGTCATATGTCTTTTCTCCCACCCCTAGTCACTTTATGACCCTTGTTGCCCACGCCAACAAATTCAGAGTCATACTCCGCTATGTTTGCCATTTATAGGACAACAGCAGAAGTCTAGTTGTGGCACCTCTTACATGTTCATGGTGTGTCTTCTAATCAGACCTGTGGTTATACTTTAGGTGGTATCTTAATGAGGATGTTCCTAGTTGTGATCCTCCTGCACACAGGATTTTCTTACACAGACAACAGATAGCAGCATTTAGCTTTTGGATCGTGAGTGAAGTATCTCCATACTGTAGAATTCATGGACTGAGGGGTTCCTGAGGGGCAACAACTACTACTGTGGCTAGATGTGGCAATTTTACTATTAGTCGTCAGAAGTATTGCTCTTGCAAGAGCAGCAAAAGCATTCATCATAACTAGGGGTGGGAGAAATGTCCCTTTGTGTTCCTGGAAAAAAAATCCACAAAAACAAGGTGACTGTCCGCTTTTTTGCTAGAAAATACACTTTAAATAAAGCTGTTTTTGACCATTGACAAAAAAACTCAGTATTTTTTCAATGGCTGCAAAATTTTGCCCCTTTACTTACATATTCATCATGTTTTCACTATAAAATGAGATGTTTCCAGGAAGTGAAATGCAATACAAGCAGCTACAGAGAAAGGGGGTGCTAGGCAATTGTGCTTTGAGATATTTTGCTAAATTTAGGCAAAATAGCCCCAGGAATACAAATAAAAGGAGGATCTAGAAGGACCATTATGCATCTAGTGAGTGTGAGGAGGAAGTGACCACTACCAACATTAAAGGGGATGCATTTACTGATTCCCCAGACCCTATGATGGCCAGTCCCTCTACATCACCCATTGGGGAACTTTATTTCACAGACAGAGAAAGAAGAGGATAGTAGTGTGAGCAGGACAGGTCAGCTATCTGAGCCTGCTGTCAGTGTTGCTCCTGCCAGGGTGTCTTGTGATTCCCAGGGAGGGGAGGAGATGATGCAACATTTGACAGCAGGGGACCATAAGTCACAATTGCCATCCCCAAGCAGTCCCACCACTACTTCTACTACTACTAAGATACAACTGCTACAGGCAGTGTTAGGCGTGAGGCATGGATGATACTAGTAGTAGTGAGAAAGTGAGAAAGTGAATGTGAACTTCTTATTTTATTTTATTATATTTTTAATTAACTGTCCCACCCAGGTCACAGTCAATAAATCAGACCCAAAAAATTCCCTGTCCAACTGATTCTTCCCCCAGACTTTACCCACCAACACAGGCACCCATATCAGAACCCTTTTCTGCCATGTCTTATTTTTTTATTTTTTTAATTAACAGTCAATACCCCCCAAAAAAAATCCTTGTTCATCTGATTGTTTCCCCACACTCCACCTATACATGCGTCCTCATACACCTTTTATATTATTCCTTTAAGAAATAAAATAACATTTGCAATGGGTTGTGAATAAATTCAAAGTTCCCATTGATTTCAATGCAATGAGCTAGGAGAAAAAAGAGGAAAAAATTTATTTTACATAAGAAATTATTTGTCAAGTGAGAAGTGCCATTATTCACCATTTTTGAATTGAGGCAAACATTTTTGCCCTTCCCTAATCATAACTAGGGTTGTGGATGTTGATGACATGTGGCTGATTCTTCGTCAGCAAAAGTGTGTGTTGGACTTGGAAGTGGAGAAGATGCTGATGATGACTGACATGATAATGACTGTGTTTGTTTTAGTCTTATTTATTTGTACAAAGTCAGACTCTCCAATTGATCTCTCAAAGAGCTTATAATCAGGCACAGTGCTCCTTTTCAGTGGTGGTAGATTGAACATTTTACTTTTAGTTAATTTATACCCATCTCTCTTTCAACTTCATCTGTATTTGAAGAAGAGGAGGATGCTGGAGGGACACATTCTACATCAACATAATCATCATCAATAATTATTTCATTTTTAGCATCACCTATCCTTCTTCCCCTCTATTTTAACATTCCTTTAAGTTTTGTCTGAAACAATGTATTTTTACTTTCCCCTTAAGGGGATTTTTAGAACATTAACTTCTACTTTCAAGGCAAATATTTTACTTTTTTGTCAGACACAGTAGTTGGTTGAACTAGAACTACTACACCTTCTTCCCTTATACCATCAACACTGAAATATGACTCAGAATTTTCAGTGCTTTTAAATTGTTTTTTAATACTGTTTTTGGTGGAGGAGAAACTTATGAAGTCTGAAGGAGAAGGACTGTTTATTGCACATGCTGCAGCAACCATGGCTGTAGTTTTTGGACTACTATTTTACTACAATTTCCCACTTGTTGCATTGATCCCTACCTCTTCCCCTAGTATTTTTGCAGGATATTAACAAATTATAGTGAATTTTGAGAATAATGATAACTGAACTGATTATGTGTGATGTGATGTATGCTTGCCCTTTACAAAATACTGCATCGTGTACAGTTATTCTCTTTTTTTTTCTTGTATCTGTCTGCCTCACACATGGCTCACATTAGTGTTTTTGACACCTATCAGTCAAACTATTTTTTAAAAAAATTGTATTTATTTATTTATTTTATTACCTGTCTCTATCACTGTCTAAAAATAACACTCCCTGTACAACTGTGTCTTCCCCTTTTCCCTGTGATTAATATAAAGATGATTTTAGCTGCTGCTTTCTCTGTTCCTCATTGTCACTGCAGTTTTAATGTTTTACAGTACATATGACGATAAACCTTACTATATATGCTGGTCCCTCATCTTATTGCTGTCGTAGTAATCATTGTCAGTTGAACTGGTCTGGTAATTGATTATCAGTCTGCAAATTATACTGTCAGTAAGTCAGACAATTACAGAAGCTCAGGGAGCTCAGCAATGGATCCCCTATTTCACTCTTCTCAGGCAAACAAAATGGTGGGGTAGTTTGAGTAAATTACCTTTCTCCCTTCACATTCCCACATTCTAAAACAGAGGCTTAGCCATCTCAGGAAGGAACATTAATCACCTGCCTGTCTCTTCTCAGTTAATTAAGATTTTGGCTAAGCCAGTTTAGGAAGGAACTTGAATCAACTGCCTACCTTTTCTTAGTCAAATAAGATTTTAGCTAAATCTCATTTCTCCCTTCATACTCTCCCAGAGTTCTCCTAACTCATCCTCCAGTAACACAGAGAACAAATTGCCTGCAAAAAAGACTCTCTAAACTAAACTCCAACTTCACATTGTATGTCTATATTCTCTAGCTCAAAAATTGTGTTGCTTTCTCTATCTCTCTCTCTAACAAAAACAGAGTGACACGGTGCAGGAACCTGACATGCCATTTTACCAGCTCTCTTGGAAAGAAGGAAAACTTTCCATGCAATGAACCACATAGAAAAGTAGAAAATCAGCACATTTACCAATAAAATTCCACTTTTGAGGCAAAAACTTTACTCAAACCTACTGCTTAATTGATTTACATTGCTTTAAATACCTATCTAGTCTTCAAGATGTTAAAAGCACCATTTCAAATGTTTAAGCATAACCCTTTCATTGCTCAGATATGTATGAGAGAAAGAGTAATTGAATCAATGTCAATAAATAGGGAAGGACTGCTAAGACAGGATGTGCTCTAATGCAATATAATATAGCTTAAAGGAGCAGTAAACTTTTTTTATGAAAAATATATATTGTGGGGATTTTCCTGCTGAGTAAAATAAGGGCACTCCCACTGCTGAGAGATTTATATTTCCAGAGTTATTACAGTTTAAACCCATGTTTTTTTACATTAGCAGTGCCCTCTAGTGGTCAAATTCTAATTAGTTTTTCTATTAGATTCCAATGGAGAGGAAAGTCAGGAAAGTCAGTTATATACAGTTCTCCATAGAATGTGATAGAAACTGCCTGTCACTTCCTGTCAGTTAGAACTTCCAGGAAGTAAACACAGTAAATTCACTTCCTGATTATTTGAACTGCTATAAATTTTGAATAAAACATCTGACAGCAGTGAGAGAGACCTTGTTTTACTAAACTAGAAAAGCTCTATAAAATACATGTTTTCATATAAAAAAGTTTACTGCTCCTTTAAGTTCCACCTGGGTATTGAAATGTTCAAATCATCGACTGTATTAACATGCTCTTTCATATTAGCGTAAATTGCATTTTTTTCATTAGAGCTAATTTAACCTTTTGATTGTTAGAGAGGTGAGTGTCAAACTGTTATTCATGCCTCTGACTGTCAGAGAGTTAAGAGGATTGCAGTACATATATAACCAAGTCTAAACAACTATACCAAAGCCCTCATCAAAGTTTTCACAATGCATTGTGTCTGCCTCATAAAATACACCTGAATTCACCTTCTGTAATCTTTACTTCCCATTTCTTTCTAATGACAGGCATAAATAAAGGTTTGTACATTGTAGAAATTCAGATGCCTCATTAGTGAAGAAAAGAAAAAAGTAATGCAAATTTGAAATGAAAACAACTTTAAACCACAGAGCAGATGTGAAAACCACAAAAATGAAATCATTGATATTTGAAAGCAGAATATGTTTTTCAAAAGTTATAAATTATATATCATTGAATATACATTCTCTTTAGCATTTCTTTACAAATGCTCTTTACATGTTCAGTGTGTCCCTGCTTTTTATTTTGCCTTTAACTCCTTGGATGGAGTATAGGTGCATGGGAAGGGATTATGTCTACCTCTATATATGTCCTAAGTAACACATTACCTAAAATATGGGTAGACTCAAGGGGGTGGGCAAAAATTTCCTTTTCTTCCTGCAGGAAATGGTTGAAAAACATGAATTTGATGCTTTTTCCATTAATTTTACCATACCTAGAAACTCCTTAAAATGTCTGCTTTTCATGCACTCCAACTTTGCCATTCTTGTGGGGGTATGTGGTGCAGAGCAATACTCAATACATGTGGTTCTGGATATTTCTGTGTAGTGGGAAAAGGCTAGGTCAGTTAAATATATATAGTCTGGGGTCAGTATGTGAAGTTCTATGGCTAATGTGGGACAAGTCTGTGGGGTTAGTGTCTGTGGATCTATGGCTATTTGGCTACCAGTTCAGTGGGATAAGCCTGGTGTAAATAATTGTGGTTCTATGGCTAGTGTGGAACAAGGCTAGTGTAAACATGTGTGGTTCTATGGCTACTATGGGACAACGCTGCGATCAGTGTGTGTGGTTCTATGACTACCGGGGAAGTGGGACAATTCTGAAGATTGTGACAGAAAAAACTGCAAAAATTGATTTACTCAATATTTGCTCAGCTTTAGTAAGCATCTGTTCTAAAAACAAATACTATTGAGTCATAAAAAGAAAAAGATTATGTATAACAAATCTGATAAAAGGATTGGAAGCTTTTTAGTTATAAAGAGTGACTAAAAAAACTGGGTTTAGAAGATTGGAACTTCCAACTAAAACAAAGGTGAGATGTTTTTTAGAGAATAGACAGTAAGGATGCCTTGACACCCTGTTTTGACAAATACTGTATATACTGTCTAAAACTACTGTATATCTTAAAAAAAAAAAAAAAGACAGATGTGCAGCTGGCAATAATGAAGTTGATCTAATGAGAAAATCTGGTTACCTTTTGGAGTCAAGAGGACATAACCTGTCTTAATGCTTGTCTGGAGCTATTAACAGCTGTTGGATTCCACACTCCCATTAGGGAGTAGTGCTCGAGCAGGGAAGAGCATTCAAAGAATATCCCTGTTTGCACTTGCAAACACCGGAGAAGGATCGAATCAATGGTGTGACTGATCCTGTGAGTACCAAGTTGTTTGTGATTCCTATAGTTCAAGCTCTTATAACTTTTTGGTGATTGTACTGGCACTTGTTTCTTTTTGCATTTTTGGTCCATCCGGTGGGTCACTGTGAGGAGCACCGCATTGACCTAGATGAGCAGCTGAACTATACACAATAAGAATACCGAAGTTGATGTTGGGATGTGTAAATTTCTTCCATCTGCCTATCCAGTCTAACTTGCACATATGTGCTTGATAGACCATCCTAAAATGTGAGTACCCCCATAATAGGGGTTGAAAGTGGGTAAACAATCACGTGAACAGTATCAACATACTACTCTATGAGGTGCCCCTTTCTCTTTTTTTAGTTTTCTACTCTTTTTCTCTGATAACCTGGTGAGGGCTTCAATGTTTTCTTTTTTTTTTTTTGAGGCTCAAAAAGGGAGATGGCATGGTTGGTAGATGTTGGTTGGGGACATCTCTAGCATTCAAGGGTTAGTTAAAAAATAAAATAAAGTCCATAAGAATTGTCTTGTTTTCTTTAGTTTTTTCATACATTCATTATACATTAGCGCTATATAATTATATTTAAGTACAAAATTATATATATTACATGCTTTTGTACAAATAAATAGAATGCACATATTATGGCATATGCAATTCCCCTTTCTGATAATATCTAAACATTTACTGGTAGTGTTTTTTATTTCCTCTGAAAACCAGTTTCCTGATATCATTAGTTGTTGCTGAATTAAGCTAAACTCTTTGTTATTTTAACTAGTTGGATGAGAATATTGGCTTGGGAAGCATTTACAGGACTTTGCTAAAGTTTATTATTAACATTTAGGACTGTTTGTAAAAAATATTTAGCTTCAGAGTATATTGTGGGAACATTCCACTATTAGTACAATATTTGGGGGGCTTGTGTATTAAATTATTTGCATAATTGAATTGTCAGTTCAAAATTGTGGATTGTATTATGTACATTGAGATGACAGAAAATATTGCAATTATTTAATATATTGGCTTGGGAAGCATTTACAGGACTTTACTAAAGTTTATTATTAACATTAAGGACTGTTTGTAAAAAAAAATTTAGTTTCAGAGTATATTGTGGGAACATTCCACTATTAGTACAATATTTGGGGGGCTTGTGTATTAAATTATTTGCATAATTGAATTGTCAGTTCAAAATTATGGATTGTATTATGTACATTCAGATGACAGAAAATATTGCAATTATTTAATAAATGAAAATACTATAAATCCATTTATAAAACCCTCAATAATCTAGAAAATTGACAGATAATACTTGTAAATGAGAGAACTGATTATGTAAGCTCAGTATTCAAAGTGCTCACATGAGCGAAAGAAGAGGGAGCACCTTTGTGAAGTATTTATGCCAGTATGAAGTTATTCTGTGGGTTGCTACTCATGTGGACAAAATATGAAAGCACCTTCCTCTGTGGTTGCACTGCAGAACTCTCACGACAGCAGGCGCACGTCAGTTGGGAAGTATCCAGTGATGTTGCATACTTCTTGTAAGAGCCGGATGAGGCTCGTTTAGTGCTCTGCCCCTCCTGTGGAGTTATATGCTTCATGGACATCTGGGTCAGTTGCCCTTTCATGGTGTCCCAATGCTGTAGCTCCTGCTGCTCTGTGCTTGACCCTTGCTTGTCTGATGGCTCTCTGGTGTTCCTGGACCTTGGCTTTGGCTAGTTTACTCCCTGGTACTGACTGTTGGCATTGGGTGACTATCTCGCCTGGTACTGACCCTAGGCATTGGTTTACTACCTGCACTAGCACTGATCATAGGCATTGGCTGACTACGTGACCTGGTACTGATCCTAGGCATTGGCTGACTACCTGCTCTGGTACTGATCCTAGGCATTGGCTGACCACCTGCTCCTATACGGTTCTTAGTTATTGCCTCCCCGCTCTTGTACCGTCGTTAGGGTTGGTCTTCCTTGTCTGTAGGGGTTGACCTTGCTCCCGTCCCAGGTTCTGCTTATTGTTTATGTGGTGTTATACCTGTTCATTACCTATGGATTCATTTAACAAAGGTGGTGTTCTATTTACTGTACCTGTCTCTCTGTTGTCATTATTGATACCGTAACATGCTGGTAGGCTATTCCACTTATCTACTACCCTCTCATTGAAGTAAAATTTTCTTACATTACGTCTAAACTTGTGTCCCTCTAGTTTTAGACTATGGCCTCTTGTCCTAACATTTTTACTCTTTTGAAATGTACTTCCCTCCTGCACTTTGTTGAATCCCTTCATGTATTTGAATGTTTCTATCACATCCCCTCTCTCTCTCTCTTCTCTCCTCTAAGCTAAAGGGTTCAGAACCTTTAGTCTATCCTGATATTTCTTTTCCTGTAAACCAGCCACCATTTTAGTAGCCCTTCTCTGAATTTTCTCTACAGTATCTATATCCTTCTGGAGATGGGGTCTCCAATACTGTACGCAATACTCTAGGTGAGGTCTAACTAGAGATCTGTAGAGTTGCATGACCATTTCCCTTTTTTGGCTACTAATGACCCTAGCTATACAACCCAGCACCCTGCTTGCATTCCCCACTGCTTTATTACATTGCCTGCCTACCTTTAAGTTACTAGAAATAATTACTCCCAAATCCTTTTCTCTGTTGTCTCTGACAGCACAGTACCCTTAATAGTATATTTTTCCTTCGGATTTTTATGTCCCAAGTGCATTATTTTACATTTATCAACATTAAACTGCAGCTGCCACACTCTTGTCCATTCTTCTAATTTACCTAAATCATGTATCTCAGGATGTCGTTGAGACACTACCACACATTGTTGCAGCATGTCCCGAAGGACATCATTAATGAACTCTTGGAAACCAGCAGGAGCATTAAAGAGTCTGAAAGGCATGACTAGATACCCATAATGCCCACTCCTGGTACTGAACACCATTTTCTACTCATGACCCTCTTTTTTCTTACCAAGTTATAAGATTCTCTCAAATCGAGCTTAGTACAAATCGTGGAACCTTTCAGGCGAAGACTTCCGTAATCAGCGACACAGGGTACACATTCTTTATGGTCAGGCGATTGAGACCCCTGTAATTGATACAAGGTCTTAACTTGCCATACTTCTTCTTAACAAAGAAAAATCCAGCACCTGCTGGGGAGTTGGACCCGTGAATGAACCCCCGGGAAAGTGCATCCGCACTATTGTGAGCCTGATTGTGCTTTTGCAACTAAGGAAACCCCAGTACTACAAGGTAATGTGGGGAGGTAATTACCTGTAATTGGAGAGTCTCCTTATGGAAAGCCCCAACAACCATGGATATGGGAATCGTCTCATGGGTAACGTGTGCAGGCTGAAGGGGTCTACCATCAACCAGTGTTTTTTCTCTATGGGTCTCTGGGGATTCGGAAAGCCCATCCAAGATCTGTCCCTGGCAGGACCTTAGGTCCAGGCATTTCGGATGTGTAGAGCACAATCTCAGCAGATGTCCCTTTAGGCCACAATAGAGACAGCGTCCCTCCCACCTCCTAAAGGTCCTTTCTGCAGAAAGACATGTGAAACCCAGCTGCACAGGTACCACACCAGCAGAAGCAACACCACCAGGAGACATGGGAGGTGAGGGAGGCACAGGAGGGGACAAAAGCGTGGGTGCCATAGGCATAGGAGGCCTCGGCAGGCGCTCACTATAAGAGGGTCTCTCACAGAGCCTAGTGTCTATTAGTATGAGGAAAGACACTAGGTCCTCAAGCTCCTTAGACAAGTCTCATGCTGCAATTTCATCCATGATTCAGTCAGAAAGCCCATGTGAAAATGCAGCCACAAGTGCCTCATTATTCCATCCAACGTCTGCCGCTAAGGTACGGAATTTGATAGCATAGTCAGCAACTGCCCAACTTCCCTGCCTAATGGACATTAGTTGCTTTGCAGCAGAGGTGGGGTGCCCTGGAACATCAAATACCCTGCGGAATGTGGCAACAAATTCCGGGTAATTATGTATTACTGTTTTCCTAGTCTCCCATAATGGATTGGCCCAGGCTACAGCTTTGTCAGAGAGTAAGGCTACAAAGAACCCAAACTTAGCTCTGTCAGTGGGAAATGCCTGTGGAATAGTGTTGAGCGAGCATGCTCGGCCGATGCTCGGATCGGCTCGAGCATCGCTCTGCTCGGCACATGGCGGTACTCGTACGAGTACCGCATGTGCTCGCCCGCCATGTTCGGGTCTCCTCCCCGCACGTTTTGCGGCTGCTGCGCAGCCAATAAACGTGCAGGGAGGCTCTGACATCGGTGTAATGCCAGCAGCCATGTTGGCTGCTGGCATTACACTGATTGGCTGGCCAGAACCCGTGGTCAGGTGCTGTATAGCACCTGACCATCGAGTTCGGCTCAGTCTGAGCCAGGGAGAGCTGAGGATAGGAAGGGAAAGGCAGTGTAGGGAGGAAAAAAACAAAAATTGTGAAAAAAAAAGAACCAAAAGTCCTTTTTAGGACTACTGTGTGTGGGTGCAGCAGGTTATTTGGTGTGGGGGGAAAAAAACAAAAACAAAAAAAAAAAAAATATTCTGTTTAGTTTGAAAAGTTGCAGATTAGAGCACATTCTGTTTAGTGTGCACAGTTGCAGATTAGAGCACATTCTGTTTAGTGTGCAAAGTTGCAGATTAGAGCACATTCTGTTTAGTGTGCAAAGTTGCAGATTAGAGCACATTCTGTTAAGTCTTCAAACTAAAATATCAAAGTCACGTATTCCATTCAGTGTGCGTCGCCGCAGTTTAGCAGCACATTCTGAGTACTGTGCAGAGTTGCAGAATAGGAAGAAATACTGTTAAGTCTTCAAACTAAAATATCAAAGTCACATATTCCATTCAGTGTGCTTCGCCGCAGTTTAGCAGCACATTCTGTGTACTGTGCAGAGTTGCAGAATAGGAAGAAATACTGTTAAGTCTTCAAACTAAAATATCAAAGTCACATATTCCATTCAGTGTGCTTCGCCGCAGTTTAGCAGCACATTCTGTGTACTGTGCAGAGTTGCAGAATAGGAAGAAATACTGTTAAGTCTTCAAACTCAAATATCAAAGTCACATATTCCACTCAGTGTGCTTCGCCGCAGTTTAGCAGCACATTCTGTGTACTGTGCAGAGTTGCAGAATAGGAAGAAATACTGTTAAGTCTTCAAACTCAAATATCAAAGTCACATATTCATTTCAGTGTGCTTCGCCGCAGTTTAGCAGCACATTCTGTGTACTGTGCAGAGTTGCAGAATAGGAAGAAATACTGTTAAGTCTTCAAACTAAAATATCAAAGTCACATATTCCATTCAGTGTGCTTCGCCGAAGTTTAGCAGCACATTCTGTGTACTGTGCAGAGTTGCAGAATAGGAAGAAATACTGTTAAGTCTTCAAACTAAAATATCAAAGTCACATATTCCATTCAGTGTGCTTCGCCGCAGTTTAGCAGCACATTCTGTGTACTGTGCAGAGTTGCAGAATAGGAAGAAATACTGTTAAGTCTTCAAACTCAAATATCAAAGTCACATATTCCACTCAGTGTGCTTCGCCGCAGTTTAGCAGCACATTCTGTGTACTGTGCAGAGTTGCAGAATAGGAAGAAATACTGTTAAGTCTTCAAACTCAAATATCAAAGTCACATATTCCATTCAGTGTGCTTCGCCGCAGTTTAGCAGCACATTCTGTGTACTGTGCAGAGTTGCAGAATAGGAAGAAATACTGTTAAGTCTTCAAACTAAAATATCAAAGTCACATATTCCATTCAGTGTGCTTCGCCGCAGTGTAGCAGCACATTCTGTGTACTGTGCAGAGTTGCAGAATAGGAAGAAATACTGTTAAGTCTTCAAACTAAAATATCAAAGTCACATATTCCATTCAGTGTGCTTCGCCGAAGTTTAGCAGCACATTCTGTGTACTGTGCAGAGTTGCAGAATAGGAAGAAATACTGTTAAGTCTTCAAACTAAAATATCAAAGTCACATATTCCATTCAGTGTGCTTCGCCGCAGTGTAGCAGCACATTCTGTGTACTGTGCAGAGTTGCAGAATAGGAAGAAATACTGTTAAGTCTTCAAACTAAAATATCAAAGTCACATATTCCATTCAGTGTGTTTCAACGCCGTTTAACAGCCTATTCTGTGTACTCTGCAGAGTTGCAGAATAGTAAGAAATACTGTTAAGTTTTCAAACTCAAATATTAAAGTCACATATTCCATTCAGTGTCTTTCACCGCCGTTTAACAGCCTATTCTGTGTACTCTGCAGAGTTGCAGAATTATAAGAAATACTGTTAAGTTTTCAAACTCAAATATTAAAGTCACATATTCCATTCAGTGTCTTTCACCGCCGTTTAACAGCCTATTCTGTGTACTCTGCAGAGTTGCAGAATTATAAGAAATACTGTTAAGTTTTCAAACTCAAATATTAAAGTCACATATTCCATTCAGTGTCTTTCACCGCCGTTTAACAGCCTATTCTGTGTACTCTGCAGAGTTGCAGAATTATAAGAAATACTGTTAAGTTTTCAAACTCAAATATTAAAGTCACATATTCCATTCAGTGTGTTTCACCGCCGTTTAACAGCCTATTCTGTGTACTCTGCAGAGTTGCAGAATTATAAGAAATACTGTTAAGTTTTCAAACTCAAATATTAAAGTCACATATTCCATTCAGTGTCTTTCACCGCCGTTTAACAGCCTATTCTGTGTACTCTGCAGAGTTGCAGAATTATAAGAAATACTGTTAAGTTTTCAAACTCAAATATTAAAGTCACATATTCCATTCAGTGTCTTTCACCGCCGTTTAACAGCCTATTCTGTGTACTCTGCAGAGTTGCAGAATTATAAGAAATACTGTTAAGTTTTCAAACTCAAATATTAAAGTCACATATTCCATTCAGTGTCTTTCACCGCCGTTTAACAGCCTATTCTGTGTACTCTGTACAGTTCCAGAATTATAAGAAATACTGTTAAGTTTTCAAACTCAAATATTAAAGTCACATATTCCATTCAGTGTGTTTCAACGCCGTTTAACAGCCTATTCTGTGTACTCTGCAGAGTTGCAGAATAGTAAGAAATACTGTTAAGTTTTCAAACTCAAATATTAAAGTCACATATTCCATTCAGTGTCTTTCACCGCCGTTTAACAGCCTATTCTGTGTACTCTGTACAGTTCCAGAATTATAAGAAATACTGTTAAGTTTTCAAACTCAAATATTAAAGTCACATATTCCATTCAGTGTGTTTCAACGCCGTTTAACAGCCTATTCTGTGTACTCTGCAGAGTTGCAGAATAGTAAGAAATACTGTTAAGTTTTCAAACTCAAATATTAAAGTCACATATTCCATTCAGTGTCTTTCACCGCCGTTTAACAGCCTATTCTGTGTACTCTGCAGAGTTGCAGAATTATAAGAAATACTGTTAAGTTTTCAAACTCAAATATTAAAGTCACATATTCCATTCAGTGTCTTTCACCGCCGTTTAACAGCCTATTCTGTGTACTCTGCAGAGTTGCAGAATTATAAGAAATACTGTTAAGTTTTCAAACTCAAATATTAAAGTCACATATTCCATTCAGTGTCTTTCACCGCCGTTTAACAGCCTATTCTGTGTACTCTGCAGAGTTGCAGAATTATAAGAAATACTGTTAAGTTTTCAAACTCAAATATTAAAGTCACATATTCCATTCAGTGTGTTTCACCGCCGTTTAACAGCCTATTCTGTGTACTCTGCAGAGTTGCAGAATTATAAGAAATACTGTTAAGTTTTCAAACTCAAATATTAAAGTCACATATTCCATTCAGTGTCTTTCACCGCCGTTTAACAGCCTATTCTGTGTACTCTGCAGAGTTGCAGAATTATAAGAAATACTGTTAAGTTTTCAAACTCAAATATTAAAGTCACATATTCCATTCAGTGTCTTTCACCGCCGTTTAACAGCCTATTCTGTGTACTCTGCAGAGTTGCAGAATTATAAGAAATACTGTTAAGTTTTCAAACTCAAATATTAAAGTCACATATTCCATTCAGTGTCTTTCACCGCCGTTTAACAGCCTATTCTGTGTACTCTGCAGAGTTGCAGAATAGTAAGAAATACTGTTAATTTTTCAAACTCAAATATTAAAGTCACTTATTCCATTCAGTGTGTGTCACCGCAGTTTAGCAGCCTATTCTGTGTACTCTGCAGAGTTGCAGAATAGTAAGAAATACTGTTAATTTTTCAAACTCAAATATTAAAGTCACTTATTCCATTCAGTGTGTGTCACCGCAGTTTAGCAGCCTATTCTGTGTACTCTGCAGAGTTGCAGAATAGTAAGAAATACTGTTAAGTTTTCAAACTCATATATATTAAAGTCATATATATCGTGTAAGATGAAGAAGGCGGGTAAAAAGGGACGGGGAAGTGGACGTGATCCTGAAAGTTCAGGGCGCGGGTCAGGACGCGGAGAAACTGTGCCTGGTGCCAGAGCACAAGAAAGAAAGACATCCACCATACCTAGCTTCATGTCTGATTTCACAGGGCGTCGCAGGACATCACTCTCGAGGTCCGACCAGTGCGAACAGGTGGTCGGTTGGATGACAGCTGATACTGCTTCCAGTCGGTTAAGCACCACCCTGTCTTCCACCAAGTCCACTCTCAGTAGCCAAGAGTCTGGTCAACATAATCCTCACTCTGATCATCCTTCCTCCCACCATACACGGTCTGGTCAAAGAAGTGATCCCACACTGGGATATAGTGATGAGCTCGTCTCATCACCAATCCTTCATTTGACCCTCTCTCCAAGCACGCTTGCAGAGGAACATGACATCTTGTGCCCTGATTCACAACCTCTAGAGGCTACCCAATCACAAGAAGATGACAGATGTGAACGGCATTTAAGGTCAAAGGAAGTAGTGGATGATGATGATGATGATGATGAGACACAGTTGCCATTAAATCAACCACTATTTCCGTCTCAAGACCTTGTTGAGGAGAATGTTATACAGTTGTCAATGACTGAGTATGTGGTGGGATCAAGACTTGAGGAGGATGATCAGAGTGAGGAAGTGGAGGAGGACTTGGTGGACGATGAGGTGACTGACCCCACCTGGGAAGGTGTAGAGCCGAGCGATGACAGCAGTCCTGAGGGTGAGCCATCTGCAGCACCGCAACAGGCTGGAAGAGGCAGTGGTGTGGCTACAGAAAGAAGGCGGACCGCACCAAACCGGCCCGCAAATGTTCCACGGAGCACCCCCTTGCGTAAATCTACCTTGCCAAGGGGTAGGTGTTCCGCGGTATGGCGTTTTTTTAAGGAAAGTGCGGACGACAAAAGAATTGTAGTTTGCAACCTGTGCCACACCAGAATGAGCCGAGGCATGAACACTAGAAACCTCACCACCACCAGCATGATCCGACACATGGCATCCAAGCACCGTAGTAAGTGGGAGGAACGCCTGGATCGCCCATCTGTGTCTGCAGGCCACACCACTGCCTCCTCTTCCCCTGTTTTCGGTGCCGGCCAATCGCCTGTCGAAGGTGCAGGCCCGCATACCTCCCGCCCTGCACCTGTAGCATCTGAAGCACCATCAGCGACCACATCCACTTCCCTGTCCCAGCACAGCGTCCAAATGTCGTTACCCCAGGCATTTGAGCGCAAGAGAAAGTACCCAGCCACCCACCCACAGGCCATAGCACTAACCTCACACCTTTCAAAATTACTGGCCATCGAAATGCTGCCATTTAGGCTTGTGGACACTGAGTCCTTCCGCAGCCTGATGGCAGCAGCTGTCCCTCGGTACGCGGTCCCCAGCCGCCACTACTTTTCCCGGTGTGCCATCCCCGCATTACACCACCATGTGTCCCGTAACATCACCCGTGCCCTGACCAACGCAGTTACTGGGAAGGTCCACTTAACGACTGACACATGGACAAGTGCTTGTGGCCAGGGACGCTACATTTCCCTGACGGCACACTGGGTGAATGTCGTGGAGGCTGGGAGCGACTCGGACCCTGGGATGGCACGGGTGCTACCCACGCCGAGGATTGCGGGCCCTACCTCCATCAGGGTTTCCACCAGCACCTACGTTATTGGCTCCTCCTCCTCCGTTTCCACCTCCGAATTCTCTACACACACCGCCACTCCCCCATCAGCCAGTAGCTGGAAGCAGTGTAGCACTGCAGTGGGGAAGCGTCAACAGGCCGTGCTGAAGCTGATCTGCCTTGGGGACAAACAGCACACGGCCTCAGAGCTGTTGCAGGGGATTAGTCACCAGACCGAGCAGTGGCTCTCGCCACTCAACCTGCAAGCAGGCATGGTTGTGTGTGATAATGGGCGTAACTTGGTGGCGGCTTTGGAGCTCGGCAAGCTCACACACGTACCATGCCTAGCGCATGTATTTAATTTAGTGGTTCAGCGATTTCTAAAAACCTACCCCAATGTGCATGATCTCTTGACCAAGGTGCGCCGCGTGTGTGCACATTTCCGTAAGTCATCTACAGCTTCGGCCGGCCTGTTGAAGCTGCAGCAGCGCTTACAATTGCCAGCTCACCGGCTGCTGTGTGACGTGAGCACGCGCTGGAACTCCACCTTCCACATGTTGGCCCGGCTTTGTGAGCAGCAGAGGGCAGTAGTGGAGTACCAGCTGTTACACGGTCGTCGCCTCTCCGTTCAACTTCCTGTAATCAGAAGTGAGGAGTGGGAATGGATGTCAGACCTCTGCGAGGTTTTACGCAATTTTGAGGAATCGACACAGATGGTGAGCGGCGATAACGCTATTATCAGTGTAACCATCCCACTTCTGTGTCTACTGAAACGCTCGCTGCTCACAATTAAAACCGACGCTTTGCATGTGGAAGAGGTGGAAATGGGGGAGGAAGAGCTTACACAAGGTGATAGCCAGAGCACCCTCACTTCGTCTTCTCAGCGACAATTGGAGGAGGCGGAGGAGGAGGAGGAGGAGGAGGAGGAGGAGGAAGACACGGTTGCCTCCGCTACAGAGGGTAGCCATGGAACTTTAGTTCCATCTCTTCAGCGTGGGTGGGCAGAAGAGGAGGAAGAGGATGAGGATATTGAGAGTCAGCCTCCTGGTGAGGACAGCGAAATCTTGACTGTTGGTACTCTGGCACACATGGCTGACTTTATGTTAGGCTGCCTTTCCCGTGACCCACGCGTTGTACGCATTTTAGACAACACGGATTACTGGGTGTTCACCCTTCTGGACCCCCGCTACAAAGAGAATTTCTCATCTCTCATTCCTCCGGTGGAGAGGACAAGCAAAATGGTGCAATACCAGAAGGTTCTTGTTGAAAAATTGCTCCAAAATTTTCCATCTGACAACGCTGGCGGCAGAGTACGTGCTACCTTGGCCAACCGAGAAGGGGAGAAAAGGGGAGCACACAGCAGTTCCGACAAAGGCAGGGCAACACTCTCCAAGGCGTGGGACACCTTCATGACACCCCGCCAGCACCCTCACCCTGATGCGCAGCCTAGTGTCACAAGGAGGGAAAAGTTTTGGAAGATGGTGAAGGAGTACGTAGCAGACCGTGTCAGCGTCCTCAATGATCCCTCTGTGCCTTACAACTACTGGGTGTCCAAGCTGGACACGTGGTATGAACTGGCACTCTACGCCTTGGAGGTGCTGGCCTGCCCTGCCGCCAGCGTTCTGTCTGAGCGGGTATTTAGTGCTGCTGGCGGCATCATAACAGATAAGCGTATCCGCCTTTCCACCGACAATGCTGATAGGTTGACACTTATAAAAATGAACAAGGCCTGGATTTCCCCTGACTTCTCCACTCCACTGGAGGAAAGCCCCGGGGGAACATAAACTCACTTTATATATGTTATTTACAATGATGGGAATACTCTGTATTCCCATTCACCCCTTCCACCCCAAAAACGGGTATATGGTTGACTCTTAATGTTCTCATCCTCCTCCTCCTCTTCCATATGCCCTGTGATATAATTTTTATATAGGGCCAGCTCACCAGCGGGCCCTGTTTGCCAATTTTTATATAGGTCAGCTCACCAGCGGGCCTTCTCATATAATGTTTTATTGGGTCAGCTCTCTAGCGGGCCCTCTCATATAATGTTTTATAGCGTCAGCTCACTAGCGGGCCTTCGCATATAATGTTTAGGATGGTCAGCTCTGCAGCAGACCCTCACCCATAATGTTTTAGATGGTCAGCTCAGCGCACGTTTCCCTCTTAATCATGGCCTCAGTTCTGAAAATCAAGGAAATTTTTGGGAGAATTTGCCTCTGCGCACGTTTCCCTCTTAATCATGGCCTCAGTTCTGAAAATCAAGGAAATTTTTGGGATAATTTGCCTCTGCGCACGTTTCCCTCTTAATCATGGCCTCAGTTCTGAAAATCAAGGAAATTTTTGGGAGAATTTGCCTCTGCGCACGTTTCCCTCTTAATCATGGCCTCAGTTCTGAAAATCAAGGAAATTTTTGGGATAATTTGCCTCTGCGCACGTTTCCCTCTTAATCATGGCCTCACTTCAGAAAATCGATGAAATTTTTGGGAGAATTTGCAGATGATATACAAGTAAATATACAGCAAATACTGTTTGGTAACAATTTTTCGCCTAAAGTCGTTTTTATTTTCCTTTTTGTGTGTTTTACGGTCAGTCTGTAAAAATGGCGTACTACGGGCGAAAGATCGTTCCCAGCAGCGATGTTGGAGTCCAAGGTGCATCCAGACATCCTCCCTATGCTGTCCCTGAACCATTTCTGTAGTGTTTCCATCTTTTTCTGCCCTTTTCCTATGGACCAGGCACCCTCCCCTCATCAGAGCAGGGGGTGCCTGGTGTAATGCTCGAGTCCTCCCATTGACTTCAATGGGGCTCGGGTGCTCGGCCGAGCACTCGAGCCTCAGGGGGTGCTCGGTCAGAGCACCCGAACATCCGAGCATTGGGGTGCTCGCTCATCACTACTGTGGAACCATTTAGAAGTAAATGACAACTTGGTTAAAAATCCCTCTGCATTGTTCTGAATTGTCCCCATAGCGCTGAGGAAGCGGGGCAGATCCAGTCTTGCTTCTGGCTACTGCAAGGTTCGGCTGCGACTGTGACTGCCTGAACGGAACTGGCATCGGGAATGGGCATAGAGTCAGCTACTAGAGGAGAAGGGATACCAGGATCCAGGTGTGCCATGCAAGCTAGAAGCATTTGTAACGACATGGCAAAATGACCCATAAGGAGGTCCTGCTGCTCCATCCTAGCAGAGATGTTAGGATAAGATGGGTTACTAGCACCATCAGGATTCATGGCCCTTGCGTAATGTCAGGGAACCAAGAAAACCAGACAGAAACAGGAGATGCTGGTAAATAAAATATATTTTATTAAATAATAAAAATAATAGCAAAATTAAATGTGACGCACAATCCGGAATCATAGTCAAAAATACAAGCAAGGGATCAAAGCTAAAACGGGTTGTCAGATGAGCCGAGTCAGGAGCACAAGAAGCAGTGCTGTCAGGGATGGAAGCCAGTATCAGGAATCAAACAAATCAGTCAGGCAGGCCAGGGTCATACACAATACCAATAGCAGCAATGGGAGGAATACAAAGGGAGGTCAGAGACCACACAAGGGCATAGAGATACTGAACCTTAGCAGCTAAATAGCCAGAGCACAGCACAAAAGGGCCGGATAATTGACAGGTAACAGTTGTAACTGAGATTGACAGACAGTAGTAACTTATCAGCTGAGTATGCCTGAAACAGGGAAGTAAGGCTGCTTGTTAGTGATCAGCTGAAGTGTGTGCCTGTATTGCTGAGCAAAAAGCAATAGTGGAGCGGGGAAGGGTAAGAACCCTGACAATAAGTTGTCAGTGTGAGCAATACCGTAAGCTACTCTGCTTTTGCTAAGCCACACAGCCTGTGTCTTTGTTCATAGACTCCATTTTGGAGAAAGCACATGGTCTGATGCCATCTTTGAAATTTCAAACCACATGGTTAAGGACTGCATTTTGTAACTAAGCACGTGGTATATGGGTTTGCAGTTCTTTTCGCACTCACATTTAGATTTAATTTTAACTCAGCGGTTATTGTGAAACCCTTTGTACCAATTAATTCACCCAGAGCCATGAACCACAAAAATATCCCTCCAACATCTTCCTCTTCTACAGATGAAGCTGAGAGTGAGAGAAATGATCACAGAAAATTAGCTAAAAGAAAAATGCTCAATCTTCCAAAACTGAAAAGGAGTCCTAGTGTCATAATAGATCTGATTACAGGGTATACCTACAAAAGAGGGAGTGTTCAGGTATGCTGCTAGAGAGTGGAGCTAGGGAATCTTGGGCTGGCTGTAGAGAGACCTTGCTGAGGCGAGGACAGAACTAAAGGTTCCAGCCTCAAGGCTGTATAACAAACCTTAGAGGAGCTGTAAGAGAGCCCTGGATAATACCTCTACAGACAGCACCTACTCTACTTCAGCAGAGAGTGAAGGCTAGGTTGCGAGAACTAGGGAACAGACATAGGGCTTGACAGCTACAGAGAAAAGAAAACACTCTCCTAGGAACCCAACCACAGTAGTATAGATAACAAAACCTTCTTCAAGAGGAAGAGTACTAACCTCTCCAGAGAACCTAAACACCTCAGAAGACATATGGGAAGACAAGGCTGGACAGTAGTAGAGCCCACAGAAGAAACAAGGCATAGTGAAACAAGCTGTGGTCTAATACGTGCAGGCAGCAAACTGGATTAGAAACAGCAAACAGAGGGCTGGTCAGGATACAAGCCAAGGGTCATACATGGATTGGTAGTAATCTTGGTCCAAATCAGCAGACAGATTGATAGTCAGAGTACAAGCTTTTGGTCTTACATAGGGGTGGGCGAAAGCTCTTGCTGTGTTCTTGTGAGAGATCCCACGAAAATCACGTTGTTTTCCTCTTTTTGACAGGAAAGTATGCTTTAAAATCAAATAATAAAATCTTCAGATTTTTCATCCATTGGCCAAAATCCTTCACCATTTTTTCAATGGCTTTAAAGTTTCTGCCCATTGATTTACATGTTTTTCGCATTTTCTCTATAAAAACGACATATTCCAGGAAAGTGTAACACAGTAGAAGCAGCTACAGAGCTAGGTAGACATGCTGTGTTGTTCTGCTGTGATCTTTTGAAAAATTGAGGCAGGAGAGGCTCATAGTGACTGCTATCACTATGAGAAAGTTTAGAAATAGTAAAAGGAGGAATTGGAATGACCCTTATTTGTCCACTGAGTCTGAGGAGGAGGATGAAGTGAGCACAACTGAACAAATGTTGTCCAGTACCCCCAAATCACCCCTAGGGATCTTGGGGAAATTAATGGGAAGGGAAGAAGAAAAAGGTAGTAGGTAGAGCAGGACAGGTCAGCTGTCTGTGCCTGCTAACAAAAGTGATGCCACTGCTACAACCATTGCTGTACCTGTTACCAGACATGCCACCCCTGCTGCCACTAGTGCTGTGCCTGTTGTCAGATGTGCTACCCCTGCTATTGCTACCACCATTGCTGTGCCTGCTGTCAGACATGCTGCCCCTGATGCCCCTAGTGCTGTGCCTGCTATCAGATGTGTGCTACCCCTGCTATTGCTACCACCATTGCTGTGCCTGCTGTCAGACATGCTGCCCCTGATGCCCCTAGTGCTGTGCCTGCTATCAGATGTGCTTCCCCTGCTGCCACCAGTGTAGTGGCTGCTGCCAGTACTGTTCCTGCTGTTAGACATGCTACAACTGCTACAACCAGTGCTGTGCCTGCTGCCAGTGCTGAACCTGCTGTTACCAGTACTGTGCCTGCTGTTGGACGTGCTGCCCCTGCTGCCAACCACAAGGTACAACCTACAAGGACTGGAGTGGATTGATTTTATATATAAAAAAGAAGTCCTGTAAATGCAGGTTTTCTATATATATATATATATATATATATATATATATATATATATAGTTATTGAAAACCTGCATTCACAGGACTTTTTTTTTTAAATGACAAAGCTTTAATACATTATCAACATTTCCTTCCCGGTTTTTATGTTCATGAAGATAAAAACCACATGGAAACATATCTCTTATATACCCCATGATGTGTATGATACAAACAACTAGGGATGGGCGAAAATATTTGCCACAAACTGAACTCTGCAAATAATGGGCACTTCCCACTTGGCAAATAATTTCCCTAGAAAAGTGCAGTTTTTCTGCTTTTTTCCCGCTTTTTGGCCATACTCTTTGCATAGAAATCTATGGGAAGAAAAATTTTTCCCCACGACACAAAAGTTTTTTCTACTTTTCTACAACGATATAAAATGGTGTCAGGATCTCTCAGCATGCCATTCTGTAGTTGTGAGAGGACAAAGCAGCATATTTTTGAGCTAGAGAAGAAGTTTAGTTTAGGGAGTCTTTTAGGTAGGACATTTGTTCTCTGTATTAGGAGAGTCTGTGGGGGCACTCTGGGGAGAAGAACAGAGAAAGGAGGTTGACCCCAAGTACCCCAAAATTCCACATGACTGACTGGCAAGATACAGGCAGCTAGGGACCTATTTGCTTGGTGATCTTGCTGTTATTGTGTCTGTGCTGGGGAAGTCTGGGGAAAGAAGTTGTTGATATTGCTTTTCAGTTATCATTTTTTTCATGGACAGACTGTGATAAGACAGGGTGGACAACTTTAAAAAAATGTATAAAAAAAAAAAATAAGTAAAAAAGAATAAAGAAATAAATAAACAATTAAATATATTAGGTGACAGACAGCTGACTGGGCTAAGGCAAGACATCACACTCCATCAGTTGTGTTGTATATTGTAGAGTAAAAACACACAGAGTAGTTGAGTAATGTCCAGAAAACGCACAAGGGGCAGGGGGAGGGGGAAGGATGGAGCAGTGCATGGACATGAGAGTACAGTAGTAGTTCAAAAACTGACTGCAGCAACGGTTGCTGCAGCGTGTGCAGTAAATGATGATATTGCCTCTCCTCCAAGGAAGGATGAAGTTTGTCAAGGTCTCAGCAAAACTTCCAGCACCACCAGTGCCAATACAAATAAAGAACCATATAAAAAGATATATAAGAAGAACACTGAAGAGGACAACAAGTTGCATGTAGGTGTTGATGATGGCAATAGCATAAAAGAGGAAGGTGTAGCAGCTGGACCACCTGCTGCAACAGATAGTAAGACAAACAAGCACCAAAACACCTGTCCTCAAAGTAGTAATGAACTTTGTTACAGGAAAAGTAAAAAAATTGTTTGAGACCTCTAAAAGCTTAGAGGAATATAAGAGTAGAGGGTAACAATTGGCAGGTGATGCTGATGCTGCTGAGGATAACCTAATGATGACTGATAATGATGCAGATCTAGAATATATCCCTTCAACATCCTTCTCTTGTTCACATACAGATGAAGTTGAGAGTGAGGATTATGACATGACCATAAAGTTAGCAGAAAGGCAAAGGCTGAATCTTCCACCACTGAAAAGGAGAACTGTACCTGTCTATAAACTGTTTGAGAAAACCCTTGGAAAGTCTGACCCATGACAAACAAAGATGTCAAAAAGTACACAGTCGCCCTATCAGTCATCATCAGCATCATTGCCTCTTCAAAGTCCAAGTCCCACTCAGCTACTCATACATGTATTGAGTATCCAGCAGCAGCAACAACAACAGCAACACAGGTTATTAACATCCATAATATTAGATATGACAAGTGCCTCTGCAGCTGCAGGAAGTGCTGCAACTTTGACACCTAGTAGTGGTAGCAGTAGACTTGCATCAACATCTAGCCCTAGTAGTAGTAGCAGCACCTTAGAAACCCCTCAGTCCATGAAGTCCACAGTGTGGCGATATTTTACTCAGGATCCGAAAGCTAACAGTGTTGCTATCTGTTGTCTGTGCAAAAAGCACATGAGCAGGGGGAAAGCAGGCTCACACCTAGCCACCTCCTTTATGAGATCCCACCTGAAGCACAACCACAGGTCTGACTGGGAGATGAAGCACTCTTAAAAGTTCCCAGGGTTCTCGGGCAGAAAAAAGAAGTGGTGAAGTTATTTATGTGTCAGAGAGTGTGCTACTGCCACAGTTTGTTCACTCCAAATAACACCTATGGCTCCTGTTACAGAGGAGAATGATGATTCTGGTTTTGCTTCAGGAGATGGTCATGTCCTGCCAACCCACACTGATTGAGTTTCTGTGAAGGAGTCAAAAACTTCACAAAAATAATCCCAAAGTACGCATATGGAATGGAAAGGTTGCCAAGATGGTGGCAGTGGACATGCTGCCATATTCTTTTCAAGAAAACCAAGGATTTAAAGAACTGATGTCCTCTGTAGCTCCACGCTGGCAAATCCCAAGCTGCAGTTATTTTTCCAGGATGACTGTGTCTGAATTGAACAAGCAGGTGGTTAGTGTGGTGGACAAAGGGCTGAAAAGTGAATATAACAAGAAAATCCACCTGACAACAGATATGTGGACAAGTGGGCAGAGCACAGACTATATGACTGTGACTGCTCACTGGGTTTCCCTCCCAGCACCAAGAGTGCACAACACTTTCTTACAGCATCAGGTTACAGCCAGTAATCGTTCTTCTGGTTCTGGCAGTGTGATTAAAAGTTTTCAGCAGCAGGATAGCCCATACCATCGGCATGTTACCTCGTGCATACAGAGTTTTGAGAGACAGTCCCACAAAGCCATAGATGTTTTAAGTAAGCTAGAGCAGGTGATAAAGGAATGGCTTGTATCCTGCTCCTTAAAAGCTGGTTTTGTGTCTGCTGACAATGGCTCCAACATAATCGCTGCTTTGAGAATAGGTGATATGGTGCATGTGCCCTGCTTTGCCCATGTGCTAAATTTAGTTGTTGGCAGAATCCGAAACCCTCAGAGAGATGCTTACTATTGCCTGTAAAATCTGTGCCCATTTTAGTCACTCCAACAGTGCACGCAACGCTCTATATTCCATACAAGAGAGTAACAACCTGCCCCATCACCAGCTGAAAATGGATGTCCCTACCAGGTAGAATTCCACAATGTACATGCTACAGCAGTTGTATGAGCAGAATAAGGCCAGTAGCAAGTACACCATGAAAAATTGGAAGGCTTCGGAGTAAGCCTCTTTGTCACCTGGCCAATGGCAACTAATATAAGATGTATGGGAGTTGCTGAAACCCTTTGAGGAGGCAACCATGCTTGTGAGTCACATTGGGGCAGGAATTAGTGAAATTCTATCACTGATATTTTTATTGCAGAAAAAAATGAGGCGCATGGCTGTGGAACCTTACCATTAATGACAACAGAGACATGCACCAGCTGGTAAATGACATGTTAGCGTGCTTTGAACAAGATCCTCACATAGTGTCCATTAAAAACAATGAGGAAAGCATTCTTGCCACTTTGCTGTACCCCCTTTTTACACACAAATTTTTGAATTCCTGCCAAAGGGCCATCAGCAGTTTGTCACAACAAGGAGTCAAAAAAACAACATTGATGGTGGTGGAGGTGGTGGCACATCTCTTTGGGACTTGCTCCCTGAGTATGGGTTGGTAACTGACACACAGGAACACTGTGTAGTTCCTAGAAGTGGTCCCACTGCATGTGAGATGGTTTATGCATAGTTGTAAGATAGCTACGTTCTAGGCAGAAACTATGACCCCATGGACTACTGGCAAACAAAGCAGTGTGTGTGGCCAGCATTGACACGTACTGCAGTGGAAACCCTTAGTTGTCCTCAAGCAATTGTTGAGTTGAGTTTTCAGTGCAGCTGGTTATGTTCTCAATGACCGCAGATGCGGCTATCAAGCAGAGACTCACATTCTTAAAAATGAACCAACATCTCATACCATCTGAGTATCAGGTAGCAGAAACCACACGTGACAGAGAAAGCCATGACAAATATACTAACAGCAGCACAGATGAGGAGGAGGGATGTGAAGAAGGGTTGTCACCATCTACCCCACTTTGAACCACTGCTATGAGCGAAAAGTAATGTGTGTCAAAAATCTGAGGAGGATAATGATTTCATACAAACATGACAATGGTAAAAACTATATACATAGACAAATCACACCATACCAGTCACCTACCACCACCACCAGCACCACTACAATGCACATCTGCCACATTGTAGGTTGTACTTTATTTTTTTGAATCTCTCGACATCATCATGAATATGTGCCAGTGTCACTTAAGCAGGAAGTTAGTGTTGTGGGCAAAGGACAAATGCACTCTGCATGCTAACACGTTTTTCAAGGTATATCTTACTGTAGGACTCAAAAGTTTGACTTTCAGCCACTTATTTCTAAACTACAGCCCCCAGAAGGAGTGGGAAATGTAGTACCCATAGGAAATATAGGTGAAAAATGTGTCAACCCTTTGAGTGCCAGAGGGGTACGCAACGCATTGCTTTGCAATGCGTTGCTTCCCCTCTGGCACTCTAAGAGATAAAATAGGCAAAAAGGGGGAACATTTTGAATTGGCAAAAGGGAGAAAACGATTGCGAAAAAAGAGAAAAATTGGCCAGTTTTCACAAAAAGTCACGCTTACAAACAACCCACCAAAAAAAAAAAACTCTATAATTAATTAAAAAACAATGTTAACTAACCACTGCATATCCTAGGCTACTATAAGGTGTACAGTGCTTATTCATAAAAATAAAGAAAAATGAAAATAGAGCAATAAAGTGAATATCGCTAACATTGTACAGTTAGTGTAATTAACAAATAAATCTACACTCCTAAAGATAATTACATTATTAAACTCTCCACAAAGAATCTGTTAATATACTATACTAAAGTCACTATGAAATAATGAATATAAACCTGATGATTACTCACACTACTTAACCACAGGGTGGAATCCCTCAATGAGCCAAAGTGCTGGTTCCCTGAAGAGGAACACTCAAACATTGCAGAGCACGCCACAAGGAGGAGGAAGAACAGAGAAACCCAGGCAGAGATTGGAAGTTCCATGGCAAGCTAAACAACTAGCTCACCATCATCTCCTTCCTCTAGGGTAACTACATCATCTGCCAATCCACTTCATTCATCGTTACCTCCCCCGGCAAATGATAGCCACATGATGTGGGTGTTCATCTCCACCCATTGCACACTGTTTGATGCACTGACCACACATGCCAGTGTGGTGGAGGAGGACCACAAGCAGGGCATCAACCGGCATCTGAGGAGATTAGCTCCCTCAGAATATGCTAAGATGCTGGCAGGGAGGGTTCATCATTACTATTAAACTATCACCAAGTTGTCATGTGTCCTTAGCACGGTCTGGATAAGGGGTATAGTGACAGCGGCAGTACTTGGTTACGGGTGTCATGGTGTTTGGCTACAGTTGTGCCCCCAGACGTTGTCTACCAATCACACTGTGAACACTGAACTTACTGATGAGAGCCACAGTTCCTGCTCTCAAGGGAAAAATGTATATTCCAATAACAACACAGCCATGATTTTGGAGGAGGGGCAAGTGGAAAATAATTATTGGCCGACTTCTTCTTTTCTCCACATATTCTGGGGGTTACTTATTGTGCTGCTACTGCCTCAGGTGCATCACTGGTGCTAGTCGTGGCAAGTAGGATCTTCTTTATCCATCAACCATGTTACTGCTGTCCCTTTCAGCTGCCTAATCATCCTGCTGCTTAAACAACTCAGCAGCAACAAGAACAGCAGTTGAAAATTCCACATCTACATCAGGGCATTTGACAATGGCTAGTGGCTACTGGTCAACAGGACATCACCTGCTGGTACTAGGCCAGTAGGGCATTGTTTTCTCAGGGCTTGAGCTTTTTTAAAATAAATAAATTAAAAACTTAGTCCTACAAAAGAACAAAATAAACAATTTTTGGGGGTTTGTTTCTAACAAGTCTACGTCATACAAATCAAAGTTTCCTTAGAGTTTGTCCCAAGCAAGCCTAAGTCCAACAAATTAATGTTTCTTCGGGGCTTGTGCCTCTAAATTTCTTTCTTTATTCTTTTTTTTATTAACTGTCCCCCAATACCAGTCAAGAACCCCCTTCCTCAGATCCCTTTTATACCATGTCTTATGAGGTTTTTATTTGTATTTAGGATTTATTTTGTATTTACTGCCCCCCAATCCCAGTAAACAACCCCCCCAATAAAATTCCCTGTTCAAATGATTTTTTCCCCACATTCCACCAACACAGGCACCATCATGCCCTTTTATACTATGCCTTTTGGAAATAAAATAATATTTGTTATGTGTTGTGAATAAATTCAATGTTCCCATTGATTTCAATGGAATGAGCTAGGTGGAAAAAAAAAGAAAAACTGCACTTTTTGTGGGAAATTATTCTCCAAGCAGGAAGTGTCATTATTTACAGATTTCAGTTTGAGGCAAAAATTTTCACCCATCCCTAATTATGATATGGTATATTGCATATTCAGTCTTGTATGGAAGCTATCTAAAGTAAAACTGGGGTTGTTTACTTTAGAAAAGAGACATCACAGGAGTGATATGATTACCATTTACAAATGTATTAAAGGCCCAAAAAATCATTCTCTGGTGAACACTTTACCCAAAGAGCTGAGAAAAACACAAGTGCACATTGTTTCAAAGTCATATCCATTGCCTCATCTAATGCTTTACAGAGGGACTCACAAACTAACATTATAGATAAAATCCCACCAAGAAGTAAACAGAACCCCAGGTATACAAGAAAGAGTTCCAAGTGATGGACAGACAGGGATGAAAGGGAACAACAGCAGGTAAACAATAAACATATAAGAAGTTGTGAATTATATAGTGTCATTCATAAAACAATGCTACATTTGGCAGGACATTCCAAAGTTTCATTGTCAGCAAATAATTTTATGACACCTTACTCAAGTCAAAAGATCACCTGGAAAACATAGGTACAGAAACAGAATATCCTGCAAGTGGTAGTAAAGACCTCACAGGAATTATTTTATTTTATAATATTTGTCCAAATCATGAGGGTGGATCCATGATGACCTCAAAAATAGCACACAACACAAGATAGAGACATCTAAGTTTAATATTTTTTAGTAAATGGAAAATATAAAAATATACTTAATGCACTTACAATAGCCCTACTTGGGCTTTGTGTGTATAACAGGTCCCTTTTCCTTTTAGCCAACAAGCTGTATCCTCCCGCCCTCCTGCTCTACAAATAAATAGGGCTATTGTAAGTGCATTAAGATTATTTTTATCTTTTTAATTTAATAAAACATATTACACTTAGATGTCTTTCTCTTGTGTCGTGCGCCATTTTTGAAGTCATCATGGATCCAATTACTATAAATGATGGACAAGGCCACCAGGTTGTCTCATTCTGCAGCACTCACATCTGGAGATTTAATTCCATTTGACTCTACTCATCCATCATCAATCTGATTCATATGAATTAACTTCATCCATCCTATCACCTTGTTATCATCACTAACCTCTGGTAACTGTTTTCTAACCCATCATTTCAGTCTATTGACCCCACGTATCACTTCCCATTAACTAAACTAACACCACTATTTATCTGTTTTTTTTTTTTATATATTGTGATATTATTCATTTGTGTATTATGATATCTGAGATGAGGGAGGTTCAAGAATTAGTTTAACACTCACAGATCAGCACAATAAGAACTCAAACTTTGTGGAACTAGTTCACTCAACCCTACTGATAAGTCCTACTGATGAATCTAACCCTTTAAGTGTCATTCGTATGTGAAACACCTACCTCATATACTGGCAAGTATTCATCACTAAGGAAATATCTGGTAAATCTGCAAAAGCAGAAAACACACAATGGCTGTCATACATAAGAGAAAAGATTACCCATTCTGTGAGCAAAGCAACTGCACTAAATTTAAACACATATTGAGGCTGATGTAGTAAGGCTAAGTTATGTAATTCTGGCTCAAACCAACTGTACTGTAAAATATAAAGAGTCCCATTGATTTAATGCCTCAAATGCCAGAAAGGTTTCCAAAGCATGGCTTCACAATGAGACCTCACTAACATTCAGTTCTGAAAAAGGATTTACTAGAACTAGAGAGGGTACAGCGAAGAGCAACAAAATTAATTAAGGGGATGGAGTACTCTACAAACGACTAGACAAACTTGGTTTATTTACTCTAGAGAAAAGACAACTAAGAGGAGACCTTATCACATTGTACAAGTATATGAGAGGTCAATCCAAGGATTTCTGCGATGAGCTATTTATTCCAAGGCCTGATCAGGTGACCAGGGGACACCCTTTGAAATTAGAGGAAAGGAGATTTAGACTTCAGCAGAGGAAGAGGTTTTTTACAGTAAGGTCTGTTAAATTGTGGAATTCCTTGCCCAAGGAGGTGGTTATGGCAGATACAATGGATACATTTAAGAGAAGATTAGATACATTTCTTTCAAAAGGGAACATAGAGATTTATACTGTATATCAGTAGGCAGATCAGGAAGGTCTGATAAAGACTAACTTATTTGGAAGTGGGCAAGCTATAAAATTCTCAGTCACTGGGGTAGGAGGCAAAGGTTGAACTTGATGTCTTTATTCAACCTAATTTACTATGTTACTATGTTACATTGAAGAGGTTAAAAAAGCCCCAATTAAATTAATGGGACTTTCCAATCTATTTCCTATGACTTGATTTGAGCCAAATTACACTTTACCTTAGTACATCAACCTCAGTATGTGTATACATTCATTCTCAGCCTAACAACTATCATAGGATATGTCGACCTGTGTTTGTCATGAGTAAAGTGCCCTTTTTATAGAGTATATCCTTCTACCCTCTCACTAACACCTTAAGGATTAGAGAGGTATTAATTTCATTGCTTGGTAATACATTGGCCTCCCATCTTCCTCAAGAGGTTAACAAAAAAAGAGTATACACATACATTCACAAAAATGCAAAAGAATAATAGAAAAATGCATGCAGATTTCCATTTGTGTTAACCATTCATCCACTGAAATATTTCACTGATTATTTTTAAGAGCATAGTTTTGAGACCATTGACTAAATACACAAAGGAAAAGAACAACAATTCTGGGACCAAACAACTACACCATTGAAGACAAATAACAATTCCAGTTGCAAACCTATCTAGCATTCAAGATGTTAAAAGCTCCATTTACATCAATGAGAAATATGGGAATTATTTATCTGTACTCTGTTGTGCAGTAGTTTTGAACCAGAATTGCTTCTCTTTGCCTTTGTGCATGTAGAAACGTGTTGATAGGTGGCTTGGTCATTTTGACCATTTCAGCAGTAAAGATGAATATCTTTTTTTTTTTTTTTTAAACTGTTTTTATTAACAAATCAAGCTGTTACCACATACAGTATCACATTAATATATAAGACATGGCAGAATAATATAATTGTTACAGTATCTGTAAAATGCACTGAGATCACAGAATGGAAATATGCCAGCCCGACTACATGTTTTCTCAATTAAAACTCCCCTAACAACACCCCCTCCCAACATCAGACTCCCAGCTGTCCTCTCTCTCCCCTGCACCACAGTAAGCCCCCCCCTGCCCCCAGCCACCTCCCCCCCGTGCCCCACCACCACAGATGTCTACTGAGACTGAATGTCCCCCCACCTGGACTGCCATCCTCCCCATATCTTACCAAACTTTTGAGGGGTACCCCATGTATGTAAACAAGTCTATAATGAGGCATATTATGAGATACCAAGTGTAACCAAGCCTTATGTGCTGGAGCCCCGTTCGCCATCCAATGCATTGCCACCACCTTCCGAGCCATTACAAGCAGTTCCTGCAGAAGAGTCGTTTCAGTCATGCTAGACAAATAGTCCGGGAATACGGACAAAATGCATACCTTAGGGGTGACAGGAAGGGGCCTTCCGAGAGCCAAGGATATAGTCTGCATCACTCTTTCCCAGAATGTACTAACTGGCAGGCAATCCCACATAAGATGTAGAAACGAACCACGAACTCCAACACAACGAGGGCAGTCACTGCTATGCATATTGCTGTCACGGTTTGTTAAGATTCTCAGACGCGTGGTTAGGTAAAAACACAACTTTATTGAAAAGTTTAAGATAATCCCATAGGATTTTATACACATTCATACAATATACAGAATGGCAAATAGTGACAAAAGCGAATCAGGCTATACCGGTATCACTGTCCCTGTGATCCTGAGTGTCACTCTTTGCTGTGCTGCTCCCTGATTGGCTGAGCTGGGTTGGCCCGCCCCTGGTTACCTGTCTTATACTGGCCGCTGGCACCTGTCAGGTGCCCTTTCGTGGTGTTCCTGAGCCTTGCTGCTGTTCTCTGCTTTCCTGATTCCCAGTGTACCGACTTGGCCTGCTTGACGCTCTCCTGTGTTCCTGCTTGTTGCTGATCCGGCTTGTCTACGAACCCGCTCTGGTATCTGACCCGGCCTGGATGACGTTCCTGCTTGTTGCTGATCCGGCTTGTCTACGAACCCGCTCTGGTATCCGACCCGGCCTGGCTGACGTTCCTGCCTGTTGCTGATCCGGCTTGTCTACGATTCTCCACGGTTCCTGGTTACAGTCTGACTACGTTCCTGCTGCTGTACTACTGGGCGACATTCTTACTCCTGTAGTCGCACTTGTGCTTGAGACTGACCTTAACCCTTGGGTCACTGTGTTGCTGTTAACGCTTCTGAGTCTCCTTAAGCTTGCAGAGCTGTACCATCAGGGCGATACCGATTGCTGAGCCGATTCCTTGCTGTGCCTCACCTCCTACCAGGTGCCGTGGTTAATCCTTCCAGTGCTACGCTACTACTGCTGAGCCGGCCGCTTGGGCCTGAGAGACGGTGGCTCATACTTTCATCCATGCAGGGTAGTTGTTCCGGTACCGTACCAGTGGTCTCCTGGCCCACGCACTTGCACTGGTGGAGTCGTTATACGCCCGTGGGGGCTACCTGGCACTAGCTATTGGCTCCTGTTTACGCCCGAGGGGGCTCGATTCTTACACTTGCAGCTTGCAGTCTCTGTTATACGCCCGTGGGGGCTAAAGTTCCTCGCTCTTGCAGCTTGTAGTCTCCGGTGTACGCCCGTGGGGGCTAACGACTCACGCTTCCCTAGTACTGGTGGCACTTGTTACACCCATGGGGGCTATCCAATATTGCTCTAGGGTTCTGGGTCAGTTCTGCCGTGCAAGTTGATTGCTCTCCTACAGATTCTGTATTGAATTCCTCATACTTATACAAGCCTCCGCTACACCTTGGGGCGTGCCAACACCACAACAGAGACTGATGAGGAATGTGTTAACTATTGAGTGCTCTTCTCAGGGTTATCTGTCCTTGTATATCTTTTTACATATATTCTACTCTGTCTGTATCCAGTTTACTGGCCTGTAAGGGTCTATACACATATTCCTTGTTTCCACTGTGTGCCTGTTGAGGGCGATATTGTTCATTATTTCTGTCAATAAAACTGTGTTTTATCATATCCTCTGTCTGAAGTGTCTGAAAACCGTAACAACCGGCCCTGCCACTATACCGAGCAAGGCAGCCTAACCGGCAAGCAATAAATTGGTGGCTCTACCGACCCTGACAATATACCGGGCAAGGCAGCCAAGTAGACATTCAGGAGAATACAGGCTCTACCGGCCCTGCCAATGTACCGGGAAAGGCAGCCTAATAGGCAGTCAGGAGAATACTGGCTCTACCGGCCCTGCCAATATACTGAGCAAGGCAGCCTAACGGATCACCAGCAGATACAGGCTCTACCGACCTAGCCAATATACCGGGCAAGGCAGCCTAATGGAACACCAGAATAGTAGGCTCTACCGGCCTTGCCAATACCGGGTAAGGCATCCTCAAGGTGGAATAATAGAAGGTTCTACTGGCCTTACCAATATACCGGGCAAGACAGCCCAAGGAGGAAGTGTCAACCAGTGTGGCCTCAATAACTGTCAGATGACAATGACAGTATGGAGATGGTAGGAGAGGCTACAAGGCCCAGAGGTATTACCAGGTAGTCTGCGCACCCCAGTACCCATGTACCGAGGGAATAACTAGCTGTCTAGGACTGGACAGCACGCTGGGAACCATCAGTATATATGAGTCGTAAGCCGTGAGGCAGAGGAGTGAACCAGCGCCCTCACGCTGGGAACCAACAGGCTGGATGTAAGTAGACCTACAGGTCATAGAGTGAACCAATGCCCGCGCGTTGGGAACCAACACTCTAATACAGGTAAGCAGCCAGGCAGTGGAGCAAACCAGCGTCCACACACTGGGAACCAACAGACAATAGTGTATAGAGCCGTAAGGCAAAGGAGCGAACCAGTGCCCGCGCGCTAGTAAACAACAGACCAGTAGTGTAGTAGCAGCAAGGCAGTGGAGCAAACCAGCGTCTGCATGCTGGGAACCAAAAGATGAAAATGTCGCCGGAGCGACCGAGGAACAAGGTCACCACAGATGCAGGAACCGGACATAGGAGATGAGCAGGAACCAGTACAATGGCGGTCAACCGGATCAGGAACGACAACGGAGACTGGCAGCAGGAAACAGCAACCTCGGATGACTTCAACCGGAACAGGCACTGGAACAAGTACAGCAGACAGGAGTCTCAGGAACAGGACGAACTCAGGAAACCAGGAACACAACAAAAGGCCCATGAAGGTTCTGTAGCAAAGTGAAAGTGGATGCAGTCTGAGACACCACGGAAGGGCAACCAAAGGGTGCACAAACTCAGTTTAAATAGGCAATGTGAGGCGGGCTAAAGGCAGAAAGCCAATGAGAGCCCCCTACAGGTGATAGACACAGAAATGCAGCAATCATGGGCACCGTGATAATTGCTCATTTTACAGAGTTGTATCAGCGTGTAATAAGAGCAATGAAGAATCGTAAGTTGGATCAGCTGATGTCATGTCATAAGTGCCACTCTAGATGGGGCCTCCAGCGCCATGCTCCACTTTCAATCCTCCATGTTGCCAACATCCCCTTCCCAGTATGTACGTGCATGTTCAAACCTATCCTCCACCTCTTGCTCCAGTCATTTATAAACAAAGGAGAACTTTTTTTTGGCAATTTCAAGGTCAGGAGAGAACGTAAGGGAAAAGTCTCTATAGACAGGCTCCGCCCTTCCCAGTATGCTCTCAAAGCATGACGTATCCTCAGATACGAGTAAAACATGGAGTTCGGGAGTTGAAACTCCTCATGCAACTGGTTGAATGATTTAAGAGTGTTACTACCATACCCGACCCAGACACGTCCGATGTCCAAGTCAGACAAGTATTTCAGGCCCACTGGCCCCCAAAGGGGAGCAGTGGGGTCAGTAGCTACATAGACAGTCAGCGTTTGAAGTTCAATCCAAGATCCAAACATTACGTAATTCACCATAGTGGGCTTTATACTATGCTCTGGGTCAGCAAGCAGCAAATGTTCCAAATCGTACTCCGGACGTAGCATAGCCAAATCCAGAGGTGTGAGGGGATGCGTCGATTGCGGAATTAGATAAGCAAGCATATACCGCCCCTGCACAGCTAAGTAATAGTTGCGGAAGTTCGGTACCAAGATCCCCCCCCCCCATCTTTTTCTGCTGCATCAGGGTAGTCAATTTAATCCTCGGACATCGCACTCCCCACAAGAACCGGGACAAGATACTTTCCATTTGATTGAAATATCTCTTAGGAATAGCCATTGCAATATTTTGGAACAGGTAGAGGAATTTAGGCAGAAAAAATATTATAATTAGGTTTGCCCTGCCTAACAGATTGAGGTCCAAGAACAAATCCAGATTAGATGAGATCTTGACACCCAGATATCCACAGACTGTAGTGCAAGACATAGGGGTATCGGCCAATGGTGTCCAATGGCCAATGGTGGCCAAATCCAAACCTTCCAAGAACCTCAATGGAATCAAATGCCTTGGAAGCCTCCAAGGACTCAAGGATCCTGTTACCTGAGTTGCAATGCAGTACCTGTAAGTGTGTATATAGACAACGCAAATTAAAAGAGGTAGACTTTCCCAGCATAAAACCAGCCTGGTCATTGTGAACTATGGATGATTTCACCGCATTAAGTCTAGTAGCTAGTATCCTAGCCAGGATTTTAGCATCGGTTGCTAGCAACGATATCGTCCGATAAGAGTCACAGTGTCTAAAATCCTTCCCCATTTAGGTATGACGACAACCGAGGCGCCAGTAAGAGATTCAGGAAGTGCATCAACATCGAGAGCTGCGTTAAAGGTGTTCAACAATTGAGGCTCCAGAGTCTCAAAAAACGTCTGATACCACTCCACCGGAAGCCCATCTCGACCCGGAGCCCTACCAGAAGGCAAGTTCCAGATGGCCTCAAGAACTTCATGAAGAAGGATAGGAGCATCCAGCATGTGTCTGTCATCTTCCGACAGAGCAGGTAGCTCGCAATCATAAAGATAGTCGGAGATCTGGTCGATGGACCTACTCGTTTGTGTCTTATAGAGATCCACATAGAAGGCAAAGAACTGTGCATTAATGTCCTTCGGACAAGAGACTAGGCCATGCAGCTCATTGTAGACAGGGGAGGGAGTAGCCACCCCAGAATTACTCGTAACTAATTGTGGAAAGATGAATATCTTTAAGTACACAGATTTTTCTAGAAGGTGTTAACAGAAAGTTTATTCCATATGTGAATATGTGAAAGACAAACTCTGTGAAAAAACATTTATTTTAATGACGATAAGTAAAAAAGCATGATATTTATACAAATTCATAAGTTTTAACTATATATATTTCAAACCTATGCAAATAGATTTAAGTTGCATTCAAGAAATCATTTTTCACCAGTTAAAATGTATGCACCTAAAGTATATACCAATCTCTCATACATATATGGGATTTGCATTTAATGAATGTGAAAACCAAACTGTGATTTTACTACATTGTATTAGTTATAACAGGACAAAAGATGCAGGTAAGAATTAGCGTGATATGTATATGGAAAGAGATCATTTAGTAGAAAAAGAGTGACATTATTATTCTTTATCACAAATCATCCCTACATCAAACTTTAATAAGTAGAGTCCTAATGATGAGTCATCCCATTGAGAATAAATTACTCCAGTTTATTCTAGTTTCTCGTCAACATAATGCAATAATCAATGAATAAATTGCCAGATGTGTTATGCAAATGAGTAATAATTTACATATCCACAGCAGCAGTTTTAGATGATTAAACCACATTGTTAAATATTCTATAAATTACAGGGTTTTATTTTTCTCTCTATCAAATCCTTTTTGTGTTTCTGGTTTCCATCTTTCAGCTATTTTCCCAGTGTGTAAATATAACTGGAATTTGTTGATTTCAACTTTAGTGTGGCTTCTTTGATAAAATTAACATGCACATGATTTTTGAGTTAAATTTGAGGTTGCTGTCAGAATGTGTTCTCGCTTGGCCACTTCAATATTATCAATGAACATAAAAAAAGTAGAGGTTTTGATAAAATATGTAAAGGAGGCATTCAGAAGATTGTATGAAACATCAATTAACATTAATTGTGATTTCATTCTTGTTTCTCTACCCAATCTAAAGCAGTGCTTCTCCACTTTTATGCCATGGAGGAAACCTTTTGATTCAGATGAAATCTATGTGGAACACAAAGAACCCTTTCATGTGAGGGACATTGTCACAGAATTTCTAATGCTGCACAAATCACCCAAAAATAAAGGATATGACCTTTTTGCAGTTGATACAAAGATCTGCAACAGGGTAAACATTCCTGGAGGAATAAGCCAAATAAGCAATGATTAGGTAAATCAGAAGAATGGACAAGAGTATGGCAACTGCAGTTTAATGTTTATAAATCTAAAATAATGCACTTGGGGTGTAAAACTTCAAAGGCATAATATAGTATTATGGTTACTATGCTGTCAGAGACAACAGAGGAAAGGGATTTGGAAGTAATTATTTCTGATGAATTAAAGGCAGGAAGGCAATGTAACGAAGCAATGGGGAATGCAAGCAGGGTACTGGGTTGTTTAGATAGGGACATTAGCAGTACAAAAAGGGAAGTGTCCATGCCACCCTACAGATGTCTGGTCAAACCTCACATAGAGTAGTGTGTACAGTACTGGAGACCCTGTATCCAGGATATAGATATTCTAGGGAGAATTCAAAAAAGGGATACTAAATGGTGAATGCTTTACAGTATAAGAAATATCAGGATAGACTTAAGAATCTGAACATGTACAGCTTGTAAGAGAGAGGAGATATGATAGAAACATTCAAATACACAAAGGGATTCAACATGCAGTAGGGAAGTACATTTCAGAGGAGTACAAATATTATGACAAGGAGTCATAGTCTAAACTAGAGTGACAGAGGTTTAGATATAATGTAAAAATGTTTTGCTTCACTGAGAAGGTGGTAGAAAAGTGAAATAGCCTACCAGCAGAAGTGGTAGAGGATAACACAGTAACCTGAATTTAAGTATGCATGAACATAAGACAAGACCAAGGACCAGAAAAGATTTGATGTTTTTTACAATAGGAAAATGGGGAGACTAGATTGGTCAAAAAGTTCTTATATGCCATCAATTTCTATGATACGATTAATTTTTCCTGCTCACACAAAGAAACACATCATAATATTTATTTATTTAATGAAATTCTCATACAGCAAAAAATTCTCTTAACAACAGATATTAGATTGTAAGCTACTCTGGGCAGGGTCCCCTTCCCAAATATGGTTCCTGTGCTGCACTCCTCCTCAAACCAGTAATAACATAATTATCACTCTGACTGACTGACTGTTGCTCTCGACCATGTCCTGTATTTTTGTATTATACTATTACCATTTATGTAAAGCGCTGTGTACACATATTACTTTACAAATAAACTTACATACATATATACATACATACATTTGATTACATGTGGCCAGTATGGGCTATAAGACCGTCACTGCTCACTGGGGCAAAAACAACATGCAACTCGGGTCACTGTCAGTAATCTTGCATCTGGTTCTGGCAATATTGTTAAAGGCAGCAACCGTGCAGCCCGTTCCATGGGCACTTTGTGCTTACAGAGTATTGAAAAACAACCACACAAAGTCATAGGTCTGTTAAATAAACTTAAGCAGGTGACAGAGAAATGGTTTGTACCCATGAAAGCTTGTTTTGAGTCTACTGATAATGGTTCCAACATAATAACTGCCTTAAGGGTAGATTATATGGTGCAAGTACCCTACCTTGCCTATGTCCTAAATTTAATTGTGAGTAGATTCCTTAGCCATGTGCCTCATTTTTGGCTTCAATAAAAATATCAGTGGTAGAATTTCACTAACTCCTGCCCCAATGCGACTCACCAGCATGGTTGCCTCTTCAAAGGGTTTCAGCAGCTTACATACATCACACACTTAGACTGTAAGATCTACGGGGCAGGGACCTTTAATCCTAATATATACTCACCTGTTGTTCTCCTTATGATTGTCTTTATAAGCACTTAAATGTAAACTGTAAAGTGCTGGGCTGTGGCAGTTTCTGTCCACCCATTGCACAGTGTGGTGCACTGACTACACATGTCAGTGTGGTGGAGGAGAATCACATCTGAGGAGATTCCATTCCACAGAATATGGTAAAATGTTGGCAGGGAGGGTTCATCATTACTATTAAACTGTCAGCAAGTAGTCATGTGTCCCTAGGGGGGTCTGGACAAGGTGTATAGCGACAGCGAGAGTACTTGGTTTCTGGTGTCATGGTGTTTGGATATTGTAACGGATCCTACCCGTTACTGGGAGCTCTTGTCTGGGCATGGCATTTATTCACCCCTGGGCCCAAGGATTATGGATATTGGACACTCCTTTGTGCCCTGGCATACGATCTCTCAAGCCCTTATCCTGGACTAAGAGACTTTGGCTAGCCTTATGTGGATAGGCAGCGGTACCAGAGGAAAGAACAATTCAAGGCTTGGGTGCTGCAAACTCTTCTGATCTGCAAAGGGTTAATCATTTGAGTTTGAGCATATTTACTTTAAATATGTATTGTAGTCCCCCAAGCCTTTTGCTTAATTACTCAAGTCATTGTCTTGAGCACTGTCCTGTGACCCCCTGCTGTGTGATTAATCCAATCATGTCTGCCCTATTATGTTTCCCTGAATCATTTGTTGTTGGTTCTTGGACCCTTTGTGGTGACTGAATTATCCCTGTGACTATCCCATTGTATTCTGCCCTACCATTTGCTGTGTCCTATTGATGAACTGTGATTGAATTAAGTCTCCTGTACTGTGCTCCAAGTTAGTGTGGTTTGAAACTGTATAAATATGCTGTGGTTTGTTGTAATAAAAGAGTTCTGTTTTGGAGTGAACAAGGAGTCCTGGAGTCTTGTATTGCTTATGGTCTAAAGTATCCACTCTGATACCCATCTGCGCCAAGTATCCTGAATCGCTGACCGCCTGCTGCCAGTTTCCTGCGTCCTAACTTCGTGGACTGTCAGGCGGCGACGTGGACTCTTCCCTGCTTCCCTGCTTCCAGTGATCCTGTGGCTGTTTCCAGTGACCCTCCATACTCCAACCGGTGCACCTGACGGCGCTTATCTGCGTCGAGAAGGAGAGACCCAGGAACGACGGCGGAAGGCGACGCGGTCCCTTCCCAGCTTCCGTTACATTGGTGGCATAGCGGTGGGATTTCTCCTTCATTCATCGGTTGCATCGAGTGAGATATGGAGGATGCTTTTGGGTCATATGAGGATCGCTTCGAATTAATCCGGTCTCAGTGGAGTTTCTGGCTGGGCAATATTGTAAATGACTTTATTCCAGAACTGGGTGGTTGCATCACAGAGGAGCTACGGATGCAAGATGCCTACTGGATGCTGGTAAATCACATTGAACAAGAGTATGGCCCCGTGCTCCCAGTAACCTTCTCCCCGGCCCGCTTGCGATGTAAGATCCAAGGGCTGGTATGGGATGCTTATCTGTGGGATTCGAACTTTGGCAGTCCAGAAAACTACCGTTTCTTGGAGCTTTTGGCCAAACGAGAAGATATGCTAGGGGGGTACATCCCCATGAGCTTCCAAGAAGACTTGAGCGACACAGTCAGTTGGGAGTGTGAGGTGGAATACATGTATGCCAAATTAGTGCAAGAAATTCGGGAGGCCCTAGAGGAAGAAGAAGACTGGGGGGGTCACTCATCTGAGGAGGACTTCAGTGGAGCTGAGGACTTAGATGGAGCTGCCCCTGTTCACTCCACACTGGTGAGTGGGAATGCGTTCCTCACCAGTGCCCCTGTTGCCCTGCCTGATACCCCTTTGCCCCTGGACCGTTTGTTGCCTGAGCTGAGGGGTGGGAATTCATTCCCCCTCAGTGAAGAGAATGCCTCTGCATCAGGGGATGGGACGGACATCTCCCCTGATAGGCATATTGCCCCTTCCCCTGTTTTCCCAGCTGCGGTGGATGAGATGCAGGTCCCCACCAGCAGCGATTGTATGTCCCAACTGATGGGTGGGAGAGAGCCCATCAGTCCCTATGACCCCCCTGCTGTAGTGAGTGTGGAAGAGCTCACCAGCAGCCCCAAGATGATGCCCCCTGTGGGGTTGGAAAACGCCCTGGAAGTGGAGCGGTATGTGCTCTCCAGGGCCACAGAGGATGCCGCCTTGAGGGATGGGACTGCGATCTCCCTCAAGGCAGAGAAGGCCCTGGAAAGTGATGGCCTACAAGAGGAGGTCCCCAGCGGACCGGAAGAGAGCAGCGCTGCTGGCCCTCCTGTGAATTTGTTGTGTGAACTGATGGGTGGAGAAGAGTGCCCCATCAGCCCCCCTGTAAACCCTGACCTGGTGAGTGGGAGCGAGCTCACCAGGGTCTGGGAAACCCCTGCTGTGGTGAAGGATATGCAGGTCCCCACCAGCAGCCCCAGTCCGTCCCCTGTTGCTACTGCCCTGGAGAAGGGGAAGAGTGTCTTCTCCAGGTATGTGACTAAGATTGCGAGGAGGATTGAGACTGCCCTCCTCCAGAAGACAAGAGATGGCCCTGATGTGAGGGGCCAAGAAGAAGAGGGGTACAGCAGGCTGCCACTCTGCAGTGCTGCTACTGCCCCTGGAAACCCTGGATGTTGCCCCAAGTTCCTCTTGCTGGAGAGTAGGAGCGAGCTCCCCAGTCCCCCTGTAACCCCTGGCTTGGTGCGTGGGAGCGAGCGCACAAGATCATGTGAAACCTTGGCTGGGATTAGTGGATCAACAGTCCTCATCCCCAGCCCAACGATTGTGTTCCCTTTCCCTGTGACCCCTGGCTTGGTGGATGGGAGCAAATTCACCGGGTCCTGTGAACCCCCTGCTGTGGTGTGTAGGAGTGAGCACACCACCCCTTGTTTTGCCCTGACACTGGTGAGTGGGAGCAAGCTCACCAGAAGCCCCAAGAAGGCGCTCCCCAACAATTCCCCTTTGGGCCCTGATCTGGTGAGTGGGACCACCGTCCTCATCAGGGATGTTGCTGGGGCCCCTGAATTCCCTGAGCTCTGCCTGGGGGGTGGGAATGTGTCCCAGAACGTTGCCCCAGCCCAGGAGAGTGGGACAAACATCCTCTCCTGTCCCTCTGGGGCACTTGCCCAACTAAAAGGGGGAGATGTGCCCCTCTCCTCACACTTTGATTCCCAGGTCCCTGAGGATCCAGAGACACAATTGCCCCAGGGAGATCCACCGTATGTACTGGCTCTGGACCCTGAGCCCCTGGCCCCAGACCCAGGAGGGTCTAACGCCAACATTGGACTCCAGCTCTGAGTGGACAAGGGGCTTCCCATTTGTGACTGGCCTAGGACCAAGGCCTCCAGACTAATGAACTGTCCAGACAAGGGGCTCACAGCAGCAATGCTCTCTTACAACGCCAAGCCAGCATTTCCTATTGCAACCGCTGGCTTGGTACAAAAAAGGGGGAGAAATGTAACGGATCCTACCCGTTACTGGGAGCTCTTGTCTGGGCATGGCATTTATTCACCCCTGGGCCCAAGGATTATGGATATTGGACACTCCTTTGTGCCCTGGCATACGATCTCTCAAGCCCTTATCCTGGACTAAGAGACTTTGGCTAGCCTTATGTGGATAGGCAGCGGTACCAGAGGAAAGAACAATTCAAGGCTTGGGTGCTGCAAACTCTTCTGACCTGCAAAGGGTTAATCATTTGAGTTTGAGCATATTTACTTTCAATATGTATTGTAGTCCCCCAAGCCTTTTGCATAATTACTCAAGTCATTGTCTTGAGCACTGTCCTGTGACCCCCTGCTGTGTGATTAATCCAATCATGTCTGCCCTATTATGTTTCCCTGAATCATTTGTTGTTGGTTCTTGGACCCTTTGTGGTGACTGAATTATCCCTGTGACTATCCCATTGTATTCTGCCCTACTATTTGCTGTGTCCTATTGATGAACTGTGATTGAATTAAGTCTCCTGTACTGTGCTCCAAGTTAGTGTGGTTTGAAACTGTATAAATATGCTGTGGTTTGTTGTAATAAAAGAGTTCTGTTTTGGAGTGAACAAGGAGTCCTGGAGTCTTGTATTGCTTATGGTCTAAAGTATCCACTCTGATACCCATCTGCGCCAAGTATCCTGAATCGCTGACCGCCTGCTGCCAGTTTCCTGCGTCCTAACTTCGTGGACTGTCAGGCGGCGACGTGGACTCTTCCCTGCTTCCCTGCTTCCAGTGATCCTGTGGCTGTTTCCAGTGACCCTCCATACTCCAACCGGTGCACCTGACGGCGCTTATCTGCGTCGAGAAGGAGAGACCCAGGAACGACGGCGGAAGGCGACGCGGTCCCTTCCCAGCTTCCGTTACAGATATAGTTGTGCATCGAGATGTTATTTAGCATACACACTGTGCCATTGTAGTTTCTGATGAGAGGCACAGTTCCTGCTCTCAATGGAAACATTTCTATTCTAATAACAGCACACCCATGATTTTGGAGGAGGGACAGGTGGAGAAGAATTATTGTCCAACTTCTTCTTTTCTCCACATGGACTGGGGGCTACTTCTTGTGCTGCTACTGCCTCAGACGCATCACTGGAGCTAGTCGTGGCAAATGGAATCTTCATCATCCATCACCCATGTTACTGTTATTGTTGATCCCATTGCCTTTCACCTGCCTAATCATTATGGATGGGCAAAAATTCTCATTCAAACTGAAATCGGTGAATGATGGCACTTCCCTCTTGGTGAATAATTTCCCACAAAAAGTGCCATTTTTCCACTTTTTCCCACCTTTTTCACCTAGCTCATTATGCATTGAAATCAAAAAGAAAAATGTTTTTCCACCACATGAAACTTTTCTGCAGCCATATAAAAGGGTGTCAGGCTCTCACAGCATGCCATTCTGTGTTTGTGAGAGTAGAGAGTAGCACCTTGTTTGAGCTAGAGACGATAGGTAGAACATTTGTTCCCTGTATTAAAAGAGTCAGTGGGGCACTCTGGTGAGAAGAAGGGACCCCAAATAATACCCCAAAATTCAAATTGACTGACTGTCAAGACAAAGGCAGCTGGGGACTTATTTTCTTGCTGATCTTGCTGTTATTGTCTCTGTGCTGGGTGGGGAAGCATGGGAAAAGAAGATGTTGATTTTGTTTTTCAGTTATATTTTTTTTACACAGTCTGTGTTAAGACAACAGGGTGGACAACTTAAAAAAATTAAAACAATAAATAAAAAAGAAATTAAGAACTAAAAATATTAGGTAGACTTGCGCACGGGAAAAATTTTTTGTAAAATTTGATTTATGACAATTTTTTTTTTCGGTTGATCTGAAAATTGGACCTGACCGCTTCGACTTGGATGAAATTCAGATTGAATCCAAATTATTCAGCCAAATTCACTATGCTTTTAAAAATACAATAAAATCAAAATTAGATACATAAAAATTAGTGGAACCTTTTCCAGGGTCTAAATGAAGATGGTGGAAGAGGGTAAGGTGGAGCTTTAGCCTTATGGTACTGTAGATGGAGCATGCACTTAGCTATTTGAAGGAAGAAGGAAGATTGAGGATGACTAGAGCAGGCAGATTAGAGTTAGACTAGAAAACTGAGGAAGCCTGGAGCAGGCAGGACTTATAGACATACGACTTTTCTTAGATTAGAGTTAGACTACAAAAATGAGGAAGCCTGGAGCAGGCAGGACTCATAGACATATGACTTTTGTTAGATTAGAGTTAGACTACAAAATTGAGAAAGTCTGAAACAGGCAAGACTCAGTAGATAAATATATATGACTTTACTTAGATTAGAGTAAAACTACAAAAATGAGGAAGCCTGGAGCAGGCAGGACTCATAGACATATGAGTTTTCTTAGATTAGACTACAAAACTGAGGAAACCTGGAGCAGGCAGAACTCATAGACATACAACTTTTCTTAGATTAGAGTTAAACTAAAAAACTGAGAAAGCCTGGAGCAGACAGAACTCATAGACATACAATTTTTCTTAGAATAGAGTTAAACTAAAAAACTGAGGAAGCCTGGAGCAGGCAGGACAACACTGGAGATGTAGGCAGCAGCAAACTGCAGACCACTGGAACAGGCAGGCTCAGTCAGTATATGGATACAGCAACTGAGGATGGCTGGAGCGAGGCAGACTCAGGATGACAGGAACACTGGAGATGTAGCCAGCATAAAACCGCAGAACACTGGGGCAGGCAGGACTCAGTAAATACATGGATACAGCAGCAACTGAGGATGACTGGTGCAAGGCAGACTCAGGATGACTGCAACACTGGAGTTGTAGCCAGCAGAAAACCGCAGAACATTGGCTCAGACAGGACTCAGTAAATAGATACGGCAGAGTCAGACTGAACAACCTGAATAGTGGAACAACAATGTAGACTTTAAATTCCCCCCTGAGTCCCACCAAATCAGGGGGGGTGTCCTCTGCCCAACCAACCACTGTCCTAGAGCTGGGTAAGCTGGAGCGCTTAGCATATTATGTTACTATGGTACTTTTTTTCTTCTAATCTGCATCGAACCTGACAGCAGGGTAATCCAGCTTTGGCAGGATGACTTTTAAAAAAGTAATTTTCTCCATGAGCTGGGGGGCCTATTGAGAGCGCTGGGGGCTAAGTATATTTCCAGTAACAGAAAATATCCACTCACTTTGGACAGTGGTTGGGGGACAAGAAAGCAATTCCTGGGTTATCAGGGACAAAGTAGGCCACACAGCCCTCTTGTTATCCCAGAAAGTCAAGGGATCTGTACTTGGAGGAAAAGAGGGTTCTGCAAGGTAAGCCTTAATCTCACACTCAGCACTTTTTCTACTGATTGGGAGCTGTTTGTTTTATGCCTGAAGCATAATCTGTCCATTGCCTCAGCATAAAAAGCAGCAGCTGCTCGACTGGAAGAAGATGACGTGCCACTGGTGCTGCTACTGATAGGTCCTGAAAGACCACCACACTCCTCCAGCTCACCTTCGGAATATTCTTCCACCTCCTGTGACTGCATCCTGCTTTTTCTTTGCCTCTCATGCACCATCGCTATCAATTGTTCTCTCCAGGCAGTGAATGAATTGGAAGTATGTGCCATCTTGCCTTTGACTCGTGGATTGCACATTGTGGCAAGCATTAACTAGGGACAATTGTCCATGAGCTCTTCCATGTCAGTTCCTTCTTCAGCCTCGTTAGAAGGGCAGCAACATCAGGAAGTATATTACCCTCAGCACCAGGCAAGCGTTCCCTATGGGAAAGGAAATCGTCTAATTTTAAGGAGAAGTGCATGAAGAGCGGAATAACTTCTGCCAGGCTAGCGTTTTCTTTACTCAAAATTTCCGTCAAAGCACAGAAAGGCGTAAGGACTGTCACTACCTGTTCCATCAGGGTCCAGTCAGCCCTGCCCAGTGTTCTGTTACTGCCAATGAAATGGTGACATGACATTACGTGAATTGCCTTTTTCTGCTCCAAGATACGCTCTAGCATATCTAAGGCGGAGTTCCACCTGGTCCCAACATTTTGTTTTAGGTGGTGCTCTGGGAGGTCTGCCTTTTCCTGTTCCTCCCTGAGGAGATGGCTATCTTTGACGCTCAGATGGAAGTGGCCAGCAATTTGTCGGCATGACTCCAGAAATGCTGGCAACCTTCCAGTGTTACTACCATCCTCGAAAGAAGCCTTCACTACTAGATGCAGGACATGCACTGAGCAGCGCACACCCACAAATTTGCCATCCCGGAGAGCCTTGATCATGTTAGCTGCACCATGAGTAACCACAAACCCCATTTGCGCCTGTGTGCCTGCCTGCTCCCCTAGCCACTGCGCCACCATATTCTGCAGTGCTTTGAGAATGATATCTAAGGTGTGCTGCTGATCGATTACCTCAACATGGAGGAGGAAAGAGCGGTGCCCTGCCTGCTTAGCTACTGAACCCAAACTTGTTGTTGCTGTTGGTGTGTCTTGCAACACTTTAGGCAGCCACCAATGTGCCGTCAATGACAGGAAACCATGCTGCCACTTGGAGCACTCCATAAGTCAGTGGTAAAGTGCACTGACTGGCCAGCAGCATTTCCTAGCAGGTCCTTCAAAATCCCAACACATGACCGGTAGAGTGAGGGCACTATATTTCTAATAAATGTGGTGCAGGGTGGAAATTTATATTGGGGTGTGACAGCCTCCATAAGTTGATGGAAGGGCTCCCTGACCACCAAATTAAAAGTAGCACCCCCAACGGCTATGAGCTGTGCAATGAGGCATGTAATTTTCCTGGCCTGCTGTCTGCACATCCCCTTGGAATGAAACTCACCAAAATCTTCAAGTGTGGCCTGTATTGTTTTTGGGATGGGCTGTGACTGTCTTGTGCTTTTACTGGGACCAGATGTGACATGATCCCCCTGCCCTTTCTCCTACTGCCTACTGGTGGTGGGTGTGACACTGGTATATGCAGTACTGGTACTGCCACCTTCTGCACTTATCAGCAAAGACTTGTCGTAGTTGTTCAGGTGTTGTTTCATCCCGAAGGTTGTCAGATGACCCAACACCCGCCCACGGCTGACTTCCCTGCCACACAACTTACATTTTGCTATCAGGCCATCGCCAACTGCCACAAAATGGTCCCATGCTTTGGAGCGACAGATTGAAGGTGGTGGAGAAGAAGAAACTGAGGTGACACTTTCTCCATCTTCACATGCTGGAGCAACCTCACTTTGTTTTTTCTTTCTACGTACAGTTACAGGGATACCAGTAGACCTAAAGATGGCAGCAGGGATGTTGGGACTGGGACTGAAGAAGGATTGTGGAGTAACAGTGGTTGAGACACTAGCAGCTATTACCTGTCTGGGAGACTCAAATGGAACAGGGGAGGCAGGTGTTAAGTTGTCAATAGAAGACACAAGTATAACTGGAGAAACAAGAGGAGTACTATGGGAAGCAGGTGAAAAATTAAGCTATGGGGAATAATCAAGGTCACTGGAAACATCAAGCTCAGGGGACAAATCAAGCTTAAGAAACTTTGATCCCTTAGATTCTTCTTCTAACTTTTGTAGATTTTGAAAGGAAGAAACATCATCAGCAGCAGCAGATTTTGTGGAAACCTGCTCAATCCCCTCTTCTGCCTGGTGACTTCCTGGAAATGGTAAACTATCTCCCTCAATAACATTTTCTGGAGTGGATATATTCTCAGTGGCAGTGACAGTGGTGGCAGGAAAAATGTTATCCAAATACTGCAATAATTTCCATTTGGGCTGCTTACACAGACGTTCGCTATAAAAATCCTGTGTTGATACTGACTGACCAGTACTGTTACCAATGCTAGGTGTCCTCAGGTTTATACAACTGGCTGTAGTGGAGGTGGTGACTAAACTGCCAGTGGCACTAGTCTTTGTGCAGGTGGTTCTGGGGGGAGCCTCATGAAATAGCTGATGAGACACAGGTGACGGCTGCTTTGTGGTCTTAGAGGAGGAGCTGGACCTCTTTACCCTACTAGTAGAGGTAAAACGACCTGAAGTTCCCTTCTTATTTTTATTTTTCTGTTTTGAATTCTGCTGCTGAGTCTGACTAGTACTTGTACTCTTCTTTGCCCACCTGCTGCTGCTAGTTCTGCTTGAAAGTAGCATCACTGTGGTGGTGTTGGTGGTTGCTGGGTCACTGCAGCTGGTACCAGGACGAGAAACATCAGGTTGTTCACTAGGACTCAATTCCATTACAGATAGGTAGATAGTGTACTATAATAATTTGACAATTTTAGAACCTGGCCACACGACAACTGTCAGACTGGCTGTATCACTCTACAAATTTTTCACACACACTTGTAAGTTGAATTTTAAAATTTAACACTAGAAAAATGATGATTCCCCCTTACATTGGCAGTGAGCTGCTAGGCCTCCCAGTCCATACACAGCTCTAAGATTGTGTCACTCTACAAATTTTTCACATACACTCGTAAGTTGAATTTTAAAATTTAACACTAGAACAATGATGATTCCCCCTTGTGTTGGCAGTGAACTGCTAGTCCTCCCAGTCCGTACACAACTGTAAGATTGTGTCACTCTACAAATTTTTCAAATACACTTCTAAGTTGGATTTTGAATTTTTAAACACTGATGAGTCTCCCTTGCGGTGGCAGTTAGACAGCAGGCCCCCCAGTCCCTACACAGCTCTGAGATGGTATCACTCTGTAAATTATTCAAAAACACTCCTAAATTGGATTTTTAATTTTTTAAACACTGGAACACTGATGAGTCTCCCTTGCGGTGGCAGTGAGACAGCAGGCCCCCCAGTCCCTACACAGCTCTGAGATGGTATCATTCTGCAAATTATTCAAATACACTCCTAAGTTGGATTTTGAATCTTTTAAACAATGGAACACTGATGAGTGTTCCTTGTGGTGGCAGTTAGACAGCAGGCCCCCCAGTCCCTAAACAGCTCTGAGATGGTATCACTATGCAAATTATTCAAATACACTCCTAAGTTGGATTTTGAATTTTTTAAAAGACGGAACACTACTGAGTCTCCCTTGTGCTGGCAGTTATACAGCAGCCCCACCCCCAGTCCCTACACAGCTCTGAGATGGTATCACTCTGAAAATTATTCAAATACATTCCTAATTTGGATTTTTAATTTTTTAAACAATGATGAGTGTTTGTGTTGACGATGGCGACTTGTTGACCATGGCTGAACCACCTGCTGCATCAGATAGTGAGACAAACAAGCACTAAAACACCCGTCCTCAAAGTAGTAGTGAAATTTGTTGCAGTAAATGTAAAAAGAAATAGTTTGAAACCTCTAAAAGCTTAGAGGAATATAAGGGTAGTAGTGGGCAAGAACTGTCAGGTGATGCTGATGCTTCTGAGGATGACCCAATGATGACTGATGATGATGCAGATCTAGAATATATCCCTCCAGCATCCTTCTCTTGTTCAGATACAGATGAAGTTGAGAGTGTGATTGATGACATGGCTATAAGGTTATCAGAAAGGCAACGGCTGAATCTTCCACCACTTTTAAGGAGCACTGTGCTGTCTATAAATTGTTTGAGAAAGTCATTGGAAAGTCTGACCCTGGACAAGCACAGATGTCAAAAAGCACACAGTCACCCAATCAGTCATCATCAGCATCATCGCCTCTTCAAAGTCCAATTCCCACTCAGCCACACACCTGTTTTGAGTACTCAGCAAAAGCGACAAAGGTTATTAACATCCACAGTGTTAGATATGATGAGTGCCTCTGCTGCTGTAAGTGGTGCTCCTTTGACACCTAGTATTAGTGACAGTAGAACTGAATCAACATCTAGCCCCAGTAGTATTAGTAGTAGCAGCAGCACCACCTCAAGAACCCCTCATTCCATGAAGTCCACAGTATGGATATACTTAACTCTGGATCCTCAAGCTAAGCTTATTGCTCTCTGTTGTATGTGCAAAAAGCACATGAGAAGGGGGAAAGCAGGCTCACACCTATACACCTCATCTATGAAATCCCACCTGATGCACATCCACAGATCTGGCTGGGAGACACACTATCAGCAGGCCAAAGGTGCAACAACTATCAGCAGCAGTAGCACTTTAAGAAGTTCCCAGGGCTCTAGGCAGAAAAAAGAAGTAGTGAAGTTATTTATGTGTCAGAGAGCGTGCTACTGCCAGTGCCAACAGTTAGTTCAGTCCAAATAACACCTATGGCTTCTGCTACAGAGGAGTATGATGACTCTGGCTTTGCTGTAGGATATTGCAAGAGTCATAGACTGCCCACACATGCTGCCTCTACCACCGCCACCTCCTCTAGTCATGTTGTTAAAGCCATAAAGTTTCAGGCTTCTTCAGCCATGTCCTGCAACCCACACTGACTGCATTCCAAGGAAGAAATCAAAAACGTCACAAAAACAATCCCAAAGTACACCTGTGAAATGGCAAGGTTGCCAAGATGTTGGCAATGGACATACTGCAATATTTTTTGTAGAAAACCAAAGTTTCAGAGAAATGATGTCATATGTAGCTCCACGCTGGAAGTTTCTTACCATGACAACCCAGGCATGCACCAGCTGGTAAAAGACATGTTAGCGTGCCTTGAACAAGATCCTCACATAGTGTCAATTAAAAGTAATGAGGAATACATTCTTGCCACTTTGCTGGACCCCCGCTTCAAATACAACATTTCTGAATTTCTGCCAAAGGGCCATCAGCACAACAAAGAGTCATGATCAGCAGCAACTCTCTGAGGAATCAGATTCTGTTAAGGAATATTGAGACATGCTTATTGATGGAGTGGCGGGTTACATTGTGGAGGATGTTAGGGAGAAAATGAGGGCACAACAAACATCAAGACAGTGTAGCAAAAAGGAAGGCAGTAAACATTTCAACCAATAGAAGCAGCTACATCATCAACCAGAATAACCCATTCGGAACACAAGGCAATTCATGGGTCTCAGCAGGGGCGGTAAAAAAAACAACTCTCTTTGAGACTTGCTCCCTGAGTATGGGTTCATAACGTACACACAGGAACACCATGTAGCTCCTAGAAGTGGTCCCACTGCATGTGAGATGGTTTCTGCATACTTGCAGGGTAGCTACATTTTAAACAGAAACCATGACCCCATGGACTACTGGCAAACAAATCAGTATGTGTTTGGCCATCATTGACACGTACTGTAGTGGAAACCCTTAGTTGTCCTCCAGCAAATATTGAGTTTTTGCAGATTTTCAATGCAGCTGGTTATATTGTCAATGGGAGCAGGATGTGGCTATCAAGCAGAAATGTTGGGAAACTAACATTCTTAAAAATGATCCAACATCCCATACCATCTGAGTATCAGGTAACAGAAACCACACATGACATAGAAAGACAGGACAGATATATTAACAGCAGCAAAGATGAGGAGGTGGAAGAGGACTGTGAAGAAGGGTTTCAACCATCTACCCCACTTGGGACCACTGCTATGAGTGACAAATAATGTGTGTCAATAATCTGAGAAGGAGGATAGAAATTTGAAGCAAACATGACAACAGTAAAAACTATATACATACACAGATCACACCATACCAGCCAGTCCCTCACCACCACCGCTACAACACACATCTGCCACATTGTAGGTTGTACTTAATTTTTTTTATTATTATTACTTGACATCATCATGAATATGTGCCAGTGTCACTTAAGCATGAACTTAGTGTTGTGGGTAAAGGACAAATGCATTCAGCATGCTAACACATTTTTTCAAGACACACGTTACTGTAATACTCACAACTTTGACTTTCAGGCAATTATTTCTAAACTACAACGCTCAGAAGAAGTAATATTACAGTGGGAAATGTAGTACCCTACTGGAAATATAGGTGAAAATGTGTTAAAATAGGTGAAAAAATTGTTAAACTAGGCAAAAAGGAGGAACATTTTGCATAGGCGAAAAGGAGAAAACTTTCATGAAAAAAGTTAAAAATCGGCAATCGGGGGAGATTTTTCACACTTTTCGCCCACTCCTACTAATCATCCTGCTACTTAAACAGCTCAGCAGCATAAGTAAGAACAGCAGTTGCCAATTCTGCAATTATGGACTTAGACTCAGGAGGACATTTGACCATGGTGACCCCACCAACACAGGCACCCTCATGCCCCTTTTATTCTATGCCTTTTGGAAATAAAATAATATTTTTTCTGTGTTGTGTAGAAAGAGAAAGAGCTAGGAGAAAAAAGCAGAAAATCGGCACTTTCCAGGGAAATTATTCGCAAAGAGGTAAGTGCCATTATTCACCAATTTCAGTTTGATTGAAATTTTTTGCCCATCTCTAGTCACAACTAAATTTAACAGATAGGCAAAGCAGGGCACATGCACCATATCACCTATTCTCAAAGCAGCGATTATGTTACAGCCAGTATCAGCAGATACAAAACCATCTTGTTCTAGCTTACTTAAAACTCTGCATACACAAGGTGTTGTGCCGATGGTATGGGCTATCATGCTGCTGCTGCCTTTTTGGGTTTTTTTTAAAATATTTTTATTGAGGATAGAGTAAAGTACACATTTGCATGACAAATATACAATAAGTATTCAATGGTGAGCTAAAATAATAAATGGTAGAGTATACAAAAATGAAAGCATATATTACTGCCCTAGTTTTTTTAAATAAACAAACTCCTATACAAATATAAAACAAACAAAATGGAAACAAACCCACACCCAGCACCCATGAGGACAAGGCAGACCCCCCTGAGCCAAGCACCACCCCAAGGACCACAAGTTATGTCAAATGATAGAGATATATATGCACCCATCCACTTATTCCATAGGTATGTTAGTGGTCATATATAGAAAGGGTTTAGTGGGTGAGTGCTTGCATTATGCCCCTCCTATCTTTCTACCACAGGATTCAGCGTCTCTGAGTCCATGGATGTCACTCCCCCTTTTTTATTATGATTACTATATTTCTTTCTCTTTCTTTTGTTATTATTATTATTATTATTATTGTGAGGACAGGGGTGGGCGAAAGGTCCCATTGTGTTCCAGCATACAAATTCATGAAAAGCACATTATTGTCTGCTTTTTCATGAGAAAATCTACTTTAAATACAGCAATTAAAATCTTCGCTGTTTTCACTCACTGGCAAAAATTCTTTGCCATTTTTTTCAATGGCAAGAAAGTTTTCACCCCTTCATTAATGTGTTTTTTGCCTTTTAGATATAAAAAGTACAGTTTTCCAGGAAGTGAAACAATAGAAGCAGCTATAGAGTGAGAGACAAGTGCTGTGCTTTTCTGCTGTGCGTTAGTAGCAAAATCTTGTGAAGAACCTGGTAGGGGCCTACAAAACGAGAAGCCAGTTTCTTGCAACGCACCCAGAGATTGAGATTACAGGAGGACAGCCACAATCTCTACCCCACTCAAAACACCAGAGTCAGCCCGCGCCGACGGTCAGCATGCTTCTTGAAGTGCTGAGCGGACCTCTGCAGGGATCTTTGAACTTGTACCCAAGTGGAGCAGAGCTGTCTAAGATGCTCATCCAGAGCTGAAATATCTTGTGCTTCAAAGGACTCAGGTAGTAGAGCGGGCTGGAACCCGTAATTGATCAGGAATGGAGAGGTCTGAGAAGAAGAGCTTATGGCACAATTCCTGGCAAACTCCGCCCACAGTAATGTCTGCCCAGTTGTCTTGGTGTTCCAAAATGAAACAGCGTAGAAACTGTTCCAAGCCTTGGCTGGCTTTCTCAGCGGCACCATTAGATTGGGGGTGGTAGGTGGAGGAGAATGACAATCATATGCCCATTTTCCCGCAGAAGGCCTTCCAGAATCAGGAAATAAACTGGCTCCCTCAATATGAGACCAGTACCTTGGGTACTCCGTGGAGCCTAAACACCTCTCTGGTGAATATCATGGCAAACTCTTTGGAGGAGGGAAGCCCTTTCAGCGACACGAAGTGAGACATCTTAGAGAATCTGTCGACAATCATCAGTATGACTGTGTGACCCTTAGATGCAGGTAATTCGACCATGAAGTCTATGGATAAGTGTGACCAAGGACGCTCACCATTGGTGACTGGCTGGAGTAGTCCCACAGGTAGGTGCCTGGGAGTCTTACTACGAACACATTTAGCACATGCTGCTATGAAGGCAGAGCAGTCAGCTCTGATACTAGGCCTCCAGAATAAGCGGAAAATGGACCAAATCAGCTGATCCCAGCTGATATGCCCTGCTGCCTTTGAGGAGTGATATGTCTTCAGTAATCTGGGAAGGAGTGGTTCGGGAACAAAACATCTACAATAGGGTTTGTCCACTGGAGCGGTAGCCTTGGAAGACAGAATCTCATCCCCCAGTGGGGAGGTGATGTTAGTGCAAATAGTCGCCAGAATATGATCGGAAAGAATGATAGGAACTGGTGGGCTATCCACCTCAGGATCCAATCCAAATTGTCTAGAGAGAGAGCGTCAGCTCTGACATTCTTGGTACCAGGCAAATGCGAAACTACATAGTTGAACCTGGAAAGGAATGCCCATCTGGCCTATCTGGGTGACAACCTCTTGGCCTCAGACAGATACATCAGGTTTTTGTGGTCAGTGAGGATTAGTACCAGGGAACTTGTCCCCTTCAACAGGTAGCGCCATTCCTTAAGTGTGAGGATAATAGCCAGAAGTTCTCGATCCCCAATAGCGTACAGACTCTGTGCCCTAGACAATTTTTTGGAAAAATACCTGCATGGAAGTAAGGGTTTACCAGGAGCCAAGTGCTGAGACAGGGGGGCACCTACTCCTGACTCAGGCGCATCAACCTCCAAAGTAAAGGGCGGGGTTGGGATGAGACAAAATAAGAGCCTGTCACGGTTTTGTAAGAAAACTCAGACAGGTAAGGTTAAAAGCTTTATTGAAAATAAATTGAAAATAATCACCCTACTCAGGTCCAGATGAGGTCCGTACCTTAGTACTGCCCAAATCTGACGCAGGTCAGGATGGATGGAAAAATCACAGTGGGTAATAAACAATAGGACTCTGTGGACAGGTAAAGGAACAAGAAGAACCAGAACAGTCCCACACCGCAGCAAGGTTGAGATATGGAAATGGGTAACTACAGGGTAACTCTTTAGGAGGCTAGGGATAGTGGAGGCAACACAGACAGGACACTGGCAGTGACCAAATCCCTAGAACGCTAGGGATAGCTGAGGCAACACAGACAGGACACTGGCAGTGACCAAACCCTAGAACGGTAGGGTAAGCAGAGGCAGCACAGACAGGACACTGGCAGTGACCAATCCCTAGAACGCTAGGGTTAGCGGAGGCAGCACAGACAGGACACTGGCAGTGACCAATCCCTAGAATGCTAGGGTAAGCGGAGGCAGCTCAGACAGGACACTGGCAGGAGACCTAACCCCTAGAATGCTAGGGTTCCAGAGGCAGCACAGACAGGACACTGGCTAGTGACCAAATCCCTATAACGCTAGGGATAGCAGCAGCAGCACACAGATACTGGCAAGTGACCAGACTCTCACAGCACAGATCCCTGGTGACTTTGGGGATTGACAGGCCAGGCAGATACTGTATCGGTATTCGAAAGTGAGAGTAGGTGGAATAGAACACAGGGTACGCACCCTGATTGATCAGAAGCCAGAACTTCCAAATCTGTATACACGGGGTAGTCAGCCAGTCCTACTCAGCAACGGAATCGGGTACTCAGCCATGCCAGGTCAGTACACACGGAGGTAGTCAGCCAGTTCTAGTCGGTAACGGAATCGGATACTCAGCCAAGCCAGGTCTGTACACACGGAGATAGTCAGCCAGTCCTAGTCAGCAATGGAATCAGAACATAGGAGTGTCAGGAACACAGGAGCGTAGTCAGGTGAGCTGGGTCATACACGGAACACGAACAAGCAGTAGCTCAAACGTTAGGCACAGGTACACCACGAAAGGGCACTGAAAAGAAGACAGGAGAGAGTTTAAAAAGGCTAACCCTTTGAGGAGCCAGAGCCCAATAGCCAATAAGGATTGTGAAAGGGTAAACCCGGAAGTAGCAATGTCGCTCAGATGCTAGAATCACAGGCACCATGATAGAGCCCTGGCAAACATGGACTTCAATCCCTCAAATGCCCGGATAGCACTGGGGGATGAGTTGGACGCATCTGCCCCCTTGTGTGTCATATCGGTGAGCGGTTTAACCACAGAAGACAAATTCTTTATATCATTTCTATAGTCATTTTTGAACCCCAAAAACCTCTGGATGGCCTTCAAACCCACTGGACGGGGCCATTGCAGAAGTTCCGATAACTTGAATGGATCCATGGCCAGTCTGACAGAGGAGATCACGTATCCCAGAAATGTCAACTGGGACTTGTGGAATTCGCACTTCTCCAACTTACAGAATAATTTGTTTTCTCTTAGTAATTGTACAATCCTAGTCACATCCGCCTGATGTGCTTCCAAGGTCGGAGAGTGAATAAGTATGTCGTCCAAATATACTGCTACACACTTCTGTAGAAGATCTCTTAATACATCATTGATAAATTCTAATTCTGCCGGAGCATTGCATAAGCCGAATAATGTTACCAAATATTCATAATGACCACTACGAGTGTTGAATTCCAATTTCCACTCGTGCCCCTCTTTAATTCTTACCATGTTATACGCAGCCCTAAGATCAAGCTTAGTGAATATTGTTGAACCCTTAATTCGGTCAAACAGTTCCGTAATTAACGTCATGGGATAAGCGTTTGTAACCATCAGTTTGTTTAGCCCTCTGTAGTCGATACGAGGTCTCAATTCCCCATCCTTCTTTTTCACGAAAAAGAAACCAGCACCAGCCGTGAGGAGGACTTGAGAATGATCCCTCTTGCCGGGCATCAGACACGTACTCCTCCATGACATGATTGTCCTCCACAGACAGAGGGTACACCCGATCCCTTGGAGGTATGGCTCTCGGAATGAAATCAATAGTACAGTCTTAGGCTCTATGTGCCTGCAATGTACTAGCCTCAACCTTGTTGACTACCTCTTTGAAAGACTGGTACATACCAGGTAGTGAGGGAGAGGTACCTAAAATTCTGGTAGGCTGCTGTAGACAAGTCTCAGCACAAAAGGGTGACCAGGACACAATGTCGCAAGTCTGCCAGTCTATCCTGGGATTGTGAGTCTGAAGCCAAGGAAACCCCAGAATGACTGCAAAGTTAGGAGACTTTATAATCTGGAACTGTAGGGTCTCCACGTGGAGTGCCTCTACCCTTAGGACTAGTGGACAAGTCTCATGAGTCACGTGTGAAAGCTGCATAGGTCTTCCGTCAATAGCTTCAATAGCCAGACATGAGGAGCGAGGCAGCAGAGGAATATTAATTAATTTGGCGATCTATATTTTTCTGCCAATAAAAGGGTTCACACATTATGCAATTAATGTTGCAGATTATTGCCTGATTTAAAACCAAAAAAAGACACTCAAAACTTGTTGCAAGATTCTTGTTTCTAAGTGCGTTCATTCTCTAGTGAGAGAATCATTAACATAAAATATTACTACTTGTATATATAACCGCACTCATAAATCATATACAGTCATTGTATTTGTCTTATTGCTGTATTTTTACTTAAATTCAAATAGGGGTGCTCCCAATCAATCCACCTCTCTCCACAGAGGATTTAATGAACATTTCAATAGCAAGAACAAATGAGGCACTCACCAATCGTTGCTTCAGGCAATAATTTTTTAAGTTTCAGTGCATCCCAAAGTAGAACATTTTTTACAACAGGACAGAGATGTCGGGACTAATCATGAACGTTTCGAGGACTAACGTCCTCTTCCTCAGCACAGCCCACCATGTCCTTAAACACACCAGCGTATTTGGCAGACATAACAGACTTCCTTAATAAATTGGGGTCATTGCAATGGACAGGAGACAAATATGTGTACATTAGATGTACAGTCATTATAGACAGCAAGTTCTTTAAGAAGCAGGATGATTAGGTAGCTGAAAGGGAATGGGATCAACAATACTAGCAGACTTGTGCATAGCAAAAATTTTTGGTAAAATTCGATTTCAAACAAATTTTTTTTTTAATTCGGAGGATCCGAATTTCAGACCAGACCTGTTCGACTCGGACGAAATTCGTCAATAGTCCAAATTATTCGGCTGAAGTTTTTAAAAAATGTAAAATATTCAATAAAAAATTTAAATTAAACAAATAAAAATAAAAAATACATTAAACTAAATTAATAATAATATTAAATCTCTAATGAGACAGGAAGGGGTATTTTATAAACCCCTAGACACATATATGTATATGTCACATCAAATTAAAGCCCTTTCTGACCTTTAAAAAATTGTATATAATATGTAAATGAGAAAGATAGGAATTATGGTTGAACACACACACATAGCAAAAATACCAAAATTGCTTGTGTCCTTATGTGGTTAATATCTGTACTTTGTATGAACTTTAAAGCTCCTGTTTTACCAGATCTATTTTTAGCACTATGTAGCAACATTGTAACAGTTTCAGGCGGGAATGCGCCGTGCCCTCTATTTTTAGTAGCATGTACTAAATCACTTATCTGTGCCATTCATGTTTACACTGTAATGGGGTCATTAAAGGTGAAACAGTGATACACCCTAGATCAGGAAAGAACTTCAAAATCAAAAGCTTTTTTACATGTGCGAGTACCCACATAGTATATTTAATCAAATGTCCTTGTGGTTTGGGATAAGTGGGAAAGACGATTAACTCCCTAAAGGAGGGAATTTCTCAACATAAATCTGATATTCGCACAGGTAAAGATACATCTGTCGCACAACATTTTAATGAAATGGGACACCAAATTGCTCAAATGTGTTATCAAATACTGGATCATGTTCCGGCATAGATGAAAGGTGGAAACAGGGATAAAATACTCTTACAGAAGGAAGCCAAATGGACGTACAAATTACAAACCCTGACATCATTAGGCCGTAACGAATGGACAGAATACTGGGGGTTCCAGTAATATACAAAGAATAGTGCTGAATACCTTACAAGATTTAATCATGTGCATGTTATAATGAAATATAAATTATGATGGAGTGCGCTTCTATGTTGAAAGTACATGACTGAAAATAGTACTTGCTTTTTTAATTGTTTTTATTCTTTATTTATTTCAGAGTAATATTATTATATATGTGGAAACCAGTTTCAAAGAGGTCTACGATTCTTCTATATATGTATGAAAACTGCTAAATATGTTAAAATTCTCTCTAAGATTTATGCTCTGGTGCTCCGATTTTGCAAACAAATGCTCTGTTATATGTTTACATCTTAGTTGTTTATGTTAGTTGTCATTGTGAGTCTTTCACGCTGGTCTGAATGTCTGCTGACAGGCACCATCACACACGCGACATCAGTGGCGGTGCAACGACACACGCCGGTGGGAACGAAGATCGGCCCAGGTGTTGGATGAGGTTATATAATGCAGCCTTGGTTATAGTGTGTTATGGTGGGCTGTGCTGAGGAAGAGGACAATGTTAGTCCTCGAAATGTTCATGATTAGTCCAGACATCTCTGTCCTGTTGGATTGCCTGAAGCAACGATTGGTGAGTGCCTCATTTGTTCTTGCTATTGAACTATTAAATATTGCTAAATCATTTTGATATTGGTAATGTACAAGCTGCTCTTCTTAATGAGGTAGCATGCTATTCACATAGATGTAACTTTTCATATTTTAATATAACAATGTGGATGATATTGTATGTGATTTTCTTCAAAAGAGATGGGAAATTAAGTTTGTTGTGCCCTCCTTGTGTCCTTTTTTCTGTCTTACAGAGGAGAGGAGAGCTTCCTAAAGCTGAAGCAAAGAATGCAAGGAAAAAAAATGCTTATTTTAGACTTTTCCTGACTCTTCTTATTCCATTATGGCCGATATGTGTCTGCACTTTGGCAACTGAATGCCTACAAATATGGCTCAAAAATATTACAAATGGCCATTCTGCCATTATTGTTGCTGAAGGTTCTTTGCAATACTCCCGACCTCAGGGCTGCCATCCTGGGAAAAAGGCCTATTTACCCATAAAAAGCCACATCAACTACAGTCCCCAGTAGCCCCATGTGCTCCCAACTACCTTCCCTATACTAATACAAGTTCCCTTTAACCTCTCTGATACCAGGAAGCTCATAATGTATTGCTGTGCAATGTATTGCAAACAGTCTGGCATTTGAAAGGTTAACTGTCCAAAAACTAAAGTTAAACCACACTTCGGCCCCCACTAGCTTAACAGGGCCCACCATTAACCCTTCCATTACTGGACTGGCTGATATATTATAAGCAGAGCATGCCAGGTGCATAGACACAGTAGCTTTAAATGCATGTTTTGGGGATAAAATTATCCGCCATATCTCGGCCCCCAAATTTGTGAAAATTATTTCAGTATTCTTCTCTCAATGTATGAGCTATGACACAGCAAATATATACGGCGTGTCATATAGTATTTATTATTGTAGCTTCTAAATGCTGCAAATCTAGCAAACTTTTTCTTCAAGGTGGTAGAGAAAATGTTAGACAATTTAATGTTATAACCTTAAGATCATTTTTTTGGGTATCTATTAATTTAATTTTATAAATACAAGTGTACTTAATGTGTAAATGTGGAAAATTAGATAATTGAAGATTTACTACAATAGCACCATCTACTGCTCCAGAATGGAAATATTAAGATGGATAAATATTTAGTGACTGATTGTTTTCATTGCTGGTGAAAATCACCACTAATTATAAACCTGATGTTGTACTTACGCTCAGGAGGCCTCTCTATAATTAAAGTTGTTAAGAGCCTCATTTGAATCAATTGGAAATGTATTTGTTTACTCTGGTGCATTTGGTTTACCCCACAATTACTGACTTCTGTTTAGTAAACCAACTTCACATTGTTGCCAAAAAAGTTTAAATTATTACACAACTGCAAACTGGAGACATTTTTGGCCAGAGCCATAAAAACAAACATGTAAAACACATGAATGGTTGGTTGGCACTGACCTTGTATTCATTACCAAGGTACTACCAGAGGCAGCCCATTCCTCATATACAAATGTATATGAAAAATTAGCAGTGCTACCCAAATAAAACCACAGAGCTCAGAATACTTAAAAAGCACTTTATTAAACCAAGTATTAAAATGTCCTTGTGGATATCTAATCAAAGAAAATCAATGTGCATCATTTCAGCTGCATACAAAAATGGGTTAACAGTAGATGAGTCAACTATACATTACAAATAGTAGAGTCTTTTGGAACTTTAAATAGTCATGTATTGCTTTCCTAGGGCTTTTTTTTCCACAGTCATGTCTCCACAGACAATATAAGTTCTGCCACTTAATAATAATAATAATAATAATCCTTTATTTATATAGCGCACACAGATTCCGCAGCGCTTTACACTCATATTGGTTCCTGTCCCCATTGGGGCTCACAATCTAAATTCACCTATCAGTATGTTTTTGGAGTGTGGGAGGAAACCGGAGTACCCGGAGGAAACCCACGCAAGCACAGTGAGAACATACAAACTCATTGCAGATGTTGTCCTTGGTGGGATTTGAACCCAGGACCCCAGCGCTGCAAGGCAACAGTGCTAACCACTGAGCCACTGTGCTGCCCTCAACTTCCTCAGGAGAAGTTACGATTGATGACTAGCTTGGTGACTTTATGTTTATCACCTAGTGGTTTGGGTTGCCCAGCGACGAATGTGCTCCACAGGTGGAGCGCAAAGGGGGAGGAATTACCCATAGGCCGTGCAGCTATGCTATCGTAAGAGGAACGGAACAGGTGTGCGTTCCAAGTTGGAGCACACCGGTGATGTCATATCCAGTAAGCGCATGCTGTGCGGCCGCATCCTGGAAGATCGTGAAAGTAAGCCAAGTCTTGGCGCGCTATCTGGATACAATATAAACAGGGTGAGTCACCATGCCTAGCACTATTGTAACTGCTCCTGAGGAAGTGGCAGAACTTTTAGCCACAAAACGCATTGAGCTTAATAATCCCCATTGTGGGTAATTATTCTCTTTTAACTTTATTATTTTATATAAGCAAGTATACTATTTTGTGCCCAACTAAAGCCTATTGATTAGACCCTCACGGCTGGATAGACTGGCAGTTACTACTGGCCTTATATTGTGGGACCTATCTGGGCTTTTTTTTAGCGCATTTTGTACTTCTTCTCTTTTCCTTTCTTTTTTTCTTGACTTAATAAATTAAGATTTTATTTTATTTTTATTTGTAACCCCCCCACATTAATTGAAGGGTTGTATACTTATACTATCAAAATCAGTAAATAGTTCCCTCAGAGGTTTGCATATTGGATATTGGTATGATAGATAATTGAGGGAACAACATCTTAAAATATTAACAACATTTGATTTACAACTCTTTTGGAGCCAATGAAGATGTCATTTAACCTGGAGTGATGCTCCAATATCCAGGAAAAATGTCTAATACTGAGAGGCAGGAAACCTCTCTATTATGTGAGTATACCATATTGGGGGGTTTCAAAGGGAACTATATCTACTTCTGGTATCTAATACTGCACTTAGAGGTATCGGGGGTTGCGCTTCTTTTCCCATTATTTTACAGAATACCTTCTGGTGATCAGGATTGTGGCCGGTGAAGTCCTACCATAAGAAGCAGCACCCTACACCAAGTAAGTGCATTTCAACATCCTCCTTCTGCATCTGACTCTATAGTGACTAAGCGCATAATATATCTGTTCTATCAGAACAATCTACCTATAAATGTCATGGTGTCTGTTTTTCATGTGTGATAGGGTGCTTGTGCAAAGGTGTGTTCCCTCCTTTCCCCTTCTCATTGACTTTTCACAAACTGTGCACAGTGCCGTTGGTGATAACTGTACTATGCCTGTCCCAAGAGAAAAATAGTCCCACACCTATGACTTCAGGGGGAAGGAAAAGGTGGAACAGATTGAAAAGAATGACCTCTTTCTTCTTGTCCTCCACATTCCCCTTCACTGTCTGTGGCAGTGGATAATGTTGCTGCTGTTACTGTTACTGTCTCAGCACTCTAACTAGGACCAGGAGTATTGTAGACACTGGCAAGTGGAACCTGTCCTAGCCCTGCATCACTTGTTGACCCCATTTCCACTGTGTCCACAGTGGTTTGTGGCACACTAGCTTGCTCGTCAGCATCCTGCTGCCCTTGCATCTCAGCAGCAGCAGGAATTAGAGTAGTTGCAAATTCCTCAAATTCTAAAATCTCGCTGCTAGTGGTGATGGTGATGCCCATTCTCATCCCTGTTTCCCATTCCTTCTTAGTTTCTGCTACAAAGGACATCAATGTCTCTTCCACCCCAGCTTCTCCAACATCATCATCATCACCACCACCACCACTAGTCCCTCCGTGCTGCTGCTGCTCTATTACAGGCATCTCACTGCTTCTTGGAGAAGGTGATGAGTAATGTCACACTTGGCATTTCTTTTTGACCTGAAGAAGGCAGACTGGCAGCAGTAGCAGCAGGCACAGGCAGCTGATATGTGCTCCTAGTGGTGGTATTAATTCTGAACCTGCTCTCCCCAGACATCAGTTCTGGCCTCTTAGTCTTCAGGATCATGTTCTACTTGGACACTTTAGTGAAGGGAAGGAGTACTCCCAGATCCAGAGGAATGGTGTGGGCTCCCTTGACTGCTAGTCTGGACGCTCTCAAATGCTTCCCCTACTACTCCCCTAACACTAGTCCCACCGGCTGCTTCATCATAAAAAGAGATGCAGATGCAAGGTATGCTAATATTATCCTACCTCTGTATAATTCCTTGGTTAGGCCTCATCTCGAATATGGAGTACAATTTTGTGCGCCAGTTCTTAAAAAAGACACTGTTGAACTGGAAAAGGTGCAGAGACGTGCAACAAAACTGATAAATGGATTGGAGAGTCTGAGTTATAAAGAGAGACTAGCCAAACTGAGTTTGTTTACATTAGAGAATAGAAAATAGAATATCTTCTCCTTCCTCCCTCCTGAGTATTACAAGACACACAGCACTGGTGGCAGCAGGGGCAGCACGTCTGACAGCAGGTACAGTATTGGTAGCAACAGGGGCAGAACATCTGACAGCAGGTACAGTACTGGTGGCAGCAGGTTCAGCACTGGCAGCAGGGGCAGCAATTCTGACAGCAGGCACCGCAATGGTGGTAGCAGTAGCATGGGTAGTATGTCAGAGAGCAGGCACAGCACTAGTGGCAGCAGGAGCAGCACATCTGGCAGCAGGTACAGCAATGGTGGCAGCAGGTACATCAATGGTGGCAGCAGGGGCAGCAAGTCTTGCAGCAGGCACAGGAGCAGACCTGTCCTGCTTTCACTAGTACTACCCTTTTCTTCCTTCCTTCCCCTTAAATTCCCCAAGATCACTAGGGATGATTTAGGGGGACTGGAGAGCATTAGTTCAGTAGTGCTCACTTACTCCTCCTCCTCAGACTCAGTGGACACAAAAGGGTCCTTCCAGTTCCTCCTTTTACTATTTTTAAACAGGCTCATAATGATAGCAGTCTTCTGCCTCAATTTTCAAAATTAATAACAGCAGAACAACACAGCACATCTCTGTATCTGCTTCTATTGTGTTTCACTTCCACAAATACATCACATTTTCATAGCAAAAAGGTGAAAACTACGTAAATCAATGGGCAGAAACTTTCTAGCCATTGAAAAATCAGAGGAGAATTTTGACCAATGGGCAAAAACAGCGAAGATTTTAAATGCTGTTTTAAAAGTGGATTTTCCTGTGAAAAAGCAGACAATAACGTGTTTTTCACAGGATTTCTTGCGGGAACACGGTGACAACTGTCACCCACCCCTACAAATTACCTTTTTAATACTAATCATTGTCAAAGAACAGCAACAATACATTACAACACTGATATACCAACACTGCATCTCCACATCACTAATCTATGCAAATACACAGAATGAACAAGCAGCAGCGCTAAAACAAATAATGACCGAGTGTCAAAAGATGCTTTTTTACATGCTGCATATCATTATTCTGCACTGACACATAGGGATGGGCAAAAGTTTTCACCTCAAAAGCTAAACAGAAGAAAAAGGACATTTTTCTCAGGGCAGTAACTTTTTGCGAAAAGTGCAGTTTTCTTACTTTTTTCGCCTAGCTCAATGAATTAAAATCAATGGGAAGACTGCATTTCTACTGAGTAAATGGCAATTTTCCTTTATTTTCCGGAAGGCATAATATAAAAGTGATGGCACGTTCCCAAAGCATGTTATTCTGTGTTTGTGAGAGGAAGAGGGGGCCATCTACGTTTTGAGCTAGAGAAGATAGTACAGCTTAGTTTAGGGAATCTTGATGGCAGGACATTTGTTCTCTGTATTAGGGGAGTCTGAGGCACAGGAAGGGATCAAAGGAGGTTGATCCCAAACAACCCAACATTCTGTCTGACTGTTTTGAATTGGAAGACACAGGCAGCTGAGGTCCAAGTTCCTTGCTGATCTTGTTGTTATTATCTCTGTGATAGACATGTCTGGGGTTGTGAGTGAGAAGAGAGCAAAGGAGGTTGATTCCAAATGCCCCAACATTCTATCTGACCAATTTGATTTGAAAGACACAGGCACTGGCAGCTGTGGCTCAAGGTCTGTTTTTGCTGTTATTATCTCTGTGCTGGGAGAGTCTGGGGAAAGAAGTTCTTGAACAGCTTTTTTTTAATTTAGTTTTTTGACAGTGATAGGATAGGGCGGACAACAGTGAGCTGTCTGACTGAGGCAGACTTGATTGATACCATAAGAGATTGAGTATGTGTTGAGGGTTAATGTCCAGCAAACATACAAGGGGCTGGGGGAGGGGGAAATGAGTAGGAGCAGTGCAAGGACCTGCTAGTAAAGTGGTTGTTCAAAACTGATTGCAGCCATGGTTGCTGCATCATGTGCAATAAATGATGGTGATTCCATTCCTCCTGAGGAGGATGCAGTTTGTCAAGATCCAACCAAAAGTTCCCCACCAGCACTAGTACTATAAAAAATTGTAAGAACACTGAGGATTATAACGAGTCATATTCTACTGTTGATGGTGGCATAATGAAAGAAAGTGTAGCAGCTGAACCAACTACTGCATCTGACAGTGAGACAAACAAGCACCAAAACATGTCTTCAAAGTAGTGAACTTTGTGAAAGTAAAACATTTTTTAGACCTCTAAAAGCTTAGAAGAATATAACGGTAGTGGGTAAGAAGCAGTGGGCAATGCTGAAGATGGCCTAATGATGACTGATGTTGATGTAGATATAGAATATATTACCCAGCATCCTCCTTCAGATACAGATAAAGTTGGGAGAAAGAGATGATGACATGACCAGAAAGTTAGCTGAAAGCCAAAGGCTCATTCTTCTAGAACTGAATAGGAGCATTATACCTGTTTAAAAACTGTTTGAGAAAACAATTGGAAACTCTGACCTCGTACAAGCAAAGATGATTATAAAAATACAGTCATCCTGTCAGTCATCATCAGCATTGTCACTACTTTCAAGTCCACACAAACTACTAACACTGAGCAGCCAGCAGCAACTGCAATACAGGTTATTACCATCCTCAACTTTAGATTTGATGAATGCCTTTGCTACTGCTAAAAGTGCAGCAACTTTGACATGTAGTAGTAGTAGTAGTAGTAGAATTTCATCAACATCTAGCCCCAGTAGTTGTAGCAGCCCTTCTCAAGCCCTGCAGTCCATGAAGCCCACAGTATGGATATAGTTCACTCAGGATACAAAAGCTAAGAATGTTGCTATATGTTGTCTGTGCAAAAAGAATGGGAGCAGGGGGAAAGTAGGCTCACACCTAGGCACCTCCTCAGTGTGTTCCCACCTGAATCACAACTGCAGCTCTGACTGGGAGGCACATCAGAGGTGCCACAAACAGTAGCAGCAGAAGTTCTTCTAAATGTTCCCTGGGCTCTGAGGTGCATAATAGTAGTTCTGTTGTGAGACAGTGTGCCAATATTATCCTGCTCCAGCTGCAAAAGGAGTATGACTCCGAGTTTGTGTTTTAGGAGATGACAAGAGTTATAGAGTGCCTAGAATTACCACCCCCACCACCTCCACAACTGATGGCATTAAAAAAATAAAGTTAAACAGTTATTCTGCTATGTACTGCCATACCACACATACTAAGTTAAAACCTGCATAAACATAATGTAAAAGTACACCTATGGAATAGTAAACTTGGCAAAATGTTGGCAGTTAACCTGCTGCTTTTTTCTTTGTTGAAAACAAAAGGCTTCAAAGAACTGATGTCATGTGTTGCACCCTGCTAGAATATCCCAACACGCAGTTATTTTTCAGGGATGGTTGTGCAAATGTTACTTGAACAGGAAGTTAGTGTTGTGGGCAAAGGACAAAGGCACTCAGCCTGCTAACATTTTTTTGAAGGCATATGTTGCTGTAAGACTTACAACTTTTACTTTCAGCTATTATTGTCTCCATTTCAGCCCTTAGAAGATGTAATATTATGGTGGAAAATATTACAGTCCTAGAAAAGAATAGCAAAATATGGCAAAGTTCTGTCGGGAAATTTATTGGCATTGTCGAAAAAGAGAACATTTTATGTATTGTCTATGACAGAAAACTTTTGCTGAAAATATTTTTTAACGAAAAGTCCTGCGGAAAAGTTCTCTGACTTTTCACCCATCATTAAATTGGCTCTGCTAACACTATATATAAATAACACATCCAAAGCAGCATACCACTAAAAATTGCACACTGATTTAAAGTACTAATAGGACAACAATGACACACACTTCATCAAAATTCTTATGTTGCAACAGAGCATCTCACCATCCAATATCAAAATACAGCAAAGTAACAGCACTTCACAAAATCTAATACTGACACTACTACAGCTTATAAAAATTATCTGCCACACAGTGTAACTGTCAATGTCATTGATTAAAGCATTTTTGATGTAACCAGTGATGCCATTTATGACATTGTTTGTGATGTAATAAAGTATGTTATGTTATGTCATATGTGATGTAATTAGTATATAACCGATGATGTAATTTATGATGTTATATTTAAACTCATCAACAAAGCACATGGGAAAGTGAAGTTAAGTTGGAGGAGCCTACATTTCCTAGCTTTAGATTTACCATTAAGAAAACAAATGAAAATAATCAGTACAGCCTAACAGAGTTAACACATTAGATTTATTGTAATCAGGGCTGGTGCAAGGATTTTTGTCCTCCACCCCCTAAACCCGAAAAAAAATTTAGAAGCTCCCCCTGTTTCAGCTCCCCTACGCTGTGGCACCCTAAACAGCCTTATGCTAGCACTGGCCCTGATTGTAATTACCTCTAAACTGATACAATAGATGAGATTTATATAATTGAGATGATGTCTTAATCTGTTGATCATACGGTATGTAACTTAAATGTTTTACGTAATACATTGTTTGTAACTAAAGTTATGAACCTCATATTCAATCTGTGAAGCCATTCTGTTTTTTAATAAGCAGTTTGTTTTAAATTGCCCCTCCTCAAAGACATGAGCTTTCTTTATGAATCTCCTTAAACTATATGACTGAAGGGTAATAGTTGTGCATGTGATATTTACACATATGTCTTACCAATGTGCATATCCATCTTCTAACATCTCCAACATGTTCTAAAGCATGTCTACATAGTTAATGTTAATGTTTTGCCTATGTAGAATTGTCTTCAGTCTCATCCCATCTTTTATACAATACCCACTTACTGCAGGCAATCTCTTCTAAATGCAGCCTGCAAATGAAGTGAATAAGCAAGTAAAGTTCAAATAAGAGTTAGCCTGACACTAAATGCTTTGGAACTGATAAAGAGGGACACAATATAGTGGCTGTAAGGTGCTGGGACCCCGATTTGCTTCAAGCCCAAGAGAAGGGCAATGTGGGTGTGCAACTGAGACTCTTTTATCTTAGCTTAGGTGGTTCCCTCTTGTGCTTTATTCTGAGTATTTTTAGCACTTTATCAATCAGTACCATGACTTTTGTTTTACACTTACATATTTTATTGCATACTTAGGCCGAGATTCCATTACTTATTGTAATATATGTTAGTTAGTTTACCTTAAATGTAAGAAATATGTTATTTTAATATATTTTTGCTGCCTTTCTTGAATCTTAATGTCAAACATAAAAGGAAAGATTGTGTTTCCAATTCTTTTTACTTTATATTATTCTCCTAGGAACGTAATGAACGGTGAAAGAGACAAGATTGTTGTGCATCTCAGCCTTCAAGACTTAACTTTTATAATACCCAAGTTAGAAATGTTAGGAACTGTCAATGAACATGTCATATTAATGACCAAATATAGTGAATTAAAACACCATACAGTGGAATAAAACCACTAATTGTAATAAAAAGAATCCATTCCATTGTTGATTTACAAATACTAAGTGCATTTATTATAGATCTAGAGAACGGCTGACAAATGTTAATGTTCCAAATATTAATAAAAGGACCTTGGCTTAATATATTATTTTTAAATAGTACAGCCTAAAGGGTGATCTGACCAGTATCAATTCAGGTTCATCTTAAGTGAATCATTGTCGTATTTCTCCAGTTGTTATAAATGAGGTTTCTGTAAAACTTAAGTGAATGACTTATTTTTATTAGCATAAATCAGTATGATTTGTAAAGGCAAAGCAACCCTCAAGAATGACAAAAAAATTGAGCTTTAGATATCAGTAGGTTGCTGAATCAGTCATTCTTTCCTCCAACCTATTTGTTGAATCTGTATTAGTTGTTAGAGCATTTCACTAAGGCTCAAAGTTATGCTTCCTATTTACCATCCAGGTTCACTCACATGATTCTGTTGTTCATTAGGGTGTTTATAAATAAAGTTATTGAGCAATGAATTACAACTTTATTTTTAGTATGAGCGTCTCAGCAGTTAGATGTCTACTTGTAGTCATGTGACAATGTTGTTAATAGAAACTTCTGTAAGCTTTCTTAGTATGTAAAGCCTAATAATGGTAATTGTACCCACAGAAGGATATTGTAGCTGTTTTAGCCAACACTCGAATCTGTCTGGTACCTCAAAGTTATGAGAGACCTCAAGCAACTTTGTTATACATTATATTCCATTTGCAAAATAGTCTATTAGTGCCCTATCTAAAGTGTGAGACTAAGTCTAATCCCCTTAGACTTAGTGTTCTTTTTACATAATGAGGATCCCTATATGAGTCATAATTGCTGTAGTGTCATGTGCTAACTACCGCGGGGCCTTCATTGATCACGTATATCTAGTAGCAATTTAACCATATTCATATATATAAACCCATTACAGAATTGCTGCCAGGATTTCTTGGAGGTGTTTCTTAATACACTCAGTCATTAAAGTAAACATAATTTGTCATATATAAACTCCGGAACAGTCTTCTTGCAGAGCTTCCCTGATCTAATAGCTTTGCAGATTGCCTCAATTGGCACTCCACATTCTAAGTCTCACTGGTCAATTTTTCTCTTAAAGAATGATTATCACAAAATAAAGGGGGCAAGGCCCAATGGGGCTATTATTAATATATGGAACATTAACATTTGGTGGCCATTTTCTAGATCTATAATAAATGCACTTAGTGTTTTTAAATCAACAAGAGAAAGGGTTGTTTTTATTACCAGTAGTGGTTTTATTTCACTGTATAGTGTTTTAATTCACTATACTTGGTCATTAATATAATGACATGGTTTTTCACATTACATAACACTTTTAACACTTTAATAAAAGTTAAGTGTTAAAGGCTGAGACACTGGTTCTATATATACACAGCAAACTTGTCTCTTTCAGAGTTCATTAGGTTCCCAGGAGAATAGTATACGTTAATAGAATTGGAAACCGACAGTGTTGTCAATCTTTCATTTTTTTGTTTGAGAATCCATTACAGCCAGAAGTATTTGCAGAATCACTAGTTTTAGGCTTAGCAGATATTTCAAGTTGCTCAGTTCTGCAATCACATTTTGACAGAGGGTCAGAATTGAATTGTTGGATGGCAAATTTTCCCAACAACTTCTCCTCTGGAATCTTTATGTAGTAGTGAAAAATGCTTCATAATTAATCCAAATTGAGGATTGAAAAGCAATCACATTTAGGCTGCTTTTCTTGGGCTGCTTTTCTTGGGCTGGGTGAGGCAGGGGAAACAGGTACAATAGTCTCCACTGTAATCTGCCTGATCTCCCATGTACCTGAACATCCTCCTCACCTCTCAGCCACCCTCAATTATCTCTTCCATTGCCAGACTGCAGTGATCTAACTGCTCCAGAAATGGAGGCATAACCACCAAGTTAAAAAAAAAAAAACACAACCCAACTTAAAAAAATAGGAGCACTGTAGGTGTAGATACTTAACACACAGTCAACAAGGCACCAAGGAGAATGTAAATCAATGACTAAGGTGTAATCATAGGAAGTATACCACAATAGAAAATAATAGAGCTCAACAAAAAACAAATAAAATACAAAGAAAAACAACTAAAAACAATAAGAACAAGTCTTACGTCCGTTAGGTTTGTGATAGTATTCCTTATGCCTTATTGCTGTATAGTCAGAGTAAGCAAATGGGAATGAGATGATATGATAAGTGATTCAAATGAAAATATGAAGAAGAGATGGTGATAGTCAGCATATAGTAGTATCTCCACTTTGTCTTCAGTCTGCAGCTATCACACCATATTAGTCTTGTCCCACTATAGTTTAGATGCTTAAGAAAAGTGGAAAGCTAAAAAAAAAAAGACAGAGAGATTACTAAGTGTAGTAACTTAATAAAATGCACTCATTACAAACATATACAAATATGCACTCACATGGCCCTTCTCTTGGACTTATTGTACCCCAAAATCCCAGCTTATGACACCTCAACTGTACTTCTCGATCACTCTATCTCCTACAGTGTCCTCCTCCAGATGAATCCCTTTCTCAGAACTTCCAGAAGTTCTGCTGTTCACAACAAACTGTGCAGTCTTTCAATAACTATGTGCAAAAATGTTAAAAAGGGATTGACCATATATAAACCAGTCCATGTTTCTTTTTCTTACAGTGGCCTGGGAGATGGGCTGAGTAGGACTGGTGGGGGTCACCTACATTTAGTGTTTTTTAAGCGTGGCAATTTTCAGAAAGTTACTTTTATTTATGTAGGTAAATGAAGTGGAGTACCAGGACAATGCGGACACCACTAGACCTCCAATATCAAGGAGAGGATATGTTTTTATCACACACACACTTCATACCGGGGGGGGGTGGAAGTTGTCCCATTAATTACTTTCAGGTTTCTTATTAAATGGCAAGTCAAACCAAACCAGGTGAGTAGTAATCTACCGGTGATAGTCAGGAACCTATGCCCCCATCTATGACATTATGATATTTTATGTTAATTTACTTCTTGCTGCTGAGACATCTGAGTATCATATATTACAGCTACTGTACCCACCAATGTCATGATGAGTGGTAGTAATGGGGATGGGCGATGGGTGACTGAGATTATTCAGCAACAGTTACAAGGCACAGGTGGTGTTGGTCATGGTTCTTCCTAGTCCTAACCCTTGTACTGTAGATAAAGCAGTGACAGCATCACCAGTAGTTCAACAAGCCTTTTCAGGCACAGTCAACATTCTTTTTTTCCTCCATTTCCCACTCCACTAAAATTATGGGTTTTGAAATATTATTCCTTGTGGGCTGGGATGGACTGTATAGTTCTCAACAACTGCAATGTGTACAGTGTGTGAAAACAAATGTTAAGAAGAGGTGCAAAGCATGGGATTATACAGCTGACATGTTAGGAGGACACATAAAATATGTCCAAATTGTAGAGTCATAGTCCTGCAGATTATATTAAACCATCCTCCCCAAGAAATATCATCCTTTGAGTTGCTAACTGAGCGTGTTTCCGTTATTTAACATATAAACCAGTCACCTGATGGTGGGTGGATAACTGACTTACTATACACGTAATAAAAATAATATACCTTCTCAGCTACCACCCTGGCATATTAAGCAGAGTGCATCTTCTTTAGATGCCCCTTTATGACATGCATTCTATTTCTCTACACTAGGGATGGGTGGAAAGTCTAATTTTGTTACTGCAGGAATTTTTGTGAAAAGGCATGATTTTACGATTTTCCTGTGGGAATACCCACCTATAGAGAAACCCATAGATTTTCCACCATTTAAATAACACCATAGTTTTTCTAGTGGAGAACAATTCCACTTCCTGTCTATGCTTTCCAATGGCAGCAAAATTTCCCACCTCCATACAAACTTTACCCAGAATTTACCACCATGTAGTGTGGTGTCCTTTAAGAGGCAAAGAACGTGGAAGGAGAGTGAGAGAGAAAAAAAAATAAAAGTTAAACTAAAAATAAAGTTATTTGTTATGGTAGATAGCACTATAACCAGCAGGAGAAGCTGGATGAACTCTGATGCTGCTGCTGCTGCTGCTGCTAATATAGAATTGAAGAAGGAAGTCATCAGCATCCGCAGTAAGTGGAGCCCACATACCGCTGACCCAATTATTCCCATTTCTCTGGCATTATACCGCTGGAGAGGTATATTGAAGTAGGCGGAACTGACTAGCAGTATGAGCAGCAACACCTCAGCTACCTGTACCTGATGATACTGCTGCCGGAATGCCTTCTTCTGAGGAGATAGCAAGTGTGAGTGCAGAGTATCCTTTGTCAAACTTGTCATCCCCAAACAGTCCCAAAGAGCAGCAAGAGACTGGTGGTGGTGGAGATGTGAGTGAGAGTGTTGGCAGAGCTGCTGGTGTGGAGAGGGAATGAGAAGCAGCGATAAAGAACAGGAGAAAGAGATGCAATTGGGGATGGGCATTACAGTCACAGCAAACAGTTACATTTTGCAGTTTGCTGCTGCTGTAATTCTTGCTGCTGAGTCATTTTAGGCAGACTTTCATCTGTCAGAAGCAGGATGATGATGAGCAGTTTAGAGTACCACAGACCACTGTGGCCACCATTGAACTGGGCTGAAAAACAATGATATTGGTCTAGGACAGGTTTCACTTGAAACCAATACTCCTGGTCCTAGCGCTAATGGTTATGAGGCAGCAGCAACATCACCTTCCGTAGACAGTAAAGGTGATTCTGGAGATGAAGAAGGCCATGGGTGTGGGAATATTTTTTCCTTGGGGCAGACTTAGGGAAGTCATCAGTGACTGCACTGTGGACTATGTGTAATAAGTGGGGGTGGGCGGGAAAATCCGCTTTTAAACTAGCGGTTACAATTTTTGCATCTCTCGCCCATAGGCCAACACTTTTTGCCATTTTTTCAATTGCTATAAAGTTTCCGCCCATTAATTTACATTGTTTTCACACTTCTGCTATAAAAAGGTGACTTTTTTTTGCTGAAGGCAGACACAATAGAAGCAGATACAGAGCGAGATAGATGTGCTGTGCTGTTCTGCTGTGATATTTTGCAAAAATTGAGGCAGGAAAGGCTCATAGTGACTGCTATCACTATGGGCAGGGTGAAATATAATCAGTGGAGGAGCTGGAAGGACCCTTGTGTGTCCACAGAGTCTGAGGAGGATGAGGAACTGACTAGCAATACTGAACCAGTGCTGTCCAGTCCCCCTAAATCACCTCAAAGGATCTTGGGGAATTTAGTGGGAAGGGAGGGAGAAAAGGGAATGGGAAAGGAGGGAGAAAAGGGTATTACTAGTGAAAGCAAGACAAGTCAGCTGCCTGTGCCTGCTGCAAGATGTGCTGCCCCTGCTGCCAGTGCCACCATTGCTGTACCTGTAGCCACTAGTGTTGTACCTGCTGCCAGATGTGCTGCTACTAGTGTTGTACCTGCTGCCTGTGCTGAACCTGCTGCCACCAATACTTTGCCTGCTGCTAGTGTTTCTTGTAGTACTCAGGGGAAGAAGGAGAAAATGATGCCAAGTGTGACAGCAGGGGACCCTCTGTCACATTGTTCGTCACCTCCTCCAAGCAGCAGTGAGATGTCTGGAACAGAGCAGCATCATGTAGGGACTAGTGGTGGTGGTCTTGTTGGAGAAGCTGGGGTGGAAGAGAAATTGATGGCCTTTTTTTCAGAAAGTGAGAAGGAATGGGAGACAGGGATGAGGATGGGCATCACCACCACCACTAGAAATCAGCTTTTGGAATTTGTAGAAATTGCAACTGGTCTAATTCCTGCTGCTGCTGCTTCTGCTGCTGCTGCTGAGATGAAAGGGCAGCAGTGGCTGAGGATCAGGCTAGTGTGTGACAGACCACTGTGGACACAGTGGGAATAGGGTCAACAAATAGTGCGGGACTAGGACAGGATCCACTTGCCAGCTCCAGCAATACTCCTGGTCCTAGTTGCAGTGCTAAATCTGAGGCAGTAACAGCAACATTATCCGCTGCCACAAAAAGTGAAGGAGAATGTTCCCTATCCATCACCCCAGAACTCATGGGTGTGGGACTATTATTCTCTTAAGGCAGGCACAGTGCAGTCATTATCAACAATGGTTCAGTGCAAAATTTGTGAGAAGGGGAAAGGAGGGAAAACACCTTGGCACAAGCTCCCTGATAGCACACAGGAAACACAGAAATCTAGCACTGCTGTTACTGTACCCCCGACTCTCCAGAAAGGTGGAGATCAAAGAGGAGGAAGAATAAAGAAACCAAGACAGACACTGGAAGTTCCATGATGAGCGAAACAACTAGCTCACCATCAACATCACCTTCCTTCTCTAGGGTAACAAGTACATCTCCTGCCAATCCACCTCGTTCATCGTTACCTCCCCCACCAAATTATAGCCACTCTTTTTATGTTAGGATATGGCAGTTCACCTCTACCTATTGCACACTGTGTGGTGCACTGACCACACGTCAGTGTGGTGGAGGAGAATCGATACCAGGTCATCAGGTGGCATCTGAGGAGATTCCATCCCGCAGAATATGCTAGTATTCTGTCAGGGAGAGTTCATCATTACTATTAAACTGTCAGCAAGTTGTCATGTGTCCTTAGCGGGGTCTGGACAAGGGGTACAGTGACAGTGGAAGTTCTTGGTTTCAGGTATCATGGTGTTTGGATACAGTTGTGCCCCCAGATGTTATTTACCACACACACACACACTGTGCACATTGCAGTTGCTGATGGAAGCCACAGTTCCTGTTCTCAAGAGAAAAATATATATTCTAATAACAATGCACCCATGATTTTGGAGGGGGGGCGGGTGGAGAAGATTTAATGGCCAACGTCTTCTTTTCTCCACATATACCTGGGTCTACTTATTCTTCTGCTTGCATCCAGTCGTGGCAAGTGGAACCTTCATCATCTATCTTCTATGTTACTGTTATTGTTGATTGCATTCCCTTTCAGCTGCCTAATCATCCTACTGCTTAAACAATTCAGCAGCAGCAGTACGAACAGCAGTTGCAACTCAGGACTCAGGAGGACATTTGACAATGGCCAGTGGCTACTGGCCAACATGATCTGCTGGAACTAGGCCAATAGGGCATTTTTATTTTTTTCGCAGGGCTTGTGCTTTGAAAAATAAAAAATTAATAAATTAAAAAAAACACAGTCCTACAAAAAAATAAACAATTTTTGGGGAGTTTGTTTTTAACAAGCCTAAGTCCTACAAATCAATGTTTCTTTAGTGCTTGTGCCAAACAAGCTTAAGTCCTACAAATCAATGTTTCCTCAGGAGTCGGTCCTCTAACAACAAATCTAACTAATCATGCTCTACTAAAAACTCTATCAAGTCAAGTATCAGTCCACCCCACTGGCAGCTTATGTCAAGGGGTTCTTGTCTCTATAACTTATAATACAAATTTCTTATTTTATTTTTTTATTAACTGTCCCCTCAATAGCAGTCAAGAAACCCCCCAAAACAAATTCCCTGTTCAAATGATTCATTCATTCACCAACACAAACACCCTCCTCAGACCCCTTTTTACCATGTCTTTTGGTTTTTATTTTATTTTATTTTATTTAGGATTTCTTTTTTATTAACTGCCCCCCAATCCCAGTAAACAATCCCCCCAAAAAATCATCTCCTGTTCAACTGATTCTTTCCCCACACCCCACCAACACAGGCACCCTCATGCCCCTTTTATACTATGCCTTTGGTAAATTAAATAATATTTATTTTATGTTGTGTGTAACTTCAATGTTCCCATTGATTTCAAAGTAATGAGCTAGGCAGAAAAAGTGGGAAAAAAAGCAGAAAATCTGCACTTTTTGCTGGAAATTTTTTGCCAAGCAGAAAGTGCCATTTTTCACCGATTTCAGTTTGAGGCAGAAATTTTCTCCCATCCCTAGTGATAAGGTAGCGACAAGGGGAAAGGAGAGGACACATCTTGGCACATCTGTCTTCACTAAACACATGCAACATAGACACCACAACATTTATGCTAAGCACTTGAAAGCCAAACCCCCAAAAAATAAATTGTGAGCCATTGTCACTGAGCCCCTTTTCCCTCCTCAAGAGCAGAAAGAAATGGGGAGAAAATCCAAGAGGATGTCGTCATGTTCTATCGTCCAGGTGTAGTAAAATGCACCCATTGCCACTGCCTTGGCCCTCACAGGGTCCTTTACATCCTCTTCTGATGTACCATCTTTGCATCAGTTACCTCCCCCACCAGCTGATAGTGAGTATGTAGATTTGATGATCTGGCAGTTCATGTCCACCCATTGCACATTCTGTAGTGCACTGACCACACATAGTAATGTTATGGAGAGCAGTGGAATGCTGTGTCTTAGGAAGCATTTGAGGAAATTCCAGCCCATTGAATATGCTAAACTGGGGACAGAGAGGATTCATTGTTTCTAATAATCTTTGTTCTACCTTGACATCAAGTGTCCATATCTTTGAAGAGTGAACAAAGGCAATAGTGACAGCAGTACTTAGCTTCTTGGGTGGGGGGTGTTAAGATAGGGTGAACAAATTAATAATTAAAATAAATAAATAAACAATATTAGGTGACAGAAACCTCACACTCCATCGGTTGTATTGTGTACTGTAGAGTAAGAACACACACAGTAGTTCAGTAATGTCCAGTAAATGCACAACATTCTGTCTGACTGATTTGATTTGAAAGACATAGGCATCTGTGGTCCAGGCAATTTCCCTACTGATCTTGCTGTTATTGTCTCTGTGTTGGGGAAGTGTTGGAAAACAAGCTGTTGATTGTGGTTTTTTAGGTATAATTTTTTTTATCTTAGAATGGTAATAAGATATGGCGGACATTCTAGTGTTGATGATGGCAATGGCATAAAGAAGGAAGGTATAGCAGCTGAACTAACTGCTGCATCTCTCAGTGAGACAAACAAACACCAAAACACCTTTCCTCAAAGTAGTTGTAAACTGTGTGAAAGTAAAAGTAAAAAAAAAAAAATTGTTTCACGCCTCTAAAACCATAGATGAATATAAAGGTAGTGGGCAAGGAGCAGTGGGCGATGCCGATGCGGTGTATGACCTAATGATGACTGTGCCTGTCTATAAACTGGAAGCTTTGACCCTGGACAAGCAAAATGGCAAATAATATACAGTCATCCTGTCAGTTATCATGAGCATCATCACCTCTTCCAAGTCAATGTCCCTCTCAGTCACAAACACTTGTATTGAGTAACCATCAGGTTATTAACATCCACAGCCTTAGCTATGATGAGTGCATATGCTGTTCATGGAAGTGCTGCACCTTTGACACCTAGCAGTAGCACCAATAGAGATGCATCAACATCTAGTCCCTGTAGTAGTAGCAGCCACCACCAAGAAACCCATCAGTTCATGAAGTCCACAGCATGGAGATACTTCACTCTGGATACAAAAGCTAAGCATGTTCTCTGTGCAAAAAGCACTTGAGAGGGGGGGGGGAAAGGAGCTTCACACCTAGGCACCTCCTCTATGAGATCACACCTGAAGCACAACCACAGGTCTCACTGGGAAACACACTCTAAAAAGGTCAGAGGATCCACGGCTAGCAGCAGCAGCAGCAGAAGCACTCCAAAAAGTGCCCAGAGGCAGAGAACTAGTGATGTTATTTGTGTATCAGAAACTGTGCCGCTGCCAATAGTTCATTCCAAATAACGTCTATGACTTGTGATACAGAGGAGTGAGATGACTGGTTTTGCTGTAATAGCTGGCAGGAGACATTGACTGCACTCACATGCTGTCTCTACCTCTCCCGCCTCCTTTAGTCATGTTGTTAAAACAATAAAGTTACAGGGTCCTCCTAGCATGTCCGGCCAACCCACACTGAGTTCCTGGGAAGGAGTAAAAACTTCACAAAAACAGTCCCAAGTGACATGCTGCCATATTCTTTTGCAGAAAACTGGGGTTTCAGAGAGCTGATGTTATGTGTAGCTCCACTGTGGCATATCCCAAGCCGCAGTTATTTTTTCCAGGATCACTATGCCTGAATTGTAGAAGAAGGTGGTTAGTGTGGTGGGCAAAGGGCTGGAATGTGTGTATGGCAAGAAAATCCACCTGACAACAGATATGTGGACAAGTGGGCAAAGCACAGACTGTATGACTATCACTGCCCACTGGGTTTCCCTCCCATCAATAACAGTGGGCAACACCAGCTAATCATTCCTCTGGTTTTGGCAGTGTGATTAAAAGGCAGAATCAGCAGGATAGTCTATACCATCGGCATGCCACCTTGTACATGCAGAGTTTTGAGAGACAGTCTCAGACATCTGTAGATGTTTTAAGTAATTTAGAGCAGGTGATAGAGGAATGGCTTGTACCCCGCCCCTTAAAAGCTGGTTTTGTGTCTGCTGAGAATGCCTCCAGCATAATCGCTGCCTTGAGAATAGGTGCTATGTTGCATGTGTCCTTCTTTGCCCATGTGCTAAATTTAATTATGTCCAGATTCCTGTAAGAATCCAAAACCCTCAGAGAGATACTTAGTATGGATCACAACATTTTTGCTGATTTTAATCACTCCTAAAGTTCACAAAACTCTATATAAAAGAGTGTAACAGCCTGCCCCATAAACAGCTGAAAATGGAGGTTGCTACCAGGTGGAATTCCACGGTGTGCATGCTAAAGCATTTGTATTAGCTGAATAAGGCCATTATTGAGTACTCCATGCATAACTGGAAAGCTTTGGAGGGAGCCTCCTTGTCATTTGGGCAATGGCAACTAATGTGCAATGTATTGGAACTTCTGAAACCCAATAAGGAGGCAACCATGCTGGTGAGACTCTTTGGGACAGGAATTAGTGAAATTCTACCACTGATATTTTTATTGTAGGAAAAAAATGAGGAGCATGGCTGAGGAATCTTAGCATAATGACAACACAGTAATGCACCAGCTGATAAAGTACATGTTAACGTACATTGAACAAGATCTTTGCATGGTGTCCATTAAAAGAAATGAAGGATACATTCTCTCCACTTTTCTGTACCCCCAGTTTACACACAAAATTTCTGGATTTCTACTGAAGGGCCATTAGCAGTTTGTCACAACAAGGAGTCATGACAATCAACAGCATCTCTCTGAGGAATCAGATTCTGTCAAGTAATATAGCGTTATGCATTTTTTTTCTTCAGGGCTTGTGCTTTAAAAAACAAACAAACAATGCCCTACAAAAAAAAAGCCTCAGGGCTTGGGCCTCTATCAACAAATCTTTACAAATCAGTCTCTACAAAATACTCTGTCACTTCAAGTATCAGTCTACCCCAGTGGCAACTTACGTCAGGGGGTTCGTCTCTCTATCACGTTACATAAAAATGTATTATTTATTTACTTTATTTATTTATTTTTATTAACTGTCCCTCCAATTCCAGTCAACAACCCCCCCAAACAAATTCCCTGTTCAACTGACCACCAACACAGGCACCCTCCTCAGACCCCTTTTATACCATGTCTTATGAGTTTTTTAATTGTATTTAGAATTTTTTATTTTTATTAACTGCCCCCAATACCAGTAAACTAACCCCCCAAAAAAGTTGCCGGTTCAACTGATTCTTTCTCCACACCCCACCAACACAGGCACCTTCATGCCCCTTTTATACAATGCCTTTGGGAAATAAAATAATATTTGCTATGTGTTGTGTGTAAATTCAATGTTCCCACTGATTTAAATGAAATTAACTAGGCAAAAAAGCAGAAAAACTGCACTGTTTGAGGGAAATTCTTCTCCAAGCGGGAAGTGCCATTATTCGCCGAGTCCAGTTTGAGGTGAAAATTTTCACCCATCCCTACTTCCAAGCCTTGTCCATATTAAACATAGTATCACACCCTGTCCATCCATCCTTACCCAACAGTAACCATAGAACCACACAGTGCCTCCCAAGCCTTACCCACATTAACCATGGAATTACCCATTGCCTCAAAAGCCTTTTCCACATAAACCATAGAATTACACATTACCTCAAAAGCTTTGTCCTCATTAACCATAGAGTTACACATTTCCACAAACATCTTGCTCACTTTAACCAGAGAACCACACATTATCCTCTCATCCTTACTAAATAGTAACCATAGAAGCATGCATTGTCTCCCAAACCTTAGTCCACAGTAACAAAAGAATCAAGCTTTTCCCCCTCATAGAACCACACTTACTTACCCCCAACCCCAGCATTGTCCCAGGCATGGTTGAAATATAACAGCACTTACCTCCACTCCAAGTGATGTCCTGCTGCATTGGTAGCCTTAGAAATGCATGACTGAGTGTAACACCCCCTACCCTGTGGGACCTGGAAAATTCCAGATGAAAAGCCTAAAATTTTAGCTGTAATTCCATGAAAATGTCTGCTTTAACAACATGATTTTATAACAACTAGGTGTTAAAAACATCAATACATATTCACTATTTCACTGTAATTTTTATTCTCCTGACGAACCCACCACTAATTCCTCCACATTGCATAATCCCTGCACCTACAACATCATTCCTAGACTCCATAAAGAAAGTCCAGTGCAAGATTCCTTGGACTTTGTATTCTCCTTCCTCCAAACTGTATGTGCCTCCTTCCCTGTTCCTGAGGATCTTACACTTTAGACACTGGTCTGCAGTTGCTGGTCATCAAGAAGTCCATTGAACTAACTGAAAGACTCTTTTGGTGGCCCTCCCTTCATAAGGATGTGACTTTTTATGTGCTTGTTCAACTTGTGCTGTTAATGAGAGCCCTTGTTCTAGACCTGTGGATTTATCACATGTAACATTTAAGCACTGGATACACACTGCCTTGGAAATTGTTCTGTTGCCACCTTGGATTTGATCTTCACTTTTAATCTTACTATCATCCCCATAGCGATAGACAAATGGAATGAACAATCCAAACATTGGAATAGTTCTTTCATGCTTTTGTAAAAGAGAAGCTGTTTAATTGAATTGATCTGCATTTGGCAGAATACCACCCATGTGTTTTACCAGTCCACTACTCCATCCAGTTAAAATAATTGAAGATCTTCATGCTCTCTGGCCACAATTATCTCTAATCCCCTGGAGGCAACTTCATTGCAGAATAATGCCTCTGACAAGACATGCAACCCTGGTCTCCCTGCCATGTTGGTGATTAGGTTTTGTTTTCTATCAAGGATAGTCAATTTTAACACACAATACCCTGTCAAAGAGGTTCCTGACTCTCAAATGACCAGAGGAAAATTATTTTATCTTATTGACTAGAAGGGTTATGGCCCCAAAGAGAAATGTTGGGTTTCCACCAATAATTTCCATGCCCGTGTCCAAGGGATCCATAATGCACAGCCAGATAAGCCTGTTTCAGGTCTTAGCTGTACATACACCTGCTTGGTATTGAACCAGTGAGGGACCTTCTGGCTGTGAGACCTGTGCTTTCAAAGCTGAAAGGAACTTAATGCCTGCTTCCTACTACAGCATGCACATGCCCTTCTTGAATTTCTCATACATCTTGATTAGCTTGTCATGTCAGATGATTCCTGGTTAGCAGGTATTTAAATCAGCTCAGGAAGCCTTGTGCCTTGCTCATGATAAAGTCACATTTGGTGCTCCAGAGAGCTTCTGAGACTTAGTGTTTTCATGTAGCAGATATTGGCTTGTTCCAAATGATGGTTCTGACTCTTGTGTTCCAGATGCTAGCTTATTCCAGACTATGATTAAGACTCTTGGTACCTTATCCCAGCTTGTCCCAAGCTGCAATCTTAATTCATGTTTAACTCTGCATTGTGGGTTCACATTGTGACCTCTTTGATCAACTGAATTGCCAATTAGACCTTTTCATTCATCATTGGAGGTGCGGGCATACTGGCCCAGTCCCATCTCAACTGGTTCTGGTTTTATGACCTTGCAGTCAGCACATTTAATCTGCCCGTGGTCACAGCAAGATTGCAACTACCATTATCAATGTCCTCAAGAATCACTTGCAAGCATTCTTTGGTAGCACCTGGTCCAATCAGGTGCATACAATTAGCAGGATCAATTGTCCTGAATCTTTATTTGCTCCATTGTGAGCATCCAAAACTGCACATGCACATAGCTTTACTATTACTTGAGCATATACATACAAGTAGTCATATCGCACTATTGACCAGTTTCAATAGTGTGATGTGTATGATAACATAATGAGTTGTCACTATTTTGAGTACAGCAATCAGGACGACATCTGTATATATAAAATATCTTATTCAAATTTCATGCTTTTAGACATGAGTGAAATATTTGTGATTTAATTGGTGGATCAATATGGAGGATCCAAAGAAAATTTTATAAATGAATGGTGTATGGACAAAGGGAGGGGGAAAGGAAGACAAGGAGCGCACAGTAAGCATGCAAAAGACAGGGGGCAGAAGCAGGTGTCGTAGAGAAAGTAGAAAAGTGAGAGCTTGTGAACACTGGAGGGAGAGAGAGAGAGATTTGAAGTTAGACTCTAGAGCACTGGATAGAATGGTATAAAGGGAGGGAGAGTAGGGATTGGTGAAAACCTTTATGCAAAAAGATAAAAGTGAAAAACGTTTCACCTTCTGCTAGAATTCCTCTGAAAAGTGCCATTTTCCCAGCGTTTTAAAATTTTGACTCCAGCCTTGTTCCACTGCACTAGAACCATATATATTGATCCCCACTGCACTGGTAGCCATAGGACACCACAATCTACCTTTTCCTACTGAAGCCATAGAACCACACATACTGACCTCCCAGCCTCATCCCACTGAACTGTGAGTTACAGAACACATGTACATGTTACATGTAAATGTAACACTCCAATTTGTCCCAAGGTATTAATAAACAACACATAATAACCCCCCAACTTTGTCACAGTAGTAACCGTAGAACCACATATACTGACCTCCTGCCTTGTTCCACTGCACTTTTATAGTCATAACTGCACTATACTACTGAGTTTAAAACACACACAGGAACCTGCAAACTTACAGGTTTGGGGTTAGTGAAAACTAGGACATTTTCAGGGGTTCCTACATATAGGAATCTTTACAGAAAAGAGGCAAATTGCTGATTTTCAGAAATAATCCTTCAGGAAAAAGTGACTTTTCACTCATCCCTATGAGGAAGCACAGGAGATAGTGGTACTGCAGGAAAATTAGAACAAGAGAAGCTGAGAGATGGAGAAGGGTAGAGAACATGATGCAGAAGAAGGGGTAATGTGGGGAGGAGAGAAGGGAAAAAATGCCCATTTTTTGGGGTGGGGGGATTTTTCAGTCAAACTTCCTATGCATAAATAATGCATAATTTATCCACATTTCCTATACTGCTAAATGGCAGCTTTTCTATCCATTCTTCAATGACCAAGATAATTCTTGCTGCAATACCAGTGCTGTTGAGTGGGTAAAGCCACTCAACATCAGCCAATCCGAATCGGTACACAGAATCAGGAACAGTAACAAGAGCGTAGTCAGTCGAAAGTTTGAGTCTGGCGCTTGCGAACTCTCAATAGCCCTATAAAAAAATCAAATCAACACACAGTATCTCAATCTTAAAATATTCCCCTTTAATTGAAATTTGAAGAACCACATATATACACACAACACATTGAATCTTCAAAAAACAACGAGAGACATCAATAAATGTATACAAAATCTCGAAATACAAATATTAGTAAAAAACTTAAGTAAAAATGAGTAAATAATCAAAGGGTTAAAAAGCCGATTTGGATCAACCACAAATTTTGATATATACTCGGCAGTCAGGCAGTCCGGGGTCATACACTGGTATCAAGTAGACAAAACTAGCACTAGACATCAGGTACACCACGAAAGGGCAAACGCTAAGTGACAGCCCAGGGTATAAAAAGGCTGTCACTGGGAGGAGCTGTACAGCGCAGCCAATGGGAAGGCACCAGTAACATGATTGTCAGAATGTCGCCTGATCACAGGCGCCGTGATACCTGCCTGGTAAAAGGTGAGGAAAGTGAGTACACTGATCCTCCCTGGTCTCCTGAAGGTGTTACCCTCTACTGCCACTTGTGTCATTACCTAATTACTGTTGCCATTTGTTGCCACCAGTCTGTTTCATTACTACCTGTCTTTGTTGTACCTAATAAAGTTTTATATTAAGTTCATCTGTACTTGTCAGTGTGTTTATTTCATAGTCACTCTGTGACACAGTCTTAGATCACTATAAGTTAATTATGTACTGATTTTAAATATTGCATACCTTCTGAATAAAACATATAAATTACATTTAATATAGTCAATAATAGATTATACCAAGAACATACTTATAATCAAATCTAATAATATATGTCTAGACAGTATACCAAACTTCATGCAACATATATCATAAACATGACAATAGCAATCCTATGTAAAACCTACAGGGTACTCCAAGGGTTAATCCACTTATTAATATAGGATGCCACACCCAAGATGGCAGCTACTTTTGTCTAGTGAAAAGTTTAAATTAACTTCCCACTGTACAAAAGTTAGGCCCAAAACATACACAAAGAAATCTAAAGAAACACCTCAAAATAAATAGGTAAATAGCGGTTGAAGGGTTAATAAATGAATTCAAAGAATTCCCCAGGTTAGATATCAGCTAAAATAACCTTTCCAGAATCACAATATATTTTATTCTAGAAGTATCAAGAATTGTAATTACTAATATATAAACAATGCTATATAGATCTAACTGCTATCCACTATTTTACACTTATCTGACAAAATATTACAAATTAATTAATTCTGCTTAATTCCAGAATTACTACACCCAATACGGCTTTTTATAAGTAATCTTAACCTGGGTGGCCAGTCCAATTAAGACAAATTATAAGAAAAAATATCTTTCCTCAAATATAGAAAAAATGTATATTTGATTCTGAATTTTTGCAGAATGAAAATAAAGAAAGATATAGCTACCAGTTAATCACAGTGTAGGTTCTTATTTCTTTACAGCCAACAGGAATGGAACACTTCAGCTAAGGTAAGGATGATAATGAACTTAGTAGCCAAGACCCCTCAGGAAGCCAAAAAGCCCTTTCTCTCTCAAAACTCACATATTTATCATATAAGCTTCCTGTTATCAAAAAAGCCCTTCCCATCTTCACTGATTGGATAAAGAGCCATTTCATTATATGATGATGTTAGAATATTTTATCTGCATTTTTGGGAATTCCTCAAAACACTAGCAATAACGCTATGCACTCTAAAGATGACGCTCTTACTCCACATTAAAATTGTATATATTACACCTGGATCTGTCTTGTATCATCAGAGATATGTCAAAAAGACTATCACATTAGATAAAAAAATGTCACCCTAGCAAACTTTCCCACATAGGATTACATCTTTCTTCAGACATTGGTGTCTAGCACAGAGTCGTATATAATCGTAAAACTCAATCAAATATTTCACGCCCCATATTGAAGCAAAGAGCCATTGTCTTAACATGAGATCATTACACACATCAAAAACAGACTTTCAGAGAATCTGGCTTACAAAAAAAAATTTAACCATTTCCTCCACATCATGACAATGTCTCTGACACCGTATGAGTGTCAGTGGGGTATGCAGTGCATTGAAGAGTGCTGCATACCCCACTGGCACTCATAAGGTTATTACCCCTAAAGCTAACAACATCCCCTAAAAATAAACACTTATCTATAATTCTGATGTACAGCGCCCTGATCATCTTCTGCAAGTATTCTTCTTTAATCTACCTTTTTCTGTCTTCTTCATAGTAACATAGTAAGTTAGGTTGAATAAAAAGATAGAAGTTCATCAAGTTCAACCTTTGCTTCATAGCCCAGAAACATGAGTATTATATAGCCTTCCTGCTACCAAATAAGTTAGTCTGTATCAGATCTTCCTGTTTTGCCTACTAATACACAGCATAACCCTGCATGTTCCCTTTTGAAAGAAATGTATCTAATCTTCTCTTAAAATTATCCATTGTATCTGCCATAACCACATCCTTGGGCACTGAATTCCATAATTTAACAGACTTAACTGTAAAAAAAACTCTTTCCTCTGCTGAAGTTGAAACATCCTTACCTCTAATCTCAAAGGGAGTCCCATGGTTATTTGATCAGGCCTTGGAATGAATAGCTCACAGAGAGATCCTTGTATTGATCGCTCATATTAGTCATCTTTTCACTAGCGTAAATAAACCAAGTTTGTTAAGTGGTTCCTAATAGGGGTGGAAGAAAGGTACAATTGTACTCCCGCAAACAAATCAGTGAAAACCATGTTGTTGTCCACTTTTTTGCAGGAAAGTCACACTGGAAGGACCCTTATGTGTCCAGAGAGTCTGAGGAAGAAGAGGAGGTGACCAAACACTGGACAGTCCCCCCAAATTAACCTCTAGGGATCTTGGGGAAATGAATGTCAAGGGAGGAAGAAGAGGGTAGTGGTGAGAGAAGGACAGGTCAGCTGCCTGACAGGGTATTTAAAGCAGCTTGGCTCACTTCCTGATTGTCCTTGTGTTTGCTGCTGGCTGCTGTGGATTCTCCTGTTCATCTGTGTATGACCTGGCTTCCTCTGACGATCCTTCTGGCTTCTGACTCCTGGCTTGTTCCTGACATTGCGGACTTCTGTGTTCCTGACTCTGGCTTGGCCGAGTACCTGTCTTGGTTCTTGACCCTGGCTTGTCTTTTGGTTTATGCTCCTGGATTAGGATTCTGTTTTTGTCACTTTAATAAATATGTTTTTGCATTTTACATTGTGTCTTTCTGGTTCCTGGTTGCTAACAGTACACAAGGACCATCAGAAAGTAAACCAAGCTGCTTTAAATACCCTGGGAGTGTTGGCTGATAACATTCAGGTGAGCAGTCACAGAAAGGTCAGCTGATTCAGCCTGATCCAGGAAAGGGAAGGCAGCAGCAATGGATAGTAGAGCTCTAGATTAGCCCAGACAACAGAATCAAGCAGCAGAGTTAGAGGAGCTCAGCCAAACCTTGACAGTAAAAATGTAAAATGCAAAGACACCTGTATTAAAGTGACAAAAACAGAATCGTGATCCAGAAGCATAAACCGAAAGACAAGACAGAGTCAGAAACCAAGACAGGTACTCAGCCAAGTCGAAATGAGGAACACTGAATTCTGCTATTTCTGGAACAAGCCAGGAGTCAGGAACACAGAAGTCTGCGATGTCAGGAACAAGCCAGGAGTCAGGAGCCAGAAGGATCGTCAGAGGAAGCCAGGTCATACACAGATAAACAGGAACACAGGAGAATTCACAGCAGCCAGCAGCAACAAACACAAGGACAATCAAGAAGTGAGCCAAGCTACTTTAAATAACCTGGGAGGGTTGGCTGATAACAGTCAGGTGAGCAATCACAGAGAGGTCAGCTGATTCATCCTGATCCAGGAAAGGGAAGGCAGCAGCAATGGATAGCAGAGTGCTAGCTTAGCTGCCAAGTGTGACAGCAGGGGACCCAAAGTCATGCTTGCCATCCCCAAGCAGTCCTGCCACTAGTACTACTACTAAGAAGGTCCATCAGCTTGAACAGAATGTTAGGAGTGAAGAAGGGGGTAATCATCATATTATTACTAGTGACTGTGCTTAGGAGGAAGACTCAGGGACTGAAATTGATGTGGTTGATGTTAGTGGTAGTAACAGTGATGGTGAAGCAGCTGGTGGGACTAGCGTTAGGGGAGTGGTAGGGGAAGTGATGCAGAGTGTCCAGACTAGTGGTCAAGGGAGCCCACACCATTTCCCTGACACTGGGAGTCACCTCCCCCCATGGCATTGTTCATGTAGAACATGATCCTGAAGAAGGCAGAATTGTTGCCTAGCAGCAATAATACCACCACCAGGAGCACAGATCAGCTGCCTCTGTCTGCTGCTAGTTCTGCCAGAATGCCTTCCACAGGGCACCAAGAAATGTAAAATGTGACAATAGGGGACCTCTGTCACATTTCTCATCACCTCTTCCAACCAGTGATTTGTCTGTAATAGAGCAGCAGCATGGAGGGACTGTTTATGGTGGTGGTGATGATGATGGTTGAGAAACTGGGGTGGAAGAGACATTGTTGGCCTTTTTAGCCCAAAGTGTGTAGGAATGGGAGAGATGGATGAGGATGGGCATCACTACCACCACCATCACCACCAGCAGCAGTGAGCTTTTGTAATTTGCAGAGTTTGCAACTGCTCTATTTCTTGTTGCTGCTGAGTTGCAAAGACAGCAGGATGCTGAGGAGCAGGCTAGTGTGCTACAGACCAATATGGATACAGTGGGAATGGGGTCAGCAAATTATGCGGGACTAGGACAGGTTCCACTTGCTAGCAGCAATACTCCTGATTAGTGTTGAGCGAGCATGCTCGGCCGATGCTCGGATCGGCTCGAGCATCGCTCTGCTCGGCACATGGCGGTACTCGTACGAGTACCGCATGTGCTCGCCCGCCATGTTCGGGTCTCCTCCCCGCACGTTTTGCGGCTGCTGCGCAGCCAATAAACGTGCAGGGAGGCTCTGACATCGGTGTAATGCCAGCAGCCATGTTGGCTGCTGGCATTACACTGATTGGCTGGCCAGAACCCGTGGTCGGGTGCTGTATAGCACCTGACCAGCGAGTTCGGCTCAGTCTTAGCCAGGGAGAGCTGAGGATAGGAAGGGAAAGTCAGTGTAGGGAGGAAAAAAAGGAAAATTGTGAAAAAAAAGAACCAAAAGTCCTTTTTAGGACTACTGTGTGTGGGGGCAGCAGGTTATTTTGTGTGGGGGGAAAAAAAAAAAAAAAAAAAAAAAAATATATATATATTCTGTTTAGTGTGCAAAGTTGCAGATTAGAGCACATTCTGTTTAGTGTGCACAGTTGCAGATTAGAGCACATTCTGTTTAGTGTGCAAAGTTGCAGATTAGAGCACATTCTGTTTAGTGTGCAAAGTTGCAGATTAGAGCACATTCTGTTTAGTGTGCAAAGTTGCAGATTAGAGCACATTCTGTTAAGTCTTCAAACTAAAATATCAAAGTCACATATTCCATTCAGTGTGCGTCGCCGCAGTTTAGCAGCACATTCTGTGTACTGTGCAGAGTTGCAGAATAGGAAGAAATACTGTTAAGTCTTCAAACTAAAATATCAAAGTGACATATTCCATTCAGTGTGCTTCGCCGCAGTGTAGCAGCACATTCTGTGTACTGTGCAGAGTTGCAGAATAGGAAGAAATACTGTTAAGTCTTCAAACTAAAATATCAAAGTCACATATTCCATTCAGTGTGCTTCGCCGCAGTGTAGCAGCACATTCTGTGTACTGTGCAGAGTTGCAGAATAGGAAGAAATACTGTTAAGTCTTCAAACTAAAATATCAAAGTCACATATTCCATTCAGTGTGCTTCGCCGCAGTGTAGCAGCACATTCTGTGTACTGTGCAGAGTTGCAGAATAGGAAGAAATACTGTTAAGTCTTCAAACTAAAATATCAAAGTCACATATTCCATTCAGTGTGCTTCGCCGCAGTGTAGCAGCACATTCTGTGTACTGTGCAGAGTTGCAGAATAGGAAGAAATACTGTTAAGTCTTCAAACTAAAATATCAAAGTCACATATTCCATTCAGTGTGCTTCGCCGCAGTGTAGCAGCACATTCTGTGTACTGTGCAGAGTTGCAGAATAGGAAGAAATACTGTTAAGTCTTCAAACTAAAATATCAAAGTCACATATTCCATTTAGTGTGTGTCACCGCAGTTTAGCAGCCTATTCTATCTACTCTGCACAGTTGCAGAATAGGAAGAAATACTGTTAAGTTTTCAAACTCAAATATTAAAGTCACATATTCCATTCAGTGTGTGTCACCGCAGTTTAGCAGCCTATTCTGTGTACTCTGCACAGTTGCAGAATAGGAAGAAATACTGTTAAGTTTTCAAACTCAAATATTAAAGTCACATATTCCATTCTGTGTTCGTCACCGCAGTTTAGCAGCCTATTCTGTGTACTCTGCACAGTTGCAGAATAGGAAGAAATACTGTTAAGTTTTCAAACTCAAATATTAAAGTCACATATTCCATTCAGTGTGTGTCACCGCAGTTTAGCAGCCTATTCTGTGTACTCTGCACAGTTGCAGAATAGGAAGAAATACTGTTAAGTTTTCAAACTCAAATATTAAAGTCACATATTCCATTCTGTGTTCGTCACCGCAGTTTAGCAGCCTATTCTGTGTACTCTGCACAGTTGCAGAATAGGAAGAAATACTGTTAAGTTTTCAAACTCAAATATTAAAGTCACATATTCCATTCAGTGTGTGTCACCGCAGTTTAGCAGCCTATTCTGTCTACTCTGCACAGTTGCAGAATAGGAAGAAATACTGTTAAGTTTTCAAACTCAAATATTAAAGTCACATATTCCATTCTGTGTTCGTCACCGCAGTTTAGCAGCCTATTCTGTGTACTCTGCACAGTTGCAGAATAGGAAGAAATACTGTTAAGTTTTCAAACTCAAATATTAAAGTCACATAATCCATTCAGTGTGTGTCACCGCAGTTTAGCAGCCTATTCTGTGTACTCTGCACAGTTACAGAATAGGAAGAAATACTGTTAAGTTTTCAAACTCAAATATTAAAGTCACATATTCCATTCAGTGTGTGTCACCGCAGTTTAGCAGCCTATTCTGTGTACTCTGCACAGTTGCAGAATAGGAAGAAATACTGTTAAGTTTTCAAACTCAAATATTAAAGGGATAGTAATACTTCATTTTAACTTTATTTTATTTTGTAGGCATTAAAAAAACATGAAGAATGATATAAGTCTTATCTCTGAAACCTTTATGGTTTAAGAGATATTCACAAACAAAGTATCCCCCCCCTGTTCAACCAAATCAGAAGGGAGATGCCCAGGTAGACTGCAGAGAGGGACAATCTTCAATTAAGATAATGGAAAAAGCTGAAAAACTTATCAAGGGGGGAAGGGCTTTCATTGTTTTCATACAAAGAAAATTGTCCCCTTCTGTTATCTGTACTGTCATACAACCAGACTCACATCTGAGAAGAGATTGTTTACACTAGGTAAAAGGGGCGGGGAGGGGAACTTTGCTTGTGAATATCTCATAAACCATAAAGGTTTGAGCGATAAGACTTATATCATTCTTCATGTTTTTTTAATGCCTACAAAATAAAATAAAGTTAAAACGAAGTGTTACTATCCCTTTAAAGTCACATATTCCATTCAGTGTGTGTCACCGCAGTTTAGCAGCCTATTCTGTCTACTCTGCACAGTTGCAGAATAGGAAGAAATACTGTTAAGATTTCAAACTCAAATATTAAAGTCACATATTCCGTGTAAGATGAAGAAGGCGGGTAAAAAGGGACGGGGAAGTGGACGTGATCCTGATAGTTCAGGGCGCGGGTCAGGACGCGGAGAAACTGTGCCTGGTGCCAGAGCACAAGAAAGAAAGACATCCACCATACCTAGCTTCATGTCTAATTTTACAGGGCGTCGCAGGACATCACTCTCGAGGTCCGACCACTGCGAACAGGTGGTCGGTTGGATGACAGCTGATACTGCTTCCAGTCGGTTAAGCACCACCCTGTCTTCCACCAAGTCCACTCTCAGTAGCCAAGAGTCTGGTCAACATAATCCTCACTCTGATCATCCTTCCTCCCACCATACACGGTCTGGTCAAAGAAGTGATCCCACACTGGGATATAGTGAGGAGCTCGTCTCATCACCAATCCTTCATTTGACCCTCTCTCCAAGCACGCTTGCAGAGGAACATGACATCTTGTGCCCTGATTCACAACCTCTAGAGGGTACCCAATCACAAGAAGATGACAGATGTGAACGGCATTTAAGGTCAAAGGAAGTAGTGGATGATGATGATGATGATGAGACACAGTTGCCATTAAATCAACCACTATTTCCGTCTCAAGACCTTGTTGAGGAGAATGTTATACAGTTGTCAATGACTGAGTATGTGGTGGGATCAAGACATGAGGAGGATGATCAGAGTGAGGAAGTGGAGGAGGACTTGGTGGACGATGAGGTGACTGACCCCACCTGGGAAGGTGTAGAGCCAAGCGATGACAGCAGTCCTGAGGGTGAGCCATCTGCAGCACCGCAACAGGCTGGAAGAGGCAGTGGTGTGGCTACAGAAAGAAGGCGGACCGCACCAAACCGGCCCGCAAATGTTCCACGGAGCACCCCCTTGCGTAAATCTACCTTGCCAAAGGGTAGGTGTTCCGCGGTATGGCGTTTTTTTAAGGAAAGTGCGGACGACAAAAGAATTGTAGTTTGCAACCTGTGCCACACCAGAATGAGCCGAGGCATGAACACTAGAAACCTCACCACCACCAGCATGATCCGACACATGGCATCCAAGCACCGTAGTAAGTGGGAGGAACGCCTGGATCGCCCATCTGTGTGTGCAGGCCACACCACTGCCTCCTCTTCCCCTGTTTTCGGTGCCGGCCAATCGCCTGTCGAAGGCGCAGGCCCGCATACCTCCCGCCCTGCACCTGTACCATCTGAAGCACCATCAGCGACCACATCCACTTCCCTGTCCCAGCGCAGCGTCCAAATGTCGTTACCCCAGGCATTTGAGCGCAAGCGAAAATACCCAGCCACCCACCCACAGGCCATAGCACTAACCTCACACCTTTCCAAATTACTGGCCATCGAAATGCTGCCATTTAGGCTTGTGGACACTGAGTCCTTCCGCAGCCTGATGGCAGCAGCTGTCCCTCGGTACGCGGTCCCCAGCCGCCACTACTTTTCCCGGTGTGCCATCCCCGCATTACACCACCATGTGTCCCGTAACATCACCCGTGCCCTGACCAACGCAGTTACTGGGAAGGTCCACTTAACGACTGACACATGGACAAGTGCTTGTGGCCAGGGACGCTACATTTCCCTGACGGCACACTGGGTGAATGTCGTGGAGGCTGGGAGCGACTCGGACCCTGGGATGGCACGGGTGCTACCCACGCCGAGGATTGCGGGCCCTACCTCCATCAGGGTTTCCGCCAGCACCTACGTTATTGGCTCCTCCTCCTCCGTTTCCACCTCCGAATTCTCTACACGCAGCGCCACTCCCCCATCAGCCAGTAGCTGGAAGCAGTGTAGCACTGCAGTGGGGAAGCGTCAACAGGCCGTGCTGAAGCTGATCTGCCTTGGGGACAAACAGCACACGGCCTCAGAGCTGTTGCAGGGGATTAGTCACCAGACCGAGCAGTGGCTCTCGCCACTCAACCTGCAACCAGTCATGGTTGTGTGTGATAATGGGCGTAACTTGGTGGCGGCTTTGGAGCTCGGCAAGCTCACACACGTACCATGCCTAGCGCATGTATTTAATTTAGTGGTTCAGCGATTTCTAAAAACCTACCCCAATGTGCATGATCTCTTGACCAAGGTGCGCCGCGTGTGTGCACATTTCCGTAAGTCATCTACAGCTTCGGCCGGCCTGTTGAAGCTGCAGCAGCGCTTACAATTGCCAGCTCACCGGCTGCTGTGTGACGTGAGCACGCGCTGGAACTCCACCTTCCACATGTTGGCCCGGCTTTGTGAGCAGCAGAGGGCAGTAGTGGAGTACCAGCTGTTACACGGTCGTCGCCTCTCCGTTCAACTTCCTGTAATCAGAAGTGAGGAGTGGGAATGGATGTCAAACCTCTGTGAGGTTTTACGCAATTTTGAGGAATCGACACAGATGGTGAGCGGCGATAACGCTATTATCAGTGTAACCATCCCACTTCTGTGTCTACTGAAACGCTCGCTGCTCACAATTAAAACCGACGCTTTGCATGTGGAAGAGGTGGAAATGGGGGAGGAAGAGCTTACACAAGGTGATAGCCAGAGCACCCTCACTTCGTCTTCTCAGCGACAATTGGAGGAGGCGGAGGAGGAGGAGGAGGAGGAGGAGGAAGACACGGTTGCCTCCGCTACAGAGGGTAGCCATGGAACTTTAGTTCCATCTCTTCAGCGTGGGTGGGCAGAAGAGGAGGAAGAGGATGAGGATATTGAGAGTCATCCTCCTGGTGAGGACAGCGAAATCTTGACTGTTGGTACTCTGGCACACATGGCTGACTTTATGTTAGGCTGCCTTTCCCGTGACCCACGCGTTATACGCATTTTAAACAACACGGATTTCTGGGTGTTCACCCTTCTGGACCCCCGCTACAAAGAGAATTTCTCATCTCTCATTCCTCCGGTGGAGAGGACAAGCAAAATGGTGCAATACCAGAAGGTTCTTGTTGAAAAATTGCTCCAAAATTTTCCATCTGACAACGCTGGCGGCAGAGTACGTGCTACCTTGGCCAACCGAGAAGGGGAGAAAAGGGGAGCACACAGCAGTTCCGACAAAGGCAGGGCAACACTCTCCAAGGCGTGGGACACCTTCATGACACCCCGCCAGCACCCTCACCCTGATGCGCAGCCTAGTGTCACAAGGAGGGAAAAGTTTTGGAAGATGGTGAAGGAGTACGTAGCAGACCGTGTCAGCGTCCTCAATGATCCCTCTGTGCCTTACAACTACTGGGTGTCCAAGCTGGACACGTGGTATGAACTGGCACTCTACGCCTTGGAGGTGCTGGCCTGCCCTGCCGCCAGCGTTCTGTCTGAGCGGGTATTTAGTGCTGCTGGTGGCATCATAACAGATAAGCGTATCCGCCTTTCCACCGACAATGCTGATAGGTTGACACTTATAAAAATGAACAAGGCCTGGATTTCCCCTGACTTCTCCACTCCACTGGAGGAAAGCCCCGGGGGAACATAAACTCACTTTATATATGTTATTTACAATGATGTGAATACTCTGTATTCCCATTCACCCCTTCCACCCAAAAAACGGGTATATGGTTGACTCTTAATCTTCTCATCCTCCTCCTCCTCTTCCATATGCCCTGTGCTATAATTTTTATATAGGGCCAGCTAACCAGCGGGCCCTGTGATATAATTTTTATATAGGGCCAGCTCACCAGCGGGCCCTGTTTGACAATTGTTATATAGGTCAGCTCACCAGCGGGCCTTCTCATATAATGTTTTATTGGGTCAGCTCTTTAGCGGGCCCTCTCATATAATGTTTTATAGCGTCAGCTCACTAGCGGGCCTTCGCATATAATGTTTTATAGCGTCAGCTCACTAGCGGGCCTTCGCATATAATGTTTTATAGCGTCAGCTCACTAGCGGGCCTTCGCATATAATGTTTAGGATGGTCAGCTCTGCAGCAGACCCTCACCCATAATGTTTTAGATGGTCAGCTCAGCACACGTTTCCCTCTTAATCATGGCCTCAGTTCAATAAAATCAAGGAAATTTTTGGGAGAATTTGCCTCTGCGCACGTTTCCCTCTTAATCATGGCCTCAGTTCAGAAAATCAAGGAAATTTTTGGGAGAATTTGCCTCTGCGCACGTTTCCCTCTTAATCATGGCCTCAGTTCAGAAAATCAAGGAAATTTTTGGGAGAATTTGCCTCTGCGCACGTTTCCCTCTTAATCATGGCCTCACTTCAGAAAATCAAGGAAATTTTTGGGAGAATTTGCAGATGATATACAAGTAAATATACAGCAAATATTGTTTGGTAACAATTTTTCGCCTAAAGTCGTTTTTATTTTCCTTTTTGTGTGTTTTGCGGTCAGTCTGTAAAAATGGCGTACTACGGGCGAAAGATCGTTCCCAGCAGCGATGTTGGAGTCCAAGATGCATCCAGACATCCTCCCTATGCTGTCCCTGAACCATTTCTGTGGTGTTTCCATCCTTTTCTGCCCTTTTCCTATGGACCAGGCACCCTCCCCTCATCAGAGCAGGGGGTGCCTGGTGTAATGCTCGAGTCCTCCCATTGACTTCAATGGGGTTCGGGTGCTCGGCCGAGCACTCGAGCCTCAGGGGGTGCTCGGTCAGAGCACCCGAACACCCGAGCATTGGGGTGCTCGCTCATCACTACTCCTGATACTAACTGCAGTAGGTCAAGGCTGGGAGATCAGTATGTGTTGTTCTACAGCTACCATGGCATAAGGCTGAAGGGATGGTTAGTATGAGTGTTTATATGGTTACCATGGGGCAAGGCTAGAAGGATCAGTATGTGGAGTTCTATGGTGACAAGTGCACTGGAACAAGGCTGGATGGTCAATATAAGCATGGAGGAAAAAGGTGTGAAAACTGCACTTATTACAAGAATTCCCATGGAATTAAAAAGTTCCATGTTAGCACTTTTTGGGGGGCTGAAATTTGCTTTCTTTGAAGTTCCCCGACATTGTTCAAGCAAATGGTGAAGACTGGTTTCTGTCTGATTAACATTTAAATGTATGCGTACCTGATTTTTTTCCCCCAGAGGTCATGTGATCAATCTTACTGCTATTGTTTAAAATGGTAAAAGAAACATGAAATTAAACACGTCTTGCAAGATGTTTAATGTCTCAAAGAAATGGAATGTTCTGTAAAAATACTGAATCTGCAGAGCTGTTTCACTCATGCCTATTTACTACTGTCAGGATTGGTGAACTTTATCCATTTGTTTTAAAAACTAATCATTCTGATTTTAGACCCTACTATATATTAGTTGTTTTCAATTGCAAATGTAGCATCATTACTTCGCCACAGGCTTAGTGATCTGATGCTTCATTGATCAATGTAAGCATGAAGTAATTCTTTATGGATCTGTTTTTTTTTGTTTTTTTTTCAGTGTAATAATTCACACAAGGAAAAATATTACAAAAGCTAACTGTGAGTTTTTTTAATTCTTACAAAAAGCTCAAATTGTGAGAATGCTTCTTTGAGATACAGTTGGGCTTCAACCTCTTGGCTGGAGACATTCTTACTTAAGGAGTTCAGTATAAAAAAAAGAAGACAGGAGAAAGCGCCAAATAATGTGATTCCTTTAAACACTCGAATAAACAATATAAAAGAAATATACTCATAAGGTATATAGGTCAGAAGACTGGTATCAGGTAGTCTGACAATCAGGCACACGAAGGATCTTAACCCATCTCCATTCGGGTAACTTGTCACAGGAACAGATCTTCCTCTTATTTTCTAAAAATAACTGAAGTGAGGACTTCAGTCTTTAGCAGAAAATATACAGATTTATTTAAAAAGATATATATAAAAAAATAGTAGTAAAGGCTTGAATGCCCACACGTTCCGTGGTCAGTAAAGACAGATTTCTCAGAGCTACAAGCCTATTTACACATACTCAAAGAAGTGCCACCGCCAGAAAACACAGTATATATCCCACAAACTTCCTTATGGGATTATATGGTAACCATATAACCATATAACTACACATACTAAACATCGCTTCAGCCTTATACAATGGTAGCCATAGAACAACACAAACTGACCTCCCAGCCTTGACCTACTTTACTGGTAGTCATAGCACCACACATACTGACCCCAAGAAACACATAAGTGTTCAAGCCTTTACTATTTACTATATCAGTTATTTTAGGAAATAAGAGGAAGATCTGTTCCTGTGACAAGTTACCGGAATAAAGATGGGTTAAGATCCTCCATGTGCCCGATTGTGAGACTACCTGATACCAGTCATCTAACCTATATACCTATATATTTGACACTTTCTCCTGTCTTCTTTTTATATACACTGGATTTATGTGCTGCTTGGGAGAGCGTGTTGGAGGTAGCTGCCACAGAATCCTATATTGAACCTGCCGTGCTGTTGCTGGGAGCAGTCTTTAATAAGTCCCAGATGCGTGTTTAGTTGGAGCTGACATAAGGCTGTCTTCCATCCATCATTTTTGTGAGTTCACATCTATTGGTGTCAGTGGTGGTCTACTAAATACATCGATTGACATACACAGGGGCATCCCTGCTTTGTCTCCCCCTTTTTTTCCTATTCCATTGCACTATTTAAGGAGTTAACTACCTATTGCAAAATGCTGGTAATATCATTGAACTGTTGCTGTTATATATAGGGTAATGCAAAGTTTCAAGGTGTTTAGATTTATGTCATCATTCATATCAGTGCCAATTGTTACAAGCAACGTTAACTGGTATATTTCAGTTTGGCCCACACATCAATAAACTTGCATACCCAAAAACCAAAAATATGTCTGTAGTCAATTTTTTTCTTGCCAGGCTAGGTAATCTTTCAAATGTTTATTCAAAAGTAGTGTGAGTCATGTAATTTGCTGTATCCAAGATATTTAATATTTATTTATTGTGCTATTATATGTGGCCTCAGACTTCTTGGTACAATGAGATCCTGCTGCTTGACCAAAAGTTCTGCTCTTTTTCTTGCCACCTTTGAAATAAAAATTTCCACTGAAACATTATTCTTACCTCAGCCAGCCTGAATACATGACCTGTGTTTATACTGAAATCTTCTTTCAAACATCGGTCCAACTTACCTCACAAGTAACTTTTTATAGGCATCAGATCATACAACTAATCTCCTTATGCAAATACATATTATATTTTAACTAAACATTTATCCTTTTGGTTTCTTTCTAATTTAGATTTTAGTGGTAATCTAAAATAAAGGCATTTAAATCAAGTATTTATCCATGCTACTAGAGAAGAGGTAGGAAAAAGGCAGTTACTGTGCTGCACACTAGTCTTCCAACACCAATAACACAGAGAGGGAATCATATTTATGTAAAACCTTTTCTCACAATCTGCTTATCAAAGCAATAATGATTCCTTTAAATTGAGAGAATATATGAGTGAAATGTAATGATTTAGGCTCAGTTTTAAAATTGAGAGGTTAAGTCAAAAGTATATAAAAGATGCTCAAATCAAGTTTTGGTAAATAGAACATTAATACTCAGATTAAATATGCTCACAAAAATTAAAGACCCTTGCAGGAGGGGGTAATCAAGGTTCTGGTTTTTGCATCATGGTCTATAACTTTTTCCTGCTACCAAACCTTTCTGTCTTTATCAGGAATATTAAAAGCTAATAAGTGGGGATGGACAAAACTTTTTACCTTAAAAGCAAAACTGGTGAAAAATGTCACTTTCCTACAAGCGGCACATTTTTCACAAAAAGTGCAAATCCTCCACATTTTTTCACTAAGCTCATTGCATTGAAATCAGTGGTAAGACTGAGCTTCCCCACCACATATCAAGTTTCCCTTCTTTTCCCATAGGCACAGTGGGGTGTCAGATTTCCACAGAAAGTCATTCTGTGTTTGATAGAGAGAAAGCAGCACAAGTTTGAGCTAAACAGAAAAGACAGACAAATAAATCAAAGTTGGAATGTAGTTTAGTAAGTCTTGTAGGCAGAAAATGTGTTTGGGGAGACTGGAGGTGAAGGGAGAATTGAGAATTACCCAAAATGCTACAAAATTTTGGTCGACTGAGATAGGCAGCTGTGATCCAAGTTCCTGCTATCTCTGTGTTAGGGTAGTCTGCAGGTGAAAAAACAGAGCAAAGGAGATTTACCCCAAATATGCCAACTGAGACTGAGTAGAAAGACACAGGCAGCCATGATCCAAGCTCCATCATGATATGGCTTTTATCTCTATGTTAGGGATGTGTGTGAAAGAGAAGATTTACCCCAAATACCCCAACATTTTTGACTGAATGGGAAAACAAATACATCTGTAATGCAAGTTCCTTCCAGTTCACTTTGAAATGTCACATCGGGCTTGTCACATGTGCATCAATATCTCGTGCTTAGAAGGTCGCATGTATGTTGACCGCGTCTTCATAATGTTGCTTGTCAAATGAGTGTCATTTGTTATCTCGAGCATGTCAATGTCGTGCATCAAATACCTCTGGCAGTATTGATAGTAGATAACACACAAAATATATATTAAACAATGGACATTTACAAATCATGTAAAAAAAGTAGTAAAGGTGTGAAGTTTGTAGTAATCTTTATTGAAAAAATAACCATTTATAAGAATGATTTACAATAAAGTACAAAAGTTAGTAAAAGTTTGAACTGTGTAGCAATCTTTATTGGAAAAAAAACTAAATTTCATGCAGCATAATAAATGAAAGGGGATATGTATATGTATGTATAACAAATTAATCAGACATTTATTGTAGCAATTTTTATTGGAAAAAAACAAAATTTCATACAGCATAACAAATGAAAGGGGATATGTTTATCTATGTATGTATAACGAATTAACCAGACATTTATTGTAGAAATCTTTATTGGAAAAAAAGCAATAATTAATAGAGCATAACACCTTACAAACAACAGCTTTGAGGTTTATGAACAATTCAAGTTAGGAAGTCTATTTCTTAAAATGCAAATTTTGTGCCACAGCTCTAAGGTAGTCAAACAATGGTGTGCTGGAATAGTTTGTAACAATTTATTTCAATCTTCTTGAATTTTCCCCATGCACTTTTTTAGCTTGTGGTGGCGAAGTGTATTGTTCTTATTTTAATTCCGTCAGACTTTTTTTAATCCATTAATAAAGTTCCAAATACTTGGGTGGCATGCCCCTAGAAGATGACTGAATCTTTTATGCCACCCTTCTACCCAGTTATTTGTTTTTGGCAAGTTATGAAACTGAATGGAATAGTTCCAGAAGTCAACATCAAACAGCACTTTGTTTCTATTATTTCTTCTTCCAGGTCTGCAGATCAAAGTGACCTCAAAATAATTCAGTAGCACTTGTAGTTCATACACATTTTCAATAAAAAAAGTAGAGTCCATTAGGGTTTCAAAAGTATCTACCACATCCTGTGCTAGTACAAAAGCCAGTGCAAGTAGGTTCCTTACTTACAGTGCATACTCAGCATTCTCTATGTATTTTTTGGCCAATCCTGTAATTGTTGTATTTTTCGCCAAACACACTGGCTGAAGTGGAACCGGCATCCTTGCTGTGTGCAGTCGGAAATAACCTTTTAAATGCGACTGTGCTTGCACTTTCAAAGTCTGTCATCACAGTCCGAGGGTTCAAGAAAGGGCAAAGCTTCTTCAACTCAGCACACGCATGTACACATTTGTTGTCTTTTCACTCGTAAGGACAAACACAAGTGGGATAATAGTCCCAAATTGTAGAGCATGTATGGTATATATTTAATGTAATATCATTGGACAACTTTTAAAATTCCCATCAGCATACCAGTTCTGGCTGTTTGATAAGACAGTTAAATTGGCCAGGGTCAAAAAAATTATAAATCGTATTGATCCAGGTCCACTGTCATGCAGCATAAAGTTCTAACCTTTTGCAGTCTTTTCATATTACACCAATCCTCAGCTCTTCCAAATTGTTTGGATTTGGAAGTGGAGCCATGGCACCACTCCTCACTCTTCTAATGATTTGCTTTAAGTTAGTAATCACAGGAAATTGTGCAGCAACAGCAGGTGTGGCTGTTTGCGAAGTCACAGCCACCAGTTCATGTGTGCTATATTATGTATTAGCTGCTATTTCTTTTAAATCTCCAACTAATCTCTTTGCCTTAACTTTGGCAATATCTGGTACGTGGTTGTGTTTGCCTGGTCCTTTGCAAATTATGCCATCCTTGGTATGGCATCTTGAAATGCAATGTCCACTGCTGTACTCTGTGCATTTCCATATATGCTTTCTATTGATAATTCTCTCTTGGCGCGAAAGTGCATCCATCCACCACCAGCAATTTGGCTCCCTTATTGCTTTTAATGAATTCTAAAGGCATTGCAATGTGGCAGGATAGAGGCTTGCAGTTCATCCAAGTAGACTTCTAAATAGGCAATGGAGTGTCATGCCATAGAAGGTGAATTTATACACAGTGACAAGCCTGAAGGTATCCCAATGCTGTTGTTGTCTAATTTTGATATTTTTACCCACTTTTTGGTACATAGGATATTACATTGCTCTACAACAGTAAATCTTACATTAATGACGGTCCTAGCACACCATGGGTTAAATGATAGCAGCGCACCTCTGTGCATGCTGCTATAATTCTGCTGAAGCTGAAACTGAGTGCACCGGGACTGGAGCGCTCTGTTTCAGTCTTTGGGGTACATTTAAAGGCAGACGTTAGCCAAAAAATCACTAACGGGTGCATTAACATGTTGTAAAACATTTAAAGGTCCGTCTTAAGAACAGCTAACGGCAGTTCACAAATCATTATGGCCGATAGACTTACGTGCATGGAACAAGATTTCTCAGAGCCATTTAAAGGAGTGTGGTACTGCTAACAGCTGAAAAAAAGATACATTTCAAGGGGAAAAGTTAAGACTCAGGTTTGTTAGTTGTTAGACACTTAACGATGAAAAAAAAAACCCTGCTACATAAGAAAACAGACAGAAGCATGCAAATAGGAAAATTAACCTGTGCAATGACAAAATAACACCAAAAACATGGGTAGACACCACAAATCACAGTCACACAACACAAAACCAAGCAACACCACAGGGACAAGGACTTCCAAAAAAACACCAACATAACATAGCACAGAACAATGGGGGTTATCACACAACATGGACACCTGCCAATACACAACAAGCTCATCTGTGCAACATCACCAGACAATCCAGACAAAAACTGTACCTCACAACAACATACTCGCAACTGACACAGACACACCAATCAGAACACACCACTTTTTAAAACACAGACACATCTGCAAACACTTATCTGGACCAGAAACACCTTCCCATTGGTCATCACTCATCTCATCACCACACCTACACAACGCCCTACCAAATACTTAAAGGGACAGCTCACCACACTCACTTGTGGCTTGTTTTCCACTCAGGGAGAGAGATAGAGAAAACAATAAGTATTTTGGGTTACTTATTGATACGAAGACTGCAGAGAAGATGTGCAAGGGTGAGAGCTAGGGAACACCAGCAAGCCCCAGGCACACTTGATCAACAGCCTTCACCTGTTGCAAGTGAGGAGCCACACAGGAGCCCATCACCACTTGGAGAACAGCACCTGCCTGCAGATGCGCAGCTGCAGCAACAAGATGCTCCCCAGCAGCACAGGGACCTCTGGAGCAGCGTAGGATGTATAGATGACCACCAAGGCCCAGGGTATACTGTCCAAGGGTCAATCTTTTTGGAATGACCAATAACGATGTGATTGATCGCTACAGGTTGAGGCCGCCCAGCATCATTGTCCTGTATGAGGTCATCAAGGATCAGGTGGATCCCATATGCATCCACAACCATGCCCAATCTGGCCTGCAAAAACTCCTGTGTGCCATACACTTCATGGCAAGTGGCACCTTCCAGTCGACAGAAGGTTTCGCATCTGGCCTGTCACAGGCCACATTCTCCAGGGTATTGGCCCAGGTCTTGCCATCCCTCAAAAAGCAAGGCCAGTAGCTATATACATTTCCCCACCTTCGACATGGAGTAGACACATATGAAGCAGGGCTTTTATGCAAGGTAGGCATGCCCAGTGTCATAGGTTCTATAGATTGTATCCATGAACATATCAAAGCCCCAGCACATAAGGGACATATCTTCATCAACTGCAAAAAACTTCCACTCCATGAATGTGCAGATTGTGTGTGACAGCAACCTGAGGATCATGAATGTCTGTGCAAAATATCCTGGGAGCTGTCATGATTCATATATACTCAGAAACTCATCTGTACACGGAGACTTTGAAAATGAAACCTATACAGGGGGATGGCTTCTGGGTGAGTTAACAAAACTAAATCACACCACATACACACGTGCACACACAAAACTGCTCAGCATGTTCTCCACTCACAGCTAGTACGTTCACCTCATAAAACATCATTCACACAACATGTGCTCCCTGTCTCACCATGTCATTCACTTTCCACAGGAGATTCTGGCTATGGCTGCAAATCCTGGCTACTGACCCCAGTTGCTAATCCACAAACGGATGCCCAGGAGAGCTACAATCAGGCTCATGCCAGAACTCGGAATGCCATTGAGCGGACTTTTGGGCTCCTAAAATCACAATTCCGATGCATGGATCACTCAGGGGGAGCACTACAGTATGCCCTGGGCAAAGTCTGTGATATCACAATGGCATGTGCAATATTGCACAACATAGTGGTGGACACCAGACTTGTGGACGACATCCAGCCTCCACCCATTCCTAATGACCCTGTGGACATTGTCCAGGGTGACAAAACCATAACAGGGATGCAGATAAGAGACAGATTGATCGGGGATCACTTCAGCTGTGAGTATAATACATGTATGCACACACTTCATGCATACACACTCACCACAACACACATGTTCTGTTTTACCCCACAGGATCAGGGACACCCTGACACTGGCTCCAGTATGGAATACCAACATCAACCATTCCATGGACGTGTCATTTTGGGGCTAGGGATTCCAATGACATCTGACACCCTGTTGTCCATGTTGATACTGCTAACTCAAGGATATCATGCATGCACTCCTGGAAACCAAGGTACAACACTGTAAGCACATTCAGCATATCCCAGGGCTCCATAGGCACCAATTAAAGTGTTTTGTTATGATCAGACCCATAACAACCATGGTACCCCTGTAGCAAGAGAGTCTCATCCAGTTCAATGCACTGGATAACACTCTGTCACATCAGGGGTTAAGGGGACATTCGAGTGATCATGGGACCTGTAGTTTGATAGAGCTGAAAAGAGCAGCAGAGGGATGGATCTACAGTGGTAGTGTAGCTTTGGCTGACTACCCCTGCTCTGGCTGACTTCCGATTATCCATTACCTGTGGCACAATTCTGGCTCTGCTGAAGAGCCTCTGTCTGGTCAAATGACTGGAATCTGCAGATGTCCCATAGAGCAATATCTGTCAAACCATCAAGGTTTGAGGGATAGGACTTACACATCCACATCCTCTTAGAATGCCTACAATATTACATCTAGTTGAAATTAACCAGTACTATTCAGTACAATGTACACAGAAAGAAGAATGGTCTAATATCTATGTGCATATGTACCTTTCATATGGGTACAATATATCCTACTAAGATATGAACCCAGAGATCAGTTCAGTACGTGTGATTGCCTTACTGCCTATATATGTGCAACCATCAAAACCTAAATATTATTAACATACCTAATATGTTCCATCTAAGTAAGGTGGGGTATACTAGGTATGTTTCTATTCATGATATCAATAGAAGTTAGGTTTTGATGGTTGCACATATATAGGCAGTAAGGCAATCACACGTACTGGACTGATCTCTAGGTTCATTTCTTGATAGGATTTATTTGCACCCATATGAAAGGTACATATCCACATAGATATTAGACCATTCTTCTTTGTGTACATATATATTTTTAACAGATCTGCAGTACAAATCAACTGTTATTCATGCCTATCTTCTTAGTTAATCCCGTACAATGCAAAATTTTGAAGTAATTTATATGTGACTCTCTGGTTGTCATGATGGTATCCTATGCATTGTGTTGTGATGCATGGGATACCACCCTAGCAATCACACAGACATGAGATCTGTCCAAGTTAATTCCCCAGGCCACCAATCAGGTCAATACTGAGGGATTTCTTTGATTAAGGTCTGTAGCTGTTTGGATCATTCGCTCCATCTTTGTGAGTGGCCCAGCCTTGCTTAATCAGGGATATCCATCAATCATGGCCTGCTGGTGTGCCACCTACAGTGGTTGGCATTTGGTTCCCATGTGTATCCTGCAAATAGTGGATGGTATAGCATCCATCCATAGCATCACCACTCCTGAGGATCCATGTGAAAACCAAATGTATGACAGTTCAAGTGAGAGTACATGATTGCATACACAATACAAAGACCAACTTGGTTCTCCTTTAATTCTACAGTGTTGGTTATTTCTAGGCCTGTGTGTTGCACATACACCCAGTTAGTCTCAGTGGCACTGTGATGTTCATCTTCATCCATCTTTCTTGAGATTCAGTGAGCGGTGATGAGGACCTTATGGAGTGGAGGTAGAGTGGAAATGATGACTCCTCAGTGATATGATTTCTCTATTTCCAGTGTTTTTCTATGGAGTCTATCCAATGAGCCCTCAACAACTTGAACCATTTTATTGACTAGACTCCATAGAGAAACATGGGAATTGGTGAAGTGATGGCTTGGAAGGGTTAACTTCATTCCATCGTGTCTTACACCCCTTAGCGAATGTCCCTTGTGTAGCATGTAATCCTAACCCTGTCAACTTGTGTTTGTGGTCGCTTAACCCTTTGGGTACAGGAGGGGTTGCGAAAGCATTGTTGTACGATGCATTGATGATCCGTCTATCACTCAAGGGGTTTTATGTGCTGACTTCCCTGTGGGCACATGGGTGACATTGTGTAGGACCAGTGATGTTGTTTAACAGACAACACTTTTATAAGCATGGTTTGTGTGGATTGTGTGTGATAAGCACAGCAACATGAGGGTTGAACTGGGACTTGGACAGGTTTGGGCCTGGTTGAACCTTGCCATTTGTCCTTGCATTCTGTCATGTTTTTAACCCTCAGGGTGCTGTGTTGGTGCAGTTGTGTGGATGAATGATGGATGTGTGACTGTGTTTGCAGCTTGTGTTGGTTGATGTAGTGCATGGTTATGTGATGATGCACTTACTGGTAGTGTGGAGGCTCCCTCATCCCCAGTGTCCGATCCTCCAGGGACCCCCTCTATCAACATGGATGACATGGTCTTCCGCAGCCTCTCCCCCCATCCGCTGAAGGTGATCTCCGGTGCCTCGGGTGTGCTTGGCGATTTCACACATCTTCTTGTTGACCGCCCTCTTGCAGTTGCCCCATCTCTTTTTGATGGACTCCACTTCCCATCTGCAGCTGGCCACCGCATTCACCTTGCCGCATATCTGGTTCCATGCAGCCTTCCTCCTTACAGTCAGGTCAGGGACCCTCTCCCTCGGAAATAGGACGCTCTCCCTCTCTAGAACAGCCTACACGAGAACCCTGTTCTCCTCTTCAGAGTAGTGGGGATCCCTGACCCTCTCCTCCTCAGCTGTGGCATGCGTGGAGTAAGAACCAATGTCCTGCCTGCTTTGCCCCTGTCTGTGTGTGGTGGTCTCCAACAGGTAACCCTCATCTCACTTCAGGTTCTGTCCCTGGCCTCCGTGTGCCTGCTCTTCTGGGCCGACTCCCCCTCCGCCCTGCGGATCTCCCTCTCCCACCCCTACTCTGCTCAGTGATGCCTTCCTGACCTTCCTCCTCCAGTACTCTCCCCATCCTGTTCTTCTGTCCTCCTCTCCTCGCCGACATTCACCCACTCACACCCAGTCACTACCACACGCCCTCCCAGACACACTCGATCCCACTCACTCTCTGTCACACTCTTTTAGTCACAGATGCACACCGTAAAAATAAAGTTTTAAATGTGTAAGGTGTTATAAAAAAGACTGTGTGTATGTATGTGTTTGTATTTGTATAGGTGTATGTAATATGTGCAAAGGTATAATATGTGTGTAGTTAAGTGTACCTCTCTCCTCTCTCCAAACTCCAAAAACTCCTTCTACCTCAAGTGTACACTCCTCTCTCTCTCTCTCTCTTGATCACTAGCTCCACTCCTAGTTCCTGTGCCCTAGCTCACTAAAACTTGAAACACAGACAGTATGTGACCTTTACTTTTGGGTATATATAGGTGAATTTGAACTTTTTGGATACTTGGGATTGGCTGTGTGTTTGAATTTGTTGGAGCAACAATCATGGTTGCTAGCCAACATCAGCCTTTATGTTACAATTTGACTTAAGTTGTGGTTTATCAGGTGATTTGGACGCACTGTGATGCTTTAACAGGTGCAACAACAGGTTTTGTGTTAAGTGTTTTAGTTGTGCCTACGCTCTTTAGCTATTCTCGCACACTACGTTTTGAATCTGCAGTAAATCTTGTGTTATTTGCGAGGTATGTGCCTTTTTCCATTAATTGTGGTGTTAACGGCTGCCTTTAAATCGACCCCCTAGTCTCTTCTGACGGTACAAGTGAGCACTCCAGGAGCGATCACATGTACCTGCACTTTCTTTCAAAAACGCAATGTGTATCACACATTGCCTTTGTGTCTGCTCTGTGCCTCTCTCTTCCTTACTATTAAAGTAAGGGAGAGAGAAGCAGAGAACTAACCACATAGTAAAACAAAATCATGCAGTAGTTGGGGGTATTAAGCCCTTCAGTGCTGGTGCTGGAGGCTGGTTGAATGAAGGTCCATTTCTGACCTGCTAAGGCAATTTTTTTTTTATAAACTTAAAACAGAGTAAATATTTCATTCAAACATACTATTTATAAAAACAAATATGTTAAGTTTCCACAAAAAAATAATGGTGTGATTGTTGTGGAGCCATGTAGTATACTTATACACACTGCCAAATCTCATCAATAAAAAAGTGTCAAAATATGGAGGGAAATAGGGACATGGGGATTTTCACCCCAGGGGGACAGTCCCCACTTAAAACTGTCCATTTTGTCGGTATGAATGACCGGGCATACCTTTCATGCAGTCTCTAGAAAAATGTAACCCATTGCACCCAAATGATCCCTAGAGAATTAATAAAAATGGTGCTTTTTACATTGTTTTTTTTTTACAGATTTCTGTAATTTTTATTAAAATAATTAGTGGGTTATCCATAAACGTGTGGTATCAAAAGAAAGTCCTACTTGTGTGTAAAAAAACAGTATATAATTTGCGTGGCTGGAATAAAATACCTTGAGGGAAAACACTGTTGAACAAAGACATAGTCAAAAAGGTCAGAATTGCTCTGGTCCTTAAGTGCAATCCACCCCAGATTTTCCCATTCCTTAAGGGTTTAAACTTCAGTAGATGTATGTATAAATTAGCATGTGTAAATAACATACTTAGCTCTTGTTTATTTGTTTCACCCATTCAAATTATATACCATTTTTTCATGCACAAATAGGGCTTTCTTTCCTATAAAATGTGCAGTGTTATAGGGACACTGTCCCTCTGGGGCAAAAATCCCCATGTCCCTCTTTCACTCCCTATTTTCCCTACATCCATCCTTCCCCCAGCTCCAGCAGTGAAGAAGTTAATACCCCCATCTCTGGCCTCTATTTGTTCAATACTCTGTTTTCTGCTTCTCTCTCCCTTACTCTTATAGTAACTGTAGCGCTCAGTTTCAATCTCTGCAGCATGATATAATTTAACCCTTGATGTGCCAGGACTGATAAAATAATGACTAATAGAGAACGGTTAACAATATAAAAATATAAATTTTATTTAGAAAAATCTATGCCTTAGGGCATGCAAATCTTTTTGCATTTTTTGCAGCTACCTACTTAGGGACTGCACCCTTGTTTCCAGTCTTAAGAAGGCCCACTAAAGAGCTCCCTGGAGAAGACACTGGGGTGGTTGAGGGGAAGAGGTTGCTGGTTCTTCGGGAAAATCTAGAATGCAAAATCGAAATAGTTGAATATCAAACAATGTCAATATACACATATGCACTACACATACACTCACAAACCCAATATACACAAACTCAGTACACATACACCCATGAACCCAATATACACATACACAATACACATACACTCACAAATAGGGGTGGGCAAAAAGTGAGAAAAATTTCCTGCATGACTTTTCATGAAAAACGGCCAATTTTTCTCTTCTTCTCCGATGCAAAATTTTTCTCCTTTTCGCCTATCCCAGCAAATTTTTTTACCTGTTCCAACACATTATTCTCCTATTGTAACATATTTTTTGCATAGTCTAACACATTTTTCTCCTATTCCAACACAATTTTTTCTTATGTTTAATATGGTGCAACATTTCCCAGCACAATATTACTTACTGAGAGCTGTAGTGGTGAAATAAGTTGCTGGAAGTCAAAGTTGTGTGTCCTACAGCAACATACACCACGAAAAATGTGTTCGCATGCAGAGTGCAGTTTTCCTTTGCCCACAACACTTAATTCCTGCTTTAGTGACACTGTCACATATTCATGATGTCAAGTGATTAAAAAAAAATTAAAGTACAACTACAATGTGGCAGATGTAAATGATAGTGGTGATGGGGGACTGGCATGGTGTGATTGGTGGGACCTTGACAAACTGCATCCACCCCGGGATGAAAGGGATCATCATCTTTATTATACATGATGCAGCAATGATTGCTGCAGTCACTTTTTGCACTAACACTACTCCCACACCACTGCACTTTCTCCACCTTCCCTTTCTCACTTGTGCATTTGCTAGACATTACTCAACTACTGTGTGTGTTTTTACTCTCTACAGTACACAACTTATGAAGTGTGATGTCTTGCCTTGGCCCTCAACAAAATTCTCAATGTTGTTAGCTGTCTATCGAGTCTGCCTCAGTCACAGAGCTCCCAGTCAGCTGTTTAATATATTTATTTGTTTAATTACTTATGTTTTTTTATTTATTTTATTTATTTATTTTTTAAAGTTGTCCACCATACCTTATCACAGTTAGTCCCAAATTTTTCACCTGTTTCACTTTGAGGCAAAAATATTTGCTCATCACTAGAGCTATGTGTATGGGCAGAAGTTTGAGCCTGTATACTTTAAAGGAGCAGTAAACTATTTTAATGACAGCCTATATTTTATTGGGCTTTAGCTTCTGAGGAAAACAAGGGTAATACCACCACTTTTGTTTGTTTAATTCAAATGTTATAACTGTTCCAATTGTCAGGAAATTAATTGCACTGGGATTACTTACTGAAACTTAAAACTGACAGCATGACTCAGCAGTTTCTATCACATTCAGTGGAAAATGCAACAGAATAACTTGAATTCGACCAGAAGAAGGCAATTTTAATGTAAAAATTGTAAATGCTCTGGAAATCTGCATCTCTTAGCACTGGGAGTGCCCTTGATTTAATCAACAGGAAAAGCAATCTAATATAGTTTTTTCATAAAAAGTATACTGCTCTTTCAAAGCACTGCATCATTATTTTTGAAGAGTGAAACACAGCAAACAGTGATACTAAAGTACAGAAACTATGAAATGCTTTTTCATATTTTTCCCATTATTAAAAAATGACTTTAACCATTATATTCTCTGTGTGTCTCTCTCTGCCACATTAGATTGTAAGCTTTTAAGCAGGGACACCATTCTCAGTGTTTCATTTTCCTAATCATTTGTCACCCTATATTGTCCAAACCCTTAAATTGTAAAGCTCTGTGTAAATGTGTGGCTCTATATAAACAAATATATGCATTCATAAAGCTGTCTTATTTTTTAGATTAAAAGCATTAGATTGCATTGTCAGATATATGTATTTCTGAAGAGGGAAATGCAGTTCATACTCTTAAAAATATATATGTAGATTGAAAAATAATATATGTCAAAAGCTTTCATTGCCTGCCTCATATAATAAAAAGCCAGATTAGTTATCTTTAAGAGCTAAGCTTTAAAATACTGTACTAGTAACCACAGTGCTCTGTGGGAAAGCATCTATGGAAATCTATCAAGGATGAAGTGTTAAGAGAACTTTAATACAGACCCAAGGTTAAAGTGGAGGAAAACAGTTGTTTCTCCACATAAATTAAAGGAAGATTTTTTGCTCTGGGCAATATAGATTGTGTGTTGTAGCTTTTTCTGCATTCTTCTTTTTACCATACAACTTTTTCCTGCTCTTGAGTGAACATTAATATTCCACACAGCACAAAGGGAGTACTGAAAATGGAAATTTCAACAACATAACTTTTTTTTCTGTTGGATTTTATGTGTTGTAAAATAAACATTGACAAAACTTACTCAGGTCAGTTTGCTAATGTGATTCTTTGTTAAATTAGACCCAGGGAAACCTTTTTTTACTGTCCCTGCTTAATGCTGTTGTACTAAACTATATATCCTGAAAATTTCATTTTATACTGGCCGAACCAAGGGGTATGCAATGGTTGAGTGTATGGAGATTTTTTGGTCATTCCAACATCATTTACTATCAAAGCACAAAACATTGTGTAAAATTCTACAATGTTTCTATGCATGTTATAGAGGTGGTGTTTTGATGTAAAAAAAAATATAAGAATGGGTTAACAGGAGACCCAGTTAGGTTGTATATCTTAACATAAATAGTTACAAAATACATGTGAGAACTTTACACAATACTAGGTATTGACACGCTACTTCACAGTAAAAATTGATTAAAATAATCAATTACACATATTTGTGCAGAAATATATATAATTTAAGTAAAATATACTATATATGTAAAGTGTAATCAACAATTATATGAGTGAACACTAATTTCAATAGAGATACATTAACTCAAACCAAAAGTATCACAATAAGAACTACCGGCAATTAAAGGGTTAACCACACATAGGCATATTTAGAGGTATTAAATAACAATAATTGAACTCAGCAGCATAGAAAAGGATACTTGATCCTTAAAATTAATTAAAATACAGTTTGCAGCAGCATATATGAATACCTCTGCCCCAGAAACTGTATAAACTAGGCTAATTGAGGTTTAAGGCATGTTGTCAGATGAGTAAACTTTAATTTTAAGCCAGGTCCTCTGACAATCTCCTTGTACTATATGCAATAGCAACATTTAGAGAAATTAACTGGAATAAAATATCCCAGACTTCCATCATTAAAATTTAATTATCTACCAATTTCAATATGTACACCTCTGAATAAAACATATAAATTGCATTTATTATAGTCAATGATAGATTGTACCAAGAATATACTCAAAATCAAATCTAATAAAATATGTCATAAAGAATAACAAAACTTTATTCAACATATATCATAAACATGACCATAGCAATCCTATGCAAAACCTATAGGGTACTCCAAGAGTTAATCCACAGCAATTATTATATAAAACCCCACCCAAGATGGCAACTTCTTTTGGCTAATGAGAGGTTTAAATAAACTTCCCACTGTACAAAAATTAGACTCAAAAACACATGCACAAAGAAATCTTTAGAACCACCTCAAAACAGACAAACCGCAATTAAAGGGTCAATAAACAAATTGAAAGAATTCCCCAGATCAAATATTAGCTAAAATAACCTTTCCAGAAACATATATATTCTAGAAATATCAGGAATTATATTAACTAATATAGAAACAAGGCTATATAGATCTCACTGTTATCAACTATTTCTACAATTATCTGGATAAATAATGAATTGAATAATTAATTCTTATTAATTTCAGAATACTAACTAAAGCCAAATATATGTTTTCTGTAATAAAGCTGGCCAGAACAATGTTTAGCAAAACTATATAAGTTCTTTCCTCAAATATCAAGGAAATATTTATATGATTCTGAAATTTTGCAGAATTAGAATAAAGAAAAATAGTTTCCAGCCAATAAGTGTGTGTTTCGTAGAATCTCCAGCCAGCAGGAATACTTTATCAACCAGACTCAAGAGCCCCAAAAGACCTTAGGCCTTACTATTTTATAAGGTAAAATTATTCTTATCAGAAAGCCCCGCCAATCTCCTATGATGGGATAAAGATCCATCTCATTATGCAGTGACATCATCAGTATTATCTGATTGGACACTTTAAATTTCTAATTTCCAAATGAGTCAGGAATTCTTCCAGTAATAACTCTATGAACCCAGAAGATGGAGCTGCAATACTGTATAAAAATTTTCACCTGCAATGACATCTGATCTGTTTTGTCTCCCAAGTGATATGGTCAAAAGTTCATCATACGTCATATAAACATGTCATCCTACCAGACTTTCTCACATGGGAGTACGCTTTCTTCCCAGACTTTGAGATTTTTACGTAAGTTAATGAAGCTTCTTTAGATGTTATTGTCTAGAAGATGGTCATAAATTCCCATAAAAATGACATTCAGTTATTTCTACCCCTTACTTTGAAGCAAAGGGTGTCACTGTTGGTTACAGTTTGTAAAAGAACTCTAAGACAGTTAGGTAAGGTTAAAAGATTTATTGAAAATAATGCACAATAGCCCCACTCAGGTCCAGATAAGTTCCGTACCAAGTACTTTCCAGATCTGACACAGGTCAGGGTGAAAATACACACACAGTAGTAGTCAGCAAAATAAGTGTGATGATCTTGGACTTGTAAGCAGGTACTCAGCAAGGTACAGGAACAAGAATTGTCCCACACTGCAATAGGTGACACAGGCGATGAGTAACTGAAGGGCAATTCCCTAGTGGACTAGGGTTAACGAGGGCAGCAAAAATAGTGTATAAGTGGACACTAGTCCCTAGACTTCTAGGGTAAACTGCGACAGCACTGGTAAGACACTGGCAGAGGACTGACCCAGGAGAGAAGGGTAACCGGAGGCTATACGGACAGGACTCTGGTAGTGACTGGTCCCTAGAACGTTAGGGTTAATCGAGGCAACACAGACAGTACTCTGGCAACGGCTAGACCCTAGAACACTAGGGTGAATGGAGGCAACACTGAATGGACTTTGGCAGCAACTGGACCCTTGCACGCTAGGGTTAAGGGAGGCAACGTGGCTGTGGCTCAGGTAGCAACTGAACCCTAGAATGCTATGGTTAATGGAGGCAACACAGACAGGGATCTGGCAGTGAGGGAGCCCTAGCACGCTAGGGTTAATGGAGGCAACAGGCACTAGATACTGGCAATATAGCGATCCTAAGCCAATAGGATGAACTGAGGCAATACGGGCAAAAGTGTGGTACAGGCTGGACCCAGATATTACAGGGATACTGGAGGCAACACAGACACTGGTGAGTGCAGGGACTCCCCCAGGCTCTGGGGGACTATAGGAGCGGAAATCGAGCGTGAGGGATAGGTACGTAATGTAACCGGTTAGCAACCGGTTTCTCCCTATGGTGGTAATAAGCTCGTCCCATGAACAACAGAGCAGAAGCACAACCAGGTCGGCACACACGGACTACAGCCAGTCAGGATAGCCACCAGACACTAGCCCAGCCAGATCGGTGATAACGGATCATCAGCCAATCCTAGTCAGTAACGGAATCAGACACTCAGCCACGCCAGTTCGGTACACAAGGAGTTAGTCAGCCAATCCTAGTCAGCAACTGAATCAGATACTCAGCCAAGCCAGTTCGGTACACAAGGAGTTAGTCAGCCAGTCCTAGTCGGTAACAAAATCAGATACTCAGCCAAGCCAGTTCGGTACACAAGGAGTTAGTCAGACAGCCCAAGGTCAGCAACGGAATCGGATCACAGGAGCATCAGGCACTAAGCGTAGTCAGGCGAGTCCGGTCAAACACGGAAACAAGAACTTCAAATCACTAAATACGGGTACACCACGAAAGGGCACCAATATAGTGACAGGAGAGCGTATATAAAGGCAAAGCCCAGGGAGGAGTCATAACACAGGACCAATAAGAGTGCAGCTCGAGTAGACCCGGAAGTAACAATGTCGCTAGTGAATCACAGCACCGTGATAAAGGGCCTTTGTTTTAACATGAGATCATTTACACACATTTAGGATAGAAAAAGGATTTTTATTAAGTACAAACTGGTTGCAAAATTTTAACCCTCTACTTTCCACCATGACAAAGTCCCTGACATTGTTTTACTCTCATTTTAAGTCTTATAGGTATAGTACTGTGTAATATGGATATAATATATGTTATATACCTGCCAACTGTCCCTGGTTTTTCTTCCTCCCTTTGCCTGAATCCTCTTGTTTCTGTTTTTATCCCTGGTTTAAATGGCTAGCTCACTACTATGCTAATTTTCTTTTATTGAGCACATACACACACAGGCCTTTTTACTGGTATGTTTTTCGAGAGGATTATTTATGATGTCACCAAGATATTATGTCATAAACATTAAAGAGATTGTAATGTTTCATTTTAAAGTAAGGTTCAATCATTCCTTATACTTTTCACTAACACTTTGCACCATTGCCAATGTTCATATTGGTCTAGGTTTTCTATAATTATATTATAACAAGTTTCCCCCTCCTGCCCCTTTTACATATGTCAATCTTTTGTCTTCTGATCAGAAAGCCAGTCAGACGAGGGGCAATCTTGCATCAGCAGAAGGAAAAATGTACCCTTTAAGAGGGGCAGGGTTTTCCTTATAGAGATAGACAAAAGATTATCCCTTGTTGCAATCTGTCTGGTAAAACAACCAGATTTCAAATCTGAGGGAAGAAGACTGATTTATGTAAAAGGAGCAGGAGGGGGAAATTTTAAAATATAATTACACAAAAACTAGACTAAACAGAACGTTGGCAAAGGTGCAGCAAGTTACTGCAAAGTGATCCTAACGCTCAGCATCGATGTCAGTATTCCCATTGATATAATTTTGTGTAATTATATTGACTGGACAGATTTCAATGAGGGAGAATCTTCTATCAGTATAAGGAAAATCCTGCACCCCCTTGACAAGGGAGGTCAGGTATATTTTTATGCTGATACAAGATTGTCCATCATCATGATCCATCCAAACCGACTTTCTGGTCTGAAGACAGAAGATTGACATATATAAAAGGGGTGGGATGGGGAAACTTTATATTATAATTATAAAAAAACCAGACAGATATGAACATTGGCAATGGTGCAGAGCATTAGTACAAAGTATAAAGAATGACTGAATCATACTTTATAATGGGACATTACTATCTCCTTAAAAAAGTGAACATTTTTAATGATATTGTCTGTATATTTTTTTAAGTTACACTATGCTATTACATTTGATATTATATTGTGCTGTCTTGTATCCCCTGAATAAAATTATGCCAGATACGTGTTATAAACAACATCTACAGTAATAGCGGATATATAGATAAATGCAACAAAAATGGTTGCACAGCAGCCTAGGAAAAAAGACCTCTGCCAAGATAGTCCAAAATAAAGATATATATGTATTTACACTTCAGCGCTTAATTCAGCTACACCCTTCAAAATTGCATTGATTTAATTTCTTTATTTTTAATTTGTATTTAGACCATGTATATTATAATATAAAATTAGAATTTTTTTCAAATATGTGATGCCAGAAAATAAGTTTGAGTCAGTACATAGATCTGTTTTTACAGGAACTGTTAGTAAAATTATCTGCATGTTGAAAAAAATACAAATAATATAATAAACATCTTGAAAGATATAAGAGTGGCAGGAAGATTATATTCTAGTTACCATGGATGTTTCCTCCTGGTACACAGTTATAGATCACAGGAAGGGTTGTGAAGCAACTAGATTTTTCATGGATACTAATGCTATATACCCTGAAAAACAAATGAAATTTATAATAGATAATAATGTTTATATTGCAACATAATTATTTTTGGTTTCATTAGAAATTTTACTTACAACTTCAAAGATCTGTAATGGGCAGCAGATTTGCACCAAGTTATGTGAACATTTATATGGTTTTATGGGAAAAGCAGTTTATCTGCAATAACAACCCCTTTATTGCGAACCTGGTGTTCTGGCGCACATACATTGACAATATTATATTTGGAGAGGTTCAGTTGAAAAGGTTTTCTTTATATTAATGATAACTTATATAATTTGAAATTTACATCTGAATTTAGTAAATCAGAAATACATTACCTAGATCTGACTGTGTATGTGGAGGATAAGTCCATAAAAACAAAAACTTATTTTAAACCTATAGATATAAATAGTTACATCAGTAAAAAAAGCTTTCACTTTTCACCTGGGTTAAAAAAATGTGCCAAAGGGAGAATTTCTAAGTATAAAAAGACATTCTATGGAGCACTCTGTATTTCAAAACAAGTAGAAATAGTTAAAGAAAGATTTAAAGGAGCAGTAAACTTTTTTTATGAAAACACATATTTTATAGAGCATCTCCTGCTGAATAAAACAAGGGTACTCCCATCGCTGTCATATGTTTTATTCAAAATTTATAGCAGAAAGTGAATTTACTGTACTTCCTGATAGTTCTAACTGACAGGAAGTGACAGACAGTTTCTATCACATTCTATGGAGAATTGTATGTCTCTGACTTTTCTATCTTTCCTCTCCATTAGAATCTAACAGGAAATCTAATTAGAACTTGACCACTAGAGGGCACTGCTAATGTAAAAAACATGGGTTTAAACTGTAATAACTCTGGAAATATAAATCTCTTGGCAGTGGGAGTACCCTTATTTTACTCAATAGGAAAATCCCTACAATAGATATTTTTTCATAAAAAAAAGTTTACTGATCCTTTAAAGAGAAACAATATGGTATAGAAGATCTAAATAGGGATCACATACATGTACAGGGGTATAAGAGAGAAGATTTATTAAAGGAAAAGATATATCTAGATGTGAATCAAAATAATCCATTTGGAATCATTTGTCCTATCAATACTAGACATAATACAGTCAGGAAAATTATAAATAAACATTTGAAAATACTACAGGAAGATAAAGTTTTATCAGATTTGTTGGTGCAAAAACCCAGGTTAATATTTACAAAGGCAGTTAATTTAGGTCTGAAGCTAGGCCCAAATATAAAAGAACATAGGACTGTCCCAAATACATGGCTAAATTCCCCAAAAGGGTTTTATAAATGTGGCAATTGTGTGGGATGCAAAAAGCTGTAAAAATACAAAAATATAAAACATTTCTCTTCAACAATCACTAAAGAAGTATTTACAATAAACAATTTAATCACATGTAATATGAAATGTGTTATTTATTTGATAAGTTGTAGCTGTAATAAACAATATATTGGAAGAACAAAGAGAAGACACAGAGACAATTAAAGAACATGTTTATAATATAAAAATGAAATATAAAAATCATAGTTTATCATCCCACTTTTTTGGAAATATATGGTGCTATGGTTGAAGAGATGTAAATTATGGCCTTAGATTTAGTGAAAAATTTGCAGGGGAGGAGATTATATTATATATATATATATATATATATATATATATATATATATATATATATATATATATGCATGCTGCATCATGTGCAATAAATTATGATGATCCCTCTCCTCCCGGTGTGGATGCAATTTGTCAAGGTCCCGCCAATCACACCACTCCAATCACCCACCACCACTACCAAACACATCTGTCACATTATAGGTTGTACTTCATTTTTTTTAATCACTTGACATCATCATGAATACGTGCCAATGTCACTTAAGCAGGAAGTAAGTGTTGTGGACAAAGGCACTCTACATGCTAACACGTTTTTCAAGGTATATGTTGCTGTAGGACTCACAACTTTGACTTCCATCTACTTATGTCTCAACTACAGCCCTCAGAAGAAGTAATATTGTGCTGGGAAATGTTGCACCATATTAAATATAGGGAAAAATGTGTTGGATTGGAGAAAAATGTGTTGGAATAGGAGAAAACTGTGTTAGAATAGGCAAAAAAACGTGTTAGACTATGAGAAAAATGTGTTAGAATAGGAGAATAATGAGTTGGAATAAGCGAAACATTTGCTGGAAAATTTTGCATTGGAGAAAAAGAGAAAACTTTTCCGAAAAAAGTAGAAAATAAGCCATTTTTTTGCAAAAGTCATACGGGAAATTTTTTCTCACTTTTCTCCCAACCCTAGTTAACATATGTGCTCTTAAATGGTTAATATACTTTTTTTAAAACATGTGAGAAAACCACTGTAGTTTTGGTCTAATTATATTTTCCTTTGAGGGAGATAAAGTTTCTATCAATAAGCTAAAATTATATGTATATTATACACATTTATAATCAAATTAATGTATGTGGAACTGTATTTGTGCTTTTAGTATTGTTTTTGGTCTGTATGGGAAATCGTAGTTAGGGAGATAGGTGTTTGATTAAAAGAGGTTGAACAAAAAGGTATAAATGAACTTTGTAATCTACACCAAATATTAGTTTGTTCCCTGAGGAAGAGCATAGCCAATTCTTGAAACATGTTGGAGTGCATAAGGAAAATACAGATATACACCGGATTTGAAAACATTCATACGCCCAAAGGTGGCTGACATGAATAGATGCAAAATATTGTTTCTAAAATAGCTTACCACCTATATGCTGTATAAATTGATCTCTTGATCTCCTCCCCAATCCCTATAACTAAGAGATGGTGTAGAGTAGAACATTAGCCAGCCTCAATGAAATACAATATATATATATATATATATATATATACATTAAAAATCCTCTTTTCTCATATATATCTAATATGTACTATGGGTACAACATAAAACCATTGAGTGCCAGAGGCTTACAAAATGCATTGTTGAGAAATGTGTTGCGTACCCTCTGGCACTCAAGGAGTGATGGACATTTAATTCCCAACCATTTCAATCCTTGCAATAATTTTACTCCCATGTGTTAGACATTTGTCTTTGTATATACAGCCCTAGCTACTCATTCTGGTGCTTCACTAAAGGAAGTGCTGGTGCTGCTTTTGCTCCCAACTCTCTGCCGTGCTGTCTGAGCATTGAAAGCTTGGGGACCCCAGAAGTCTGAGACACTGGGAGAGTCCATGTGATGAAATTAGCTTGGTGAGTGGGTGGGAATGGAGAGTGATTTATCTGAGGCGTAATCAGTTATCAGAGCATTATGTATCTACCTAGCATATCATCTACTAAGGTTGATCAATACATTCCTAACGTCACTAGATAATTCTTATATCTCACCCCTCTTTTCTTAGTGCCTTACAAAATGATGATTATTTGTTAGTGGAGAGAATAGGCAACCCTTCTGAGTTGTAGTAACCCTTTCTATGCTGACTTGTGTACCCCTGTGGTGCTGAAAAGTTGTGCAAAACGCATTGTTTTGTCAAAGGGTTAAGGAGCTGTATCCTGGTAATGCACATGGACATTGTGTTATATCAAGTGCTTGCACTGTTTCTACAATGACCAATCATACGTAAAAGCTCATCAGTTTCTTTAAATTAAATTAGGACATTTTATACAGCTCTTAGGAACATATCTATTTTCCCAGTGCCTGTCTCACAAAATGTGTGTGTTTGTGTGTGTATGACTGTCTCTCACACAGTCAGCATGTCACATAAATTGTGCATATGTTTAAGTGCGTGTGTGTCTCTCTCACACAGTCTGCCTATGTCACTTAATATATGAATCTCTATGTTTGTGTCTGTCTGCCTCACAGAGTGTCTGATATGTCACATAATGTCTGCATCTGTATGTGTGGTGTGTCTCTCTGTATCTATGTTTAAGAGAGTGTGACATGTGTGTCCATATGTGTTTGATATTGTCTGCATGTGTCTTTCACACGTGTGTGTGTGTGTGTGTAAGTTACATGACGGGCAATGCAGTCTCACTTTGCTAGTGTGTATGTATATATATATATATATATATAGAGAGAGAGAGAGAGAAAGAGAGAGAGAGAGAGAGATTTAAGGATGCACTCCCTGGGTGCCGTATATAAGGATGAACATGACTGAAGAAATCAGCACTCTCATGAAAACTTTTTTTGAATGAAACAGAGTTTATTTAAAAGATCAACATTTCAATCCCAGCAGCAATCTTTATCAAGATAACAAACTGACACCAAAAACTCCACTACATACCTTGTGACCCATGATAACCTCACATCCTGCCAAAACAGATGTACACAATTCAAATATTTTAAATATTTAAAATAATGTATAAACTAAAGTATATCCTACTTTCTTATCATAATACCTGATAAGGAAAAATTGTCCATAGTGAAAACTAGGGTATATATGGGAGGTGTTGGTGTCAGTTTGTTATCTTGATAAAGATTGTTGACCTTTTGAATAAACTCTGTTGCATTCAGAAAAAGTTTTCCTGAGAGTGCTGATTTCTTCAAATATATATATATATATATATATATATATATATATATATATATGACAAAAATTCTCTTTAATGTGTTTTACCTTTTTTCTTGGGATCTGCCTTCTAGGTTGCAGAGACACTTCACACACAGGAGGAGGATAATTCAAGTCTTTGCCTGTTTATTTGTATCCAAGTGGTAAGACAGCAGCATCACAAACAAAACAAAATCCTTGCTCTACTGAGCACTAACTAAACACATCAGCTCCTGGCTGTATTTGGACTACTAGTCAGTTTACCAGCTTGAGAATTAAACATACAACAACACAGTCCAGCAGGCACAAGTAAACTTCACAAGTTGCAGGCGTAAGAGGTTAATTCCTTCCTCTATGGCAACTCAAACAAAAGAGACCATGTCTCAGTGCAGAGGGAAGTATTTGACTGCTAGGTGCATTAAATATCAGATGCAGGTGATTGAAAGTAGGGAGTGCTAGAGTTCCTGGTGTGGATTCCTCACCTGGCACATGTCAGTTACTATGAAACTGTGGAGTGGAGTACTGGCCCAAAATACACAGATTTGCAATGTACAAAAGGTTACCTCTACATTATATTTCCCTGGGGCTAATCACACAGCTGAACCAACTGCTGCATCTGACAGTGAGACAATCAAGCACCAAAACACCTTTCCTCAAAGTAGTAGTGAACTTTGTGAAAGTAAAAGTAAAAAGACATTGTTTGACACCTATAAAAGCTTAGAGCAATATAAGGGTAGTGGACAAGAAGTGGTGGGTGATGACCTTATGATGACTGATAATGATGATGCTGATCTAGAATATATCCCTCCAGCATCCCCCTCTTCTTCAGATACTGATGAAGTTGAGAGTGATGATGACATAGCCAGAAAGTTAGCAGAAAGGCGAAGGCTCAATCTTTAACCACTGAAAAGCAGCACTGTGACTATCTATAAACTGTTTGAGAAAACCATTGGAAACTCTGACCCTGGACAATCAAAAATGGCAAATCATCATCACTGCATCCAAATTCCACTTGGCCACACGCATTTATGTTGAGTAACCAACAGCAACAACAACAGCAACACCGGTTTATAACATACACAACCTTAGCTATGATGAGTGTCTCTTCTTTCAGTGGAAGTGGTGCACCTTTGACACCTAATAGTAGCAGCAGTAGAATTGCATGAACATATAGCCCCAGTAATAGTAGCAGCAACCCCTCAGGAATCCCTCAGTCAATGAATCCACAGTATGGAGGTACTTCTCTCAGGATCCAAAAGCTGTGATAGTGAAAGACCGGCCAAATGTATTAACGACAGCATAAATGAGGAAGAGGAGGAGAAGGGATGTGAAGAAGGGTTGTGACCATCTACTGTTATGACCAATGAGTAATGTGAGAAACAGGATAGCTTACATTTGACACAAACCTGATAATGGTAAAAAATGCTGTAGAAAACATATCTGCCAAATTGTAGGTTGTTTCCTTAAGCAGGAACTTAGTATTGTGGGCAAATGACAAATGTACTCTACTATGCTAACACTTTTTCAAGCTATATGTTGCTGTAGGACTTGCAACTTTGAATTTCAGCTACTTATTTCTCCATTGCAGCCCCCAGAAGAAGTAATGTTGTGCTGGGAAATGTTGCACCATAGGAAACATAGGTGAACAAATTTGTTGGCATTGGCCAAAAATTTGTTGGAATTGGTAAAAGGATGAAAATTTGGAACTGGTGAAAAGGAGAAAACTTTTATGAAAAAAAGAGAAAAAAACATTAGTTTTTCTCGTAAAAATCATATGGGAAATTTTTCTCACGTTTGCCCACACCTACATGACACAGGCAGTGGGACAATGATGCTTCTTGCCACTAGCCATAGTGTAGCTGAGGCAGCAGCAACACCACTACAAGCCTCCACATGACTACAGGTTCAACTGGAGAGAGAAAGTTGGCCAATTATGCTCATTCAAATGTCCTCCTACACGTCCTCTATAATCATTGGTGTGGTACAATACTGTTTTTTCTCTTGAGAGCGGGAAGGCAATGTGCCTTTCATCTGCAACTGCAATGTGCACAGTGCATAGTAAGGAAACATTGTGTAATAGGGGAATGACTGGGAACAATGGACACATCTGCACTTACATCAAGTGGCACAACTGCAAGCAAACACCTGGGAAGGTGACACGTTAACGCTTATATTAAGCAACTGACACAACTGCAACTAAATACCTTGATGCTTAGGTTGGCAATGTAAAATTATCCCCCCAAGAAACATAGTACTGCTGTCACTAAGGTTTTTGTCTTCTCCACTAAAGACATGTGATGACAAGATTACAATCAGCTTATAGCAGGTTTTATCATCCCCCATAGAAGCCAAATGGCTGGGAGGTGCATAATCACATATCCCAGCCAGGTGGAGGCTGGCATCCATTTTGAACAAAGACTGTCCCTATAAAAAGCCAGTCTCTTTTCAAAATTCCCTAACTGAATATCATTTTTAAAGGATATGCAACACTGAATTTAACCCTGTGATCACAGGAGGGGTCTCTTATTGGATCTTAGGACCTAATACAAGGAAATGAATGATGTATTTTGGTATTATTTTTTTTTACTATGGGAGAAAACGCAAGCAAATTTATCACCGAGGTGGAGTTTTTTTAATCCGGTGTTTCTTCATAGCATAGGTAATTGCATGGCATACTGTGCTTGAAAAAATGGCATTGGTTGTTTTTTTGGTCGATGGGGCAAGATGAATGAGCCCTAAATCCACTGGTCCTATAATAATAATACAAAAAAAAAATCATCAATAACCCTATAAACAATCTAAAATATAAAGTCATGATTTTCCAAAGAAAGTCAAACAATGATGTCCATGATGCCCCAAGAAATATAACAATATGTCCATGATGCCACCCAAAAATATGGCATGAATAATACCACAATGCCGCCATTGGCAGTGGGAAAATAGATCAATAAACACCCTTTCCCCTTAGTTACCTCTCAGGCTATTGCCCGAGGCATACTGTGGGAAATTTGAAAAGAGACTGAATTTTATATGGTTAGTTTCTCTTCAAATTGGCTGGGATGTCTGTGTCACGGTTTTCAAGACACTCAGACCAGTGGGTTAAAATAAAATGCAATTTATTTAAGAACCAAATAATGACAGATAATATCGCCCCCTAGGGGAGACACTGTGAAATAGCGGAATAGCAGTAGTATGCACAGTATACAATATACAGCAATGAACTGGCACTGATACACTGATTAACTGATATACAAATGGTTAATAGAATAATCAGTCCGTCTCAGTTGTGTAGTTTGGCACGCCCAAGGTGTTAAAGGTGGAGAATACTCAACACCCACAGTCTGTAAAAATGAAGAAAAATGTCCAGCAAAGAGAAACCTGCCTTCCTCTTGCTGTACGGCAATGGTAGCCCCCACGGGCGTATGAAATGAGCGAATAGACTGCCAGAGCCTAGAGCGAATAGCCCCCACGGCCGTAACTGAGTACCAGAGCTGAAACCACTAGCCCCTCTGGGCGTCTCTGGGCGTAACCACAGAGATGTGCACAGAAATAGCCAGAGCCGGGCACCACCGGGCGCGGTAATGAGCTAAACCGGACTGCAAGGAGAGAACTGGCTCAGCACAAGGCAATTCTCTGTATGGGCTGCCCGCCCTCACTGGAACACAGCTCTGCACGGGTTAATGGCAAGTAGTTGTAGCACAGCTCTGCACTGGAGACAGCACGAAGTAGGAACACAGCACTGTACGGGTTAACAGCTCAGAAGTAGGAACGCAACCTCTGCATGGACTAACAGCTCGGTAGTAAGACACAGCTCTGCACGGGTTAACAGCTCGGTAGAGGAAACACAGCACAGCAGTGATTAGCTCAGTGGCAGGAATGAGCAGGCACAGAGCCGAGATGAATAGTGAGAGCACAGTCACTATGTCGCCGTGGCGACAAGGCAGGACAGGAACGGAGACCGGCCGCAGAGACCGGAACAGGAACGTCAACAAGCCGGGTCGAATCACGGAGCAGTTTCTCAGACAAGCCGGATCAGGAGAACGAGCAGGAACGTCAGCCAGGCCGGGTCAGATCACGGAGCAGGTACACAGGATCGTAGTCAGGGATATCCAAGTCGGTAACTGGAGATCAGGAACACAGGAACACAGCACAGCAAAACTGGCTCAGGAACACCACGAAAGGGCAAATGACAGGTGCCACTAGCCCAGAATAAAAAGGTCACCGGGGTGGGCCAAACAGGCTCAACCAATCGGAGCGCAGCACAAGTGAGAGTGACAGCCTGAGAAGCTGCACCATGATAGTCTGCTTAAGCACCTCTCAGCCTGTCAACTCCTAGCAGATTTCGTCATCCTCTTGCTAGAAGCTGAATGGCTAGGTGGTTTGTAAGCACACAACCAGAGAATTGTAGCATGAGATCCATTTTGAACAGAGACTGGCCATATAAAAGCCAGTCTCTCTTAAAATGTCCCACAGTATGGCTCAGGCAGTGGCTGCAGAGGTAACTAAGGGGAAAGGGGGTGTCTTGATCTGTTTCCTGCCTCCGCCACTAATGGCGGCCTTGTGGAAGTATTCATGCCATATGTTTGAGGGGTATCATGAAGATATTGTTATATTCCTTGGGGCAGCATGGACACAATGTTGAATTTCTTTGGAGAATCATGGACTTATATTTTGGATTGTTTTGGGGCATCGATGATTTTTTATTTTTTTATTATTATAGGACCAGTGGATTTAATTGGAAGAAGACAACAATATGAAGAATGAATAAAATAAGAAGATGGAATATAGAAGATGACAGAAGAAGTCAGTGGATGACCAGGATACTGAAGACCCTACTGCACATCAGACTTACGGGTAAGTGTTTCTTGTAATGGGATGGTGTTAGTTTTAGTGGGATTAACCCTGTGAGTGTCAGTGGGGTATGCAATGCTCTGCACTCATAGGGTTAATATTCTTTTATTTTCACTCATGTTCCTTGGATTTATTGCTATATCAATACATCCACATGTCACTAGTGTAGTGATTACTATCCAAGCATGTGTGTGTTGGAAACCACTATTCTATTACACGTCGGTGGTTTTTAACACACATTAGGGACTCTGAGCTAGGTACAATTTTTTTGCCAAAAAGTGAGCCCCTTAATATATGTTAACTAGTTGAACAGCCCGTTACACGGGCCACAGTTCCACTGCCACCCGGTCACGGGGCAGTCACGCCCAGTAGAGACTGCCCGCACCAGGGCTGATACAGAGCTGGACTCTCCTTCGGAGCACCCAGCTCTGTATCAGCCGTGGCGCGGGCAGTCTCTACTGCACATGACTGCAGCACGTGCAGCAGTGTCTACTGCGCATGTCGCGGCGTTACACACGTTTTACCGAATTATTATATAGGATACCTCTGCATGTCATAGAATGCCAAATTTAACAACCTTTCACTGTGTTCAATAATGTAAAGTATTGAGTCCCAAGTGTTTTGTCCTACACCTTGGAAGAGCTGGAGCTCTCAGTGGCAGCCTCAATATTGTTTGCTATGCATTCTGTTTGGCAGTCAGAATCTGTATGGCCAGTTGTTATTAGTTAAGCTAGATCTTATTAAGGTAAATTTCATGTAATATTTATATAGTATATATATCTTATTTAGGAGAAATAAGAGTATAAGTATATACATGGTTAAATACAATATATATGGACTTCAGAACTTGTATGTATAATACAGCTGCTCCCAGAGGTGGTAGTAGAGATTAATAGAAGCAGAGATTAACTAGTATACAAGATACATTTGTCAATTTTATTTTGTTGCATCATGTTGCCATTTAATGGTATCTTTATACTTCCAGCATGTGTGTGCAGGTGCTCTTATCAAAAAAATAAATATGTTACAATAAAATAAAGAACATAAAAAACATTTAGCTGTTTAAGTGTCAAGGGGTAACAGTACAACACATATTTCTGCCATCCACACAATATGTTTTACTCAAAGGCCTAGAGAGCTAACCAGAAAGAGAAAATTGAAATGCATTTTGAATAGAGAATAGATCATGTGAAAAGTATGAGATGGAAGCAGATACGGCTGTATTCAGAAAGCCGAAGAGGAGCAAATTTGAAGCATACCAACTATACAACTGGGGACAAATATACATTTCCCAAACTCACATTGATTCCAATTACACAATCAAAAAGAATGGTGCTAGGGAAGCATAGTGATTTTAATTAATGGAGCAGAAAATCTTATTTGTAGAATAAACATACCATATATTTTGTAGAGCTTTTCCCATTAAATAAAGCAAGGGAACATTCACTGTTGGGAGCTGCTTCTGTTCTGTTTTAGAGGTGGGCAAACTGCTACAGTTCTCCACAGAATAGGATAGTAACAACCTGACCTCTACAGTTTGAGCTGCAACAAATTTTGAATGAAGAATCTCCCAACAGCAGGATTACCCATACATTGGGAAAACCTTACAATAAAAGTTTTTTTTTTCTTTTCATTATAGAAGTTTACATATATTTAATAAGCCTTTTGGATGATAGAAGCACCTCTGACACATTGCTTCAAGTTCACTGGCAATGACACTAGCATCTAAGGAGTTAATCCTACATAGTTTTTGGGGTATGCATATATTTTATTACATCCACTAAAGGGTCTCTAATTTAAAAATTAATGTTCTATTAGAAGTAAAATCAGAATAGATTTTCTATTTATTACTGACAGCAAAGTAAGATTGCAACTGTGATAAATGCTTATTAAAATGAACCTCTTGAGGACCAGCATGTTTTACAACTGGTTAAAAGCAACACAGATTATCTTACAGAAAGCAAATAAATACTAAATAAAGATCCATAAATAGGCTGTCCTCTCAGCTTACATTGTCTGCTTTGGCATGTTCAAAACAACACTGATCTTAATTGGTGTTTAACCGTTTGAACGCCAGAGGGGTATGCAGCACCTTGCTGTGCATTTTCCTTTGGTCCTCAAGGAGTTATATACCTATAAATATGGTTTTTACCTATTTTATTCCACATAATCTTTAACCCTTTGGGGAAAGTATGCAACACATTGCTCTGCATTGTGTAACCCTATGTCACTCAAAGTCAAATTACCTATGCTTTTTATCAACCGTCAACTATTTTTGAAATGCTTTTATATCCTTGACGGTAAGCTCCCTGTCTTTCTGTTTCCACAGAGTTTTCTGGTCATTTGACCATCATGCAGGATAGTGATACAGTGTAACACTATCCATGTAACACTGAGTGCTCTGTATGCCATATGGTATCTTTTTTAACATTATAACTGCTTTCATTGCCCCTGACAGAAAGCTGTCTGCAAACAGGTCCAGGAAGTTCTTTATTAGCGACAGAAAAGTATATTAAAAAAAAACAATAGGTGGAGATGAAACAAATAATGAAAAGTAGAAGCAATTTGACTTAAAATGTTATATGGTTGCAGAATGTTTTATCAAACTAAATGGTTACAATCCCTTTAACCCTCTGAATGCCAGAATGGTGTGCAACACGTTGCAAAGCAACATGTTGCACACCCCTCTTGCACCCAAATGGTGCAGATGCACGTGTTTCAAAATTACCAGAGAATTTCTTGACCAGTGTAAAGCTGTTCAGCAAGCATCTTTTGCATAAATTCTTATTTTTCCTGTTGTCCAGATGTACAAGTCAGCTCCAATTTAATAGTCACTAAAGTACTCTATCATTTTTACAGTGTTTTTTGTTACCGGTTTCTAACATATTTCATTTTCTATCAGTGTATTTTTCCAGAAGTGAAACTATGCTTTTTTTAGGTCTACCTAGAAGATTTTCAGTTACATCATTTGAACAAATATGTTGTTGTTAACATTGAAAACCTCTTTGCTTGCAGTTGTATATTTTATTTGGCTAAAGATGTGCTCATGTCTAATACATCACATGTCCTTTGGTGATACGATTTAAGCTCAAAATTCCAAAACTCACAAATACTGAATAGCCAAGCGTTCCAATGTTGGACTAGTATACTAAACATGCAATATATCTCCTCCTTTTCCAAACAGAAATAGATTTCTCTTAGATTTGTTTGATAAATTTGACCTAAGATTTCCATTTGGAATTATTGGAGTTCCTACTGTTTTTCTGTGTGTTGGTGGGCCAAGCCCTAATCACCCAAATCTCCCAAGGAGGCAATAAATTACAGCAATGAGATGGGGCTTTGTATTTCTTCTGCTATGGAATAAGGTAATTTCGCAGCAGCATATTTTGACAGGCATGAATTTAATTCATTGTTTTATGACAGATGGTTAAAGTGTACATGTTCCCTGTACTGATTTATGATCATTCAGGTCTAGAGGATTCTATAATTTACAAGTAATGTGAAAACAGATGGATAGACAGACACTAAAGTGTTGTCTGACCTATATGTTCTCACCACTTTTTACAAATGGCATCCATATGCGAGCAGGTCTGTTAGAGAGAGATCTTCATTAACACTGTCACTGAAACTTCATGGAGAAATCCTCTTGGAAATGCATAGCTTTAACACACACACATTCATTAATTTTACTGGGGAATGTTTATGTCAATATTACAATGGTTACAATTATAACTTGACATCTGACATGGGACACAGCCGAACGTCTTGTTAGCACATTAAAGGAGAAGTAACACTTCCTAATTATAACCCCGACTTACTCTACTATGGCCAAAAAACCCTTAATGGCCCCTATGAATTCTGAATAATGAATGCGTGTATTACTGTTTCTAATAGGAATTATCAATAAAGTTTTAAAACCTGTATTAAAGGAAAACTGACACCTGCTAATAATACCCCCTCCCTATGGCCAAAAATACTAATGACTTCTATGAAATGTGCCCCTGTGCCTTTGTTTAACCCCTTAAGGAACTGTCACGTGGTTGCACAGCACTTAAGAACCATGGGGCATTTTTTTTTCACGGTTCAATTCAGGGCTCCCCGAACAGTGTGCAGTCAAGCGGATAGCCTTGAATTCCATAACGTGCCAAGACAGCAGTAACAGTCCTGGCACGTCATGTCTTCTTAAGGGGTTAAGAGATAACATTCTCAATCAGTCCTATCTCTCCTGTATATGGAGACAGTTGCTAGCAGGTCCACATGATACAAATTTTATTCACTACACATGCTAATTTTAACCCTTTATGAATCAAAGTCATGTGTATCACATTTCACAATGGCTACCTTTTTGGTCCATAAAGAGTCAAGTTGGCAACTGTCATGTCCACCTCCATGAGCATGACCAATCAGAATGATTGAAGAGTTAACTCTTGAAAAAGGCGCAAAGCCAAAATGCATAGGGGCCACTTGATTTTCTGGAGTTATTTTAGGAGGTGCTAGTTCTCATTTAACACCTCCTCTAAAATGTAATTGATAATTCCTCTTAGAAACAGGTAGATAAAAAATATAATACACACATTAATATTGTGAAATGTTTATATCAATATTGAAATAGTTACATCAAACATCTGATATGGAACACAGTAGAAAGTATTGTTAGCACATCAAGGGTGCTGTTAGACTTCTAGATGAAACAGATGAAGACCCACTAATGTGATACTCTACCCCCTCTCCCACAATCAGGAGAGTCAAGTCATGCTTTGCTACACTGCAATCAATGAGATCTACAGATACCCATTTAACCCTTTGAATGCCAGAGAGGTAGCAATATATGTTGGCTGCCTCTCTTGCACTCAAAGGTTTAATACTTGGCATGCTAAAGGAATTCTATAGCTTAACATGAAATGAAAATACATATAGTGTACATTTAAATATTCTGTACTCCAAGTTAGCATCTGTAAATTTAACTTCATTGGTACAGAAAGTCTAAAATCTGTTTTTAATTATGCCTTGTGAAGGACCTTTATTTGTTTTTTTAAGACTGATATATTTCTCAAGTAATAGTGCAGAGATGTTTTGAAATTGTCACAAAAAAGAGAAGAGAGGGGCAAATTCATCTCAATAAATGTACTGCTTTAGTTCACATCACTCACTACAATCCTGAATTAGCAAAAAGCAAACAATCAGTGTCTATACAGGAATGGAGACCCCCACTCCACACTTAGAAAAGCATGTTGGATATTACAAGTTTACAAGTTTAAAATCATATAAAGAATTTGTACAGATGCTGACTCAGAATACACTGTGGGGAGATGCATTCTGCAGGGGGGGGGGGAGAGTAACATTTTCTGTGTTCCACCAGTGAGGCTAAGCATTAAAATGTGTAAGATCTTCCCAGATTGAAAAAGAGGTTTAATAGAATAACTTGGAACTGCTGATATTTCTCTCACTGGATATACCTGTCTCAACTCAAATGGTTAAATAATGGAATATAATCTGATTTTGTTTTTAGCTGTTAGTGTTCTTTTAATAAAAGAACCACAGAATTTTTTTTTCTTTTTTGCAAAAAAAATGTTGCAGTAGAATTGAATACATCTGTAAAAGGTTAGTTATTTGCTACGTTACCATTTATAGACTAAAGAGTTGTATATATTTTTATACAATGAGTTGTACACTCCTCTGATTCTTTAACCCTTTGTGTGTCAGACTGTTACCCAGAAAACTGTGTTGCAATGCATTGAATACCTCACTGGGACTCAAAGTGTTAAAAATGCAAACAGCACAACTAATGACAAAGTTAAAGAGTTTAATATATTGTATGACAATTAATAAGGTGTGCAAATATTTGTTATTAAAATTCAGAATTTTGCATACAAGAATCATGAGTTTGCATTACTTTTTTTTTGTTTTGTTTCTTTTAAATAAACAAAATAACCTTCAAGCAGATGCAGTTAATACAATTAAAGTCAATAAGACGAGATTGCAGTGAGTAGGCAGAGACCCAAGTGGAACAGAGCTACCTCAGTCCACTTTAAAGGTCTCTCCCACACACCACTAAAAGCTACACAAATATACAAGAGGAACAGCCAGTCACACAAAAGACCACACACTATGCCTTTAAAAACCTCTGTAAAGGGATAGTAATACATCGTTTAATCTTTATTTTATTTTGTAGGCATTAAAAAAACATGAAGAACAATATAAGTCTGATTTCTTAATGCTTTATGGTTTGCGAGATATTCACAAGCAAAGTTTCCCCTCCCGCCCCTTTTACCTAGTGTAAGCCACCTCTTCTCAGATGTGAATCTGGTTGCAAGACCAGACAGATAACAGCAGGGGACAATCTTCTTTCTAGAAAACAATGAAAGCCCTGCCCCCCTTGACAAGTTTTTCAGCTTTTTCCCTTATCTTAATTGAAGATTGTCCCTCTCTGCAGTCTACCTGGGGACCTCCCTTCTGATCTGGGCGAGCAGTGTTACATCAGTAAAAGGGACAGGAGGGGGATACTTTGTAATTGAATTTCTCTTGAACTACAACTCTGACACAATTGAAATAACACTCTCCAAAGTCCAAATACTATGATGATTAATTAGAGCTGCTTTTATTATGAAACATTACTATCCCTTTAAAAAATAAAACCAAATATAGATTTAAACTGTATTTAATTTTTTCATTCATAACAGTGAATTTGAATGAAATACGATGAAGAAGCAGCTAGAATGAGAAGGAGGAATAGCAGAATAGCATATATATATAATATATGAATTAAAATAAGAACACAGTTGAATAAGGTATGGAGAGCAGCAAGGATTGAGGGGATTCTCCAAGTCCCCAAACTAGGCAAATGCCTAAAATAGTAGCTAAAACAAACAAACAAACCTGTGCTTCTCCATACAAGTTACCCAAATGTGAACCCTGTATAAAGCATATATTATACCAATGTATTAATACATATCAAAATAATGAGGTTTTCGTTCCGTAGTTTGGCCAAAGTATGCTTAATCTTGCTTACCTCACAAATGTACCTCATTTAATTTTTAGTGGTGGGCGGGAGAGACCTTTAAAGTCTATTGAGGGAGCTCTGGTCCACTTGGGTCTCTGCCCACTCACTGACAAGCTCACCCTGTTTAAAAGCAGGTCTGTCTGTTCATATTAGGTATTTTCATCTTTCATGTTTTTAACTAGGTGGTATTAATTCAACACCTTTACTCACAAGAGTTCCTCACGGGCAATTTTAAACTTAGGGCAATATGTATTAGATGTATATGTATGCAGTATGTATTATATGATTATGTGTATTAGATGGTAAAATACTAGTCAGGACTTGACAAGATAAGCAAGCTTAAACATACTTTGGCCAAACTATGCAACAAATCCTCACTATTTTGAGATTTATTAACACTTTGGTATAATATATGCTTCATACATGTATGAAAGTAGAGCAGGACTTTCCAACTCTACTCCTTAGAACACCAATTGGGTCCATTGTTATTATTTGTTTCAATTTCAAACACTTTATTTATTTTTTCATGTTTGTCATGTATTCCTTTGATACTCTGAGTTGCTGGGGTAAACCAAGCGCATGGTAGGGGAAACATAAGCAGTTATTTAATGGAGCAGGAAACTTTGTTATGAAAATCTATTTCTTAAAGAACTTTTCCTGCTGGGTAAAACAAGGGTACCTCCAACACTGTTAATTAATTTATTCAAATGTTATAACAGTTCAGATAATCAGGAAATGAATTTACATTTTGTTAACTTCATGAACATTCTAACTGACAGCATGACTCAGCACTTTCAATCACATTCTATGGAGAACAGTTTGTCAGTGACTTTACTCTCATATAGAATGTAACAGAAAACCTAATTGGAATTAGATCACTTGAAGGCACTGTTTATGTAAAAACATTAATTGTAACTTTAAAACCTGTGAAAAATAGCCATACCTCAACAATGAACGTATCCTTATTTTATTCAACAGGAAAGTCATACCATATATATTTTTTTCATAAAACAAGCTTACTGCTCCTTTAATTGGGCCCTTTACCCCTTGAAGGCTAAAGAGATCTCCAAAGTATTTATTTTCTCCATATAAATCTATGTCAATTTAGAGAATTGTTCTTTACATCTATTGTACAATCTGGTCCAAAATGTTTCTACGTTTTCTTAGTACATCATCCTCACTATCCTCTACAGAGTAACAGGGTAAACACACAAAGTAATAAATAAAATTGCAGTATATGCAGTAAGAGAGTTCACAAGGGCTTTTACATGGCTTTCTAAAATACACTGAGGCTGATGTACTGAGAAGAAATGGATCAGTTGTGGGGAAAACTCGAATCATTGCTTTGCATTCAGTGGGCTTCTTATTGCTATTGCAATTGGTTTGTGTCTGAATTTCTCCAGGCCTTCTTAATATATTTGCCACATTTGGAAGACTGTAATAATCCACAATTGCAGCTCATTTTATGTGGTTAGCATTAGTATAAAATTCACTTGCACTTTACAGAATGAACATGAGCGTATGATAACTTTAGTGCATATCGCTCACACACTCCTCCATCGTTCAGACTGTAATTTAAGCAAGCATAGAAAGATGAACTTTAACCCTTTGAGTGCCAGAGGGGTATGGAACTCATTGCTTTCCAATGTGTTCCGTATCCCTCTGGCACTCGAAGGGTTAAGAGGATTTCCCCTTATGCCTTCTTAGCACATGGGGAGAAACTAGTTGCAGAGGAACATACATGCCCAAGGACACCAATATACTACCTAACTGCCCTTCCCTTGGTGCAAGAGGGTTAAGGAGGAGCATTTTGGAGTTTATAGATCAGTCAGGAACAGCACAATAAATCTGTTACTGCTTCTTTTTTTAGTACAGAATCATACTAGTACATCTAGCCAGGCATTTGTGGCTTTGTTTTTAAAAGGATGAATATTTCAGTGGCACAATGTATTTAAAAAGAAAATGCTAAAGACTTTTTTTTTAATCTAATTAAAACTAACATATGTTGCCATACTTTCCCATTAACCCTTTCAGTATCACAACAGGAATATGTACAGTTTGGAAAATTGTTACCATTGTGCCAAGCCTACACAGCATACTGCCTTTCAGTTCCCTTCACTTCCTCCCTTAGTATAAAACAATAATGTCAGACCTTGTTGGTGGTCATCAGGACCCTCCTTATACCCCATTCCCTAAGTATTGATTGTCTATCACATCACTTAATGTAATTGGTTCCTTCCTTCCCTTTGCCCTCAGTCTGGAGCTCCCTAAACTTCTTATTTGAAAAGGAGCAGCAGGCATGTCCACTGGGTTTCCTGGTCCTCCAAAAACAGGTGGCATACTTTCAGGAAATATATGGATTTATCTTGATACTGAGTTGTTTTAGGGTTGTTTTACAATAAAACCAATGGAATTTGCATTTATACAGTATTAATGTTAAAAATACCTTATTGTGCTCCTGTTAATTAGGGGTATGTGCAGGCCATACATGTGGTGAAACTATACATATTTGGTATTTTTGAACTCAAGATATTCAGGGATTTTAAAAATAATGGTGTTTGGTAACAGGAAAATACAATTAAGTACTTTTTTTACTTTTACTTTTTATTTCTAACATCATCTCTTGCCACCATGTGGTACCATGAAAAAGTAGATTTTTTTCTGATGGATTTCCATATATAACTAGTAGGTTATTTGTAAGAATCTTACATAAACAGATTTATAGCAAGATACTAAAACGGTGTCTGGCCACTAGGGATGGGCAAAAAGTCAAAACATTTCCCACAGGAATTTTTGCAGAAAGCTGACAATTTCCCACTTGTCCTCTGAAAATTTATGCCCATAGAAAATACATAATATTTCTGACTTTTCACCGCTGCCAATACATTTTCTGCCATTTTTCGTCTATGCTTTCTATGACTGCAAAATTTCCCACTGCGATATTACTACTGCTGAGGGTTGAAGTGTAGAAATCAACAATTGAAGTAAAATTCGTAAGCAGTTCTACAGCAACATATGCCTTGAAAAAATTGTTAGCAGGCTGACTGCCTTTGTCCTTTGCCCACAAAAATAACCTCCTGCTTGTGTAACACTGGCATAGCCTTCCTGGAAAAATAACTGTGGCTTAGGATATGTCAGCAAGGTGAAACACATTATATCAGTTTTTAAAACCTCTGTTTTAAACAAAAGAAAAGGGCAGCATGTCAACCACCAATAGTTTGGCAAGTTCACTATTCCAAAGGCTTTATTTTTGTGCAGGTTTTGACTCTTTTCTAAGAATTCTGCAAGTGTGAGATGGCCTGACAGTACACAGTGGAAGAACTGGATAACTTTATTGCTCTAACATGACTTGTGACAGTGGGAGTTGTGGTGGTGTAGGAGGAGGAGGAAGAATGTGTAGGCACGCTTGTCATCTCCTCCAATAAACTCAGACTCATACTTATCTATGTTTTACATTTGCAGAACAGTACCAGGATCCATGAGTGTTAGTATAAATGAAGGAAATCTTGGAATACTCACAGGCACTTCTATTATGTAACCTAGAGTCAAAGTTTAGGAATACTTCTGTTGCTGTTAGTTGTGACATCTGTGACATGTTAATTGTGTCTCCCAATCAGAACTATGGTTGTATTTCAGGTGGGATCTCAATGATCATGTGCCTAGGTGTGCTTTCCCCCTGTTCACATACTTCTTACACAGACAATAAATAGCAACATGATGAGCTTTTGGGACATGTGTAAAGTATCTGCATAATGTAGGCTTCATAGTCTAAGGGGTTCTTGAGGGGCTATTACTACTACTACTGGGGCTATACTTTGCAACTAGTAGGTGAAAATTGTTTTGCTTTTCCAAAAGCAGAAGCAGCAGTCATCAGATAAAGAGTTGCCAATGTTGATGGCCTGTGTTGCTGATTTCTCTACAATAGTGTGTGTGACTGCTGTTGAACTTGGAACCAGTGACAATGTTGATGATGACTGACAGGAAGATTGTACATTTTTAGGCATCTTTCTTATTCGGGGGCTGACTTTCCAACTGATTTCTCAAACAATTTATAAACAGACACAGTGCGCCTTTGCAGTGAGCATTAACTTTTCAGGTAATTTTCAGGTGATGTCATAATTTCTCTCACTCTCAACTTTATCTGTATCTAAACAGGAAGAGGATGCTGGATGAATATATTCTAGATCAACATCATCATTAATAATTAGTTTATCCTCAGCATCGTCCACAGCTTCTTCCCTACTACTATTACTCTACATTCTGCTAAGCTTTTTGAAGTCTCAAGCAATACTCTTTTACTTTTACTCAATACTTTTTCCCCTCAGTGGGATTTTCAGAATATTCTACACTAATTTGAAGACTGTTGTTTTTACTTTCACTGTCAGGCACAGCAGCTGATTTAACTGCTACTCCATTCTCTGCTATGCCATAAATACTAGAATGTGACTTGTTGTCACCTGCAGTGTTTATTAATATTGCTGTTGGTGGAGGAACTTTGTATGTCACTTTCACAAACTACCTTTCAAGAGGACAAGGAGGCTCCTCATTCATTGCACGTGCTGCAGCAACCATGGCTACAGTCAGTTTTAGGGCTACCACTTTAATTACACATCCCTGCACTGCTCCTACTCAGTTCCACCTATTCCTGCCCCTAGTCTGTTTACTGGACATTATCAAAGTAGTGCCGATTTTAACAGTTAAGTACACAACAGCATATTTTGCATAAGATGTCTTGCCCTTTACAAAATACTATACATAAAAGTGTCTGTCTCTAAAATCTGTAACAGCCAGCCTCAGTTACAGCTCATGTCAGAGTCCCTGCCTCTGTGTCAGTCAAAATATTTTGTTTTTTTATTAACTGTACTAATATGTCACTATCTAAAAACATTAATAAGTGCACGTGCAACTGCTTTTCCACCTCTTTGCCTGTAGCTAGTGTCAGTAGCTGCTTTCTCTCTCTCCAAATATCACTGTAGTCTTAATTATTTACAGTACTGGTTGAAGATAAACCTTAGTCAATATTCCAACTCCTCTTCTGACTGTTGTAGTAGTCAGTGTCAGTTGTACTTGTCTGTGTTTTGGATGTCAGTCTGAAAAGTATATCTGTCAGTCACAGAGCTTCAGCCAGTTCAGGAAGGACAGGGATCACCTGCCTGTCTCTTCTCTGTCTAACAAGATTTTGGGTTATTTTGGGTAAATTTCCTTTCTCCCTTTACACACTAACAGACACCCTAACACAGAGAACACCCAGCTCAGAAATGGACTTGGATCACACCTGTTTGTCTCTTCTCTATCAATCAATATTTTGTTGTATTTGGGTAAATCTCCTTTCTCACTTCACCCTCTCCAAGGGTTCGCAGATTCCTCTAACACAGGGAATAAATTGCCTGCCCATGAAACTCCCTAAACTAACCTCCAACTCTGTTTTATTTGCCTTTCTTCTCTAACTCCAAAACTGTTCTGCTTTCTCTCTAACAACACAGAATGACATGTTGTAGGAGCCTGACACCTTATATATTCTGTATTTGATCGAGAAAAGGTAATATTTCCACTTGGGGGGAAAGTGATTTCAATGCAAAGAGCAAGGCTGGAAAAAGAGGAAAATCTGCACTTTTTGCCAAAAAATTTCTGGCCCACTGAAAATGATATTTTTTTCCAGTTTTGAATTTGAAGTGAAAAAGTTCACCGTTTCCTACTGGCCACCAGGGTACAAATGATTCCCCAGGGCCCTGTTATTTACATAAGGTTGCATATTTTTTAATGTCTCAAAATTACAAAATTGGCGACATTTTTCAAGGCTAAAAATTTGTTAAAACAATTGTTTCCTGCTTTGATTTATGTAGTGAATTTTTATCCTTGAAATGCAGATGAACAACTTTAAAAATAAGCATTAAAGGGGACTGTAGCAGATAAAGTTTTTTCTTTTCACTGAGAGTGCATGAATTCATGTATATATACATGTCATACGCAATTAGGGATGGGTGAAGAGTAAAAAAACATTCTCGTGGGAATTTCTGTGGAAAAACAATTTACCACTTTTTTTGTGAAATTTCCCACCCATAGAAAATTTCCACCTTTTCTCCACTGCTAATGAATTTTGATAAAATAACTTTGCCATTATGACTGCAAAATTTCCCTCCATAATATTGGTGAAGGCTAAAGGGTAGAAATGAATAGCTGAAAGTAAAAGTTGTGAGTCCTGCTAATGAATGGGGAAAATTGACAGCTGTGTTTGTAGAAGATGTTGCAGGGAGGAAGGTACATTCGTACACCTGATATGGAGCTGCTCATTGGTCCAGGATTTTTGGGTGAAGGTGATTAACTGATGGGGGCCTTGGAGTGTCCATTTTCATTAGATCCAAAAATGTGTATTCTATTAATAATCCCATAGGGGTCGGTCTGGGGTCCTGGGTAACTGTTACTGAGGGAGCCATTGCTGATGGCATGGAACGTGGTACCCATGGCTTGGATGGAGGACAACAGATTGCTGCCTGGTTTAATTTGGCCAACCATAATATTCCATTTTATAAATTCTTATATTTCCACAGAGGATCCCCTTATAAATTAAATCAAATGTGTGATGCCTGGGTCACATATTCCTCTTTGTCCCAATTCCACACAGCGAACTTACTTTCTCTACCATAAGTTACACTTTAATGATGGCATATTCTGACTCACGAATATATATAGTAGTGAATGCCAAGTAAATTAAGACTTCTGCCATTTCCCTGGGAGTGGAGGGTCTGGGCGCTCTGCCTGGTGCCTCTTTAGGGGTAAGTTAGGCCTTTAGTTCAGCCTCCATATGTTAGATTTTTACTTACAAATTGGAAAATCTAGGAGACATGATGTTTATAATCTGCCTTTCCTTACTGACTATGTACTTATTATGTTATCAGTATACTTTATCTTTTGTGACAATATGTTAACCATATTGTAATGCTCGAATGGTCTCTAACAATAAAAATATCTTTAAAAAAAAAAAAAGGGTTGTGAGTCCTGCAGCAACATATGCATTGAAAAAACTGTTACCAGGCCAAGTGCCTTTGTCCTTTGCCCTCAACACTAACCTTCTGCTTAAGAAACACTGACATGGCCACCTTGAAAAATAACATGGAACATGACATATTCCAGCAGGATGCAACATATGACATCAGTAATTTAAACCCTCTGTTTTCAAAAAATAGAAAAGGGCAGCATGTCTAACCTTTTTGGCAAGTTTAATATTCCACATTTGCATTATGTTTGTGAAGGTTTTGACTTCTTCCTAAGAACGTAGTAAGTGTGGGATGGCAGTGCATAGTGAAAGAACTGTGTAATTTTGCTTTAATTACATCACTTGAGGAGGTGGTGGGGTAGTGGTGATATATGTGGGCAGTCTAGGAGACTCAGAGTCATACTCCTCTGCAGCAGGAGCAGAATATCTTGGAACACTCGCTAACACATCAACAGCACTCCTATTATTTACTCAGTGCCCCGGGAACTTTTAAGAGTATTTCTGCCTCTGCAAGTTTTGGCACCTCTGACTTGTTGGTGGAGTATCTCTCAAAAAGACCTGTGGTTGTGCTTCAGGTGAAATCTCATTGAGGAGGTGCCTACATGTGAGCATGTTTTCCCCCTGCTCACATGCTTCTTACACAGATAACAGCAACATATTTTGGATCATGAGTGAAGTACCTCCATACTGTGGACTTCATAGACTGGGGTGTTCCTGAGGAGCTGCTGCTACTATTATTACTACTACTACTGAAGCTAGATGTTGCTGCAATTGTACTACTATTAGGTGTTCCAGATGTTGCACTTCCAAAAGCAACAGAGGCACCCTTCGTAGCTAAAGTTGTGGATATTGATTAACCTCTGTTGTTACTGGTTAATCAACATTTATTTATTTTATTTATTTAGAAAAAGTTTTATCAGGAAGAATACATTGAGATTTCTCTCATTTTCTAGTATGTCCTGGAGTGTTTACAGCAAAGAGTTGCATAATTTTACAAATACAGAAACATAATATATATATATATATATATATATACACACATACACAATACATTGGTGGAAAGCACTCACTCTCATCAAAAGTTATGGCCCAGGTGCACAATCCCAAAAGTAGATACAAACACCAACAAAGAGGGCAGCACCCGTGGGACTTATTAAACAGGCTTTGAAATTTATTAAAGCAGACGGTTATTTTTGCTTTAATAAATTTCAAAGCCTGTTTAATAAGTCCCACGGTTGCTGCCCTCTTTGTTGGTGTTTGTATCTACTTTTGGGATTGTGCACCTATATATACACATTTATTAAAATGTTATATACAATTGCATATTGTTTTTTAGATATAAAGAAGGAGTTATTTTTAAGGATTTTAGACTGGGAGAAGATCTGATTTTTTTCAGGTAGGTTATTCCAGACTTTCAGAGCTCTGAAGGAAAACGCAGATCAACCGGCTTCTTTCTTGTAATGTGGTATATTCAGTGAGTTGTTCTCAGTAGAGCGGAGGTTATAGTTAGTATTGAAAGCTGGAGTGAGCATACTGCATAATAGTGTGTGTTACTGAGTGGAGCTTGACAGTGTTGATGATTACTGCCAGGATGACTATGTATTTTTTAACATCTTTGCTTGTCTCAAACAGCTTATAGACTGCTCCTTTTCATTGGTGGAAGTTTGAGCCTTTGCCTTTCATCTAACTTAGCAAGGTCATCATCTCTCTCACTCTCAACTTCATCTGTATCTGAAGGAGAGGAGGATGCCAGATTGATATATTCTAGATTTACATCATCACCATCAGTAATTAGGTCATCCTCAAAATCGCCAGCTGCTCTTTCCCCATTATTTTATATTCTTGTAGGTATTTTTACTTTTCCCCTATTTGAGAGAATTTCACAACATTCATTACTATTTTCAGGACTTTTGTTTTTGTGTTTGTTTCATTGAGATGCAGCAGATGGTTGAGCTGCTACATCTTCTTGGACTATGCCATAAACAATGAAACTCATTGTCGTCTACATAATTTTTTAGATGGTTTATTAATACTGGTAGAACTGGAAGTATTAATTAGTAATACTGGTGAAACTGGAAGTTTTAGTGCCTCTTTGAAAAACTGAATCCTTCTTAGGAGGAGCGGGGTAATGTTATTTATTGTACACGCTGCAGCAGTCATGGCTGCAGTCAGTTTTTGGAGTACCTTTTTACTCACACATCCCTGCAATGTTCCTACTCCTCACACCCTCCCTCTACCCCTTGTGCATTTGCTGGACATTGTTCAACTATTGTGTGTTTTTACTGTAAAGTAAACAATAGAACTTATTGTGTGTGATATCTTGCCTTGGCCCGCTACAAAATATTGTTTCTCCTCTAGTATCAGTCTGCCTTAGTCACACCTCACATCAAGGTACCTGTTTCTGTCACTTACCAATTTAACGTTTGTTTTCCTTTTAAAGGCATAGTAATACTTAAAATGTAAAAAAAAATATGTTGTAAGGTTTATCCCCCTGAGTGAAACAAGGGTACTCCCACTGCTGAAAGGTGTTTTATTCAAAGGTTATTACAGCTCAAAGTTGAATTTTTTAGGTGCAATATCACTGTGGTCTGAAATTGTACAGTGGCGCTGTTGCTACACCATTCTATGGAGATTTATGGTCCTTGGACCAGACCTGTCCATAGGATGGTGTAGCAACAGAGCTAATGTACAATATCAGGCCACTGTGATATTGCGCCTAAAAAATCAACTTTGAGCTCTTAATAACTTTTGAATAAAACATCTTTCAGCAGTGGGAGTACCCTTGTTTCACTCAGGGGGATAAACCTTACACTCCCTGTTTAACTCAATCTTTAGCTAGAGTCCCCTAACACAGAGATAACATTCAGTTCAGGAAGAAACTTGGATCATGTCTGCCTGTGTGTTCCCAGTCAGTTCTATAGAATTCTGGGGTATATGGGGTAATTCTCTTTGCTCCCTTCTCATACCCCCAGGCTTCCCTGACACAGGGAAAACAGCAAGGTCAGGAAGGAACTTGGATCACAACTGCCTGTGTCTACTCAGTCACACAAAATCTTTAGGTATTTTGGGGAAAACCACATTTGCTTCTGTCACGGTTTGTTATGACTCTCAGACACAGAGTTAAGATAAAAACACAACTTTATTGAAAAGTTTAAAGGGAACCCTCGCTGGTTAGCATACACATGCAACATAAATCTTCAATACATAGTCATAGTGAGTAGAGGTATACAGAATGTAAGACAGGCTCTACCGGCCTTGCCAATACCGGGTAAGGCAACCTTAGACTGGCACAAGATGGAATAGGTTCTACTGGCCTTACCAATATACTGGGCAAGGCAGCCTGGAAGGCTAGCAACTGAGGAGATGGAGGCTCTACCGGCCTTGCCAATATACCGAGCAAGGCAGCCTTGAGGCTGGTAACGAGGAATGAGGCTCTACCGGCCTTGCCAATATACCGAGCAAGGCAGCCTTGAGACTGGTTCAACGAGGAATGAGGCTCTACTGGCCTTGCCAATACTGGGTAAGGCAACCTTAGACTGGCACAAGATGGAATAGGTTTTACCGGCCTTACCAATATACCGGGCAAGGCAGCCTGGAGACTGCAAGTACTGGAACACAGACAGGGATGGCCTCAGCGATTGGCATAAAGGTGTAACTGGCCAGTCGCCTATGATGGACAGACAGAGGCCAGCTGGGTATCAAGATGTAGAGAACACCCAATGAAATAACGGAGCGAACCAGTACGCGCGTACTGGGGTTACACAATCTCTACCGGTGCTGTAAGGAACACAGCAAGCAGCCGGTGAACATGGAGCAAACCAGTACCCGCGTACTGGGGTTACACAATCTCTACCGTTGCTGTAAGGAACGCAGCAAGCAGCCGGTTAATATGGAGCGAACCCGTACCCGCATACTGGAGTAACACAATCTCTACCGGTGCTGTTAGGAATGCAGCAAGCAGCCGGTAAGCATGGAGCGAACCAGTACCCACATACTGGAGTTACACAATCTCTACCGGTGCTGTAAGGAACGCAGCAAGCAGCCGGTGAACATGGAGCGAACCAGTACCCGCGTACTGGAGTAACACAATCTCTACCGGTGCTGTAAGGAACGCAGCAAGCAGCTGGTTAACATGGAGCGAACCAGTACCCGCGTACTGGAGTAACACAATCTCAACCGGTGCTGTAAGGAACGCAGCAAGCAGCCAGTTAACATGGAGCGAACCAGTACCCACGTACTGGAGTATACACTCTCTACCGGTGCTGTAAGGAAGGCAGCAAGCAGCCGGTTAACATAGAGCGAACCAGTACCCACGTACTGGAGTTACACAATCTCTACCGGTGCTGTAAGGAAGGCAGCAAGCAGCCGGTTAACATAGAGTGAACCAGTACCCACGTACTGGAGTTACACAATCTCTACCGGTGCTGTAAGGAATGCAGCAAGCAGCCGGTTAACATGGAGCGAACCCGTACCCGCATACTGGAGTAACACAATCTCTACCGGTGCTGTAAGGAATGAAGCAAGCAGCCGGTTAACATGGAGGGAACCAGTACTCGCATACTGGAGTAACACAATCTCTACCGGTGCTGTAAGGAACGCAGCAAGCAGCTGGTGAACATGGAGCGAACCAGTACCCTCGTACTGGAGTTACACAATCTCTACCGGTGCTGTAAGGAAGGCAACAAGCAGCCGGTGAACAGGGAGCAAACCAGTACCCGCTTACTGTAGTAACCAAACAAAGTGAATGAAAATGTCGCCAAATGCGACTGGAGGAAGGAGACACTCTGCAGGCATCCAGGAGCAGGAACACAGCCACTACAGGACAGGAAGCAGGACCATCAATGGCAGTCAACCGAAGCAGGAACGGCAGCAGGAACAGCAACCTCAACCGGATCAGGAACGGAAGCTGGAACCGAGGAAGCTGTCAGACAGGAACTCAGGTGATCACTGGACAGCATAGATAGCAGACAGCCCAGGAAGCTCAGGAACACAATGCAGGTGCAGGCGACATAGAGACACCACGAAAGGGCAACCAAAGGGTGCCCAAGCCCAGTCTAAATAGGCAATACTGGGCAGGTTGAAAGAAGTCAGCCAATGGAGAGCCATTCAGGTAACTGACAGGAAAGGCAGCAAATCACAGGCACCATGATAGATTCCTTTTCAAATCCCCAGACTACCCTAGGACAGAGATAATAGCCAGTTCAGGAAGGGAATTGGATCATAGCTGCCTGTGTCTTCTCAGACAGTCACACTAAATTTTGGGGTATTTGGGGTCAACCTTCTTTCTCCCTTGATGTCTCCCAGAGTGCACCAACATGAACAATCACATGAAGATAAGAGTGTACTATATTAGGCTATTTGTACCCATGTTTGATTGGAGCCGCTACCTATCTGTCTTTGTCTATTCAAAGTAATTCTGTCTTCCCATTAATTTCAATGCAATGAGTAGGGATGAGCGAAAATTTTTGCCTCAAACCAAAATCAGAAAAAAATGTCTCTTCCCCCTTCAAACCAACACCAGTGAAAAATGTAACTTCCTGCTTGGCGAAAAATTTCCTGCAAAAAGTTTTTTTGCCTATCTCATTGCATTGAAATCAGTGGGAAGAAACATTTTTCCACACCAAATGAAAGTTTTTCTACTTTTCCTGCAGGCATATAAAAGGGTGTCAGGCTCTCACAGCATGCTATTCTGTGTTTGTGAGAGGAGAGCTAGAAATAAAGGGGAATTTAAGCTTAGTTTAGGGAGACTTTTAGGTAGGACATTTGTTCTCTGTATTAGGGGAGTTGGGGTGCACTCTGGGGGAGAAGAAAGGAAGAAGGAAGTTGACCCCAAATATCCCAAAATTTGGCGTGACTGACTAACTGTAACGGTTTGTTTGACACACAGACACAGTGGTTTAGGATAAAACACAGTTTTATTAAAATAAATAACCTTCATAGGTCCTGTAGTATATCAGCAGAATACTACAGACACACAACAGGTTATAGATACACAGGCCTACAAAGGTCCAGCATAAACAATAAGTCCACAATAGTCTATACTGACACAGGTCAGGCAGAGTGATGGATTCCCAGGAGCAAGGTCTTGCATGGGTTAAAGATCTTCAGAGTTTAAACAGTTCCATGTGCAGAGAGGTCAGTGATGGGACTCCCTGCATATAAACAGCTGTGGAATTCGTAATGCCAAAAGCCAGATAAGCAGAACTAGCATGAGCTCTTTAGGCAATACTGGGAACAGAGACACGTGAGGTACTGCCGTAGCAGTAACGGAGACAACACTTGCACACTACTGAAGTCTAAAGGAGGCAACCGGTGGCTCAACAGCCTGAGTGGTAACAGAGGAAGACACTTGCTCTGAGCAGAGGCGGTAACGGAGACTAGGCCCCAGGTAAACCGCCGTAGCAGTAACGGAGACAAGACTTGCACTCTGCACAAGTATAACTGGAGGCAACCGGTGGCTCAACAGATGGAGTGGTAACGGAGGCAGACACTTGCTCTGAGCAGAGGCAGTAATGGAGACTAGGCCCAAGGTAAACTGCCGTAGCAGTAGCAGAGACAACACTTGCACTCTGCACCAGTATAACCGGAGGCAACCAGTGGTTCAACAGCCGGAGTGGTAACGGAGGCAGACACTTGTTCTGAGCAGAGGCAATAACGGAGACTAGGCCTAAGGTAAACTGCCATAGCAGTAACGGAGACAACACTTGCACTCTGCACATGTATAACCGGAGGCAACCGGTGGCTCAACAGCCAGAGTGGTAACAGAGGCAGACACTTGCTCTGAGCAGAGGCAATAACGGAGACTAGGCCCAAGGTAAACTGCTGGAACAGTAACAGAGACAACACTTGCACTCTGCACAAGTATAACCGGAGGCAACCGGTGACTCAACTGCCGGAGCAGTAACAGAGATACTCTGCACAAGGAAATAACCCCATTGCCAGACAGTCAGAATGTCGCCTAGGCGACACAGCACAGGAACGCCAACCAAGCCGGGTAGATACACGGAGCAGGAACGTCAGCCAAACCGGGTGGGATCACGGAGCAGGAACGTCAGCCAAGCCAGGTCGAATCACAGAGCAGGAACGTCAGCCAAGCTGGGTCAAATCACGTAGCAGGAACGTCAGAAGAATAGTCAGGAAATCCGGGTCGGTACACAAGGGCAGCAGACAATATGCAGAGTAGTCAGGCAGGCCAAGTCAGTACACTGGGAAACACTGAGCAGAAATAAGCACAGGAACACCATGAAAGGGCACCGGAGGGTCCCTAGCCCAGTATATAAAGGTCATACTGGGCGGGACTAACACACGGTAGCCAATGGGAGCAAGGCACAGACTAGACTGACAGAAAAAAAATAAAAAGAGCACGGGCACCGTGATACTGGCAAGATACAGACAGCTGGGTCCAATTTACTTTCTGATCTTGCTGTAATTAAAATATCTGTGTTGAATGTGCCTGGAGGTGTGAGAAAAGAGCAAAGGATTTTGACCCGAAATACCCCAACATTCTGTCTCACTAATTTGATTTGAAAACACAGGCAGCTGTGGTATAAGCAATTTCCTTACTAAACTTGCTGTTATTGTCTCTGTGTTGGATGTGTCTGCGAGTATGGGAAGAGAGCAAAGAAGGTTGACCCCAAATATCCAAACATTCTATCTGACTTATCTGATTTGAAGGACATAGCTTCAGTCCAAGCAATTTCCTTACTGACCTTGCTGTTATTGTCTCCGTGTTGGACATTGTCTGGAGCTGTGAGAAGATATCAAAGGAGGTTGACCCCTAATATCCAAACATTCTGCCTGACGGATTTGATTTTAAAAACACGGGCACAAGCAGCTGCGGTCCAACCAATTTTTTGCTGATCTTGCTGTTATTGTCTCTGTGCAAGAGAAGTCTCTGGAAAGATGTTGTCGATTTTGCTTTTTAGTTATAATTTTTTTTTGGACAGTGATAAGATAGGTTGGACAACTGTTTAAAAAATGTAAATAAATAAATAACATTGAAGTCTATATCTATATATATCTATCTATATAGTGACAGACAGCTGACTGGGAGCATTACATGACTTGTGTGAATGAGGCAGAATTGAAACACAGCAGAAGACATTGAGAATTTTGTTGAGGGCTAAAGCAAGACATCACACTCCATCATCTGTGTTGTGTACTGTTGAGTAAAAACACACACGTTCGTTGAGTAATGTCCAGCAAACACACAAGGGGAATGGGGAAGGGAGAAAGGTGGAGCAATGCAGGGAAGTGGGAGTAAAGTGGTAGTTCAAAAACTAAATGCAGCAATGGTTGCTGCAGTGTGTGCAATAAATGAGGATCCCTCTCCTCCTCCTCAAGGCATATGGTGCTGTGGGACTGCCAACTTTGACATTCTGATACTTATTTCCCCACTGAAGCCCTCGGAAGTAGTACTATTGTGGTGGGAAATGTTGCACCACAAGAAATAAAGATAAAAAATTTGTTGGAATAGGCAAAACTTTTTGTTGGAATTGGCGAAAAGGAGCAAAATTTTGCATTGGAGAAAAGGAGAAAATTGTCATGAAAAAAGTGAAAAATAGTTTTTCGCAAAAAGTCATGCTGGAAATGTTTCTCACTTTTGCACACCCCTAGTAACAATCATTTCAACTAAATTTTGGTTGTGCTGATTGTAATGAAAGACAAGAAATAAGGCATTTAATTTAATGAGATTATTATTCAGGAAGGTTGTTACCTTACATCAGTTTACTGCAATGTAATCAAGTCAGGGAGACCTGCAAAATACAAGAATGAGTGCACCCACAGAGCATATATAAGAATAGATTTTAGGCCTCAGGAAACAAAGATAATTTTACTGATGATATCATGAAGTACAGTACAATGAAATGTAATTAACTTCATCTCATTTGCATGGGTTGGGGTTCCTTTAAGATTGTTGATTAAATATTACTCAACCTCCTTGAATAGTACATAGAGCAGGGCTGGGAAATCTGGGCCCTCCAACTGTTTGGGACTGCAGTTCCCATAGTTCCTAGAGAGCAGTTGGCTGGGGTTTATGTGAACTGTAGTCCTGAATAGTTCATGGGTCTCAGGTTGCCCACCAATGCCGCAGAACAATCTCAAGCACTGTATGTCTTGTAAAAACAACCTTTCATCATAATAATATAAAGAAAGTAGGAGTTAAATTACTCAAAATATTCTTACTCCAGCTTTCATGACAATGTAAAGTAAATTGCTTGTTTTACACAATCTTTATACCATGAGGCTGATTATATTTGCTACAACAGGAAAAATATATCCATTTTTCTGTTTTTGATATTTTGGTTACTATTTTCTTAACTTTTTCATACTTAAAAAAACAACAACATTAACCCTTTCATACAAAAAAACATTAACACTTTAGTGGTCAGAATAATGTGATACCTAGGGCTCGATTTAAAGCAGCCGTTAGCAAAAAAAATCACTAACGGGTGCGTTAAGTGTCATGTTGCAATTCAAAGATCCGTCTAAACAACAGCTAACGGCAGTTGCAGAATCCTAACGGCCGATACACTTACGTGCATTTAGACGCATTCAACAACATACCCCAGAGCTATTCAAAGGCTTGCGGTACTGATAACGGCTGAAAAAAAGACACACCTAACGGCTAAAAGTTAAGACCCACTTTTCTCACATGTTAGACACTTAACGGCCAAAACTAAACACCCGTTACAGAGGAAAAGACACAAAAGGCTTACCGCACAACCATGTAAATGGGAAAATTAACCCGTGCAATGCCAAAACAACACAAAAACATGCACACACAACACAAATCACTACACACACAACAACAACCAACAACACAGGGACAACGACACACTAAAAAACACCAGCACAACATGGCACGGAACAATGGGGGTTATCACACAAAGCGGACACCTGCAAATACAAGCTCACCTGGGCAACATCAACACGCCACCTGCACCCCACAACTGCACGCCCGCAAATGGCACACACAGAACAAGCACAACACACCACATCTTATAACACACACACACCTGCAAACACTTACCTGGACACAAACAACTCTCCATTGGTCAGCACTCGCCTCATCACCACACCTACACAACGCCCTAGCAAGTACTTAAAGGGACAACTCAACACACTCACTTGTGGCTTGTTTTCCACTCAGGGAGGGAGAGAGAGATAGAGATAGAGAGAGAGAGCTAGAGAGAGAGAGGTAGAGAGAGAGAGATAGAGATAGAGACAGGTAGAGAGAGCAAACAGTATGTTGGGTTACATATTGTTGCGAAGACTGCGGAGAAGGCATGCAAGGGAGAGAGCTAGGGAACATCAGCAACCTCCAAGCACGCCTCATCAACAGCCTTCACCTGTTGCAAGTGAGGAGGCTCTGGCTCAGCAGCCACACAGGAGTCCATCCCCACCTGGAGGGCACAGGATGTATAGACGACCACCAAGGCCCAGGGTATACCGCCCAAGGGTCACACTCTTTGGAATGGCTGATGACGAGGTCATTGATCGCTACAGGTTGAGGCCTGACAGCATCATTGCCTTGTATGAGGTCATCAAGGAGCAGGTGGATCCCATCTACATCCACAACCATGCCCTAACTGGCCTGCAGAAACTACTCTGTGCCATACACTTCATGGCAAGCGGGGCCTTCCAGTCCACTGAGGGTTACGCATCTGGCATGTCACAGGCCACATTCTCCAGAGTGTTGGCCCAGGTCCTACCAGCCCTCAAAATCAAGGCCAGTACCTATATACATTTTCCCACCACCGACATGGACTGGATACACGTCAAGCAGGCCTTTTACGCAAAGGGAGGCATGCCCAGGGTCATGGGTGCTATAGATTTCACCCATGTCCGGATTAAGGCCCCAGCACGTGACGCACAGATATTCATCAACAGGAAGAACTTCCACTCCATCAACGTGCAGATGGTGTGTGACAGCAACATGAGGATCATGAATGTCTGTGCAAAATATCCTGGCAGCACACATGATGCATACATTCTACAAAACTCCTCAGTCCACAGAGATTTTGAGAATGGAACCTTTACAGGGGGATGGCTAGTGGGTGAGTTCACAAAACAAAATCACACCACATACACAGGCGTACACACCACTCTGCTCAGCATGCACCTGACCCACAGCTACTACGTTCACCACACAAAACATCATTCACACAACATGTGCTCCCTGTCTCACCATGTCACTCACATTACACAGGTGATGCTGGCTATGGATGCAAGTCCTGGCTACTGACCCCTCTGGCCAATCCCCAAACACATGCCCAGGAAAGCTACAACCAGGCTCATGCCAGAACGAGGAATGCTATTGAGCGGACATTTGGGCTTCTCAAGTCAAGATTCCGATGTCTGGACCACTCTGGGGGAGCACTGCAGTATGCACCGGCTAAGGTGTGTGACATCATTGTGGCGTGCGCAATACTGCACAACATCGCAGTGGACACCAGGCTGCTGGAGCACATCCCGGACCCCCCCATACAGGAAGTGGCCATGGACATCGGGCATGTGGAGGAGACCATGAGAGGGGCACAGATCAGAGACAGGCTCATCACGGAACACTTCACCTGTGAGTATAACACATGCATGCAAACAATCCATGCAAGTCCCCCATCAGTCCTGTGACACTAACCACACTGCACATGTTGTTCTGTCTCACCCCACAGGAACAGTGACACAGCACTGCACTGGCAGTGGACATGGCAAATTGTGTGTGGACTCAACAACCATCCTCCATTCCACTCTCCACGTTGACATACAGACCCCAAGGATATCACACACACCCCCAGGAGAAACAAGGTACAACATTTTACCCATGTTCATCACCTTACACGGCTTGATTGACAGCAACTAACTGGATATGCCATGATTATAGCCTGAACAACCATGCTAGGCCAGTAGCGAAAGAGTATTATCTAATGATATGCATTGGATAATACTCAGGCACATCAGGGGTTAAAGGGACATTAGACTCAATATGGGACCTGTACTGTGCTACAGCTGAGAAGAGCAGCACAAGGGTGGATGTACAGTGGTATTGTCACACAATGTAGAGGTCATGAGACGTAGATCAGATTACCAGGGACTCCATGCTGACCTGTGAGTGTGCAGACATATGTGCCCCTGACATGAATACACACATCAACAAATGTGTCCTAACAGTTCCATGGAACAAATGACATTGGGCTGCCACTGTCACTTTCACAGTGGCAGCACAATGTCATTACTTCCATGGAGCTCTCAGAACACTTGTTAATGTGTGTATACATGTCAGGGGCACATATCCATAGGGCTGATGCACATGTCCTTAGTTCCCCACAGAATTGGTTACAGATGAGTACACAACACATTGTCAAGCAATGGTTTGTGTACTCACCTGTAACTGTGAAAACTGAGGGGATGAAAAAGACTAAATTGTTGTTGCTTGATGATCAGTTCAGGTCTACTGCTCCAAATCCTGTCCTCTTGTCCCGCAGGCATCCGTAACATGATCCATCCTTGAACTGAAGATCTTCCATGTGACTGGATTGATGTCTTGACAACACCTTCATGAAGATCACCCCTTGCTATTTATGGTGATGTTGTTGGTGATGCAAAGTTTGTCCTGAGGTTCACACAAACCTCTACTGGAACATTCTCATAGAGACACAGAAAACACTAATTCTTGAGTGTTTTAACCTGTACAGTTAGGATGCTCAGCTACAGAGTTGTCAAACCTCATGGACAACACATGAGCAGGGCAGCAGTGTTACTGAAGTATTACGATTTAGTTTCAAAGTACATTTAGTGTTCTCATACAGGTGTTCAATGCATATAGGCAATACACACACAAAACACATGTACGTTCTAATGTACTTTGAGACACAATAAAAATGAACCATCACCATTCTATCTTTGTCTGTAGGAGGATATATTCGAGAACACATATGTCAATGTGTTACCACACCCAGGGTAGAGTATGCCCCATACATGGAAAGGCATCACCCACATCACAGGAGTCCACCACTTGTTTGCCAGTGACTGGACTCTGTGATGTATCCATGCAAACAGATGATGGTGGCAGTGATGCACCAATGTGTTGTGGGAGTGATGAAGAGGTGATACAGGGGCATACTTCCACAGTGAATACCTGTCCACGGTATCTGTATTGCTCAGTATAATCCATGTTCTGAGATTTTGCTCCACTTTGACATATCTCAGTACATGGGCTAACGAACAACCAGACTAAGTGGACATGTGTTATCACTGGTGAAGTCTGTTACACACTTAGGGAAACAGCAACTCAACTTACAGGAGACCCCAGTGCTCAGCCCAGGATATCAATGTGTGTGCTACACATTGAAATCCTAGGTTAATAACATTGGCTTACCCAGTAAGTCAGTTGCACAATGAGTGTGTGAATCCAAGACAACATGGATACATGTCCCATTTATCTATCCTGCTTATAATGTCCCTGCTAAGTCACAGAGCTGTTTGTCTGGTTATCCCATTAACCCACTGAGTGCAAGAGTGGTCCCCAACGCATTTCTTTACAATGCGTTGTCTACCACTCTGGCACTCAAAGGGTTAAACACAACATATAATGTAGACAAATGTTCAGTGTTGTACAATTTGTTGTGGTAAGGGGTATGTTTTGTTGTTCAAATTCAACACACAACACCGCCATATAACACAGTGGTGTAATATGGCTCCAGGGATGTATTACAAGTTGAATTTGTACAACGGTGTGTGTGTGTGAACCCATGTTGTAGCATCCCACTAACATTTCACCCAGGCAGAGGTTGTGTTCACTGCATTGTATGGCAATGCATTGGAGACAACCCTGCCACCCAATCCATAACTGAAGACACAACAGATCAGACAGGAATACAAAAAAAAAAGGTTTTTTTATTGAGGGGAAAGTTGACAGGTTGGGCCTTTCATTTTTTTCTTTTTGGGTGGGGGGCCTTAGCCTGGGTGCCAGAGGTGGATGCCCTTGTTGAACTCCTGGTAATCCTCTGCCCCCTAGGTGTGGCTTCAGGGGTAACACTAGAGGGGGTGGTGGTTGCAGTAGACCCCTCAGTGGAACGCAAGTTCTCCCTCTCCATCCTCAGGTTCTCCCTGCGGTTTATCTCCCTCAACTCCACAAGGACCTGTGTTAACATGTCCATCACACCAGTCCTGAGCTGCTGGAGTAGTGTATTCCCCCTGGACACCTCCGACTCCAAACCTTGGATCCTGCTCTCCAATTGAGCAATGTTCCTTCTGGATTTCCTCCTGCTCCTTGTAATGTTGTTGTCAGTACTCCTGCTCGACCGGAGTAGTCTCCTCTGCAGGGCCATACACTCCGCCTCCATCCCTGTGAGGCGTGCGGTGCTGGAGGTGGATGTGGCCGGTGTCACAGGTGCTGCTGTTTCCTCTGCTGCTGAGGGTGCTGAGTCTTCTGCTGCTGAGGGTGCTGTTTCCTCTGTTGCTGAGGGTGCTGTTTCCTCTGCTGCTGAGGGTGCTGTTTGCTCTGGTGCTGCTGGAGGTGCTGTTTGCTCTTGTGCTGCTGGAGGTGCTGTTTGCTCTGGTGCTGCTGGAGGTGCTGTGGCTGCTGTGACAGCTGTTGGACTTTCGCAAAAAGTCATGCTGGAAATGTTTCTCACTTTTGCACACCCCTAGTAACAATCATTTCAACTAAATTTTGGTTGTGCTGATTGTAATGAAAGACAAGAAATAAGGCATTTAATTTAATGAGATTATTATTCAGGAAGGTTGTTACCTTACATCAGTTCACTGCAATGTAATCAAGTCAGGGAGACCTGCAAAATACAAGAATGAGTGCACCCACAGAGCATATATAAGAATAGATTTTAGGCCTCAGGAAACAAAGATAATTTTACTGATGATATCATGAAGTACAGTACAATGAAATGTAATTAACTTCATCTCATTTGCATGGGTTGGGGTTCCTTTAAGATTGTTGATTAAATATTACTCAACCTCCTTGAATAGTACATAGAGCAGGGTTGGGAAATCTGGGCCCTCCAACTGTTTGGGACTGCAGTTCCCATAGTTCCTAGAGAGCAGTTGGCTGGGGTTTATGTGAACTGTAGTCCTGAATAGTTCATGGGTCTCAGGTTGCCCACCAATGCCGCAGAACAATCTCAAGCACTGTATGTCTTGTAAAAACAACCTTTCATCATAATAATATAAAGAAAGTAGGAGTTAAATTACTCAAAATATTCTTACTCCAGCTTTCATGACAATGTAAAGTAAATTGCTTGTTTTACACAATCTTTATACCATGAGGCTGATTATATTTGCTACAACAGGAAAAATATATCCATTTTTCTGTTTTTGATATTTTGGTTACTATTTTCTTAACTTTTTCATACTTAAAAAAACAACAACATTAACCCTTTCATACAAAAAAACATTAACACTTTAGTGGTCAGAATAATGTGATACCTAGGGCTCGATTTAAAGCAGCCGTTAGCAAAAAAAATCACTAACGGGTGCGTTAAGTGTCATGTTGCAATTCAAAGATCCGTCTAAACAACAGCTAACGGCAGTTGCAGAATCCTAACGGCCGATACACTTACGTGCATTTAGACGCATTCAACAACATACCCCAGAGCTATTCAAAGGCTTGCGGTACTGATAACGGCTGAAAAAAAGACACACCTAACGGCTAAAAGTTAAGACCCACTTTTCTCACATGTTAGACACTTAACGGCCAAAACTAAACACCCGTTACAGAGGAAAAGACACAAAAGGCTTACCGCACAACCATGTAAATGGGAAAATTAACCCGTGCAATGCCAAAACAACACAAAAACATGCACACACAACACAAATCACTACACACACAACAACAACCAACAACACAGGGACAACGACACACTAAAAAACACCAGCACAACATGGCACGGAACAATGGGGGTTATCACACAAAGCGGACACCTGCAAATACAAGCTCACCTGGGCAACATCAACACGCCACCTGCACCCCACAACTGCACGCCCGCAAATGGCACACACAGAACAAGCACAACACACCACATCTTATAACACACACACACCTGCAAACACTTACCTGGACACAAACAACTCTCCATTGGTCAGCACTCGCCTCATCACCACACCTACACAACGCCCTAGCAAGTACTTAAAGGGACAACTCAACACACTCACTTGTGGCTTGTTTTCCACTCAGGGAGGGAGAGAGAGATAGAGATAGAGAGAGAGAGCTAGAGAGAGAGAGGTAGAGAGAGAGAGATAGAGATAGAGACAGGTAGAGAGAGCAAACAGTATGTTGGGTTACATATTGTTGCGAAGACTGCGGAGAAGGCATGCAAGGGAGAGAGCTAGGGAACATCAGCAACCTCCAAGCACGCCTCATCAACAGCCTTCACCTGTTGCAAGTGAGGAGGCTCTGGCTCAGCAGCCACACAGGAGTCCATCCCCACCTGGAGGGCACAGGATGTATAGACGACCACCAAGGCCCAGGGTATACCGCCCAAGGGTCACACTCTTTGGAATGGCTGATGACGAGGTCATTGATCGCTACAGGTTGAGGCCTGACAGCATCATTGCCTTGTATGAGGTCATCAAGGAGCAGGTGGATCCCATCTACATCCACAACCATGCCCTAACTGGCCTGCAGAAACTACTCTGTGCCATACACTTCATGGCAAGCGGGGCCTTCCAGTCCACTGAGGGTTACGCATCTGGCATGTCACAGGCCACATTCTCCAGAGTGTTGGCCCAGGTCCTACCAGCCCTCAAAATCAAGGCCAGTACCTATATACATTTTCCCACCACCGACATGGACTGGATACACGTCAAGCAGGCCTTTTACGCAAAGGGAGGCATGCCCAGGGTCATGGGTGCTATAGATTTCACCCATGTCCGGATTAAGGCCCCAGCACGTGACGCACAGATATTCATCAACAGGAAGAACTTCCACTCCATCAACGTGCAGATGGTTTGTGACAGCAACATGAGGATCATGAATGTCTGTGCAAAATATCCTGGCAGCACACATGATGCATACATTCTACAAAACTCCTCAGTCCACAGAGATTTTGAGAATGGAACCTTTACAGGGGGATGGCTAGTGGGTGAGTTCACAAAACAAAATCACACCACATACACAGGCGTACACACCACTCTGCTCAGCATGCACCTGACCCACAGCTACTACGTTCACCACACAAAACATCATTCACACAACATGTGCTCCCTGTCTCACCATGTCACTCACATTACACAGGTGATGCTGGCTATGGATGCAAGTCCTGGCTACTGACCCCTCTGGCCAATCCCCAAACACATGCCCAGGAAAGCTACAACCAGGCTCATGCCAGAACGAGGAATGCTATTGAGCGGACATTTGGGCTTCTCAAGTCAAGATTCCGATGTCTGGACCACTCTGGGGGAGCACTGCAGTATGCACCGGCTAAGGTGTGTGACATCATTGTGGCGTGCGCAATACTGCACAACATCGCAGTGGACACCAGGCTGCTGGAGCACATCCCGGACCCCCCCATACAGGAAGTGGCCATGGACATCGGGCATGTGGAGGAGACCATGAGAGGGGCACAGATCAGAGACAGGCTCATCACGGAACACTTCACCTGTGAGTATAACACATGCATGCAAACAATCCATGCAAGTCCCCCATCAGTCCTGTGACACTAACCACACTGCACATGTTGTTCTGTCTCACCCCACAGGAACAGTGACACAGCACTGCACTGGCAGTGGACATGGCAAATTGTGTGTGGACTCAACAACCATCCTCCATTCCACTCTCCACGTTGACATACAGACCCCAAGGATATCACACACACCCCCAGGAGAAACAAGGTACAACATTTTACCCATGTTCATCACCTTACACGGCTTGATTGACAGCAACTAACTGGATATGCCATGATTATAGCCTGAACAACCATGCTAGGCCAGTAGCGAAAGAGTATTATCTAATGATATGCATTGGATAATACTCAGGCACATCAGGGGTTAAAGGGACATTAGACTCAATATGGGACCTGTACTGTGCTACAGCTGAGAAGAGCAGCACAAGGGTGGATGTACAGTGGTATTGTCACACAATGTAGAGGTCATGAGACGTAGATCAGATTACCAGGGACTCCATGCTGACCTGTGAGTGTGCAGACATATGTGCCCCTGACATGAATACACACATCAACAAATGTGTCCTAACAGTTCCATGGAACAAATGACATTGGGCTGCCACTGTCACTTTCACAGTGGCAGCACAATGTCATTACTTCCATGGAGCTCTCAGAACACTTGTTAATGTGTGTATACATGTCAGGGGCACATATCCATAGGGCTGATGCACATGTCCTTAGTTCCCCACAGAATTGGTTACAGATGAGTACACAACACATTGTCAAGCAATGGTTTGTGTACTCACCTGTAACTGTGAAAACTGAGGGGATGAAAAAGACTAAATTGTTGTTGCTTGATGATCAGTTCAGGTCTACTGCTCCAAATCCTGTCCTCTTGTCCCGCAGGCATCCGTAACATGATCCATCTTTGAACTGAAGATCTTCCATGTGACTGGATTGATGTCTTGACAACACCTTCATGAAGATCACCCCTTGCTATTTATGGTGATGTTGTTGGTGATGCAAAGTTTGTCCTGAGGTTCACACAAACCTCTACTGGAACATTCTCATAGAGACACAGAAAACACTAATTCTTGAGTGTTTTAACCTGTACAGTTAGGATGCTCAGCTACAGAGTTGTCAAACCTCATGGACAACACATGAGCAGGGCAGCAGTGTTACTGAAGTATTACGATTTAGTTTCAAAGTACATTTAGTGTTCTCATACAGGTGTTCAATGCATATAGGCAATACACACACAAAACACATGTACGTTCTAATGTACTTTGAGACACAATAAAAATGAACCATCACCATTCTATCTTTGTCTGTAGGAGGATATATTCGAGAACACATATGTCAATGTGTTACCACACCCAGGGTAGAGTATGCCCCATACATGGAAAGGCATCACCCACATCACAGGAGTCCACCACTTGTTTGCCAGTGACTGGACTCTGTGATGTATCCATGCAAACAGATGATGGTGGCAGTGATGCACCAATGTGTTGTGGGAGTGATGAAGAGGTGATACAGGGGCATACTTCCACAGTGAATACCTGTCCACGGTATCTGTATTGCTCAGTATAATCCATGTTCTGAGATTTTGCTCCACTTTGACATATCTCAGTACATGGGCTAACGAACAACCAGACTAAGTGGACATGTGTTATCACTGGTGAAGTAGGGAAACAGCAACTCAACTTACAGGAGACCCCAGTGCTCAGCCCAGGATATCAATGTGTGTGCTACACATTGAAATCCTAGGTTAATAACATTGGCTTACCCAGTAAGTCAGTTGCACAATGAGTGTGTGAATCCAAGACAACATGGATACATGTCCCATTTATCTATCCTGCTTATAATGTCCCTGCTAAGTCACAGAGCTGTTTGTCTGGTTATCCCATTAACCCACTGAGTGCAAGAGTGGTCCCCAACGCATTTCTTTACAATGCGTTGTCTACCACTCTGGCACTCAAAGGGTTAAACACAACATATAATGTAGACAAATGTTCAGTGTTGTACAATTTGTTGTGGTAAGGGGTATGTTTTGTTGTTCAAATTCAACACACAACACCGCCATATAACACAGTGGTGTAATATGGCTCCAGGGATGTATTACAAGTTGAATTTGTACAACGGTGTGTGTGTGTGAACCCATGTTGTAGCATCCCACTAACATTTCACCCAGGCAGAGGTTGTGTTCACTGCATTGTATGGCAATGCATTGGAGACAACCCTGCCACCCAATCCATAACTGAAGACACAACAGATCAGACAGGAATACAAAAAAAAAGGTTTTTTTATTGAGGGGAAAGTTGACAGGTTGGGCCTTTCATTTTTTTCTTTTTGGGTGGGGGGCCTTAGCCTGGGTGCCAGAGGTGGATGCCCTTGTTGAACTCCTGGTAATCCTCTGCCCCCTAGGTGTGGCTTCAGGGGTAACACTAGAGGGGGTGGTGGTTGCAGTAGACCCCTCAGTGGAACGCAAGTTCTCCCTCTCCATCCTCAGGTTCTCCCTGCGGTTTATCTCCCTCAACTCCACAAGGACCTGTGTTAACATGTCCATCACACCAGTCCTGAGCTGCTGGAGTAGTGTATTCCCCCTGGACACCTCCGACTCCAAACCTTGGATCCTGCTCTCCAATTGAGCAATGTTCCTTCTGGATTTCCTCCTGCTCCTTGTAATGTTGTTGTCAGTACTCCTGCTCGACCGGAGTAGTCTCCTCTGCAGGGCCATACACTCCGCCTCCATCCCTGTGAGGCGTGCGGTGCTGGAGGTGGATGTGGCCGGTGTCACAGGTGCTGCTGTTTCCTCTGCTTCTGAGGGTGCTGAGTCTTCTGCTGCTGAGGGTGCTGTTTCCTCTGTTGCTGAGGGTGCTGTTTCCTCTGCTGCTGAGGGTGCTGTTTGCTCTGGTGCTGCTGGAGGTGCTGTTTGCTCTTGTGCTGCTGGAGGTGCTGTTTGCTCTGGTGCTGCTGGAGGTGCTGTGGCTGCTGTGACAGCTGTTGGAGTGGCTGGTGCAGATGATGGGCACATGCCCACCACATCAAGTGACTCCGAGCTGCCCAATGATGTGTGTGCTGGTGGAGGTGTGAAAATGTCCCTGGGTACGGGGCGCTGGGGCTCACCAATCAGGCCCAGGTGTGGGTAGTCCAGTGGCCATGGGTCATATGGTGGCCACTGATAGGTGCTTGGACCCCACCTGGGATCATACCTTGGGGCATGCTGTGGAGCCATCCAGGAGGGTGGGTTTAACTGGGAGGCATATGGCCCATATTGGGTGGTGGCCACTGTCCCTGGCAGCCATTGCCTCCCTGGCGGTGGTGGTGCTGCTGATGGAGGGTAGTAGCTGGTGGAGGTGGCTGGATGGGTCCACCTCTCCTCCTGTTGCATCCAGCCACTGTACTGGGGAGGTGCAGCTTGTGGTGGTGCAGCCTGTGGTGGTGCAGCTTGTGGTGGTGCAGCTTGTGGTGGTGGAGCCTGTGGTGATGCAGCTTGAAGGGGTGCAGCCTGTGGTAGTGCAGCTTGAAGGGGTGCAGCCTGTGGTGGTGCAGCTTGAAGGAGTGCAGCCTGTGGTGGTGCAGCTTGAAGGGGTGCAGTAGGTGGTGGTGCAGCCTGTGTTGGAGGGGATGGTGATGGTGGGTAAGGTGACCACCGACTGGTCCCCTCCTCTGTGTCCTCCTCACTGGGGGGTGACATTGCCTTCTCCACTGTCTCCCGCTGGGCTTGAGGGCCGTAAGCTGTGTGGAGAAATAAGATGTTGTGATTAGTGACCTTAGCCATATGTTTGTGGAGACAGTTATACTTTGATATGTGGTGAAGAAAATTATATGTGCTTGGGTTAATCCCCCTGGGTAAACAAGGGTACACCCACTGCTGAAATGTGTTGTTTGAGTTATTACAGGTGAAGGTTTCATTTTGAGGTGCAATATCACAGTGGGCCGAAATAGTACAGTGGGGCTGTTGCAACACCCTCCCATGTTGATATCTGATCCCTGTACCAGAGCTGTCCACATGATTGTGTAGTAACAGCACCACTGTACAATTTCAGGCCACTGGGGTATTGGCCCTGACATATCCATTTCTGAGCTGTGATACCTTTTGAATCAACACACCTTTCAACAGTAGGAATACCATTGTTTAACTCGGGGGAGGGGGGTGAATCCAACAACATATATTTATCTTCACAACTTGTAGGGATGGCTATCCCTCCAGGGGGATGGCAAAGGTTAAGTTCACCTTGATGTCATATTGTAGACATTGTGAAAACAGATGTTGTTCGCTGTTAGTCCTATCCCTCCTACCCTCATGGTTGTTCAGATATTGCTCTATGTGACAGATGGAGATTTCAGTCATTATTTGTCCACACGAGGGCTTTTCAGCAGAGCCCAAATCGCCCCATTTAGAGAACAATACTTAATTGGAATGGTGTACAGAGTGTGCCTGGTTTGCAAGCACACTCTGTGGACCATTCCAAAGACGTATTTATCTCGAAATGTTGCGACTTTGGCTCTGCTGAAGAGCCTCCGTGTGGTCAAATGATAGATATCTCCACCTGTCACACAGAGCAATATCTGTATAACCATGAGTGTTGGAGGGATGGGACTTAGATCAAGACACATCTGTTAACGATGGCAATGATATGACATCTTGATGACATTACCCATTGCTATCCCATTACAGTGACACACAAGTAGAAATGGTCATATATGTATGTGGATATGTACCCTTCATATGGATAGAGTAATATCCTTCTAAGATGTGAAGCCAGGGAGAAGTTCAGTAGGTGTGATTGTCGTACTGGCTATACATGTGCACCCATCCAACATGACATTGTATTGATATGATGGATATGAACATACCTCGTATATCCCATCTACGTAGAGTGTGATATACTATGTATGTGTATTTGGATGGTAGCAATGTAGGTTGATTTGTGATGGGTGCACACATCTGGCCAGTAAGGCAATCACATCCAGTGAAGTGATCTCTGTGTTCACATCGTGTTGTAACATATTTGGTAACATTTGAATCCTAAGGGCAACAATCCAGCCAGTAGTGAGGGATATCTTTGATTGAGGCCTGTTTTTTTCTCTGTGTATGAGCCCATCCATCCTTCTGTGTGAGGCAACCGTACTCAATCCTAGATATCCATCAGTCATGGCCTGTTGGTGACCAAGGTATAATGATGTTTGCTATTTGTTTCCCATGTGTATCCTGCAAAGAGTGGCTGGTGTACCATCCATCCATGGCATCAGCACCCCTGTGGATCCATGTGGGAATCAGATATGGGATATGTAATTTCAAGTCAGGGTAAATGATTGCAGCCACAACACCAATGCCTACTTTTTCCAGCTTGAAATCTGTGGAATAGTTTTCGGCCTGTGTGTTGCACCTACAAGCATTTATTCTGTGTGACACTGTGATGTGTGACCTGATGCCCCCTTTTTGTGATTCAGTAAGCGGTGATGTTGAACTGATGGGGTGGACATGATGGTGACTTCTCCAGTGATCTCCTTTCCCCATTTCCAGTGTTTTCCATGGAGTCTGTACAATGGGATCTTATAAACTTGATTCTTGTTGTTGCATGTTCTCCATGGACTAACACTGGTATTGGTGAAGTGAGGGTGTGTGAGGGTTACTTTGTGTCCACCATCTGTTTGTCACCGCTTAGTGAATGTCCCCTGTGTAGCATGTGATCGTTGTCCTATTGACTTGTTTGTTGTCTGGTTAACCCCTTGAGTACCAGAGGGGTTGCCAATGCATTGTTGATCGATGCATTGATGATCCCTCTAGCACTCAACGGGTTAGGGTGGGGGAGGGGACATGGGTGACATTGTGTGTGAACAGTGATGATCTATGACAGTCGACATTTTGAACATGATGGTTTGTGTATTGTGTGTAATGAGCACAGCGACAGGAGGATTGAAGTAGGACTTTGACCCAAGTAGGTTTGTCCCAAGTTGGACGTTGCCATTTGTCCAGGTGTTGTGTCCTTTTTTTAACCCTCATGGTGCTGTGTTGGTGCAGTTGTATGGCTGAGTGATGGACATGTGTTGAGGTGTGACTGTGTGTGCAGCTGGTGTTGGTTGCTGTAGTGTGTTGTTCTGTAGTGTTGCACTTACCGGTAGTGTGGAGGCTCCTCTCATCCCCAGTGTCAGTTCCTCCCACGACCCCCTCGATCATGGTCGGGGACATGTTCTGCCGCACCATCTCCTCCCAGCCGCAGAATGTGATGGGCACAGATGGGCCACCTCCGGTGCCTCGGGCTTGCTTGGCCATGTCAGACATCTTGTTCTTGACCACCCTCCGGCAGTCGCCCCATCTCTTCTTCACAGACTCCACGTCCGGCCTGCATGTTGCCACCGCGTTCACCCGGCTGCAGATCTGATTCCAGGCTGCCTTCCTCCGTGCTGCCAGGCCAGGGACCTTTGCCGTCGGGTGGAGAACACTCTGCCTCTCCAGGACAGCTTCCACAAGAGCTGTGTTCTCCTCCTCACTATATCTGGGATCCCTGATCCTGCCCTCATCAGCTCCGGCATGGGAGGATTCAGAGCCGGAGTGCCCTGCCTGGTCTGACCCTGCCTGTGTGGGGTGCTCCCCAGGAACTACCCCTCGTCCCACTGCAGGTTCTGTCCCTCTTCTTTGTGTGCCTGCTCTTGTGGGCCGGGTCCCCCTCCGCCCTGCAGATCTCCCTCTGCCACCCCTGCTCTGCTGAGGGATCCCCTCCTGAGCTTCCTCCTCCTCCACTACTCTCCCCATCCCTCTCTCCTGTCCTCCTCTCCTTGCCATCACTCACCCAGTCACACCCAGGCACTCCCACAGGCCCTCACAGACACACTCGATCCAGTCACTCTCTGTCACACACTTTCACTCCCAGATTCACACTGTCAAAATGAAAAGTAAAATGTGTAAGGTGTTATAAAATAAAAGGACTATGTGTATGTATATGTATGTGTTTGTGTTTGTATGTGTGTATGTAATATGTGCAAAAGTGTGATATGTGTATATTTAGTGCACCTCTCTCCTCTCTCCAAACTGCAAAACTCCTCTACCTCCAATGAACGTGCCTCTCTCCCTCTCTCTAATGACTATCCTCCGCTCCTGGGTCCTGATATCTGGCTCTGAAGAACTCGATAACAGACAGTGTGTGACGGTTATTTTTGGGTATATATAGGTGTATTTGAAGTTATTTGATACATTGGGGCTTTGTGATTGGCTGTGTGTTTGAATTTGTTTTGGCATCAATCATGGTTGCTAGACAATGGCAGCCGTTATATTACATGTTGTTTTGAGCGCTGTTATCGTGTGATTTGGCCGCCCGTTGTGCATTAACATGAGCGACAACGGCTTTTGTGTTACGTGTTTTTGTGTGCCTACGCTCGATAGCTATTCTCGTAGAGTAGCTATTGAATCTGCCGTAACTCCTGTATTATTTGCGAGCGATGTGCCTTTTTCACTTAGCGGCTGGTTTAACGGTTGCCTTTAAATCTAGCCCCTAGTCTTTCTGTAAGGAAATGCTTGAACAAACCTGGTGTCTTCTGAATGTGCATATTCCTCAATATGGAAAAAATACAAAAAAAAACCTGTCCCTGTGTGTAACAGGAGATTTTGAATTACCTTCAAAAACAATTTTTAGAACCATTTGCTTGCCACTTGCTTGCCTATGGCAAAGGAGACATACAATGGGAAGCAAATGACCAATCCACTTAGATGTCATCCCTGCTTAACTCACACATGTGCCAGCCAGTATTTGGATTGTTGAAATGAATTCAGCAATCATTCAGTTCCTAATCTGAAGGACATGCACAATATTAGCTAACAATTGAAACAAATTTGTTTGGTGGTGACCAGTTTACACAATCAACCATGTGAATGATGTCGCTGGATGCAATTCACCCTATTTTCAGTTATTGTGCTATATTGGATGACTGCACCGCTGGGTGCAATATGCCATATTTGGGGTCACTGTTTTTTATTTATAAAGTAACAAATATAGTACACATGTAATTTTTATTTGAAGGAATATTATTTAATTACCTAATCAAACATGGTCACTAATACTCAATTATTGAGGAAAATGTTTTCTTTTTTTGTAACTCATAATAAGTTAATGCAGCCTTAAATTACATTAGTACAAGTAACTTGTATATCCATTGCCTTTACAACCTTGCCTTTTGGTAGCCTATGTGAGCTCAACTTGAAAGTCCTTGGTGTAAATTGTTACCACATGTTTAACTGTTTCCTTGTGCAGTTTTGCTTTCCCTGCTGGGACTGGAAAATGGCTGACAGTTTTGGAACTCAGCAAGTCTTCTTATTCTATTAACATTAAAAAACTAAGATGAAAACAAGGGCAGCTGCTTTGAATAAACTGATATTTATAAAGCATCACAATTTTAAGCTGAATAATCAGAATAATGCTGTACTTGAAAGCAAAACATCATGACAATGATCCTCTGCTTAAGTCTATAGCTGCACAATGTAATTTGTTACTGAAAATTCTTATGATATTTAATCCCTAAAGAACCAGGTGGACCAGGGGTATTTTACCCTAAAGGACCAGAGCAATGTTGGCCTTTTTAGTATGTTATTGTTCAACCGTATTTTCCCTCTAATTCCTTTAGTATACTCACACAAATTATATACAGTTTTTTAAGCATAAGTAGGGCTTTCTTTTGATAACACTTTATATGGATAACCCATCATTTAATTTGATTAAAATATAAAAAAGAAGACAAAAATAAAAAACACATTTTGATTAGGTTTTCCTGTAATGATTTGTACACTATTAATCCTTTTGAAAAAACAACCCAAATATATTAATTTACTTTTCCTAAGTATGGGAGTACCCAATGTGCCTAGTATTTCAACACCTTTTTCACATCTACAGGGTAAATATAACAAGATGAACATGCTATAATTTTTAAAAACTTGACATGTAAGGATCATAGTTTAGCTGATGATGTCAGAACCCCACAAACAAATGCCCCACAAACATATATGTTTCTGAAAAGTAGACAACATAGGGTAATTCATCAGTAAATTTTGGAGTTTTTCATGTAGCTATTTTTTCTGTACCAAAACTGTGGTAATATATTTTTTTCTGTTTTCACACTTACATTACAATGTTGCTATGTATTTCAAGCACGGGATAGTTGCAGATGTGAAAATGCATTTATTAGTGTTAAGCTACTTCTTCTCAATGCGACAATACCACATTTGCTTAGGTTTGTCAGGGTTTGGGGGGCCACAGGACCCAATTTGGAACATGCACATTTCCATACATTTTAATACATGTAATTTTCACAGCTTGCTAAACTGGTGCCCTGTTTAATTTGGGGCTATTTACCAGTGCCACACTTTACAATTTACCCAAAAAGTGTATATTTTTGAAAAGCAGACAACCCAGGGTTTTATACTAGGTGCATTCTGACATTTTTCACCCAACCACTTTACCACCTATCCCTCTGAAAACCTGTTGTAAGAAAACAAAATCAGGATTTTTCACACTAATATTTCAATGTTGTGGATTTCAAACATAGGAAAGATACAGATTTAAAAAATCTATTGATTAGTGTTCAGCTATTTCTTTTGAGTATGGCAATACCCCATATGCATAGGTTTGTCAGGGTTTGGGGGAGCTACAGTGCCCAATATGGAACATGCACTTTTCCATTTTCACACAAGGAATTTCCCAGCTTGCTTCACCAGTGCCTTGTCTCATTTGGGGCTTTACCAGTGCTCCACTTTAAGATTTTCCCCTGAAAGTATATATTTTTGAAAAGCAGATTAGCCAGGGTTTCATTCTAGGAGCATTGTGACATTTCCACACAGCCACTTTACCACCAATTCCTCTCAAACATTCAGTATGGAAAATATTCAGTGTTTTTTACACTAATATTTCAATGTTGCTGTGGATTTCAAGCACATGATTGTTTCAGATGTAAACAAATACATTGATTAGTGTTAATCTACTTCTTCTGAATTAGGCTAAACTCATATGCATAGATTTGTCAGAGTTTTGGGGGAGCTACTAGGCCAATTCTTGATCAGACATGGAATTTTCAGATTGCTTTACTGGTGCCATGACTCATTTGGGGCTGCTTAGCTGTTCCACTTAAAAATTTTCCTCCAAAAAGTGTATATTCTTGAAAAGTAGATAACCAGGGTTTCATTTTAGTTGCATTTTGACATTTTCCATGAAGCCACTTTACCACTAATCCCTATAAAGTCCTGCAGTAAGAAAAAAAAAAATCACCATGACCACCATGCATGATAAGATGCATGATAAGATAACTATGGCAGTCCTAGTCCGTGATAAAGATAAGTACTAAGAAAGTCAGTCTGTATCAAAGACTACAAAAATCAAATGGGGGGGATCAAATCTATCTGATCAACTTATGCAGCCTTGGGGCCTGGTATAAAAAGGTTACCCTTTACACGATGCAAACTGCAGTTCATAATTTGTATATCAATTTTAAAATAGAAAACCCCACACCACAATGCACATTTTTTGCAGTTCCAACTCCATTTGATTACAAGTTTTTTGTTTCGAGGGGCATACGGTCTTATAGCACTGCAGACTGGTGTAGTACACTACCCTTTTAAACCCCCCCCAACCATCCAAAAGCAAAAGTGGTGGGGGCTAGTTATGGTACTGCTACTGCCTTAGGCCATGACTGGAGCTATTCATGGCAAGTGGAACCTTCATCATCCATCACCCATGTTACTGCTTTTGTTGATCCCATTCCCTTTGAGCTGCCTAATCATTGTGCTGCTGAAACAACTCAGCAGCAGCAGCAGTAAGAACAGCAGTCGCAATGTCTGCATCTACATCAGGACATTTGAAAATGGCCAGTGGCCAACACGACATAACCTGCTGGCACTAGGCCAGTAGGCATTTTTTCTCAGGGCTTCTGCTTTAAAAAAAATATAGGCCTAACAAAAAAAAAAAAATTGGGGGCTTGTTTCTAACAAGCCAAAGTCATACAAATCAATGTTTCCTCAGGGCTTGGCCTCTAACAACAAATCTTACAAATCATCCTCTACAAAATACTTTGTTAAGTCAAGTATCAGTCCACCCCAATGACAGCTTGTGTCAGGAGGTCTCTGTCTCTATCACGTAACATACAAATATGTTATTTTATTTTGTTTATTTTTTTAATCAACTGTCCCTCTAGTACCAGTCAACAACCCCCCAAAAACAAATTCCCTGTTCAACTGATTCTTTGCTCAGACTCCACCCACCAGCACAGGCAGCCTCCTCAGATCCCTTTTATACCATGCCTAATGGGTTTTTCACATTTTTAGTTAGTTTTTTATATTTTATTACCTGCCCCCCAATCCCAGTAAACAACCCCCACAAAAAATTAATTCCCTGTTCAACTGATTATTTCCCCACGCTTCACCAACACAGGCAAACCTCATGCCCCTTTTATTATACGTCTTTGGGAAATAAAATAACATTTGCTACGTGTTGTGTTTAATTAGAATTTTTCCATTGATGTCAATGGAATGAGCTAGTTGAAAAAACAGAAAAAGTACACTTTTCATGGGAAATTCTTCGCCAAGTGTGAAGTGCCATTATTCGCAGATTTTGGTTTGAGCCAAAAATTTTTGCCATCCTAGTAAAGCCTAATTCTGCATAATTACCCACTAAGTAACCATCTATACAAGCTATATAACTAACCCAAAATTAAATTGCAAAAAAAGTAAACCCAACCAGTCACTCTTCTTATGTAAATATTTATATATTATTTTTTTTCTGTGCCTAACTCTAATCCTAAACCTTATAATAACCCACATAAACCCTAATCCTACCTAATTTAACATGAACTCCCAACCCAAACTTTCTAATTATTTCATTGATTATTAAATGCATTTCACAAAAAATGTTCAAAATGAAGTAACAAAAAATGAACTAAATTGAACTACAGAAAAAAAAAATCTAACCCCAAGTGGTCACCATTCCTATAATAACACTATATATTTTTTTTGTTTAAATTCCTATGCCTAAACCTAAATCTAACACTAAACCTTACTCTAACCGATGTATACCCTGAACCTACCTAATTCAACCAAAATTACCTATCCAAACTACCTAAATAACTAAATAATCAATTTCAATAAATATTAAAAAAAAGAAAATAAAAAAGTAGGGGGGACAAAAAAAACCACAGATCAGAAAATTCTGATCTGTAACAATTGATCACTGTGATTAGTAATCAAAGGGGGAAATCATTTTTTTAAATATTTTAAACAATGTAATTAGTCTGGAACACTGGGGAAAACTATATAATAATGGGGGTTATGCACTAAGCAGTGATAAAGAGATGAAATCTCCACTGATAGCACTCCTCCAGTTCCTATACTATTCTGTAGAGTCTATGGACTAAGATCTTAGTGCATTGGCCCCATTGAATTACATAGGACTTGGAGAAATGATTTCAATGGAGAAGTCCTCTCTGCTTTATCACCTCTTTTTATCAAGCCTTAGTGCATCTACCCCCATGTCTCTCTGTCCATCTGTCAGTGTTTACAAATACAAACATTGCCTCTGTCATATGGCTACTAACACAGGTGATTCGCTATTTTAGCTAATCACATTTTCAAAAGATACCCACATTCGCTGAAACTAAGTGCTCCAGTGCCAGAGCACTTATTGACAGCCTTTCAACTGTTGTCCCATCTCTCTCTGTGGCAACGATGGAAGAATTATCCCATGACATGTCAACGGTCCTTAACACATGGACACTTGTAACATTCTGGCATGTCAATGGTCCTTAAGAGTGAGTGAGGCTATTCTCTGTGGATAAACTTATTCAGTCTGTTGAAAATTTAATTATGTTTTGTGAGGATGTGTGAACCAAGGATAGAATAAAATTTGACTTAGTAAATAAAGGTAACTACAGATAGAATAAAAAAATATATAAAGGTACACTGAACTGCTCTGTGAAAGACTTCTACAAAATAATGTAATTCTACTAAATTAATTATGAGTCAGATATTCCTTTCAGTAAAGTTCACCTGTCAGAATTTTCCTGAGTGAACTCCAGTAAGTTAATTGAAAGATTAGTCACATGTCTGAGTTCATGCAGAAAAATCCTTAAATTCTGGCATGTTAGTGGACTTGAGATCGTGTCATAGAGAATATATACATTTTATAAGAATGTTTACACATAATTCCATCTAAACATGCATGGGGAGAGTCCATCTGTATTCAGAACAATTGTTAAAATTATGATGAAAGAAATCATTTTGCTGAAAGAAAATTTAATCAGTGAAATGTTGTATATGTTGTATTTCATTATTTGGCTGAATAGTAGCTTACATCATAAGATCCTTTATGTGCTCAAACAAAACCCCTCACTGTCAATATTGTATACCACCACAGCTTGCGATTATGATTTCCAGAAACTGAAGTAACTTTGCTAAGTAAACATATTTTTTTTAGTTATTTCACAGGTTAATTTCTATGTAAATCGTATAATTTCATACTATGATTATTGTTAGTACAACTGATACGTGAAATGAAAAAAAAAAGAGTCTGAATTATGAAAAACAAAGTATAAGAAGACACCTTTATATTTGATGGATGATCAAATGTAAGCCACAGATGATATTTATATTGTAGCTGTATGTGGTTTTAATGATTTATTATGAGTCTGTGGAGTAAGCCCTGTTAACATGAACTTGAAAAGCACAACTTTTTGAATCTTGAAGCCTTGGAGATTCTTAATAATGTAAGGCCATTTTGAAAGATTGCCAAACACTATACAGTTGGAAAGTTGCCCTGCATTGACGAACAGTTTAGCTATGTGTTGAAGGCAATAGAAGCAGTGTGTTTGGTTTTGCTAAAAACGTTTGGAAGGGCAACCATTTTTATCTTCATTTAACTAGCTTAGAGTTTCAGGATATCATGACTTGTTGCCAAAATAGAGCACAAATGTAAGCAAAGTTAAATTTTTATTGTGCAAGACATTCTGCAATGAACTTGAATCTAAATCTAATGACCAAAAGCAAGTTGTAGCAAAATAAAGAATCTGCATAGACTATTAAACATACAGATGGATACAGATATTATTTGAAAGTAAGACAGATGAAGTACTTTAACATTTCACTTATGTTTCAAATGAAAAACTTCATTCAATTAATATTTGTTTGTAAAACTTTACATAAAAACATAAACAAATCAATATTAGATTTCCTAATGTCTAATTCTCAAATACATCAAAAATAATTAATTCCCCATACTGTACTTTGTTTATATTATTCAAAGTACTTATTGAAACATTGGTCAGTTCCCCAACTGCCTATAATACAAATCTGTTTATCTATAGATTGATAGATAGCGGTATATATATATATATATATATATATATATATATATATATATATATATATATATATATATATATTACTGTGCAAAAGGCTTAGGCAGGTTTGAAAAAGTAAAGTAAGATTGCTTTAGAAAATAGACATGTTAATAGTTTAGCTTTATCAATTAACAAAATGAATTGTGAGTGAACAGAAGAAAAATCTAAATCAAATCAATATTTGTTGTAGTGGTAGGCAAAATATCTTGCCGTGTTCCCACGATAAATTCTGCGAAAACCATGGGAAAATCTGTTTTAAAACTAGTGATTAAAACTTTCGCATTTTTCGCCCATCGGCCAAAATTTTTCATCATTTTTTCAATGGGTAGAAAGTTTTCTCCCATTGATTTATTTGATTTTCACCTTTTCGCTATAAAAACATGATGTATTTTTGGATGTCAAACACAATAGAAGCAGGTACAGAGCGAGGTAGACGTGCTGTGCTATTCTGCTGTGATACTGAGGAAAAATGGAGGCAGGAGAGGCTCATAGTGACTGATATCACTATGAATAGTTTTAAAACTGATACGAGGAACTGGAAGGACCAGTGAGGAGGAGGAGGAAGTGAGTACTACTCAACCAATGCTGTCCAGTCCCCCTAAATCATCCCAAGGGATCTTGGGGAATTTAATGGGAAGGGAGGGAGAAAAGGGAATGGGAAAGTAGGGAATAAAGGGTAATGCTAGAGAGCAAAACAGGTTAGCTGCCTGTGCCTGTTGCTAAACATGCTGCCTCTGTTGCCACCATTGCTACCCCTCTTGCCACTAGTGCTGTGCCTGTTGCCAGTGTTGAAGCTGCTGCCAGCAGTGCTGAACCTGCTAGTGTGTCTTGTAATACTCAAGAGGGGAGGAAGGAGAAGATGATGCCAAGTGTGACAGCAGGAGACCCTAAGTCACATTTGCCATCAATAAACGGTCCTGCCAGTGCTAGTACTACTACTACTAAGAAGGTCCAGCAGCTTGTAAGTGTTAAGAATGAAGGAGGGGGTAACCCCAGCTGGTGGGACTAGTGTTAGGGGAGTGGTAGGGGAAGAATTTGAGAGTGCCCAGACTAGCGGTCAAGGGAGCCCACACCATACCTCTGGCTCTGGAAGTCCTTCTCCCATTCCCATCACTACAATGTCCAAGTGAAACATGATCCTGAAGAGGCCAGAATTGGTGTTGGGGGAGAGCAGGCTCAGAATTAATACCACCACCAGCAGGAGCACAGATCAGCTACCTGTGTCCTCTGCTACTGCTGCCAGTCTGCCTTCTTCAGGTCAAAAAGAAATGCCAAGTGTGACATTAGGGGACCCTCTGTCACATTGCTCGTCACCTCCTCAAAGCAGCATTGATATGTCTGTAATAGAGCAGCAGCAGCAGGTAGGGACTAGTGGTGGAGATGATGATGGTGGAGAAGCTGAGTTGGAAGAGACATCGATGGCCTTTTTATCAGAAGCTGAGAAGGAATAGGAGGCAGGGATGAGAATGGGCATCACCACCATCATTAGCAATGAGCTTTTGGAATTTGCGGAAATTGCAGCTGATCTAATTCCTGCTGCTGCTGAGGTGCAAGGGCAGCAGGATGCTGAGGAGTAAGCTAGTGTGCCACAGACCACCATGGACACAGTGGGAATGGGGTCAACAAGTGATGCAGGACTAGGACAGGTTCCACTTGCCATCAGTAGCAATACTCCTGGTCCTAGTTATAGTGCTGATTCTGAGACAATAGCAGCAACATCATCTGCTGTCACAGACAGTGACGGGGAATGTGGAGGAGAAGAAGAAAGAGGCCATTCTTCTCTACCTGATCCCTATCCCTTGAAGTCATGGGTGTGGGACTATTTTTCTCTTGGGGCAGGCACAGTGTAGTGATCACCAATGGCACTGTGCACAATTTGTGACAAGACAGTGAGAAGGGAAAAGGAGGGAACACACCTTGGTACAACCTCCCTGATATCACACATGAAACCATGACATTTTTGTCAAACATGTTACAGATAAACATCCATCACAGAAATCAAGCACCACTGTTACTGTACCCCGACTCTCTAGAAAGGCAACAAGAGGTGAGGTGGAGATCAAAGAGAAGGAAGAATAGAGAAACCCATGCAGAGATTGGAAGTTCCATGACGAGAGAAACAACTATGTAGAGAACACAGGGTTCGGTGCTACACGTTGAAACAAATGTAACTTGTAGAAAAAAAACAGCTCAATCATTGCACTTACCAGCAGAGAAGGGGTGCTTACTGGAACAGTGCTCCAACGATGGAATAAGGAAACCATTCATACAAACAAAGGAACCAGGAGCACTCTCCAATCTCTAGGGACAGGCCACAGTATGTCGACTGGAAAATGAAACAGTTCGATCCAGAGCGGTTAAAAGCAAAAGCTTTATTGTTGCAAGATAAAACTCAAAAGGATACTTCTGTAGACAGGGGAGCGGACACAATTGCGCCTAGTGAATGGTCACACAAGGTACGTCTGACATGTTTCTCGCCAAAAGGCGCTTAATCATAGACCAGGTGTACCAGTAAGGGGAACTCATGCTAGCATTACCACTTCTTCATAAACAGAAAAAATATAAAATATATATATAAATGTATACATATGTATATATGCATGCACAATGTAAGCATTGATGACACCACCAAAATAACAACATTTAAGGAAAATTAACAATAAAATAATATAACCATTGACGTATATAAATGTGAAAAAAAAGGGAGAGGGGAGGGGGACATTAAACTTCAATAAGATAATCCACAACTCAAAAGGCTTGGGCACAGAACACACCCAGTGATAAAATATTCAAAAGATATGTCCAATATCCCACTTGGCATTGAGACAGCTCGGAACCGTGGTACAAAGGGTCAGGATCCAATATGCCTCCCACTTATCCTGGAGCCTAGATGAATCTCCACCTCTCCAGGGCAGCCAGACCTTCTCAATGCCAATAAAGTGCAGGCAGCCCAAGTCGCCTCCATGAGCACCATGGATATGTCCGGCCACAGAGGAGTCGAAAACATACTTTTCCACCTGGTACACATGTTCCCTAATCCTCTGTCGCAAAGGTTGCGCCGTGCAACCTACGTATTGAATGGAACAGTGTTTGCAGATGAAAAGATAAATCACTCCATAAGTGACACAATTGATGTAACTACCTATATTGAGCACCACCTCTCTGATTGAGCTTTTAAAGGACCTAGCTTGAGACACATATTGACAAGTCTTACACCTGGCTGCACCACATTTAAAAAATCCCTTGTGTTGCAGCCAAGTGGGTTTAGCTCTCTGTGTCATGAAAAGGCTGGGAGACACAATGTCCCCAATAGTTATGCCTCTCCTCAACGCAAAGCTGCAACCATTCTGAATTATCCTACATAGTTTTTCATCTGCGTAAAGCATAGGTATATGATTCTTTAAAATATTGCAAATTGATCTATATTGATTGCTGTAAGTAGAATGAACCTTACCACATTTTCAGGTCTTTTAGGTACATCCTGAGTTGGTTTTAGTAGCAAGTCCCTCCATGACCTTTGACATACATCATTGAAAGACCTTGACAGGATGCCCTCCAGATATCCCCTGGCTCGAAATCTCCATTACAAATCCTGAGATGCTGCTACAAAACCTTTCTCCATGGAGCAGTTCCTTTGCAAACGATATTTGGGGATATTGTTGATCTGGAACTGGGGCCCTGTGAGAGCTATCGAGTGGGAAAAGATTTCCTTCCAAAACGGCTTGATTAGATTACATCCCCACCAGATATGCAATAGGGAACCATCCTCTAGACCACACCTCCAGCAGGTACTAGAGAATCGGGAACTAATGCTTTGCAACAGAACTGGCATGCGGTACCAACGCAGAGTGATCTTATAGTTGACTTCACAAAACTGAACACTGGTGAGTAAGGAAGAACGAAGGCGAAATGCACGGAACCGCTGATTATCTGTGATGACAATATTTAGATCATGTTCCCACCCCCGTCTATGGAAAGAGGGAGTCAAAGGTTCCAGGGAACACAAAATGTACTGAAGTTTAGGAATTCTTCCTGCTGCAGGCTTATTGTGGAGAACCAACTTCTCAAAAGGAGTTAGAGAGCGTGGTAAGAAACACTGCAGATCTGGCAATGATAAGTAATGGGAGATTTGATTGTAATGCCATAGTTCCCTATCTGGAATATTAAATTCCTCCTTCAAATTCAAGAAAGTTGGGAGTTTAGATATAAGCAATCCCCTGATGTAACACTTGTGTGCTTCCCGCTGAGGCTGACACATCATGTGTAACATTCATGGCGAAGAAAAGATCTAAGCCTCACAGGACACGGTCCTTGACATCTTGGTCCCCTAGTAGAGATTTGTTAAGTTTCCAATTTCTGGAAGGACGGGGAAAAGTATCAAAAGTCAGAGTAAGAAATACCGGAGCGTGACCAGATCTCATGTTTTTTATGGTTGGTTGGTGGAATCCAAAACTCCATTTGGACCTTCTGTACTGGGTGCAACCATTTCTGCTGGATTACTATTATCATTGGGTGTGTTCTGTGCCCAAGCCTTTTGGGGTTATGCATTATCTGATTGTAGTTTAATGCCCCATCCCCCTTTTTTTCACATGTATATACATCAATGGTTATATTATTTTATTGTTAATTTTCCTTAAATGTTGGTATTGTGCTGGTGTCATCAATGCTTATGTGCATGCACATATGTGCATGCATTTATACATATGTATACATTTATATATATATTTTATATTTTTTCTGTTTATGGAGAAGTGGTAATGCTAGCATGGTATTGACAATTCTAGCCACAGTATATAGGTAGGCATGTATTGTTTTTCCTGTCATTTGATTGGAGGTCTCCCAATGTGTTTTTAAAGGTGTCCAATCAAGGTTATGTATAATATTTTTAAATGAGTTCCCCTTACTGGTAAACCAGGTCTATGATTAAGCTCCCTTTGGCGCGAAACATGTCAGCCGTACCTTGTGTGACCATTCACTAGGTACAATTGTGTCCGCTTCCCTGTCTACAGAAGTATCCGGTTGAGTTGTATCTTGCAACAATAAAGCTTTTGCTTTTAACGGCTCTGGATCAAACTGCTTCATTTTCCAGTTGACATACTGTGGTCTGTCCCTACAGATCGAAGAGTGCTCCTGGTTCCTTTGTTTGTATGAGCGAAACAACTAGGTCACCATCACCTTTTTCCTCTAGGATAACTACATCTTCTGCCAATCCACCTCGTTCATTGTTACCTCCCCTGCCAAATGATAGCCACTCTGTTGATGTTAGGATATGGCATTTTGGCTCCACCCACTGTACACTGTGTGGTGCACTGACCACACATGCCAGTGTGGTGGAGGAGAATCACAAGAAGAACATTAAGTGGCATCTGAGGAGATTTCATCCCACAGAATATGCTAAGATGCTGGCAGGGAGGGTTCATCATTACTATTAAACTGTCAGCAAGTTGTCATGTGTCCTTAGGGGGTTCTGGACAAGGCGTATAGTGACAGCGGGAGTACGTGGGTTCTGGTGTCATGGTGTTTGGATACAGATGTTTTTTACCACACACACTTTGTCCATTGCAGTTGCTGATGAGAGCCACATTTCCTGCTCTCAAGGAAAAAATTTATAATCTAATAACAACACACCCATGATTTTGGAGGAGAGGCAGGTGGAGAAGAATTATTGGCCAACTTCTTCTTTTCTCCACATAGACTGGGGGCTATTTATTGTGCTGCTACTGCCTCAGTTGCATCACTGGAGCTAGTTGTGGGCAGCAAGTGGAACCCTCATCATCCATCAACCATGTTACTGATGTTGTTGATCCCTTTCCCTTTCAACTGCCTAATCATCTTGTTGCTTAAACAACTTAACAGCAGCAGCAAAAACATCTCAAATTCCACATCTATATCAGGGCATTTGACAATGGCCAGTGGCCACTGGCCAGAAGGACATCACCCGCTGGCACTAGACCAGTAGGGCATTTTTTTTTCTCAGGGCTTGTGCGTTAAAAAAATAAATATATTAAAAGAAAATAAGAACAGAGCTCTAAAAATAAAAACAAAAATTGGGGGGGGGGGGTGATTCTAACAAGCCTAAGTCCTACAAATCAATGTTTCCTCAGGGCTTGGTCTTCTAACAACAAATCTAACTAATCATTAGCTACAAAATACTCTATCAAGTCAGGTATCAGTCCACCCCAGTGGCAGCTTATGTCAGGGGGTTCCTGTCTCTATCACTTTAAATACAAATTTCTTATTTTATTTCATAATTTTTTTATTAACTGCCCCCCAATACTAGGCAAGAAACTCCCCCAAAAAATTCCTTGTTCAACTGATTCATTCCCCAGACTCCACCCATCAACACAGGCACCCTCCTCAGACCCTGTTTTATACCATGTCTTATGGCGTATTTTATTTGTATTTAGGATTTATTTTTTATTAACTGCCCCCCAATCCCATTAAACAAACCCACCCCAAAAAAATTCCCTGTTCAACTGGTTCTTTCCCCACACCCCACCAACACAGGCACCCTCATGCCTCTTTTATACTATGAGTTTGGAAAATAAAATATTTGTTTTGTGTTGAGTGTAAATTCAATGTTCCCATTGATTTCAGTAGATTTCGTGGGAAATTATTCACCAAGCAGGAAGTGCCATTATTTGCCGATTTCAGTTTGAGGAGAAATTTTTCACCCATCCCTATTAGGGAGTTCAAAAATGCCAGTGAGATACATAAGTTTAGTTTAAGAAGTACAGTATGCAAGCTTATGTATTTTAATTAGATAGAAAAATGGGCAGACTGGATGGGTCATTTGATTGTTATCTGTCATCACAATTTATGTTTTCAAGATCTATGTATTGATATAGATCCATATGCATTTTCTTCTGGAGGGTTGAAAAAAACATCATCAGACAGCTAGAATTGTAAGAAAAACATTGTTGATAAATTGGTCATATTAGGAGTATATGTACACCAAAACAATATAAGAAATGTGGGTTATTCACAGGAAATCAGTGAAATGGTCATTTAGTTATAAACAAAACAACAACAAAAATGCCTTAGCAGAGAAGTGGTTAAATAAACAACATGATAAAATTACAGCTTCCCAAACTGCATTTCAAAAACAGTGCTATAAGAGGGGTCGAGTTAAAGAAATAACTAGGAAATAAAGCATAACGGCTATTATCCAAAACTGTGAGAAATCTGAAGTTCCTTTTTCAGTCTGTTATTAAAATATCACATTTTAAGATTCCCAAAGGTATAATTTTCAGTAAATTAGCAAAGTGGACTATTTTTCTTTTAAAGACTTGTGATCATCAACAATATATCCTTATGTAAACCCTAGGGACTTAATATAATAACTAAAAACTAATGGGAACTATTTATCAAAGTCTAGATATGGTCACAAATATTTTTGGAAAAACAAAAACAATGACAATTTGCCCAATTCCCAGAGTCTATTAGTATTATTTAGTGAAAGACTTAATGAACTATACTGGTGATGTATTATTATTTATAATATAAATAAAATGTGTCCTTTTAATATGGGTTAAATTGTGATAATCAGATCTCTGCTACTACGTTAAGACATTTATCAAAATATAAGTAATTATGTGTGTTTACAATGCAATTTAAGAAGTTTAAAATTGCCATGACCTGCAACCAGATGTTAAGTCGTACGTAATAAACACGCAAACTAAAGATAAAAAAAATTAAGAAAAAAAATTATTGATTTTTTTTATTCATGTTCTGAAAAGTAAAGTTATTACAAACTATTGGAAATTTGGCTATTCTGAACAGGAAATAAGACTACAGCATACATTTATCAAGAAATAAGATAGTGAAACATAATACATGCTGCTCTTTGATCAACCAATGTTGAAAAATGTCAGACATTTAACAAACAGCAGGTATATTTATCAGCCTTTCATGTGAAGCATACAAAAGGGAGGAATTTCTGAACCATTTTATGTATACATTCCAATAGAGTGATATAGGATATAACAGCCTGAAGTTGATATATGGAAATGGAGTATTTGCATGGCAAATCCTTGCACTTGCTCAGTGACAAACTTATATATAGAATAGAGAACACACTCACAGCTAAGTACAATAATGAATCACCTAATGCTGTATTCTGTTTATAAGAATAACATCAATAAAATTCTCATCAATAAAATTCAACGCTAGCTGATTCCCTGTTGCACTTAGCTGTGAGTGTGTTCTCCTTTCTATATATAAGTTGGTCATTGAGCAAGTGCAAGGATTGAGCTGAAAGCAGCTAAATATTGGAGAGTTTGAAGAAGCCCAGCTTTTACAACAAATGGAAATGGCTTCTCAGTCAGGAAATTCAATCAATATGGGAGATATCAATCACCTTGAAATTGACTGGAGAAACATAACTTCTAGAAAAACAAGAATAAATAATTTTCATTTCCCAACTACTAGTAGAGTAGTGATGGGTGAAAAATTTCACATCAATAGCTAAACAGCCACATGGCAAGTTTCCTTTCTTTTGACATAGGCATATTATAAAAGGGGTGTCGGGTACCAGCAGCATGCCATGTTTTTGTTTGTGAGACATAGAGAAAGCAACAGAATTTTGCAGCTTGATTTGATAGACAAATAAATTAAAATGGGAGTGTAGTTTAGGGAATCTTGTATTCAAGAAACATGTTCTCTGTGTTTGAGGAGTCTGGGAGCCTCTGGGGGATAGGAAGGGAGAAAGGAGGTTCACCCAACATACCCCAAAATCTGAGACAGGCACCCTTGATCCAAGATTTTTCCTGATCTGGGTGTTATTTCTGTATTAGTGTAGAGTGTGAGAAGGAGCAAAGGAGACTTACCCCAAATACTTCAAAATAATGTGTGACTAACTAGGAAGACACAGGCAGTCATAATCCCAGCTTCATCCTGATCTGGAAGTTATCTCTGTTCTAGGGGAGTCTGGGGGTGTGAGACATAGTAAAGAACATTTACCCAAATACCCACAAAATGCTGCGCATCTGACAGGGAAGACACAGGCATCCATGATCCAAGTTTCAGATCTGGCTGTTATTTTGGTTTTTGTTGACCATGATAGACATTGGGGGAACAGTTAATTTAAAAAAAAAAAGTTTGTTAGGTGGCAGAGACAGAGACCCTGACATGAGCTGTGACTGAGGCAGACTGATACTAAAATAGATAGAGTATTTTGTAAAGAGCAATGCATCACATACTATCAGTTCTGTTGTGAATATCAATGTAAAAATACACACAATAATTAAAAAATGTCCAGAAATCTCACTAGGGACATGGGGAGGGCAAAAGGAGTATAAGCAGCACAGGGACATGTTAGTAAAGTAGTAGTTAAAAAAACTGTCTGAAGCCATGATTGCAGTTGCATGTGAAATAAATTAAGGTGATCCCTCTCATCCTGACGAGTCATTTTGTCAAATTCCCAGAAAAAAATCCACTACCAGTACTATTAATAAACCATCTAAAAACACTAAAGAAGGGCCAGAAGACGAACAGAGTGGACACATCCTACTACTGCTCAACTGACAAAACTTCCAATCTATGATCATCAAGTCCTTTAAAGCAGAACTATCATCCAAATTAAAGTTACTCCCCAATAATTATGCACATAACGATAAGCATATCCATACTATTATTATCTGGAATAAGTCCAGATTTATTGACAAATCCAACTCATTCTGAGATGATTAGGAAAGCAGCTTACTGTAGAGGCATCAGTGCTCCTGCGCCATCAGTCCCTTTCTGTACCTTAAGGTACAATGCAATGCCTCCTCCTCCTAGAAGAGACCAGGGACCAGATTTTAAAGTTTGCTTTAAAATAGCCGGTAGGGCCAAAGTGAATACCGGTAAACATAACAAAATATCTAACCCAATATTTAAGTTGAGTTAAGTTTTCAAAACACTGCTAAATAGCAGTGATATTGGGAACTTAACAGTAAAAAGTTAACTATCATTGCCTGACATACTGCCAAGCACCGAACTGTAACTCATATGTCTTACACTTATCTGTTATCCACTGTCTGTCTCCTTCTCCTCCATTCTGTATTTTCTTCTCTTCTTTCTTCTCTTCAGCCTTCTCTTCAGTCTTCTTGCTGTAAAAGAAAAGAAAGATACAAGTCCAGTTCCCTCAGTGTGTAGCGGGCATCAGCCTGTGCAGGACAGGACTGGCACTGTTCCACTTATCACTATCTCTGCCATCGCTGCCACTTCTACAGCCACACACAATGGCGGAGAGATGAAAACTTTATTTATTTAACTAGTTACAAAGCCTGTATACACGGGCTGATCTGGAGCGGGGAGCTCCGAATGGCTCACAGCCTGTCTGTGAGGTTGACAGTTTGTCACCCAGTCGCTTCCGCTGCTTCCCCGGAACCGGGAGCACAGACAGGCTGTCAGCCTTCCGGAGCTCTCTGCTCTGGATCAGCCTGTTCTGTAAGTCCCTACTGCGCATGTGCAGTTACGCACACAGTGAGCGACGCATTGTAGGACTTTATGTTATATAGGATTTTAATTATGGCATTTATGTAGACATGAAAACTTTAAGCTATGTGTTTATTTATGACATTTTAACTATGGCATTTTTAACAAGTTCGGCATATGTGATTAAATCGAAACATATTTACAAATGTTACAATAATACATTTTAGCCCTTTTGAGTACCAGTGAGGTACGCAGTGCATTGCTTTGCAATGCGTTGTGTACCCCTCTGGCACTCAAGGGGTTAAACCATGTAGTGGTGTTCTGGATATATCTGCATTGTACTTATACCATTCTTTTCTTTTACAGCAAGAAAACTGAAGAGAAGAAAGAAGAGAAGGCTGAAGAGAAGAAATGACAGAAGATGAACTATGCTGGACATCAGGATTAATGGTAATTGTTACTTGTAATGCGATGTTGCTTTACTTAGTCGGGTTAACCTTTATGAATGCCGGTGGGGTAATTATACCCCACTGACACTCATAGGGTTAATTCTACTAACATTGGACCCTTTTTAGGCACTTTGGATGTTTTGATATGGGGCTTAGAGGTCCATATCAATACATCCACTGTAGACTTTGTTTTTTTTTTTTGCTTTTTAAAAGCTGTGTCGGCTGACTAAAGATCTGATAAGGAACTTTAGTCAGAAAAAAGCTGGATCTTAAATTTTATGCGATAAAGTGAGTCCCTGATCAGATCTTAACAGATAACTCAGTCCTTTAAATGGCAACTTGTAGCATTTTTTTTTCAATGTTCCAAAACACATGTTAATACAGCAGCCTATAGGGGTTTTTTTGCAGGCATTTTTTCATAGAACTGATCTTTAAATAGCTTACTTTGATTGAAAAAATGCTGACACCTGTTTTTTTTGGAGTTGGCTGCCTTTAAATCTGGCCCCAGGACAGACATTGCAGGAGTGCAGATGTCTCTTTGGCAAAATGTCTGTGCTGGTGCCTGCCTGACCATCTCAGAATGACTTGGACTTGTCTATAACGCTGGACTTATTCCAGTTAATACTAGTATGGATATGCTTATTGTTATGTGCATAATTATTTGGGGGTAACTTTAATCTGGGTGATAGTTCCACTTTAAAGTATTGCTTTAGGATAGATTTCTTTATATCTGTATGCCCCACCTTCAAAGTTTCTCAGCAATACCTGGATTATTTGTGGTAGACATTTGGAAGCTGCCTACATGTTGTGAGGCCTATATTGGGATACTCATGACACCTGGGTCTTGGCAGGGTTGACCACCTGATGGCCGCTTGCAGACATGTAGCTGGTGGGGCTATCCGGGTGATGGGTTGTGTTTGGGATCCTGGCTGAATGCGACTACTCTTTTTGGCCCTGCTGCCTGCAGTATCACCTGTGACAGGCTAGTGGGAATTGATGGCCGGCATAACAAATTGTCAAACCATCTTAACCATCAAAATTGACTCAGTCCAGATGGAGTTGAGCCTCCTGCATGCCCATCAGCAAGTGATAAGGGAGAAGGTACTGGACACACAACACAGGGTGACTGATGTTGAGACCTCTATACCTCCTATATCTGAGTCCATAGAATCTCTGTGGCTTCAAGTAAAGGGTCTGCAACAGAAAACCTATCACCTAGAAAATAGGACAAGAAGATGTAACATTCACCTGTTAGGCTTTCCAAAAAGCACTGAGGAATGCAAGCCAGAGTAATTCATGGAAAAATGGATCAGAGATACCTTGGGCAGCGACGGTCTGTCTCATTCCTTCGTGATAGAAAGTGAGCACCATGTTCCTCTTGCTCTACCTCCACCTGGTGCTGTACCCAGACCACTCATTGACAAGCTTTTGAACTACTGCAACAATGTTGCAGTCCTATGTATGGCCTGCCTGAAAGGGGATATGATGTACGAAAATCATAGAATTTACATATACCCTGATTTCTAGCCTCAAGTGCAGCATCAAAGATGGTAATTCCTTGAAGCTAAGAGAAGACTGCGAGAAATAATATTCCTTATGCCAGACTATTTCCTACAAAACTATGTGTGGTACACGGTGGCAGTACTCTCTTCTTCATGTCCGAAAAGTTAGCTAGATGCTGGCTTGATACCATTTAAGCACACTGCCACCTGTGAGTTGTGGAGTTTCTTCCTTTCTCAGTACTACATCTGTAGCAACATGGACTCTTCTAGAGATGTGGAAGGGAGAGCCAATATGACGAAGCCGACAATGGACTATTTCTATGCCCAGCATGGAATGCCACCCCTGCACCCTGGGATGGTGCTATTGCTACTGACCATGATCCCTGACCTTATGCAACATCTACCCTGCCATACTAGTCAACCCCCCCCCTTATACACTAAAAACAAGGAGACATCCATAGTGTGCAACTAAAATGATATGTGCAAACTAAGATGGGAAACACCCTTGTCATTGTCAGCCATGAACTGATGCCTTCTTGGGAGATGAACAGCTGCTGCACTTCCCTAATCTCACTGAAGACCATGTATCACTCCTGAGGCTACACTGAAAGATGGGAGGAAAGGTTCCTAAATGCAAAGAGTGGTGATATCTTAGTGAGATATCCTATGAGCAACCACTGATATTTATATTGTAAATATCATCCACATCCCAGACAGATCTCAGTCTCCTCTCAGGTCTGCCTCTCAGTCTCCTCTCAGCACTGCATGGGGCAGTGAAAAGGTGGAGAGGAAGAGCACGGGGCATAGGAAAAGCCTAGCACAGGGCAGAGGTAACAGGAGAACCCTACGGCTGAAGTGAGATGTCATTATGGAGTGAGACAAAGAGTTATTAACTTATGAGTTCCAGAGAGGTTCACAACACATTGTAATGCGTTGCAGACCTCTCTGGCACTCAATGGATAAAGGCACAGATGGAGACATACTCATTTATGGGTTATGTAAAGCAATGCGTTCTGTACCCCTCTGGCACTCAAAGGGTTAACCCTTTGAATCCTGCATTACAGCCCCTGCAATCATGCTGATGGGGCATCACAGTCCCAGTACAGACAGCTCTCAGTCAACAAAGTGTATGTATGTGGATTCATGGCTCATTCAAAGAACAAATCTCAACTGGGGGTTAACTTAAGCATGACTGTGTTGCCTGCTGAGTCCCGTTTCTCCCTATATGAATGCCAGACCCACTGCTGCACATCTTTATTTAACTACTCAACACTTATGCAGGGGATTGTCAAGGTTACAGTCACTCTGGGTTGTACAACTTTCTTTGATGCTTGGGCGCGTAGCTAGTGGTTGTGGTTCGGGAACATTGCCAATCCCTATATTCTCTAGCTGCGGCCAAGGCCAAATTAAAGATGCTGGCTGCAAAGCCAGATGCCCAATCCCGGTTGATCTGAAACCCAGGCCTGGATAGAAATATTGGGCTCTGGGGTAAGTCGCAGTCAGAGTTGAGGACCCCTGCAGAGGTGACACAGGAGCACTACCTCTGAGATGATAGATGGTAATAGACTGGGCACAAGCAACTACTCCAAACAGATTAGCAGTAATGGCAGGCAAGGACTGCAATACCAAAATGCCCTAAGGATGGGCACGTAAATGCAGGCTGGGACTGCAATGCCAAAGTGTCCTAAGTACAGGCACTTAAATATAGGCTGACAGTAAACCAAGAAGCTCAAGATCGGGGCCAAGAGAAAAGTAGACCAGTGCTCTGCAATGTGATGGAGTCTCAGCAGAAGACTCAACAGAAACAGCCCCACAAATCAGACTACCCTGGGAGACTACACAAGGTTACCACCAGTCAGGCCCGACTCTGGGTCTTCCTACGGGGTAGAACCATTAAGGTCTAGGTATCTCTTTGATTCCCCCAGATGGCGCTGCCAACTGCTGCCCAGTCTCTAAGCAGGGAAGAGTCTGGTCACTACAGACCCGTAAGTCTTACATCAGTAGTGGGAAAATTAATGGAGACTGTGCTAAAGGAAAGAATTGTTGAATATCTGAATTTGAATGGCTTGCAAGATACCAAACAGCATTGGTTTACAGCAGGGAGATCTTTGACTGGGTAACTAAAATAATAGACCAAGGGGGAGCAGTAGATATAGCTTATCTAGATTTCAGTAAAGCATTTGACAATGTACCTCATAGAAAACTCATTAATAAATTGCAGTTTTTGGGTCTGAATGTAAAAATAGTTAAAATGGATAAGGCAATGGCTGAGTGACAGGAGACAGAGGGTGGTAGTCAATGGAGAATATTTGGACAAAAGGAGTGTTACTAGTGGGGTACCTCAGGGATCTGTACTGGGGCCCATTCTTTTTAATATTTTTATTAGTGATATTGCAAAAGGTCTTCAAGGTAAGGTATGCCTTTTTGCAGATGATACAAAGGTCTGCAATAGGGTAGACATTTTAGTGGGAATAAGCCAAATAACAAATGATTTAGGTAAATTAGAAGAATGGACAAGAGTGTGGCAGCCTCAGTTTAATGATGATAAATGTAAAATAATGCACTAGGGACATAAAAAAGGAAAAGTTATAATGTTAAGGGTACTGTGCTGTCAGAGACAACAAAGGAAAGGGATTTGGGAGTAATTATTTCTAATGACTTAAAGATAGGCAGGCAATGTAATAAAGCAGTGGGGAATGCAAGCAGGGTGCTGGGTTGTACAGCTAGGGGCATTAGTTGCAGAAAAAGGGAAGTGGTCATTCCACTCTACAGATCTCTAGTTAGACCTCACCTAGAGTATTGTGTACAGTACTGGAGACTCCATCTCCAGATGGATATAGATACTCTAGAGAAAATTCAAAGGCGGGCTACTAAAATGGTGACTGGTTTACAGGAAAACACATATCAGGATAGACTAAAAGATCTGAAAATGTATAGCTTGCAGGAGAGAATAGAGAGAGGGGATATGAGAGAAACATTCAAATACATGAAGGGATTCAACAAAATGCAGGATGGAAGTACATTTCAAAGGAGTAAAAATGTTAGTACAAGAGGCCATAGTGTAAAACTAGAGGGTCACAGGTTTAGACATAATGTAAGAAAGTTTTACTTCACTGAGAGGGTAGTAGATACGTGGAATAGCCTACCAGCAAGAGTGGTAGAAGTTAATACAGTGACAGAATTTAAGCATGCATGGGATAGGCATAAGGCTGTCCTTAACATAAGACAAGACCAAGGGTCAAAAAGGTTTGAGTTTTTTTACAGTAGGAAAACGGGCAGACTAGATGGTCTGAATGGTTCTTATCTGCCGTCAAATTCTATGTTTCTATGTTTTCAAACAGGCGACATTTTTAATGCGCTGTTTTGCTAGTCACCCATTAGTGGGCGACATTTCAAAAGGATACTGCCTGAACATGGCAGTTAATCCTGACCTTGGATACCTGACTATCACGGTTAACTGAATTACCTGTGCATTGGAGGATGCTGATTGGCCCGCCCAGGATGTGCCTTTATACACTGGAGCTTGGGCACTTGTGATTTGCCCTTTCGTGGTGTTCCAGTATCTGCGCCTTGTTGCTGTGTTCCAGTTCTCCTGTGTACTGACCCGGCTTGTCTGACTCTTCTGCTGATCCTGCTCCGTGTATGACCCGGCTCTGGTTGACGACTCTGCTCCGTGATTGACCCGGTTCTGGCTGATGATCCTGCTCCGTGTATGACCCGGCTCTGGTTGACGACTCTGCTCCGTGATTGACCCGGTTCTGGCTGATGATCCTGCTCCGTGTATGACCCGGCTCTGGTTGACGACTCTGCTCCGTGATTGACCCGGTTCTGGCTGATGATCCTGCTCCGTGTATGACCCGGCTCTGGTAGACGACCCTGCTCTGTGATTGATCCTGTTCTTCGGCTGTTGTTCCTGCTGTGCTCCGGTTCCGGTTATCGCCCAGTTCCAGCCTGCTGTTCCGGTGTTCCTGCATTGCTCCGGTCGCTTCCGCGACATTCTGATCACTTGGTGACTCACTGTGTCTCTCACTGCTCTAGCTGAGTTTGAGGTTGCTTTGTCATCGGTTGGTTGCTGCTGTCTCTCTGTACAGAACCTGTTAACTCCTGCAGTGACTTGTAGTCTCCGGTCTTGTGCCTCTGTGATCTTACCAAGCATACGGTTATCCATTAGAGCCGTTACTCTAGTACCTCTGATACGCCTCACTACCTTCTGCAGAGCATTGCCTGTCCGGTGTTCGGTGTGCACCGTGACCGCGCCTGTTGGCACTGGTATCCATTTGCTCTTGCTGGGAGAGTTACGTACGGCACCGGAGGGGTGTCCTGGCTCCGGCCTAACATACGTTCAGAGGGTACGCTATCCATTTGCACTATCCAGTGCTTCGGCTCTTAGTGCTTGTGCAGCCGCTATCAGTATTGACATCCAAGGGGTGTCAGGGCATTATCCGTTGGGCGCACGCAGGGTTAACTTCGATTCTCAGGAAGGGCGATTCTGGTTCTTGTACTTCAGCTTGGCAATAGCACTTCTCTATAGCCCACGGTGGTGGTATTAACTCAGCTCTGGCACTTTGTGCCTTCCTATCCTACTTGAGAGTGAATTCAGTGCAGACACTTTGCTCTAGCTTTGATACTCAAGAACTGTGTTCCAGAGACTGCTATATATCCTGGGCGTTGGCCAAACTAGAACTGAGTTTCTCCTCTTGCACTTGTTAACCCTTTGGGGTTATTCCCCATCTATTCATTGCCCATTATTCTTTTGCTGTATTGCATTCACTTTGTCCGTGTTTGCTATTACTGTTATTCCTGTGCTGGCCCCTAGGGGCATTGTATTACTCCTTGATTCAATAAACTGTGTTTTTACTTTATCCCCTGGTCTGAGTGTTACCGTTACACTGACGTCTAAATCTATATCCCATAAGAAGACCCTGTTAGGGTTCATGGGTGAAGCAGACTTAATAGAAGCATGGAGAACCCTACACCCGGAGGCCAAAGAATTATCCTGACACAGTCATTGTCACATATAGACCTTGCACTAGTCTCACAACAGGTCCTGCACAACTTATGGTTTGTACATACTTGTCTAGGGTAGCCTTTAGTCACTCTCCTTTACTGCTACCTGTCAACCTGGGAGAGTTCCATCTCACCCGGAACTGGGAGCAACATCCATACTGGCTGTCCTTAGACCGCATACCGGAGAGACATGCAGCTGACTTGATTCATTATTTTCAAGAGAATGTGAACTCGACATCACAGACATCAGGGTGGAACCACTAGCTATGACCACTAGTGATGAGCGAGCACCCCAATGCTCGGGTGTTCGGGTGCTCTGACCGAGCACCCCCTGAGGCTCGAGTGCTCGGCCGAGCACCCGAGCCCCATTGAAGTCAATGGGAGGACTCGAGCATTACACCAGGCACCCCCTGCTCTGATGAGGGGAGGGTGCCTGGTCCATAGGAAAAGGGCAGAAAAAGATGGAAACACTACAGAAATGGTTCAGGGACAGCATAGGGAGGATGTCTGGATGCACCTTGGACTCCAACATCGCTGCTGGGAACGATCTTTCGCCCGTAGTACGCCATTTTTACAGACTGACCATAAAACACACAAAAAGGAAAATAAAAACGACTTTAGGCGAAAAATTGTTACCAAACAATATTTGCTGTATATTTACTTGTATATCATCTGCAAATTCTCCCAAAAATGTCCTTGATTTTCAGAACTGAGGCCATGATTAAGAGGGAAACGTGCGCAGAGGCAAATTCTCCCAAAAATTTCCTTGATTTTCAGAACTGAGGCCATGATTAAGAGGGAAACGTGCGCAGAGGCAAATTCTCCCAAAAATTTCCTTGATTTTCAGAACTGAGGCCATGATTAAGAGGGAAACGTGCGCAGAGGCAAATTCTCCCAAAAATTTCCTTGATTTTCAGAACTGAGGCCATGATTAAGATGGAAACGTGCGCTGAGCTGACCATCTAAAACATTATGGGTGAGGGTCTGCTGCAGAGCTGACCATCCTAAACATTATATGCGAAGGCCCGCTAGTGAGCTGACGCTATAAAACATTATATGAGAGGGCCCGCTAGAGAGCTGACCCAATAAAACATTATATGAGAAGGCCCGCTGGTGAGCTGACCTATATAAAAATTGTCAAACAGGGCCCGCTGGTGAGCTGACCCTATATAAAAATTATATCACAGGGCCCGCTGGTGAGCTGGCCCTATATAAAAATTATATCCCAGGGCATATGGAAGAGGAGGAGGAGGATGAGAAGATTAAGAGTCAACCATATACCCGTTTTTTGGGTGGAAGGGGTGAATGGGAATACAGAGTATTCCCATCATTGTAAATAACATATATAAAGTGAGTTTATGTTCCCCCGGGGCTTTCCTCCAGTGGAGTGGAGAAGTCAGGGGAAATCCAGGCCTTGTTCATTTTTATAAGTGTCAACCTATCAGCATTGTCGGTGGAAAGGCGGATACGCTTATCTGTTATGATGCCACCAGCAGCACTAAATACCCGCTCAGACAGAACGCTGGCGGCAGGGCAGGCCAGCACCTCCAAGGCGTAGAGTGCCAGTTCATACCACGTGTCCAGCTTGGACACCCAGTAGTTGTAAGGCACAGAGGGATCATTGAGGACGCTGACACGGTCTGCTACGTACTCCTTCACCATCTTCCAAAACTTTTCCCTCCTTGTGACACTAGGCTGCGCATCAGGGTGAGGGTGCTGGCGGGGTGTCATGAAGGTGTCCCACGCCTTGGAGAGTGTTGCCCTGCCTTTCTCGGAACTGCTGTGTGCTCCCCTTTTCTCCCCTTCTCGGTTGGCCAAGGTAGCACGTACTCTGCCGCCAGCGTTGTCAGATGGAAAATTTTGGAGCAATTTTTCGACAAGAACCTTCTGGTATTGCAACATTTTGCTTGTCCTCTCCACCGGAGGAATGAGAAATGAGAAATTCTCTTTGTAGCGGGGGTCCAGAAGGGTGAACACCCAGTAATCCGTGTTGTCTAAAATGCGTACAACGCGTGGGTCACGGGAAAGGCAGCCTAACATAAAGTCAGCCATGTGTGCCAGAGTACCAACAGTCAAGATTTCGCTGTCCTCACCAGGAGGATGACTCTCAATATCCTCATCCTCTTCCTCCTCTTCTGCCCACCCACGCTGAAGAGATGGAACTAAAGTTCCATGGCTACCCTCTGTAGCGGAGGCAACCGTGTCTTCCTCCTCCTCCTCCTCCTCCGCCTCCTCCAATTGTCGCTGAGAAGACGAAGTGAGGGTGCTCTGGCTATCACCTTGTGTAAGCTCTTCCTCCCCCATTTCCACCTCTTCCACATGCAAAGCGTCGGTTTTAATTGTGAGCAGCGAGCGTTTCAGTAGACACAGAAGTGGGATGGTTACACTGATAATAGCGTTATCGCCGCTCACCATCTGTGTCGATTCCTCAAAATTGCGTAAAACCTCGCAGAGGTCTGACATCCATTCCCACTCCTCACTTCTGATTACAGGAAGTTGAACGGAGAGGCGACGACCGTGTAACAGCTGGTACTCCACTACTGCCCTCTGCTGCTCACAAAGCCGGGCCAACATGTGGAAGGTGGAGTTCCAGCGCGTGCTCACGTCACACAGCAGCCGGTGAGCTGGCAATTGTAAGCGCTGCTGCAGCTTCAACAGGCCGGCTGAAGCTGTTGATGACTTACGGAAATGTGCACACACGCGGCGCACCTTGGTCAAGAGATCATGCACATTGGGGTAGGTTTTTAGAAATCGCTGCACCACTAAATTAAATACATGCGCTAGGCATGGTACGTGTGTGAGCTTGCCGAGCTCCAAAGCCGCCACCAAGTTACGCCCATTATCACACACAACCATGCCTGGTTGCAGGTTGAGTGGCGAGAGCCACTGCTCGGTCTGGTGACTAATCCCCTGCAACAGCTCTGAGGCCGTGTGCTGTTTGTCCCCAAGGCAGATCAGCTTCAGCACGGCCTGTTGACGCTTCCCCACTGCAGTGCTACACTGCTTCCAGCTACTGGCTGATGGGGGAGTGGCGCTGTGTGTAGAGAATTCGGAGGTGGAAACGGAGGAGGAGGAGCCAATAACGTAGGTGCTGGTGGAAACCCTGATGGAGGTAGGGCCCGCAATCCTCGGCGTGGGTAGCACCCGTGCCATCCCAGGGTCCGAGTCGCTCCCAGCCTCCACGACATTCACCCAGTGTGCCGTCAGGGAAATGTAGCGTCCCTGGCCACAAGCACTTGTCCATGTGTCAGTCGTTAAGTGGACCTTCCCAGTAACTGCGTTGGTCAGGGCACGGGTGATGTTACGGGACACATGGTGGTGTAATGCGGGGATGGCACACCGGGAAAAGTAGTGGCGGCTGGGGACCGCGTACCGAGGGACAGCTGCTGCCATCAGGCTGCGGAAGGACTCAGTGTCCACAAGCCTAAATGGCAGCATTTCGATGGCCAGTAATTTGGAAAGGTGTGAGGTTAGTGCTATGGCCTGTGGGTGGGTGGCTGGGTACTTTCTCTTGCGCTCAAATGCCTGGGGTAACGACATTTGGACGCTGTGCTGGGACAGGGAATTGGATGTGGTCGCTGATGGTGCTTCAGATGCTACAGGTGCAGGGCGGGAGGTATGCGGGCCTGCGCCTTTTACAGGCGATTGGCCGGCACCGAAAACAGGGGAAGAGGAGGCAGTGGTGTGGCCTGCAGACACAGATGGGCGATCCAGGCGTTCCTCCCACTTACTACGGTGCTTGGATGCCATGTGTCGGATCATGCTGGTGGTGGTGAGGTTTCTAGTGTTCATGCCTCGGCTCATTCTGGTGTGGCACAGGTTGCAAACTACAATTCTTTTGTCGTCCGCACTTTCCTTAAAAAAACGCCATACCGCGGAACACCTACCCCTTGGCAAGGTAGATTTACGCAAGGGGGTGCTCCGTGGAACATTTGCGGGCCGGTTTGGTGCGGTCCGCCTTCTTTCTGTAGCCACACCACTGCCTCTTCCAGCCTGTTGCGGTGCTGCAGATGGCTCACCCTCAGGACTGCTGTCATCGCTCGGCTCTACACCTTCCCAGGTGGGGTCAGTCACCTCATCGTCCACCAAGTCCTCCTCCACTTCCTCACTCTGATCATCCTCCTCAAGTCTTGATCCCACCACATACTCAGTCATTGACAACTGTATAACATTCTCCACAACAAGGTCTTGAGACGGAAATAGTGGTTGATTTAATGGCAACTGTGTCTCATCATCATCATCATCATCCACTACTTCCTTTGACCTTAAATGCCGTTCACATCTGTCATCTTCTTGTGATTGGGTAGCCTCTAGAGGTTGTGAATCAGGGCACAAAATGTCATGTTCCTCTGCAAGCGTGCTTGGAGAGAGGGTCAAATGAAGGATTGGTGATGAGACGAGCTCCTCACTATATCCCAGTGTGGGATCACTTCTTTGACCAGACCGTGTATGGTGGGAGGAAGGATGATCAGGGTGAGGATTATGTTGACCAGACTCTTGGCTACTGAGAGTGGACTTGGTGGAAGACAGGGTGGTGCTTAACCGACTGGAAGCAGTATCAGCTGACATCCAACCGACCACCTGTTCGCAGTGGTCGGACCTCGAGAGTGATGTCCTGCGACGCCCTGTAAAATTACACATGAAGCTAGGTATGGTGGATGTCTTTCTTTCTTGTGCTCTGGCACCAGGCACAGTTTCTCCGCGTCCTGACCCGCGCCCTGAACTTTCAGGATCACGTCCACTTCCCCGTCCCTTTTTACCCGCCTTCTTCATCTTACACAGAATATGTGACTTTAATATTTGAGTTTGAAAACTTAACAGTATTTCTTATTATTCTGCAACTCTGCAGAGTACACAGAATAGGCTGCTAAACGGCGGTGAAATACACTGAATGGAATATGTGACTTTAATATTTGAGTTTGAAAACTTAACAGTATTTCTTATTATTCTGCAACTGTACAGAGTACACAGAATAGGCTGCTAAACGGCGGTGAAACACACTGAATGGAATATGTGACTTTAATATTTGAGTTTGAAAACTTAACAGTATTTCTTATTATTCTGCAACTGTACAGAGTACACAGAATAGGCTGCTAAACGGCGGTGAAACACACTGAATGGAATATGTGACTTTAATATTTGAGTTTGAAAACTTAACAGTATTTCTTATTATTCTGCAACTCTGCACAGTACACAGAATAGGCTGCTAAACGGCGGTGAAACACACTGAATGGAATATGTGACTTTGATATTTTAGTTTGAAAACTTAACAGTATTTCTTATTATTCTGCAACTCTGCACAGTACACAGAATAGGCTGCTAAACGGCGGTGAAACACACTGAATGGAATATGTGACTTTGATATTTTAGTTTGAAAACTTAACAGTATTTCTTATTATTCTGCAACTCTGCACAGTACACAGAATAGGCTGCTAAACGGCGGTGAAACACACTGAATGGAATATGTGACTTTGATATTTTAGTTTGAAAACTTAACAGTATTTCTTATTATTCTGCAACTCTGCACAGTACACAGAATAGGCTGCTAAACGGCGGTGAAACACACTGAATGGAATATGTGACTTTGATATTTTAGTTTGAAAACTTAACAGTATTTCTTATTATTCTGCAACTCTGCACAGTACACAGAATAGGCTGCTAAACGGCGGTGAAACACACTGAATGGAATATGTGACTTTAATATTTGAGTTTGAAAACTTAACAGTATTTCTTATTATTCTGCAACTGTACAGAGTACACAGAATAGGCTGCTAAACGGCGGTGAAACACACTGAATGGAATATGTGACTTTAATATTTGAGTTTGAAAACTTAACAGTATTTCTTATTATTCTGCAACTGTACAGAGTACACAGAATAGGCTGCTAAACGGCGGTGAAACACACTGAATGGAATATGTGACTTTAATATTTGAGTTTGAAAACTTAACAGTATTTCTTATTATTCTGCAACTCTGCACAGTACACAGAATAGGCTGCTAAACGGCGGTGAAACACACTGAATGGAATATGTGACTTTAATATTTGAGTTTGAAAACTTAACAGTATTTCTTATTATTCTGCAACTGTACAGAGTACACAGAATAGGCTGCTAAACGGCGGTGAAACACACTGAATGGAATATGTGACTTTAATATTTGAGTTTGAAAACTTAACAGTATTTCTTATTATTCTGCAACTGTACAGAGTACACAGAATAGGCTGCTAAACGGCGGTGAAACACACTGAATGGAATATGTGACTTTAATATTTGAGTTTGAAAACTTAACAGTATTTCTTATTATTCTGCAACTCTGCACAGTACACAGAATAGGCTGCTAAACGGCGGTGAAACACACTGAATGGAATATGTGACTTTGATATTTTAGTTTGAAAACTTAACAGTATTTCTTATTATTCTGCAACTCTGCACAGTACACAGAATAGGCTGCTAAACGGCGGTGAAACACACTGAATGGAATATGTGACTTTGATATTTTAGTTTGAAAACTTAACAGTATTTCTTCCTATTCTGCAACTGTGCACAGTACACAGAATAGGCTGCTAAACTGCGGCGAAGCACACTGAATGGAATATGTGACTTTGATATTTTAGTTTGAAGACTTAACAGTATTTCTTCCTATTCTGCAACTCTGCACAGTACACAGAATGTGCTGCTAAACTGCGGCGACGCACACTGAATGGAATATGTGACTTTGATATTTTAGTTTGAAGACTTAACAGTATTTCTTCCTATTCTGCAACTCTGCACAGTACACAGAATGTGCTGCTAAACTGCGGCGACGCACACTGAATGGAATATGTGACTTTGATATTTTAGTTTGAAGACTTAACAGAATGTGCTCTAATCTGCAACTTTGCACACTAAACAGAATGTGCTCTAATCTGCAACTTTGCACACTAAACAGAATGTGCTCTAATCTGCAACTTTGCACACTAAACAGAATGTGCTCTAATCTGCAACTGTGTACACTAAACAGAATGTGCTCTAATCTGCAACTTTTCACACTAAACAGAATATTTTTTTTTTTTTTTTTTTTTTGTTTTTTTCCCCCCACACAAAATAACCTGCTGCCCCCACACACAGTAGTCCTAAAAAGGACTTTTGGTTCTTTTTTTTCACAATTTTTTTTTTTTCCTCCCTACACTGCCTTTCCCTTCCTATCCTCAGCTCTCCCTGGCTCAGACTGAGCCGAACTCGATGGTCAGGTGCTATACAGCACCCGACCACGGGTTCTGGCCAGCCAATCAGTGTAATGCCAGCAGCCAACATGGCTGCTGGCATTACACTGATGTCAGAGCCTCCCTGCACGTTTATTGGCTGCGCAGCAGCCGCAAAACGTGCGGGGAGGAGACCCGAACATGGCGGGCGAGCACATGCGGTACTCGTACGAGTACCGCCATGTGCCGAGCAGAGCGATGCTCGAGCCGATCCGAGCATCGGCCGAGCATGCTCGCTCAACACTAATGACCACTGATTAATGTTTGCCAGTAATCTGAGAATAATGCAAGCTTAAATTAGACTCAAAGATGATAATGTAAATAATTAGTTTATGAATGTCTCTCTCTCTCTCTCTCTCTCTTTCTCTCTCTCTCTCTCTATATATATGTACTATATATATATATACACAAATGTGCAAAAGTTTTAGGCAGGTGTGAAAAATGTTGTAAAGTAAGTATGCTTTAAAAAATAGACATGTTAACAGTTTATTTTTATCAGTTAACAAAATGCATAATCAATGAACAGAGTAAACATATAATCAAATCAATATTTGGTGTGACCTCCCTTTGCCTTCAAAACAGCATCAATTCATCTAGGTACACTTGCACACAGTTTTTTGAGGAACAACTTGGCAATTAGGTTGCTCCAAACATCTTGGCAGCCTCAGTTGCTTCTCTCTTCATAGTTCCAGAGAGACTCAATGATATTGAATTCGGGGCTCTGTGGAGGCCATACCATCACTTCCAGGACTCCTTGTTCTTCTTTACACTGAAGATAGTTCTTAGTGACTTTGGCTGTATATTTGGGGTCATTGTCATCTTGCAGAATAAATTTGAGGCCAATCAGATGCATCCCAGATTGTATTGCATGATGGATAACATAGTAACATAGTAAATTAGGTTGAATAAAGACACAAGTCCGTCAAGTTCAACCTTCTCGTCATATCCCAGTAACTCAGAATTTTATGGCTTTCTTGCTACCAATTAAGTTAGTCTTTATCAAATCTTCCTAATCTGCCTACTGATAAACAGTATAACTCTGTATGTTCCCTTTTGAAAGAAATGTGTCTAATCTTCTCTTAAATGTATCCATTGTATCTGCCATAACCACCTCCTTGGGCAATGAATTCCACAATTTAACAGACCTTACTGTAAAAAACCCCTTCCTCTGCTGAAGTCTAAACCTCCTTTCCTCTAATCTCAAGGGGTGTCCCCTGGTCACCTGATCAGGCCTTGGAATAAATAGCTCACCGCAGAGATCCTTGTATTGACCTCTCATATACTTGTACAATTTGATAAGGTATCCTCTTAGTCGTCTTTTCTCTAGAGTAAATAAACCAAGTTTGTCTAGTCGTTCCTCATATGTCAAGTTCTCCATTCCCTTAATTAATTTTGTTGCTCTTCACTTTACCCTCTCTAGTTCTAGCATATCCTTTTTCAGAACCGGTGCCCAAAATTGCACTGCATACTCAAGGTGAGGTCTTACCAATGATTTGTATAATGACAAAATAATGTTATCCACTCTTGCTTCGATACCTCTTTTTATGCAAGACAGGATTTTGTTTACCTTTGCTACTGCTGTTTGACACTGGTCAACGTTTCCAAGTTTGTAGTTAACAAGGATACCCAGGTCTTTCTCTAGCAATGAGTTCCCTAAAATGATTCCATTAACTTCATAAGTAGCCTTGGGATTGTTTCCTCCCAAATGAATGACTTTACACTTCCCCACTTTAAACTTCATATTCCATTTGTTTGCCCAATCTGACATTGTATATAAGTCCCTCTGTAGAGAGAAAATATCCTGTTCCGAATTAATGACCTTGCATAATTTAATATCATCTGCAAATATTGATATTTGCTTTCTATATCTATTTCCAGGTCATTTATAAACATGCTAAAAAGCAGCGGACCTAATACTGAACCCTGAGGTACTCCACTCTCCACATTAACAGTATTGGAGAATTTTCCTTTTACAACCACACACTGTTTCCTATCCTTCAACCAGTTTTGTATACAATTGCAAAGGTTATCTCCTAGCCCCAATTTCCTTATTTTATACACCAGCCTTCTGTGTGGCACTGTATCAAATGCCTTTGAAAAGTCTAGATATACTACATCTACTGCCTTGCCAATGTCAATAAGTATTGACAAGGATAAATATCTGGCAGATAAGTATCTGCCTGTACTTCACAGCATTGAGGAGACCATTAATTCTGACCAAATCCTCAACTCCATTTGCAGAAATGCAGCCCAAAACTTGCAAAGAACCTCCACCATGCTTCACTGTTGCCTGCAGACCCTCATTCTTGTACTGCTCTCTAGTCCTTCAGTGAACAAACTGCTTTTTGCTACAGTCAAATATTTCAGATTTTGATTAAATCAGTCCAGAGAACCTGCTGCCATTTCTATGCACACTATTTCCTGTGTTTTCATGCATAGTTGAGTCACCTGGCCTTGTTTCCACGTTGGAGGTATGGCTTTTTTTTGGTCGCAAGTCTTCAATGAAGACCACTTCTGACCAGACTTCTCCAAATAGTAGATGGATGTACCAGGGTCCCATTGTTTTATACCAATTCTGAGCTGATGGCATTGCTGGACATCTTCAGATTACAAAAAGATGTAAGCATGATGTGTCTTTTATCTGCTGCACTAAGTTTCCCTGGCTGACCACTGCATCTGTGGTCCTCAACATTGCCTATTTCTTTGTGCTTTTTCAAAAGATCTTGAAAAGCAAATCTGAAAAACCCTGCCTGCCTTGAGGTTCCTGCCTGGGAGAGTCCTTGCTGAGGCAGTATAACTACATTGTGTCTTGTTGCTGTGCTCAGTCTTGCCATGGTGTATGATGTTTTACATTAAACGGTCTTCAGCAACCTCATCTTGTTAGCTGAGTTTTGGCTGTTCCTTGTCCGGTGTTATTTCTCGTATACATCGGCTTCTGTTTCAGTTAATGATTGTGTTTCTCCCTACATATTAAATTGATGATCATTAGCACCTGTTTGGTATAATTGTTTAATCATACCCATGACTATATGCCTACAAAATCCCTGAATTTGTGCAAGTGTACCCAGAAGAATTTATACTGTTTTGAAGGCAAAGGGTAGTTACACCAAATATTGATTTGATTTAGATTTTTATTCTGTTCACTCACTATGCATTTTGTTAATTGATAAAAATAAACTATTAACATGTCTATTTTTGAAAGCATTCTTACTTTACAGTTTTTTTTGCAAACCACTGTATACATGTATATATATGTGTATATATATATATATATATATATATATATATAAATCTCGTCAACCCCTCCACACCAGTCCACCACCACCATACATATCTGCAGCACTCTATTTCTCTTGCAGGCTTACCGAAACGTATGAAACTTATCACAGAAAGGCTAGGCTTGAAATAATAGAGCATGTGTAGGCTTAAATCAAGGCTATCACTGAAAATATTGTATGTAGGCTCAGTCTTTCAAAAAAACATGCCCTTAGAAAAAGATTGTATGCAGGTTTCAGGATTGTAACAAAACAAGACCTGCAACAAATCTCTTTGCAAACCTTACTGGCCTAGTGCCAGCAGGCTACTTGTGACATTCTGGCACTTGCTACTGTTGTAATTGCTGCCACTGAGCCATCTAAGCAGTAGGAGGATTATGCTGCTTCATGGGACTGGGATAATCAGCAGCAGCACTGTTATAGGACAGGCGGTGGTACAATGATGCTTCTACTTGCTGCAGACATTCCATCCTACTGAATATGTTAAGGCTATCACTGAAAATATTGTATGTAGGCTCAGTCTTTCAAAAAAACATGCCCTTAGAAAAAGATTGTATGCAGGTTTCAGGCTATCACTGAAAATATTGTATGTAGGCTCAGTCTTTCAAAAAAACATGCCCTTAGAAAAAGATTGTATGCAGGTTTCAGGATTGTAACAAAACAAGACCTGCAACAAATCTCTTTGCAAACCTTACTGGCCTAGTGCCAGCAGGCTACTTGTGACATTCTGGCACTTGCTACTGTTGTAATTGCTGCCACTGAGCCATCTAAGCAGTAGGAGGATTATGCTGCTTCATGGGACTGGGATAATCAGCAGCAGCACTGTTATAGGACAGGCGGTGGTACAATGATGCTTCTACTTGCCACTAGCCCTAGTGTTGCTGAGGCAGTAGCCACAACACAACAAGCCCCCACACAACTTCAGGTTCATCTAGAGAGAATAAGTTGGTCAAGTATGTTTATTCTCCTCCTGCACATATTCTAAAGTCATTGGATGTGGTGGAATACCCATTTTTCCCTTAAGACCAGCCTGGAAGGCACTGTGCCTTTCATAAACAACCACAATGTGCATATTGTGCACAAGGAAACATTGTGAAATAGGGGAAGAACTGGGTGGGAAGTATCATGACATTTAACACATCTTCACTCATATTAAAGAGATAGTAATGTTTCACAATAATAGCAGCTCCAATTAATCTTCATAGTATTTGGGTCATGGAGAATGTTATTTCAATACTGTCAAAGTTGTAGTTCAAGAGTAATTTAATCATAAAATTTCTCCCTTCAGCCTCTTTTACTGATGTAACACTGCTCACCTCAGAGCAGCTAGGCTGTTCTGATGGATCATAGAGAGGGACAATCTTCAGTGAGGATAAGGAAAAACCTGAAAAAACCTGAAAAACCTTGCTGCGACCTGTCCGGTCAAGAGACCAGATTCCACATTTAAGGTACAAGGGGCAGGAGGGGGATACTCTATCATTCATTTATTCTTGAACTACAACTCTGACAGTATTTAGATAATGGCCCAAATAATATGAAGATTAATTAGAGCTGTTTTTCTTTTGTGAAACATTACTATCCCTTTAAGTAGCAGGATCAACTGCAACTAAACAACTTGATGCAATGTAAAACCATTCCTACAATAAACCACTACTGCTGTTACCTTGGACTTTGTACATTCTGCCAAGGAGTAAGGACTAAGATACAATACTTAATAAAAATAATGTCTCCTCCCTGCCAAGATCTTAACATATTCAGTAGGATGGAATGTCTGCAGATGCACCTTGATACCCTGCATTTGATTGCTCTCTACCAAATTGCCATGTGTTCAGCGCACCACACAATGTGCAATTGATGGACACAAACTGCCAGATCCTCACACCTACGGATTCACTATAAACTGGTAGGGGAGGTCATGAAGGCAATGGCATGCCAGAGGAGGTGGTAGAAGATTTTGAGGGTTTAGGGACAGTGGGTACATGTTCCTGTACTTGCACCTTAGCACAAGAAGGTGATGACAGCACGACCTGGGTATCTTTTGTCTTCCTTTGGGATTCTTACCAGTGTTCTTTATGCCCTTGGGGAGGGACAAGGGTCACAATAACAGTGGCTTATGATTTCATTTTGGGGGTTTAGTATTTGCATGCTTAACATAAACGTTGTTGTGTCTATGTTGCGTGTGCTTTATGAGGGCAAATGTGCCAAGGTGTGTCCCCTCCTTTCCCCTCTTCACTGCCTTATCACATAAAGTGCACAGTGCAGTCACTGATGGCTACACTGTTCCCCCTCCAAGGGACAAATATTCCCAAATCCATGAACATGTGACAGGTGGAGAAGAATATCCTTCTTCTTCTTCTTCTTCTTCTCCAGGATCACCTTCACTGGCTGGGGCAGGTGCTGCTGCTGTCACATCATCACTGGAACTAGGACCAAGAGTATATTTTTTATTAGTATGTTCCCATCCTCTTATTATACAAAGGAACATACTAATAAACACAAACACAAGGATTATACTGCCAGTAAAGGTACAGCAAAGACATATTAGTTTTAGGGGCTGCCCATCTTCCCCGTGGTTCCTGGAAGTTGGGAGGTGACAGGAGCTGGTGACAGGAAGGAGCCTGGGAGACAGAGTTCATGCAGTCAGGACAGGATCATGTGACAGGGGGCAGGAGTCGTGGCAGTGACGATCACATAGAATGGAGACAGAGTTCACAGACTAAAGGTTGGGTGCTCTGATCTTATATGCAGGTTTTATTTATTTTTAGGTTGTCAGTGGACTGGTTCATTGTTCATGTCCAATTTATTTACCTTTGGACTGCAGGGAGGAGGGTACACAAGGGGTAACTCAAGGGGTTAATTCAACATTATACACTGAACTGTTGCCATGTATGTGGTGACCATTAAGCATGCAATATCAGAATGTCGCTCTATTGATTGGTGAGACATTCTGATCTCACCTGTTTGGTTCAGGCAATATTTTGAACTTGCCCCTTTGTTGGTCGCCCAATACATGGTGACATTTCAGTAGTGAACCCATCCAGGACACCCCTCAGTGGATAATTTTTCCACTACCAGTATATACCATAACAGTACAGCACCAATCATGTGGCCTGGTAGGAGAAGATCCACATTTGCCAAAGTGAATTTGGCTTAATACCAGCTGATATGTGTTGTATCTCTCAGCCAATTACAATAGGAAGTGGCAGAGCTAAGTCCCAACACAACCACATCCATATCTTTCTCTGAGCTGATTAATGAGGAAGAGTAAGGAAATTATGGGGATTATGCACTAAGACATGATAAAGAGGTGACAAAGTGGAGGCAACGTCTCCAGTGATATCACTTCTCCAATTCCTATGTTATTCCATAAAGCCTATGCACTAGTATCTCCAAGTTGGAGAAATCTTAGTGGATTGGCTGCATAGAATAACATAGGAAATGGAAAAGTGATATCACTGGAGATGTTATCTCCACTTTATCACCTCTTCATCACGTCTTAGTGCATGTCTCACATGGTCACACACACACATTTTTACTACTCACTACAGGGCACAGGTAGAAGAAATAGTTTTTTCAACACAAAATTTTTATAATGTACTGCAGAAATGCAGCAAGACATTTTAAATCAGAGAAAAGCAACACGTGGCTCTACAGATGTTTGACTCTGTCTCATTATCCACAATTGGACACTAATCCGATGGGAATGAGGTAAGTTGTAATCCAACAACTGATGGTAAGCCACTGCTTAAAAAAGGGAAGAGCAATATGTGGCTCTTCACCTGCCTGGTTATATTTCTCATCATCCACAAATGGATACTGGCAGATAATGGCAGATAATTACCTGCCACCAGTTTTGAGGCCCTCAACTATACTTGATTTTGACATGCCCGAGGTAGAGAATTATGGCTAGGATGGCAGACAGTTTTTGTTTTTTTTAACCAAACTTGCAATGAATTTCAAATTACCAAAGAATGGGATTTGATGGCTCATGTCTCAAAAAGGCAGAAAAAAATACTTTTTGCAGCTCTTTTGCTGATAGATGACCAATTTTTCTGAAACAGGACATAGCCTATAGCTAGCACTATCATAAAACTTTGTGTTTAGAGAACCTGGGTGTAACTACAGGCGGGGCTGGGGTGCAGTTGTGAGTGGACCTAGCATCCAGCTGTGTCCATCAGCCCAGTGGTTCAATACATTCTAGTTATGCCCCTGAGAGATTATTTTTATGTTAGGAGGCCCAAAATATGTTATCATTGGTGAACTCCAATCACTAGTTATGTCACTGTAGAGAACAGTCATCCAAGATTAACTCCACTGAAATAGAGGCTAGTATAGGTGTAATAAATGTTACTGTGTATTTGTGCCATGGAACCTAAACTAAATTTCCATTGTTTTTGAGTGCAAAAAGTACACCAATGCCTGCTACATTTCAAATGCAGTTATTTCTGGTCATAAAGCTAGTGGAATCTGACATATGCAAATGCAGTACAACATGAATTGGCATAACAGTGATGAATTATGCCATAAATTATGTTAATTCATGGTTCAAGAGTGTAAAAGGGGCCATAAATTATGTTAATTCATGGTTCAAGAGTGTAAAAAGGATAAGTAAATAGTATGTGAATCAGCCCAAATGCCTGTGGATTGTGAGGCTCATTAGATAATTTTAATTCTGTTGAAGTCCTATTGTAGGCTTAAAAAATAAACATAATTAACTTAATATCTCCTTCTAGTCATCCAAATCCTCAAGATTTACTGGAATCTTTATTAATGGAAAAGAAAATGTTTCTTGACAAGTGAGAAATTGGAAAATATGTATGTGTTTGTGTGAATGTGTGGTATAACATTTTGCCTAATTCAGTACCTTTTAACAACACATTTGTTACATATGTTACATAACATACCAACTTTGGTTTTAATCTCTTAATAATTTATCGCGGTTTTAGCTATCAAGAGAGTAAAAAAACAACTCTGAAAAGAGATTTTTAAAACTATATAACAGGTTATATAAAATACTTTTTAGAATGAGTCTAGTCTATCTGAAGTTATTTTTGTTTTACTTTCTTCTGCGTTTTTTTTTTTTTGCTTACTCTATGTGGCATTTTATATTACATCTCCAAATTACTTTTTTTCATGAAATCAAATGCAGTTTATTAATTTAGGAAAGTTTTGATTTATCTGAAAAATATCTTCCTCAGACGTTCTGCTATACATTCTAAAAAAAAGCAACCAGGTATGATTACATTTACTGTATGCACACAAACTGCACATTATATACTTACATATTGGAATGTTTAAAACTAAAATATTTCAGTATGGATGATATTTGATCATATACCAATTAGGAAGATTTATAAGAGTGCATGGTCTTTAAAATTTAATAACGCTATTAAAGTGAAACTTTCTTTTAAGGAAAACAAAAAAGCTTTCAAAAATCATGCAATTTATTTAAAATAACTCCTAATTATACTGTCCATTTTCAAATGTACTCTTTAATATAAATTCAAGTATAAACATTTCATTATCCAGGACATATTTGAAAAATAGGGAAATCTCAATGTATTCTTCCCTGTAAAACATGTTCTAAACAAAATTAGTTAATTATATGTTACAAATAGAAGTTGTTTAACCGTGTTAATATGTGTTCTTAGTTCATAATATGCTTGATTCTTTATACATTTATGTTAATTTGTTTAATAACTACATCAGTACTCTTTAATTACTGGTCAACTGTAAATGTATTCATTCTTTATAACCAGTGGCGTAACAAGTGTTTGGTGGACCCCGAAGCAGACTTCTTTTGGAGCCCCTATCACAAAAATATTTTCATAAAGGCATAAGAAGAACCTATTGGACCCTGGGATAGAGGGGCCCACCTTGGATGTTGGCCCCAGTTCAACTGCACCCCCATCACCTCTTCTAGTTACTCCCCTGTTTGTACACATAGTTGTGTTAAAAAAATGTAAAGCCCATGAGACACAAAGGGGACACATATTCTTGCATTTCTTTGGTATAATGAAGAAAGAAAAGTATACTTACTGGGATGTATTGATTGCAATACAATTATACAATATGAAAAACAAAAGAAAAACACATTTATAGTAATTATATTTCAGTAATTATGTTTCATAAAGGCATTTCTCTCTTTCACAATTCAGACAGGTAAGTTTATTATATGTATCCTATAAACTGCTTATTACATGACTTGGTAAGAAATTATTGAAGTTTCAAAATGCATATGAAGTGAAGCAAAATTTGAAGTTACAGGTGAACTATAGTCTATATATATATATATATAGAGAGAGAGAGAGAGAGAGAGCCTACTTAGGTAATGACTTGATGAGAAACACTCTCTTCTAACAATGTCATCTCATCAGTCCCATATGGGTGGCAACTTCAGCACTTAAATGACTTCCAAGAGTTGAATTATTGAACATTTAAGGGATACTAATGTTTCACAAAAACAGCAGCGCCAATTAATCTTCATAGATTTGCGCCATGGAGAGTGAATCGGTTTGTCCAAATTCGGAATTCGGATGAATAAGGCTCATTCGGCGTCATTCAGGCTGGCCGAATGGTAAGGTCCGTTCTTTTTAAAAGACCCGAATCCGAACAGCCCAGGTCCAAAATTTTGGTGCAAATTTCAGAAACTCGGACAACTTCCCACGTGCGCACGCTACTTTCCCTCCATCTCTAGCCCAATTAGCTTCTTTGTTTCATGATGGGGGTCCTCTCTAGTCCAATTAGCTTCTTTGTAACCATTGAATGGCTTTGAGGCCGTTGGGACGTGGCCAGTGTAACACAGCAGACAACTTCTCCTTATCCGTGGAAATGCCCTGCTTAGAAATGACATATCCCAGGAAGGGTACCATGGCTTTGTAAAATTCACATTTATCGATTTTACAGAACAATTTATTCTCCCTGAGTCTCTGAAGTACTGTAGCCACATGAGTAGGATGTGTATCCAAATCAGGAGAATAAATTAAAATATCTTCTAAATAGACCACTACACAAGACTGTAATAAATCTCGGAGAACATCTTTAATCAGTTCTTGAAACACCGCTGGGGCATTGCACAACCCGAATGGCATTACCAGGTGTTTATAGTGCCTAGTGTGAGTATCACCTTCCTTGGTACGGATACGATTATATGCAGCTCTCAAATCTAATTTAGTGAAAATGGTGGCGCCCTTAAGACGGTCAAACAGCTCGGTGATGAGTGGGATCGGGTAGGCACTTTTGATCATCAGCTTGTTGAGACCTCTATAATCAATACATGGCCTTAGTTCACCAGATTTCTTTTTAACCAAAAAAAATCCAGCCCCCACGGGCGAGGATGATCTGCGGATGATGCCACATTCCAATGCGTCAGCAATATACTCTTCCATCGCACAATTCTCCTCACAGGAGAGAGGGTAAGTTCTGCCTCTAGGGGACACAGCACCAGGCATAATATCTATAGCACAGTCATACGCCCATTGTAGTGGCAAAGTGCTAGCCTCTCCCTTGCTGAACACATCGCTGAAAGACTGGTATTCATGCGGTAGGGAGGGAGAGGTACACAAAATCCTAGTAGGCTGTCATATACAATGACATATACAATGCTCAGACCAACCCAATATCTCACATGAGCCCCAATCAATTCTTGGATTATGCATCCGCAGCCATGGAAAACCCAAAATGATCAAATAATGTTATGACTGTAACGGTTTTATGGACACTCAGACACAGTAGGTTTCGATAAAACACAGTTTTATTGAAAAAACACAGAATAATAATAACCCTCGCGGGTCCAGTAATATATGTACACAGTATAGCACTGACACAGGTCAGGTTACAGTAATCAATACCCACATGGGTCCAGTATATATATATATATATATATAACAGCAACAATATAATACTCACACAGGTCAGGTATAGTTCGTGTGATTCCCAAATGAGACAGCGTAACCCGGTGGAAAATGGCACCAACCCCGAAGGGGATAACAAACACTCAGACCTAGCGTTGACTGCCAGATAGTGAGAGCAGCCTGAGGCGCCCAAGGTTAGACCAACCTCAGCTTGCGGCAGTAAAAGGTCAAGCGTACCGTGGTGCAACGATATGGATCTACCACACCGGGATGTCGCCCACACGACACAATAAGTGACTGGGTCACAGTAACAAAACTGCCTGAGCAGCAACGAGACAACAGAGGATCTGTCCGTAGACAGAGAGGACAACGGATGACAGCCCCAAGCCGGATACCTGATGGGACCGCAGACAGGCCCTGATACACGGAACAATGTTCACCAAAACTGGTTCGATACACAGAACAGGAACTTCAGCCAGGCCGGGTTGGTACACAGAGCAGGAACGTCAGCCAATCCGAGTCGGTACACAGAGCAGGAACGTCAGCTGGGCCGGGTTGGTACACAGAGCAGGAACGTCAGCCAATCCAAGTCGGTACACAGAGCAGGAACGTCAGCCGGGCTGGGTCGGTACACAGAGCAGGAACGTCAGCCAATCCGGGTCGGTACACAGAGAAAGAACGTATACAGTAGAGTAGTCAAGGAGTCCGGGTCGGTGCACAGAGCAGGAACGGATACAGCAGAGTAGTCAGGCAGTCCGGGTCATACACAGAAATCACACGAATAACTGGAACAAGCTCTGGCAACGGAAACACCACAAAAGGGGACCGGAGAGGTGACAAGGCCCAGTATTTAAGGACAAATACTGGGCAGGGCACAGCCACACCAACCAATAATAGGCAACAGGAAGTAAAATTGACAGAATGTCACCGGCAATAGCATGGGCACTGTGATAGAACCCCCCTCTCAAAGACCCCCTCCCCAAGAAGAGAGACTCAGCTTCTGAGGGTATTTGGCATGAAATCTGTGCAACAACCTAGGAGCCATAGCCCTTCCAATGAACCAAACATTGTAATCTCCCTCTGAACCTTCGGGAATCAATAATATTTTGAACTTCTTACTCATCCTGACCTTGCACTTGAACAGGACCGGGGACTGCAGGAGTGGTAGTGTAGCAGTTATATACCAGTGGCTTCAGAAGGGATATGTAGAACACATTGTGAATCCGCATGGATGCTGGGAGATCCAGGGTGTACAAGACTGGGTTAATTTTGCGGATAACTTTAAAGGGACCAATGAACCGAGGAGCCAATTTATTACAAGGAACTTGCAAACTGAGGTTTCTGAAAGATAGCCATACCCTATCCCCAACCTGGAAGGAGACCGCTGGCAACCGTCTGCGATTAGCGTGACGCTAACGCTGGAACAAAGTACTGAGTGTCCTTTGTACCTGTGCCCAGGTGGAGCGGAGTTGATCGATATGCTCATCCAGAGCTGGAATCTGCTGCATCTGAAATGAGTCCTGGAGCAAACATGGTCGGAACCCGTAATTAATGAGAAATGGGGAGCTCCCGGATGATAAATTAACAGCACAATTCCTGGTGAACTCTGACCACGGCAACAGGTCGCCCAATTGTCATGGTGATCGGACACGAAACAGCGCAGGAATTGTTCCAATCCTTGATTGGCACGCTCGGCGGCTCCGTTGGTCTGGGGATGGTAGGCAGGTGAAAAGGACCACTGTATGCCATTCTGATCACAGAATACCCTCCAAAATCTGGACACAAATTGGCTCCCGCGGTCCAACACCAGTATCTTGGGTACCCCATGCAACCGAAACACTTCTCTGGCAAAGACAATAGCTGACGCCTGGGCAGAGGGAAGGCCAGGAAGGAGCACAAAGTGTGCCATCTTAGAGAATCTATTGACCACCATCAGAATGAAAGAATAACACCTAGACACTGGCAATTCTCCCAGAAAGTCAATAGAAATGTGGGACCAAGGACGTTCACCATTAGGCACTGGTTGAAGTAACCCAACTGGGAGGTGTCTAGGGGACTTGGCATGGGCACAAGTAGTACAAGCTGCCGTGAAGGCGTTGCAGTCAGCACGTAAGGAAGGCCACCAGAACTATTCTGAAAGAGACCAAATCAACGAGTCCCTCCCTATGTGCCCAGCTGCCTGAGATGCATGATATGTTTCAAGTAGACGTGTATGGAATGGCTCAGCTACAAAACACTTGCCCACTGGGGTATCAGGGGGTGCAGCAGCTTGGGTAGCAAGAATCCCCCCCCCAGTGGTGAAGTGATGATGGTTCGCAAGGTAGCCAAAATGCGATCTGGCTGAATGATGGGTGCAGGGACCTCATCCTTATCCATCTCTGGACCAAATTGCCTGGACAGGGCATCTGCCCTAACATTCTTGGAACCGGGCGGGTAGGCTACAATAAAATTAAAGCTGGACAGAAACAAGGCCCATCAGTGTCACGGTTTTAAAGACGCTCAGACCAGTATGTGAAATAAAACAGTTTTATTTAGCAATAATAACACATAAGGTCGCCCTCTAGTGGCGGTTGGTTGTACATAAACGATAGTGACTGGAAAATACAAAGGTAGATGCACAAACGGAATACAAGTACAACTGTACCACACAGGAAGGGGTATAACCCCAGAGGGTTAAGTCCTTGATAACTAATAGTTTCACAAGGAATTGTTTGGCACGCCCTGGGTATAAGGAAGCTGAGCTTAAGGTAACCACAGAGGGTTAAGTCCTTGATTATGATCAGTCTCTTAAGTGGATATTTTGGCACGCCCGAGGTGTAGATAAGCTGTGCTGAAGAAATGTTCACCAACAAGTGGATAAGGACTGTCTCGCCACGGTGTGTAGTAAAGCAGAGCCCAATAGCCCCCACGGGCGTACCTTCTGGAATGACTACTGCTAGTGCAAGTGACCTTAGCCCCACGGGTCTGTATCGAACTGGCCTGCAATGCAAGAGCTCCCAAGACTCCTCAGACTTTACTGGACTGAGTATAACGAAACTGGGCCCAGAGCCCAACTGAAGTAGTACCGGAATGCTAATGCAAGGCCTGTGTCTGTCGCCACTCGGTATAACGGAATTGCCCAGTGTATACAACGAGAGAGAGAGAGAGAGAGCCAAAGCGCCCAACCGGCCTAATCGGAAGTGAATACTCTACTGGGATGGTATCGCGTTGCCGACGGAGAGCGGCCAACTCAGCAGGAGTATCACTATGAACGAGGCTCACACTGGAGTAAGGAGAGTGGGACCGAGGCAGCACTGGTAGGGTTAAAAGGCACGTTTACACAAGGCTTTTCTGCATTAGCACAGCACTGCTGTCTGAGTGAGGCGTACACGGCTCTGCACGATTGCAACACTGCACTGCACGAAGTGACACCAGGCAAGACAGCCACACAAGTACTGGAACAGTGGATGATAATGTCGCGACGGCGACAACCGGAACGTAGGTCTTCTGGAACACGCTGTAGGATGGTCTTGCAGGAGGAAGTCAGCCGGGCCGGGCCGGAGCACGTAGGAGGTAGTCGTACAAGCAGGATCATACACAAGCAGGAACGTCAGCCAAGCAGAGTCGAGAACCGAAGGAGGTAGTCAGACGAGCCGGGTCATACACAAGCAGGAACACTGGAGAATGGTCAGGGCAAGCCGAATCGATACACAGGAATCAGGAACGTAGCAACAGAACAACTGGCTCAGAAACACCACGAAAGGGCACCTGACAGATGGAATAGTCAGGTATAAAAAGGAAACCAAGGGGCGGGCCAAACCAAGTGAACAAATCACCCTCAACCATAGAAGAGAGTGACAGCTAGATCACAGGCACTGTGATAATCAGGCCTGTTGAGAGGACAACCTCTTAGCCTCAGAAAGATACATCAGGTTTTTATGGTATGTCAGGATCAACACTGGAGTCCTAGTACCTTCCACCAGGTGTTGCCATTCTTTAAGAGCAAGAATAATTGCCAGGAGCTCCCTGTCACCAATCTCGTAGTGACTCTTGGCACTAGACAACTTTTTGGAGAAAAAGCCACATGGTCTTAGCACACTCCCCGAGTCCAGACGCTGTGACAGTACTGCCCCTACCCCAGTCTCAGAGGCATCAACTTCCAAGGTGAACTGAAGGGAGGGGTTAGGGTGGGACAGTACAGGAGTGGATGCAAAAGCAGATTTCAGTGTCACAAAGACTTGTCCAGCTGCATGAGACCATTGGGAGCGATTAGTACCCTTGTGTGTAAGGTCAGACAGTGGCTTAACCCCTAGAGTGCCAGCTACTTACGCCGTACGAGTGGACACAGCTGTACCTGCTGTGCCACGCTCGTACGGCATAAGAGTGAAATGCGGTCACTGCATGAGCCGGTATAACCGGCTTGCAGTGGCCGCATTTCAAAAAAAAAAATGCCTGGCACTTGTGGGGGGACATGAGGATCACTCCTCATGTCCCCCCTGTTATTGATCTCCCAGCCGATCGCGCTGGGAGATCAATAAAAGAAGAGGAGAAGCGCAGCAGAAGCGCAGCTTCTCATCTTCCGTCTCTCCTACCCGAACTTCCGGGTAGGAGTGGGCGGGACCGGGGGAAACCTCCTAACGTCATCGGTGACATGATCACCGATGACGTTAGGGAAGTTTCCCTTACCCGATTCACTCCTACCGGTGGTAGGAGTGAAAGGCAGGAGAGCTTCTGCTCTCCTGCAGTCGCCAAATTGGTCTCCCAGCCTATCGGCTGGGAGATCAATTACTTGGGGGACACCAGGAGGGGTCCTGATGTCCCCCACGAGGTCTGAATACATAAAAATAAAAAAAAAATAAAAAAAAAACAATAGTAACCCTGTGAGTGCCGCAGTGGTCCCCAGCACATTGTAGCACTCACAGGGTCATTTCTTTGGGGTTTTTTTTTTTTTTTTTTTAAATACCTCATTGGGGGGATCAGGGGGGATCCTGATGCCCCTCAATGAGGTCTATTATTAAAAAAATAATATATATTTTTTTTTAACCCTGTGTGTGCCACAGGGGGGGTCCAATGCACCCCCCCTCCTGTGGCACACACAGGGCTTCTATCATTACTTTGTTACTAGAGATTGTTGGGGGGCCATCAGGATTGGTCCTGATGGCCCCCCAACAAGCTTTGATTACAAAGTAATAATAATAAAAAAAAATTAACCCTCTGAGTGCCAGAAGGGTCCAATGCATTGCTTTGCAATACGCTGGAAACCCCTTTGGCACTCACAGGGACATTTATTTTGATTCCTTTTTTTTTTTTTTTTAAGACCTCATTGGGGGGAATCAGAGGGGTCCTGATACCCACCAATGAGGTCCATAATAAAAAAAAAGTAAAGAAAAAAAAATTAACCCTGTGTGTGCCACAAGGGGGGCCAATGCAGCCCCCCTTCTGCGGCGCACACACAGGGCATTTATCATTACTTCGTTATCAGAGATTGTTGGGGGGCCATCATGATTGGTCCTGATGGCCCCCCAACAAGCTCTGATTACCAAGTAATGATAAAAAAAAAATTAACCCTCTGAGTGCCACAAGGATCCAATGCATTGCTTTGCAATGCGCTGGAGACCCCTGTGGCACTCTCAGGGTCCCTCTGTTTGTGGACATATATTTTTTTTTTTACTAAGACCTCATTGGGGAGGGATCAGGGGGTCCTTATGCCCCTCAATGAGGTATATAATAAAAAAAAAAATTAAAACACAAATTAACCCTGTGTGTGCCACTAGGAGGGGAGTTCAATGCCGACCCCCTTCCTGTGGCACACACAGGACTTTTTATCAACACTGGTAGTCACAGATCTCCCATACACACTATCAAACACTGCCCCACCATCACCACCATCCTTGCTCCTCTGCTCATACCCACACACACTGCCTAATCCCTCACCCTCCCACATACTTTGTTACACTTGTAGTCACAGGTCCGCACGTACACCGGCTGACGCCCTAGCTTCTTTCATCTGTTAGCCATAAAATCACACATACACCGTTTGCTTTACCATTTCTGTTTCACTGGTAGCTACGCTCCTGTAGCGTAAATTGGTATGTCAACCCACAGCAGTGGGGTACCATTTTTCTTAGGCTGGCAAGAAGTCCTCCTAGGAAATCCCACGCCATTGAACCATTTTAGTATCTTTGAAGTGACTGATGTGTAAAACAATTTTTTTTTTTCCTGTAGCACCACATTCTGGAAATAGTTGTGCCAACTAACTTAGAGGTAAAAAGGCAAGTGACCCCTCATTAGATGCGGTAGGTTGTCTTCTTTCCAAAATGGTATGGTTTATCTACCTTTTCTTCAATTCTGATGGTGTTATAGTCATTTTCGTACAGGCAAGTCAGGTTTGAGAAAATGTTAGAAACATCAGAGGTTGTAGTAGGTGTAGTTTTCTACTTCTAGCACCCCCTAAGGTAGTTCAACTCATACCAATGGGGTGTCATTTGACTCCTAAGAGCACTAGCAAACAAATGCAGTTTAAAATTCCATGGTTTTCACAGAGCTCCATACATTTGAAGGGGCAGAAATGTAAAAAAATTCAATTTTTTTCCTATATTGCCTCCTTCTGGAAACATTTATGCACACCAGTATTGGGGTAAGAAGGCAAGTGACCCCTCATTAGATGCGGCAGGTTGTCTTCTTTCCAAAATGGTATGGTTTATCTACCTTTTCTTCAATTATGAATGTGTTATAGCCATTTTTGTACAGGCAAGTCACATTTGAGAAAATGTTAGAAACATCAGAGGTTGTAGTAGGTGTAGTTTTCTACTTCTAGCACCCCCTAAGGTAGGTCAACTCATATCAATGGGGTGTTGTTTGACTCCTAAGAGCACTAGCTAATGAATGCAGTTGAAAATTCCATGTTTTTTACAAAGTTCCATACATTTGAAGGGGCAGAAATGTAAGAAAATGCCTTTTTTTTCACTAGCGCCACCTCCTGGAAGCATTTGTGCATACCAGCCTTTGTATAAGAAGGCAAGTGACCCCTCATTAGATGCGGAAGGATGTTTTCTTTCGAAAATGGTATTGTTTCTCTACCTTTTCTGCATATCTATTATGGTTATAACCATTTTAGTACAAGCAGATAATTTCAAAAACAAAAGTGTCAGGTTTACGTACGTGTTCCTAGCACCCACATATTGTGTGTTAACCCAGCAGGAAATGTTATGGTTTTCAAAGATTTTAGTATCTTTGAAGTGGTAGAAATGTAAAAAAACATGTATTTATTCCCATAGCGCCACTTTTGGAAATATTTGTGCACTTCAGCCCAGGGGGTAGAAAGGCAAGTGACCCCTCAATTGATGCGGGAGAATGTCTACTTTCCAAAATGGTATACCTTTTATACCTTTCCTTCATGTCTCTAACAGTTATGGACATTTTAGTACAAGCCGCCATTTTCGAAGAAGCAAACAGGTAGGTGTAGTGATGTGCTTCTGGCACCCCTAAGGTAGGTCGACTCATTCCAGTGGGGTGTCATTTTTCTCCTAAGAGCACTAGCTAATGAATACAGTTGGAAATGCCATGGTTTTCACAAATTTCAGTACATTTGAAGGGGCAGAAATGTAAGAAAATGCCTTTTTTTTCATTAGCGCCACCTTCTGGAGGCATTTGTGCACTCCAGGTTTGGGGTAACAAGGCAAGTAACCCATCATTAGATGCGGCAGGGTGTCTTCTTTTCAAAATGGTATGGTTTGTGTACCCTTTCTTCACTTCTGTAGTTGTTATAACCATTTGGGTACAGACAAGTAATGTTTGAGAAAATGTTAGAAACATTTGAGGTTGTAGTAGGTGTCGTTTTGCACTTCTAGCGCCCCCTGAGGTAGTTGAACTCATACCAATGGGGTGTCATTTTTCTCCTAAGAGTGCTAGCTAATGAATACAGTTGGAAATGCCATTGTTTGCACAAATTTCAGTACATTTGAAGAGGCAGAAATGTAAGAAAATGCCTTTTTTTTTCATTAGCGCCATCTTCTGGAGGCATTTGTGCACTCCAGGCTTGGGGTAACAAAGCAAGTCACCCATCAATAGATGCGTCAGGGTGTCTTCTTTTCAAAATTGTATGGTTTGTGTACCCTTTCTTCACTTTTGTAGTTGTTATAACCATTTGTGTACAGACAAGTAATGTTTGAGAAAATGTTAGAAAAATTTGAGGTTGTAGTAGGTGTCGTTTTGCACTTCTAGCACCCCCTGAGGTAGTTAAACTCATACCAATGGGGTGTCATTTTTCTCCTAAGAGCACTAGCTAATGAATGCAGTTGGGAATGCCATGGTTTGCACAAATTTCAGTACATTTGAAGGGGCAGAAATGTAAGAAAATGCCTTTTTTTTCATTAGCGCCACCTTCTGGAGGCATTTGTGCTCTCCAGGCTTGGGGTAACAAGGCAAGTCACCCATCATTAGATGCGGTAGGGTGTCTTCTTTTCAAAATGGTACAGTTTGTGTACTCTTTCTTCACTTCTGTAGTTGTTATAACCATTTGTGTACAGACAAGTAACGTTTGAGAAAATGTTAGAAAAATTTGAGGTTGTAGTAGGTGTCGTTTTGCACTTCTAGCGCCCCCTGAGGTAGTTGAACTCATACCAATGGGGTGTCATTTTTCTCCTAAGAGCGCTAGCTAATGAATACAGTTGGAAATGCCATGGTTTTCACAAATTTCAGTACATTTGAAGGGGCAGAAATGTAAGAAAATGCCTTTTTTTTCCATTAGCGCCACCTTCTGGAGGCATTTGTGTACTCCAGGCTTGGGGTAACAAGGCAAGTCACCCATCATTAGATGCGACAGGGTGTCTTCTTTTCAAAATGGTATGGTTTGTGTACCCTTTCTTCACTTCTGTAGTTGTTATAACCATTTGGGAACAGACAAGTAATGTTTGAGAAAATGTTAGAAACATTTGAGGTTGTAGTAGGTGTCATTTTGCACTTCTAGCGCCCCCTGAGGTAGTTGAACTCATACCAATGGGGTGTCATTTTTCTCCTAAGAGCGCTAGCTAATGAATACAGTTGGAAATTCCATAGTTTTCACAAATTTCAGTACATTTGAAGGGGCAGAAATGTAAGAAAATGCCTTTTTTTTCATTAGCGCCACCTTCTGGAGGCATTTGTGCACTCCAGGCTTGGGGTAACAAGGCAAGTAACCCATCATTAGATGCGGCAGGGTGTCTTCTTTTCAAAATGGTATGGTTTGTGTACCCTTTCTTCACTTCTGTAGTTGTTATAACCATTTGGGTACAGACAAGTAATGTTTGAGAAAATGTTAGAAACATTTGAGGTTGTAGTAGGTGTCGTTTTGCACTTCTAGCGCCCCCTGAGGTAGTTGAACTCATACCAATGGGGTGTCATTTTTCTCCTAAGAGTGCTAGCTAATGAATACAGTTGGAAATGCCATTGTTTGCACAAATTTCAGTACATTTGAAGGGGCAGAAATGTAAGAAAATGCCTTTTTTTTTCATTAGCGCCACCTTCTGGAGGCATTTGTGCACTCCAGGCTTGGGGTAACAAAGCAAGTCACCCATCAATAGATGCGTCAGGGTGTCTTCTTTTCAAAATTGTATGGTTTGTGTATCCTTTCTTCACTTTTGTAGTTGTTATAACCATTTATGTACAGACAAGTAATGTTTGAGAAAATGTTAGAAAAATTTGAGGTTGTAGTAGGTGTCGTTTTGCACTTCTAGCGCCCCCTGAGGTAGTTAAACTCATACCAATGGGGTGTCATTTTTCTCCTAAGAGCACTAGCTAAAGAATGCAGTTGGGAATGCCATGGTTTGCACAAATTTCAGTACATTTGAAGGGGCAGAAATGTAAGAAAATGCCTTTTTTTTCATTGGCGCCACCTTCTGGAGGCATTTGTGCTCTCCAGGCTTGGGGTAACAAGGCAAGTCACCCATCATTAGATGCGGTAGGGTGTCTTCTTTTCAAAATGGTATAGTTTGTGTACCCTTTCTTCACTTCTGTAGTTGTTATAACCATTTGTGTACAGACAAGTAACGTTTGAGAAAATGTTAGAAAAATTTGAGGTTGTAGTAGGTGTAGTTTTGCACTTCTAGCGCCCCCTGAGGTAGTTGAACTCATACCAATGGGGTGTCATTTTTCTCCTAAGAGCGCTAGCTAATGAATACAGGTGGAAATGGCATGGTTTTCACAAATTTCAGTACATTTGAAGGGGCAGAAATGTAAGAAAATGCCTTTTTTTTCCATTAGCGCCACCTTCTGGAGGCATTTGTGCACTCCAGGCTTGGGGTAACAAGGCAAGTCACCCATCATTAGATGCGACAGGGTGTCTTCTTTTCAAAATGGTATGGTTTGTGTACCCTTTCTTCACTTCTGTAGTTGTTATAACCATTTGGGAACAGACAAGTAATGTTTGAGAAAATGTTAGAAACACTTGAGGTTGTAGTAGGTGTCATTTTGCACTTCTAGCGCCCCCTGAGGTAGTTGAACTCATACCAATGGGGTGTCATTTTTCTCCTAAGAGCGCTAGCTAATGAATACAGTTGGAAATTCCATAGTTTTCACAAATTTCAGTACATTTGAAGGGGCAGAAATGTAAGAAAATGCCTTTTTTTTCATTAGCGCCACCTTCTGGAGGCATTTGTGCACTCCAGGCTTGGGGTAACAAGGCAAGTAACCCATCATTAGATGCGGCAGGGTGTCTTCTTTTCAAAATGGTATGGTTTGTGTACCCTTTCTTCACTTCTGTAGTTGTTATAACCATTTGGGTACAGACAAGTAATGTTTGAGAAAATGTTAGAAACATTTGAGGTTGTAGTAGGTGTCGTTTTGCACTTCTAGCGCCCCCTGAGGTAGTTGAACTCATACCAATGGGGTGTCATTTTTCTCCTAAGAGTGCTAGCTAATGAATACAGTTGGAAATGCCATTGTTTGCACAAATTTCAGTACATTTGAAGGGGCAGAAATGTAAGAAAATGCCTTTTTTTTTCATTAGCGCCACCTTCTGGAGGCATTTGTGCACTCCAGGCTTGGGGTAACAAAGCAAGTCACCCATCAATAGATGCGTCAGGGTGTCTTCTTTTCAAAATTGTATGGTTTGTGTACCCTTTCTTCACTTTTGTAGTTGTTATAACCATTTATGTACAGACAAGTAATGTTTGAGAAAATGTTAGAAAAATTTGAGGTTGTAGTAGGTGTCGTTTTGCACTTCTAGCGCCCCCTGAGGTAGTTAAACTCATACCAATGGGGTGTCATTTTTCTCCTAAGAGCACTAGCTAAAGAATGCAGTTGGGAATGCCATGGTTTGCACAAATTTCAGTACATTTGAAGGGGCAGAAATGTAAGAAAATGCCTTTTTTTTCCATTAGCGCCACCTTCTGGAGGCATTTGTGCACTCCAGGCTTGGGGTAACAAGGCAAGTCACCCATCATTAGATGCGACAGGGTGTCTTCTTTTCAAAATGGTATGGTTTGTGTACCCTTTCTTCACTTCTGTAGTTGTTATAACCATTTGGGAACAGACAAGTAATGTTTGAGAAAATGTTAGAAACATTTGAGGTTGTAGTAGGTGTCATTTTGCACTTCTAGCGCCCCCTGAGGTAGTTGAACTCATACCAATGGGGTGTCATTTTTCTCCTAAGAGCGCTAGCTAATGAATACAGTTGGAAATTCCATAGTTTTCACAAATTTCAGTACATTTGAAGGGGCAGAAATGTAAGAAAATGCCTTTTTTTTCATTAGCGCCACCTTCTGGAGGCATTTGTGCACTCCAGGCTTGGGGTAACAAGGCAAGTAACCCATCATTAGATGCGGCAGGGTGTCTTCTTTTCAAAATGGTATGGTTTGTGTACCCTTTCTTCACTTCTGTAGTTGTTATAACCATTTGGGTACAGACAAGTAATGTTTGAGAAAATGTTAGAAACATTTGAGGTTGTAGTAGGTGTCGTTTTGCACTTCTAGCGCCCCCTGAGGTAGTTGAACTCATACCAATGGGGTGTCATTTTTCTCCTAAGAGTGCTAGCTAATGAATACAGTTGGAAATGCCATTGTTTGCACAAATTTCAGTACATTTGAAGGGGCAGAAATGTAAGAAAATGCCTTTTTTTTTCATTAGCGCCACCTTCTGGAGGCATTTGTGCACTCCAGGCTTGGGGTAACAAAGCAAGTCACCCATCAATAGATGCGTCAGGGTGTCTTCTTTTCAAAATTGTATGGTTTGTGTACCCTTTCTTCACTTTTGTAGTTGTTATAACCATTTATGTACAGACAAGTAATGTTTGAGAAAATGTTAGAAAAATTTGAGGTTGTAGTAGGTGTCGTTTTGCACTTCTAGCGCCCCCTGAGGTAGTTAAACTCATACCAATGGGGTGTCATTTTTCTCCTAAGAGCACTAGCTAAAGAATGCAGTTGGGAATGCCATGGTTTGCACAAATTTCAGTACATTTGAAGGGGCAGAAATGTAAGAAAATGCCTTTTTTTTCATTGGCGCCACCTTCTGGAGGCATTTGTGCTCTCCAGGCTTGGGGTAACAAGGCAAGTCACCCATCATTAGATGCGGTAGGGTGTCTTCTTTTCAAAATGGTATAGTTTGTGTACCCTTTCTTCACTTCTGTAGTTGTTATAACCATTTGTGTACAGACAAGTAACGTTTGAGAAAATGTTAGAAAAATTTGAGGTTGTAGTAGGTGTCGTTTTGCACTTCTAGCGCCCCCTGAGGTAGTTGAACTCATACCAATGGGGTGTCATTTTTCTCCTAAGAGCGCTAGCTAATGAATACAGTTGGAAATGCCATGGTTTTCACAAATTTCAGTACATTTGAAGGGGCAGAAATGTAAGAAAATGCCTTTTTTTTCCATTAGCGCCACCTTCTGGAGGCATTTGTGCACTCCAGGCTTGGGGTAACAAGGCAAGTCACCCATCATTAGATGCGACAGGGTGTCTTCTTTTCAAAATGGTATGGTTTGTGTACCCTTTCTTCACTTCTGTAGTTGTTATAACCATTTGGGAACAGACAAGTAATGTTTGAGAAAATGTTAGAAACATTTGAGGTTGTAGTAGGTGTCATTTTGCACTTCTAGCGCCCCCTGAGGTAGTTGAACTCATACCAATGGGGTGTCATTTTTCTCCTAAGAGCGCTAGCTAATGAATACAGTTGGAAATTCCATAGTTTTCACAAATTTCAGTACATTTGAAGGGGCAGAAATGTAAGAAAATGCCTTTTTTTTCATTAGCGCCACCTTCTGGAGGCATTTGTGCACTCCAGGCTTGGGGTAACAAGGCAAGTAACCCATCATTAGATGCGGCAGGGTGTCTTCTTTTCAAAATGGTATGGTTTGTGTACCCTTTCTTCACTTCTGTAGTTGTTATAACCATTTGGGTACAGACAAGTAATGTTTGAGAAAATGTTAGAAACATTTGAGGTTGTAGTAGGTGTCGTTTTGCACTTCTAGCGCCCCCTGAGGTAGTTGAACTCATACCAATGGGGTGTCATTTTTCTCCTAAGAGTGCTAGCTAATGAATACAGTTGGAAATGCCATTGTTTGCACAAATTTCAGTACATTTGAAGGGGCAGAAATGTAAGAAAATGCCTTTTTTTTTCATTAGCGCCACCTTCTGGAGGCATTTGTGCACTCCAGGCTTGGGGTAACAAAGCAAGTCACCCATCAATAGATGCGTCAGGGTGTCTTCTTTTCAAAATTGTATGGTTTGTGTACCCTTTCTTCACTTTTGTAGTTGTTATAACCATTTATGTACAGACAAGTAATGTTTGAGAAAATGTTAGAAAAATTTGAGGTTGTAGTAGGTGTCGTTTTGCACTTCTAGCACCCCCTGAGGTAGTTAAACTCATACCAATGGGGTGTCATTTTTCTCCTAAGAGCACTAGCTAATGAATGCAGTTGGGAATGCCATGGTTTGCACAAATTTCAGTACATTTGAAGGGGCAGAAATGTAAGAAAATGCCTTTTTTTTCATTAGCGCCACCTTCTGGAGGCATTTGTGCACTCCAGGCTTGGGGTAACAAGGCAAGTCACCCATCATTAGATGCGGTAGGGTGTCTTCTTTTCAAAATGGTATAGTTTGTGTACCCTTTCTTCACTTCTGTAGTTGTTATAACCATTTGTGTACAGACAAGTAACGTTTGAGAAAATGTTAGAAAAATTTGAGGTTGTAGTAGGTGTCGTTTTGCACTTCTAGCGCCCCCTGAGGTAGTTGAACTCATACCAATGGGGTGTCATTTTTCTCCTAAGAGCGCTAGCTAATGAATACAGTTGGAAATGCCATGGTTTTCACAAATTTCAGTACATTTGAAGGGGCAGAAATGTAAGAAAATGCCTTTTTTTTCCATTAGCGCCACCTTCTGGTGGCATTTGTGCACTCCAGGCTTGGGGTAACAAGGCAAGTCACCCATCATTAGATGCGGCAGGGTGTCTTCCTTTCAAAATGGTATGGTTTGTGTACCCTTTCTTCACTTCTGTAGTTGTTATAACCATTTGGGAACAGACAAGTAATGTTTGAGAAAATGTTAGAAACATTTGAGGTTGTAGTAGGTGTCATTTTGCACTTCTAGCGCCCACTGAGGTAGTTGAACTCATACCAATGGGGTGTCATTTTTCTCCTAAGAGCGCTAGCTAATGAATACAGTTGGAAATTCCATAGTTTTCACAAATTTCAGTACATTTGAAGGGGCAGAAATGTAAGAAAATGCCTTTTTTTTCCATTAGCGCCACCTTCTGGAGGCATTTGTGCACTCCAGGCTTGAGGTAACAAGGCAAGTCACCCATCATTAGATGCGGCAGGGTGTCTTCTTTTCAAAATGGTATGGTTTGTGTACCCTTTCTTCATTTCTGTAGTTGTTATAACCATTTGTGTACAGACAAGTAATGTTTGAGAAAATGTTAGAAAAATTTGAGGTTGTAGTAGGTGTCATTTTGCACTTCTAACGCCCCCTGAGGTAGTTAAACTCATACCAATGGGGTGTCATTTTTCTCCTAAGAGCACTAGCTAATGAATACAGTTGGAAATGCCATGGTTTTCACAAATTTCAGTACATTTGAAGGGGCAGAAATGTAAGAAAATGCCTTTTTTTTCATTGGCGCCATCTTCTGAGGCATTTGTGCACTCCAGGCTTGGGGTAAGAAGGCAAGTTACCCCTCATTAGATGCGGCAGGTTGTCTACTTTTCCGAAATATATAGTTTTATATAGTTATTCCACTGTTTTAGGGTAGTTTTACCACAAAAACCCTAGAATGCGCATATTAGTTTATAAAGTTGAAAATGTCATTTTGCGCTGCTGGTGATTAGGGCTCTACGCTAGCCATGGATGTAGGTAAAACTATACAAATTTGGTATTTTTTTACTCGGGGGACTTGGGGCTTTTTCAAATAATTGAAACTTTTTCTATCAAGGTAAATGTTTTTGATACATATTATGTGATTTTAGGAAAATTAGTAAATTTTCACTTTTTTTGTCATTATGACATCATAGCTTTTTGCACGATGTGAAATTCTCTTCATGTAAGGTACCATGAGAAAGTTCAATTAATTCTGAAAAAAACAATATATAGTTTTCCATATTTAACTAAAAATCCCCAGAGAAAATCAAGCATAAACAGAAGGATAGCAAAAATGCTGAAAAAGTGTCTGGCCTGCAGGGTACAGGAAATGGCCCATGCCTCTGGCACTGAAGGGGTTAACAATCGTGGAGAAGTCTCAAATAAATTTATTATAGTAACTGGCAAAGCCAAGAAAGCGCTGAATAGCCTTGAGTCCCTTGGGTCGTGGCCATTGCAAAATTGCTGCAAGCTTATCCCTATCCATAGCAATGCTGTCCTTAGAAATCAAAAAGCCCAGAAAAGGCACCATAGACTTGTGGAACTCGCATTTCTCAATTTTGCAGAATAATTTGTTCTCACGTACTCTGAGCAGAACTGCGGACACATCTTTGATGTGTTGTGACTAAAGATGAGCGAGCACCCCGATGCTCGGGTGCTCGGGTGCTCTGACCGAGCACCCCCTGATGCTCGAGTGCTCGGCCGAGCACCCGAGCCCCATTCAAATGAATGGGAGCACTCGAGCATTAAACCAGGCACCCCCTGCTCTGATGAGCGGAGGGTGCCTGGTCAATGTCCCCCTTCATCTCCGCTATGCCCCTCTTCCACAATGTCCCCCTTCATCTCCTATGCCATAGCGGAGATGAAGGGGGACATTGTGGAAGAGGGGCATAGCGGAGATGAAGGGGGACATTGTGGAAGAGGGGCATAGACTCTATGCCCCTCTTCCACAATGTCCCCCTTCATCTCCGCTATGCCCCTCTTCCACAATGTCCCCCTTCATCTCCTCTATGGCATAGGAGATGAAGGGGGACATTGTGGAAGAGGGGCATAGCGGAGATGAAGGGGCACATTGTGGAAGACGGGCATAGCGGAGATGAAGGGGGACATTGTGGAAGAGGGGCATAGAGTCTATGCCCCTCTTCCATAATGTCCCCCTTCATCTCCGCAATGCCCCCTTCATCTCCGCAATGCCCCCGTACCTCCATTCCCTGGTGGTCCAGCGGAGCGTCTTCGGATCTGTGCCTCTTCCGGCACAGATCCTCTTCACCCGAGCATGTCGGGCGAGCACATGGCGGTACTCGTACGAGTACCGCCATGTGCAGAGCAGAGCGATGCTCGAGCCGATCCGAGCATCGGCCGAGCACGCTCGCTCAACACTAGTTGTGACAGACTAGACGAATGTATGAGTATATCATCAAGATAAACCACTACACAAGACTGTAGCATGTCACGGAGGATGTCGTTAATAAACTCCTGGAACACTGCGGGAGCGTTACATAGCCCAAAAGGCATCACTAGGTATTCATAGTGTCCAGATCTGGTATTGAACGCCGTTTTCCACTCGTCACCGGCTCTTATTCTGATCAGGTTATATGCAGCCCGTAAATCTAAGTCAAAATAGAGGAGCCTTTTAACCTATCAAACAGTTCAGGGATGAGTGGTATCAGGTAGGCGTTTTTGGACATGAGCTTATTCAGGCCACGATAATCGATGCAGGGTCGTAACTCGCCATTTTTCTTTTTACAAAGAAGAAACCAGCCCCCGCAGGCGAGGTTGACTTCCTGATAATACCCCTCTCTAGGGCATCCGAGATATATTCCTCCATGGCCCGATTCTCCTCACAAGACAATGAGTACACGCGACTCCGGGGAGGAACGGCACCAGGAGGCAAATCAATAGCTCATTCGTAAACCCGATGCTGCGGCAAAGCTCTAGCCTCTCCTTTACTGAAAACGTAGCTGAATTGATGATATTCAGCCGGCACTGAAGGAGAGGTACACATGATCTTAGTAGGATGTGAAATACAATGTTTAATACAATATTCAGACCAAGCCGTTATCTCACAAGTCTGCCAGTCAAACCTAGGGTTGTGTAGATGTAACCATGGAAACCCCAGGATGACCGCATGGTGAGGAGACTGGATAATCTGGAAACACTGTTTCTCTATGTGGAGTGCCCCAATACTCATAGATAGCGGCATAGTTTCCATGTATCACGGTTCCCGTGCTACACTGTCAATCAGGGTTGTGCTATCTGTGCATTGGAGGAAGCTGATTGGCCCGCCCAGGATGTGCCTTTATACTCTGGGTCCTGGGCACTTGTGCTTTGCCCTTTCTTGGTGTTCCAGTATCTGCGCCTTGTTGCTGTGTTCCAGTTCTCCAGTGTACCGACCCAGCTTGTCTGACTCTTCTTTTGATCCTGCTCCGTGTATGACCCGGCTCTGGCTGACGACCCTGCTCCGTGATTGATCCGGTTCTGGCTGATGATCCTGCTCCGTGTATGACCCGGCTCTGGCTGACGACCTTGCTCTGTGATTGATCCGGTTCTGGCTGATGATCCTGCTCCGTGTATGACCCGGCTCTGGCTGACGACCCTGCTCCATGATTGATCCGATTCTGGCTGATGATCCTGCTCCGTGTACGACCCGGCTCCGGTAGACGGCCTTGCTCTGTGATTGATCCTGTTCTTCGGCTGCTGTTCCTGCTGTGCTTCGGTTCCGGTTATCGCTTGTTCCAGTCTGCTGTTCCGGTGTACCTGCACGGCCCGGTCGCGTCCGCGACATTCTGATCACTTGGTGTCTCGCTATTACTCTCACTACTCTAGCTGAGATTAAGGTTGCTTTGCCATACTTAGTACGTTGCTGTGTTCCGGTACAGAACCAGTTAACTCCTGCAGTACTTCGTAGTCTCAGTCTTGTGCCTCAGTTCTTGCCAAGCATACACTTCGTTAAGAGCCATTCCTTCTGTACCTCTGAAACGCTTCATTCCCTTCAGCAGAGCATTGCCGGTCCGGTGTTCGGTGTGCACCGTGACCGCGCCTGTGGGCATTGCTATCCGTTCGCCTCTTGCTGGGAAGGTTCCGTACGGCACCGGAGGGGTGTCCTGGCTCCGGCCTACTGTCATACAGAGGTTACGCTATCCATCTGCACTATCCAGTGCTTGGCTCTCAGTGCTTGTGCATTCGATACCATTATTTGACATCCAAGAGGTGTCAGGGCACTATCCATTGGGTACATGCAGAGTTAACTTCCATTTCCAGTTAAGGGCATCTCAGGTTCTTGTACTACCGTTTGGCAATAGCACTTCTTCATATCCCACGGTGGTGGTATTCACTCAGCTCTGGAACTTGTGCCTTCCGTTTCCATTTGAGAGTAAATCTAGTACAGACACCTTGCTTCAACTTTGTGATTCAAGAACTGTGTTCCAGAGACTGCTACTGAGTTCCAGCTTTGTGATTCAAGAACTATTACCCAGAGACTGCTATATATCCTGGGCATTGGCCAAACTAGGACTTAGTTCTCCTCTTGCACTTGTTAACCCTTTGGGGTCATTTACTATCTATCCATTGTCCGGTATTATTTGCTGTATTGCATTCACTCTGTTCGTGTTTGCTATTTCTGCTATTCCTGTACTGGCCCCTAGGGGCATCGTATTACTGTTTAATTCAATAAACTGTGTTTTTACTTTACACCCTAGTCTGAGTGTCAGAAAACCGTTACAGCATGGTGATCTGAGCTGGTACCAACGGTCTGCCATCAATGGCCTCAGTAGCTAAGGGAGATTCCCTTTTGAGCAGTGGAATCTTGTGTAGCGCAGCAAACTAATTGTCCATAAAATATCCGGCTGCACTGGAATCCACCAGGGCCAGAACCTCCACCGAGAATTCTGCCAAAGAAATTACAGCCTGGATAGTGGGTTTCTGATTTACTGGGTCTAGGGACTGCTGAACGCCACCTAGGGCCTGTCCCCCAAGGTAACCTAGGTGTGTGCGTTTCCCGGCCATATAGGACAGGTATGCAGCAGATGTCCGGCTTGGCCACAATATAGACAGAGGCCCAGTCTGTGGCGATGAGACCGTTCCTCCTTGGTCAGCTTAGCGAACCCTAGCTGCATTGGTTCACTATTCTCCTGGTTACGCTCAGAAGGCATGGGAGGCATGGGTGGGAAACTTTGACTTGCCTGTCCAAAATGTCTGGCCCACTACCTGCGGCCCTTGGCTGCAATTCACTCCTGGATGCGAGAATCAATTAATATAGCAAAATCAATGAACTCAACCAGATCGTTTGGCAAATCTTTGGCTGCCATCTCATCTTTAATACGATCAGAGAGTCCCTGAGCGAATTCTGCCACCGCGCCTCATTGTTCCAGCCTACCTCTGCTGCCAATGTACTAAATTCAATAGCATAATCCACCACTGTACGAGAACCTTGTTGGATTTCCATTAATCTTTTGGCAGCAGAGGCGTCTCTACCTGGGACTTCAAACACTCTGCGAAAGGCACACAAGAACTCCCTGAAGTTCTTTGTGCATGGTTTGGCTGATTCCCACAAGGGGTTGGCCCATGCCAGAGCTCTGCTCGTCAGCAACGAGATCATAAAGCCCACCTTACTTCGGTCACTCGGAAAGGCTTGAGCTCCAAGAAAATCTCCAATTGGTTAACAAACCCTCTACACAGGGTGGGTTCGCCATCATATCTTAGAGGTAATGGAGCGGTGGCAGTTAACCCTTTGCTCGAGGTTACTTGCGTCAGGGATTGAGCTCCTGGTGTAACGGGGGAGACTACCAAGGCTTGTACCGGTTTATCTAGATGAGCAGTGCTCTCTAATATTGTTTGTACAGCCAGTGCCAACTGGCCCAAATGCTGCTCATGTAAATCCATCCTCCAATGGATACTTTATGCATTACCTTCACCTGTACCGTCTGAGGTCATGGCCCTTTCGTACTGTAATGGTTTTATGGACACTCAATCACAGTAGGTTTAGATAAAACACAGTTTTATTGAAAAAACACAGAATATTAAAAATCCTTGCAAAGCCACACCAACCAATAATAGGAAACAGGAAGTAAAATTGACAGAATGTCGCCAGCAATGGCACGGGCACCGTGATAGTGACTGAAGGATTTGAAAAGACAAGGTCTCAAAATGTAATGCTCCAGTCTGCACAGAGATCGGGCATGTCTCGTGGGTGACCTGAGGAGACACCAAAGGTCACCCGTCAATAGCTTTGATTTGCATCGGATTGACCAGCTCGACCAAAGGAATATTGTGTATTTTGGCAAACTCCTTGTCCATAAAATATCCCGCTGCTCCAGAGTCTATCAGAGCAGATGCAGTAAAGGAGAAGCTGGAGCAGGAAATTACCACATTAGCCACCAGTTTGAAGGGAACATCGTCTGGTGACTGCTGAACACCACCTAGGACCTGTCCCCTAAGGAAACCTAGGTGTGTGTGTTTTCCGGACATATCGGGCAATTGCACAGCAAGTGTCCTAATTTACCACAGTAAAGGCACAGACCATTTTAACGGCAAAAGGACCGTTCCTACCTTGTTAGCCTCGTAAAACCCTCCTGCATAGGTTCAACAGGTTCGGCATGCCCAGGAGGCGCAGGAGAAGAGGGAGGCATGGGTAGGAGTTCATTCTTGTGCCACTGCCCTGTAGGAGGCCTTGGTTTGTGGTCTCTATTTTGCGTCCTCTCCCTGATCCGAGTATCGATAAGATTCACAAATTCATGAATTTGTCTAAGGTGTCGGGCAATTCACGGGCCGCTATCTCATCCTTAATTCTGTCACTGAGACCCTGTGCGAATGCAGCTACAAGGGCCTCATCTTTCCATCCAGCCGAGATGTTGTGCCCAGGAACTTTGAACACACTACGAAAGGCCCTCACCAATTTACTGAAATTGGCAGTAATTGGTTTTGCCGTCTCCCCAATAGGGTTTGCCCAAGCTAAGGCTCTGTCTGTCAAGAGCGAGATCATAAATCCAGTCTTACTTCTCTCAGTCGGAAAGGCTTGAGGGGCTAGTTCAAGAAAAATTTCAAGCTGATTGAGGAAACCCCTGCTTAGGGTAAGTTCTCCATTGTATCTTAACGGCAGTGGCGTGGTAGCAGATAGCCCTTTACATTGCGGGTTCCCACTGGAAGTTTGGACCGTCAGTGCTTGGACTGGGGAGGCCATTGAGGTTTGAGCAGGTCTGTCTAAGTGTGCGGTCCACTCCAGAATAGTTTGCACCGCCACTGACAACTGATCGAGACGTTCTTCATACATATCCATTCTCCAATGGATATTCATGGAGCTTCCTTCACCAGAACTGTCTGAGGTCATTGGCCCTTTCGTACTGTCACGGTTTTTTATTAGGATAACGTACATACAATAAGATAGGCCCACAAGCCCACAATAACAGAACATATATTGCAATAACAATCCAGTCCCTTGATATATAGGAAGAGATGGAGGCAACAGCTGGCTGGAGAGAGTAGTGGAGGCTACGCAACCCAAGCACTGGCATCAGGACCCTAGAACACTAGGAGTCCAGTTGTAGGTAACTGGCACGAGACCCAGATGCCTGGGAGGCACTGAACCCAGTGGTAACGAGGCAACACTGACCCTAGGGACTAGGGTCACAGTAGGACCAAGGAAACCGCTTCTGGTAGGAAAACCCTAGAACGCTAGGGGTGGATCGAGACACACTACACAAAGACAACTGGTGTCCCCGCACACTTGTAAAGTGTGATGTAACGCAACAACTGGCTCTTGAGCCTGGAGGCTAAAGGGTCTAAAGGTAACGACCAGAGAGAAGTCTGCAACTCCCACAGGGAGTGAGCCCAGCTATGAAAGTGGAGGAGGACATAGGTGGAGATCAGAGTAACTCAGTCAGCACTATACAGCACTGAACCGGTACTTCGCATTTGCACACCGACTGTGGTGGTTATTCAGTACGTAGCTATAGCACGAATGCTCAGCCTACGGTTGGCAAAAAAATGGAAGCGCCACGTGGCACTACTACAGACAAGCGCAACAGGAAGGCAGCAGAGTGGAATGCTAGCCAGATAGAGGCAACCGAGCGGGTTCAGCCAGACACAGTTAGCAACGGAGCGGGTTCTCAGCCAGATACTGTCAGCAATGTAGCGGTTCTCAGCCACTACAGTCAGCAAAGGAGCTGGTTCTCAGCCAGATACTGTCAGCAACATAGTGGGTTCTCAGCCAGATTGGTCAGCAACAGAGCGGGCTCTCAGCCAGATCAGTCAGCAACGGAGCGGGTACTCAGTCAGATCAGTCAGCAACGCAGCGGGTTCTCAGCCAGATCAGTCAGCAATGGAAACAGCAACACAGGATGCACAGGAACGTCCTCAGGCAGGCCAGGTCATACACAATCAGAGCAAAACAGGAACTAACGTCAGGAACAGATACACCACGAAACTGCGCCTCAGTATAGACATGACAGAGTATATAAAGGCTGGCCCTGGGCGGAGTCAGGATCACAAGACCAATAAGAGAGAGACAGTGAATCAGGAATAATAATGTCGCCGCCTGCGGCCTTGAGCACAGGCACCGTGATAATGTCCTCCTGAGTCTACAATTGCTGCTGCTGAGTTGTTTAAGCAACAGGATGAATAGGCAGCTGAAAGGGAATGGGATTAGCAACAGCAGTAACATGGTTGATGGATGAAGAAGGTTCCATTTGCCAAGACTAGCTCCAGTGATGTGTCTGAGGCAGTAGCAGTACAATAAGTAGCCCCCAGTCTATGTGGAGAAAATATGTTTGCCAATAATTCTTCTCCACCTGCCCCTCCTCAAAAATGATGGGTGTGTTAGAATATATTTTTCCCTTACAAGCAGGGACTGTGGCTCTCATCAGCATCTGCAATGTGCACAGTGTGTGTTGTAAATAACATCTGGGGGCACAACTGTACCAAACACCAAGACACCTGAAACCAAGTACTGCCCCTGTCACTATACCCCTTGTCCAGACCCTGCTAAGGACACATGACAACATGCTGACAGTTTAATAGTAATAATGAACCCTCCCTGCCAGCATCTTAGCATATCCTGCGGATGGAATCTCCTCAGATGCCGCTTGATGCCCTGCTTACGATTCTCCTCCACCACACTGGCATGTGTGGTCAGTGCAACACACAGTGTGCAATGGGTGGACACAAACTGCTACACCCTAACATCAACAGAGTGGCTATCATTTGGCGGGGGAGGTAACAATGAATGAGGTGGATTGGAAGAAGATGTAGTTACCCTAGAAGGTGATGGTGAGTTAGTTGTTTCACTTGTCATGGAACTTGCAGTCTCTGTCTGGGTTTCTCTATTCTTCCTCCTCTTTGATCTTTGCCTCGCCTCTTGTTGCCTTTCTGGAGAGTCAAGAGGTACAGCAACAGCGGTGCTTGATTTCTGTGTTGGGTGTTTGGCTTTTGCATAAATGTCATGGTGTCTGTGTTTTATGTTTGATATCAGGGCACTTGTGTTCCCTCCTTTCCTCTTCTCACTGACTCACAAATTGTGTACAGAGCCGTTGATGATGACTGCACTGTTCCTGCCCCAAGAGAAAAATAGTCCCACACCTGTGACTTCAGGGGGGAGGTAACAGGTGGAGACGAATGGCCTCTTTCTTCTTCTCTTCCACGTTCCCCTTCACTGTCTGTGGCAGCAGATAATATTGCTGCTGTTGCTGCTACTGCCTTAGATTCAGCACTGCAATTAGGACCAGGAGTATTTCTGGTGGTGACAAGTGGAACCTGTCCTAGTCCCGCACCACTTGGTGACCCCATTCCAACTGTGTCCACAATGGTCTGTGGTACACTAGCTTGATCCTCAGCATTCTGCTGCCTTTGCATCTCTTCAGCAGCAGTAATTAGAGCAGTTGCATATTCCTCAAATTCCAAAATCTCACTGCTAGTGGTGGTGGTGGTGATGCCCATCCTCGTCCCTGTCTCCCATTCCTTTTCAGTTTCTGCTAAAAAGGCCAGCAATGTCTCTTCCACCCCAGCTTCTCCACCATCATCACCACCATATCACGGTGCCCGTGATTGCTCTCCATTGGCTGGCTGCTTTCAGCCCGCCCTGCATTGCCTATTTAAACCTAGCCTGGGCACCCTTTGGTTGTCTCTATGCTGCTTGAATCTACACATTGTTCCTATGTATCCTGGGCCATTGCTGTGTTCCTGCTACCAGTATTCATCCTGTTCCAGTATTTCCTATCCTGTAGTTCCTGCTTCCATCTGATCCGGTGTGAGTCTCCGCTTCCTGCTGCCAGACCCCGCTGCCATTCCATATTCCGGTTGATCGTCTGTATGCTGGTTCCTGCTTCCACCTGCTGTTTCCCATCCAGTCCTTCCACTGACACCTGACGTTCCTGTGTCGCCTTGGCGACATTTCTATCGCTGCCGGTTATTCAGTACACGGGTACTGGTTTGCTCCACAGCCATCCGTCTGTTTGTACGATACTGATAGAGTTCCATGTACAGGGTACTGGTTCACTCCACAAGCCACCTGGCTTTATTGCAGGATCGTTAGCGTTCCACGTACTGGGTACTGGTTCGCTCCTCTAAGCCACCTGGCTGTATTGCAGGATCGTTAGCGTTACACATACTGGGTATTGGTCTGCTCCTCAGCCACCCGGTTGACATTTCTGTGCATTTGCGCCCAAGGGTGTGGGTACTGGTTCGCTCCACAGCTCCGGCTGTTTCCAAGTATATGTTTAACACTTTCAGTGCAAGGTACTGATTCGCTCCATAGTCACCCGGCTGTCATGGCAGGATTGATTGCGTTCCATGTACAAGGTACTGGTTCGCTCCTCTAACCGCCCGGCTGTCATTACTATATATGATTGCGTTCCATGTACAAGGTACTGGTTCGCTCCTCTAGCCACCTGGCTGTCATTACTATATATGATTGCGTTCCTTGTGTGTGGGCACTGGTTCACTCCAAGCTATCCGGCTGTTACCACGTATATGAATAGCACCCACGGTACTAGGTACCTGTCGCTCCTTAGCCTCTTTGTCATCCCTGTGACTGCTGCTGCCACCTTCCAGTCACTGAGGCTTAGTGGTTGCCATTCTCTCTTTACCAGGCTGCCTTGCCCGGTATATTGGCAAGTCCGGTAGAACCTATCCAATTACATCTTGGGTTGCCTTACCCGGTATTGGCAAGGCCGGTAGAAGCTGTATTTGCCTTCCGTCTATTGGCTGCCTTGCCCGGTAAATTGGCAGGGCCGGTAGGGCCTTTTTCTCCTGAGTTCCAGTTTCCTGGCTGCCTTGCTCAGTATATTGGCAAGGCTGTTAAAGCCTCTTCTCCCAAGTACCTACTTCCTGGCTGCCTTGCCCGGTATATTGGCAGGGCCGGTAGAGTCTATCGATTCATTGTACCAACTTCCTGGCTACCTAGTCCGGTATATTGGCAGGGCCGGTAGAGCCTATCGATTCATTGTACCAACTCCCTTTCTGCCTTGCCTGGTATATTGGCAAGGCCAGTAGAGCCTGTTTCGCTGTTGTTATTATTGCTTTCCTGTTAATAAAGATATATGTGTGGATGTGTATGATCCCCTATGGGGTTGTCCTTAACTTTTCAATAAAGTTGTGTTTTTACCTAACTCTGCATCTGAGAGTCTTAACAAACTGTGACAGTACGAAAGGGCCGTGACCTCAGACAATAAGAGTGATGGTAACACACAAAATATCCATTTGAGGATGGATGTACATGAGCAACGTTTGGATCAGCTAGCGGTAGCAATCCAAACTATACTTGAACGCACTGTACTCTCAGACAAGGCTGTTCCTAGTCCGGTGGTCTCCCTAGGTCAGACACCGAAGAACGATAATATGCCCTCAGGGGCCGCAGTCAAGGGGTTAACTGCCTCCGTCCCTTTGCCACTCAGATATGATGGTGACCTGAACCTTTGCAGAGGGTTTATTAACCAACTTGAAATATTTATGGAATTGATGGCTCATGCCTTCCCCAGTGACCATAGTAAAGTTGGTTTTATGATATCCCTGCTGACTGGTAGAGCATTGGCGTGGGCCAATCCGTTATGGGAAAATGCGAAACCCTGCACAAGGAGTTTCAGAGAATTTGTGCAGTCATTTCAGAGAGTGTTCGAGCCTCCTGGTAGAACCACCTCTGCTGCTAAATGCCTTATGGAAATACAACAGGGCAGGCGCACGGTATGTGACTATGCCATTGAATTTCACACCTTGGCAGCAGAGGTAGGTTGGAACAATGAAGCATTATTGGCAGCCTTTGCTCAGGGTCTAAGTGACCAGATTAAAGATGAGATTGCTGCAAAAGAATTGCCCACTGATCTTGATGACTACAATATGTCATTCTAATTGACACACGGATTCGTGAGAGACTAATGGCCAAAGACCGCAGGTCGCGACAAAAGATTAATGGATCTAGCAGTACATTTTGCCCACCCATCCGTCCCTTGACAATTAAGCCTATTGAACATTCTCGGGAATCAGGTGAACCTATGCAATTAGGTTTCACTAGGCTAACCAAGGAGGAGAAAACATATTGCAGGAGACAAGGGCTGTGTTTATAGTGTGGTAAAAATGGGCACCTGCTAAGATCTTGTCCTGTACGTCCGGGAAACTAACACACCTAGGGTACCTTGGAGGACAGGCCCTAGGTGGTTTTCAGTCATCCCCAGTGTGTGGTATACTGAAACCCACCATACAGGTAGTACTTTCATGGGCAAAACGCTCAGTGGAGGTTTTGGCCCTGGTTGATTCCGGTGCAGCTGGGTATTTTATGGATAATACCTTTGCTGAATTACATGGGGTTCCACGCATTGACAGGGAGACCCCACTCGCTATTGAAGCAATTGACGGTAGACCCTTAGAACCTGCTCAGGTTACCTTTGAACAATGCCTTTATCCATGACTATTGGGGCACTTCACAAAGAGGAACAGCAGTTCCAACTGATCAGTTCTCCTCATCACGCAGTGATTCTGGGTTTTCCTTGGTTACAGTTGCATAACCCACAGTTTGATTGGGAAAAGTGTGAAATCTCTGCTTGGTCTCAGTCTTGTATGGAACATTGCGTAACCCACCCGGTCAAGATCTTGTGTACCTCCTCTTCACTGCCAGACGAATACCAAGAGTTTTGTGATGTATTCAGTAAGAGAGAGGCTGGCACCCTACCCCAGCACAGGTCTTATGACTGTTGTATTGAACTGCCTCCGGGGGTGGTTCCCCCTAGGGGACGCACGTATCCTTTGTCTTGTGAGGAGAACCAAGCTATGGAGGAATATATTGCTGATGCCCCTGAGAGAGGGATCATAAGGAAATCCACCTTTCCGACTGGGGTCGGATTCTTCTTTGTAAAAAAGAAAAATGGAGAGCTGAGACCATGCATTGATTACCGTGGCTTAAACAAGTTGATGTCTAAGAATGCTTATCCGATACCACTCATCACTGAGCTATTTGACAGGCTTAAAGGTTCTTCTATTTTCACCAAATTGGACCTGCGTGCCACATATAATTTAATTCGGATCAGAGCTGGTGATGAGTGGAAAACTGCCTTTAACACGAGATCTGGCCACTACGAATGTCTAGTCATGCCATTTGGTCTTTGTAACACACCCGCTGTATTTCAAGAGTTAATCAATGACATCCTCAGGGATATGTTGCAGTCTTGTGTCATTGTCTATCTTGACGACATACTCATTCATTCCGAGAATGTCACAACACGTCAAAGACGTGTCTGAGGTATTGCTTCGCCTACGAAAAAAAAAAATTATATTGTAAACTGGAAAAATGTGAATTTCACAGAACTAGCGTGCCGTTTCCGGGGTTTATAATTGGCAAGGAAGGCATTGCCATGGACAAAGAGAAACTAACGGCAGTTCTACAGTGGCCACGCCCTAAGAGTCTTAAAGCCATTCAACGATTTCTGGGCTTCGCTAATTATTATAGGAAATTTATTAAGAACTTATCTATTATTGTGAAACCTTTGTCTGACCTTACGCACAAGGGTGCATGACTTTTCATGAAAACTTAACAATTTTTTGCTTTTCTCGCGAAAGATTTAGTCTTTCCGCCTATGCAAAAATGTCCTCCTTTTCTCTATTTTAACAAATTTTTCACCTATTTTAACACATTTTTCACCTATATTTCCTAAGTTACTACAAGTCCCACTGTAATATTACTTCTTCTGAGGGCTGAAGTTTAGAAATAAGTGGCTGAAAGTCAAAGTTGTGAGTCCTACAGCAACATGTGTCCTGAAAAATGTGTTAGCTTGCAGCATGCATTTGTCCTTTACCCACAGCATTAACTTCCTGCTTAAGTGACACTGGCACATATTCATGATGAAGTCAAGTAATAAAAAAAAAAATAAAGTACAACCTACAATGTGAGAGATGTGTATTGTAGTGGTGGTGGTGGGTACTGGCACGGTGTGATTTGTGTATGTATATTGTTTTTACCATTGTCATACGCTATCCTTCTCAGATTATAGACACACATTACTTATCGGTCATAGCAGTGTCTATGCTAAAGGGACGATGTGGCATATTAGTTTGTATATCATTCAAACAAGGATAGTATGTATTAATTTAATAAATTAATAATATATCCTTAGAGATTGGCATCCGATTAAAATGTCGCCTACTATTGGGCGCATTAAATATGTTGCCACCATGAAAAGGGTGAAATGAGAATCTTGCCTGCATCAAAAGGGCAAGATTTTCATGTTGTGGGCTTAAGCATCGCTCATTTTCTTCTCTCAAAATAATTTTCTTCTCCGTACATTTTTTTTACAACTTTGCCCCCACACACAGACTTGACATGACATGTTGTGGCCATCACTCATTTTCTCCAATATCCAAAGATATTATACCCCTACTGTATGTGCTTGTATGTAATGCAATGTCAAATTACTCCTGAAGCAGAAGTTAAAAATAGTCGGAACTTCTGCTTCAGACATCATTTGTCATTGAGTTACATATGTGTTCATACTGATGGTCGCGACATGTCATGTCAAGTCAGTGTGATTAAAATGGTCATTGTCCATGGTACGAGTGAAGGTGGGAGGGATGAAAAGGCACAGTGAAAGAGATGGTGGTTGTGATCAACACACAGATTGAAACAGTTGGTGTGTGTGGCAAAGAGTCAAAATCGACGCTTAAGTGTGCAAAATGGGAATCTCACCCTTTTGATGTGGGTGAGATTCTCAGGTCGCCCTTTTCATGTTAAATGTGTCGCTTAGTTGGTCGCTCAATACAGAGTGACATTTTGAAAGTGAACAATAGAGATTAAGCTGTTAATATGGGTTTCTCTTTTCTTTACTTTTGCATTAACTCCTGCCTGGGGATAGAGCATGTGTAGCTTCATTTGTGTGTGTTTCTAGTTCATTAGTTTTCTTGAAGACATCCCTTGTATCTTATTCTGCTGATTGAGGGACAGAGGGATCTCCTCTCTCTATCTGTGCAGTTATTATTATTCTTTATTTATATAGCACCAACTTATTCCCCAGTGCTGTACAATAGGGAATAAACATGCATATGCTATTAAATAGTACACATGGTACACGGAAAACAAAAGGAATAGGGAGCCCTGCTTGTTAGAGCTTACAATCTAGAGGAAGGTAGGTGGCATACATTAGGAGTAAATGATATAGGGTGTAAGTGCCTCCTACCACATGAACTGCCAAACAGTGGGTGGAGAAAGAAGTGCTATTGAGTGCAGAGGTTTACGTCAAGTAGCGGTTCTGTTTGGGAGAAAAAGCTATGAACAATGAGGATGTGATGGGGTAGGTGATTTTAGAAGGGAATAACAGTAAGCAGACATTGGCTGCTGGTCTGGCTTTGCTCATAGTTGGTTAATCAGGTAGTAGATAGGCTTCCCTAAAGAGGTGAATTTTCAGGGAGCGTCTGAAGATTTGAGGGCTGGAGGAGAGTCTGATGGGACAGTGGAGGGAATCCCAGAGCTCTGGTGCAGCACCATAAAAGTCATGTAAGAGGAAATGGGGGGATTTAATGAGAGCTGCAGAGAGAAGATCATATGCAGAGTGAAGATGGTGAGAGGGAGTGTATTTGGAAATGAGAGATGAAATATAGGAGGGTGCAATGTTAGCAAGGGCTCTGTAAGTCAGCACCAGAATTTTGAATTTAATTGTGTTTGCTAATGGGAGCCAGTGTAAGGATTGCCAAAGAGGAGTGGTATTAGAGTAACAATGGGTGAGGTAGATTAGTATGGTAGCAGAGTTTATTATGCACTGTAGTGGGGTTAGAAAAGTGAGAGGAAGGCCAATGTCAGTTATCTCTCTTTTGGAAGAGAGAATGCATTGTTTAGGGGGTTCTGGTAATGTAAAGTGCAAAGTTTGTGTGTAGCACGGATTTAGGTAAATTTACATAATGAATAGGGCTTTCTCTGGACTTTTATCAGTGACTTTGTTCATTTGTTTGTACTACCGCCCTCTGTACAGTACCAATAAATGTGCTGGCACTTAATTAACCCTTTGCAATGCTTTGCATACCACTCTGGCACTCGAAGGGTTAATGATATTAATAATAAGCCAACCAATTCATTATAAGCCAGGCATATTTATTTATTATCCTGATTGTTCCCTTCTCATATAATTTAAATACAGGTTTGAAAATTGAAATCATATAGGAAAAGGGCAGACTGGGTGAGCAAACAGGTCACAAACTGCAACCAGATTCAGTGTTTCAGTATTTCTACATGTGCACTTTTTTAGTTGGCATAAAAGTAAATACAGCAGAACTGATCCGTACAACAGCAAATGATGTGTTGTAAAAAGAAAAAATGAGTGAAAATGTGCATGATGCTGGGTGAGTCATTGTTATGGAATTGGTGAAAAAGACAAATGAGATTCAATTCTTTCTCAAGAATCATTTTGAAGTGTGGGATTCAGCATATAATGCAAGCTGAATGCTTGAAGCCTTGTTTATTACTGACCTCTAATGGTGGATACATCGTTTTTTTAAGTCTTCACAAAGACTGCTCTTTCAAAGGCCACTGCATGAGGAACTACTTAAGATTGTGGTTAGCTTCACTGCCATTATGAAGTGCAGATTTCTTTGAAAAAGACAGCATATATATATTTTTTCAAATGATTACAGGGTGTTTTAGTATGTAGGAGGGGGATATCTACTGAGTCATATAGTAACTGTGCCATGAAATGCGGGATGAAATACTTGGTGTATATCATGAAGCACTTTAAAACAGAAATCACAACACTTGTGCTAAGTTATGAAAGCATAACATTTGTGCCTGGATGGATTTGTGGTTAAAGCAAACACCTATAAGTGAAGATATGCAATGATCCTCTTCTGTTTGACCTTTTAGATCAGAAATGGCATTATATTTCTGCTTGGTGATTAGCACAGATTTCATAAATACTTTACATTAACCCTTTGGGTGCCAGAGGGGGGTGTCCAACAAATTACCCTGCAATGTGTTGGACACCTTTATGGCAATAAATGTTAAAGGGATAGTAATGTTTCACAAAAAGATCAGCTCCAATTAATTAAACTTTTTGCCTCAAAAAGCAAAACATGAGGAAAAAAAGGGGGGAGGTGGTATATGGGAGGGAGCAGTGTATGTCAAATTACAAAGGTGGGGTATAGTATGTCTCAGGAGGCAGTGCATGTTGGAGTTCTGGCATGTTGTGCAGCATGAGGAACAACACCATTGTGTGTTAGCCCCATATACACTGGCTGACACCCCCAGCCTTCTTCCCTTGCCCAGGCAGTGTCCATGGGGATTTGTAGCTAGCTTTGAGCATGGCGAAAAGGCTGTAGAGGGACAGACAGTGTACATGGGGATATGTGGTTATCAGTGGTCAAGGGAACCAGTCTGGGGTCCAAGCAGTGTATATGGGGTTCTATGGATACCACTGGGCCACGGAACAAGGCTTGGGGGCAAGTGGTGGCCACAAATCCCCATAGATGCTGTGTGACCCCCAGTCTTGTTCCTCTGGGAGTGCACAACATATAATATATGATACATAGCTAAGGGAATAATTGTGTAATGCTTGGTGTACTTTTTTTAACCTTTTGAGTGCCACAGGGGTGAGTAATGCACATCCCTATGGCACTCAATGCTGTCCATTGTGCTGAAAGCCTTCTCTTTATTCCCCTACTGGCCAAGTAGGGAAGCATAGAGAATACTGTTAAACTTCAGAATTGTCATAGTGCTGGTGATGTGTGAAGGAAGGACATCCCTTCCACATCTACAGCACTTTGACAATCCTGTATACTAAAAGGAACATTCTCCACCCCTCCCCTTGCATGCAAACATTTTAGTGAATATGTAGATGTGTGTGTACATTGAATTGTAGAAGTGTTTCGAACACATCAACAAGATCATATCACCACAGCATCGACCATTAATGAATCTATGCCCCTGATTTTTACAAGATGGATTCTTCAGTAGCACAATGTACCTTTTTGCCACTAGGTGGTGGTAGAGTTACAGTAGACTCATTGTGACTCATAAGCCTTGATGACTTGCAGTACAATACATAAACTTCTGGTTTTCTTTGCAGTGTGTCACAGACCAATGTATTGCTCATCAGTGCATTGCAGGGCAAACCATTGCTCTGAAATACATTGCAGGCAATGTTTTGCAGAACAATGGTGAAATGCATTGCAGAGCAATATTTTCCTTGTAGGGCAAACCATTGCTCTGCAATGATTTGAAGAGCAATGCAATCTGTTGTAGACAAAATCATTCATTGGCAAAACAATGTAATATGTTACAGATGAATAATTTTCTCTGTAACACATTGATTGCTCTTCACCCCATTTCACAACAATGGTTTGCCGTGCAGGGAAATCACTACTCTGCAATTTTTAGTAGCATAAACCATTGCTATGTAAAGCATTTCAGATCACTGGTTTGCCCTGAAATGCATTATAGAGCAATACTTTTCAACTCATTGCAAAGCATTGTCTATTTCTTAAAAACAAAATGTTTACACTATGTTTCTATGTTTTTTCTAACATGCCCCATTGTGTGGACTTCACACACACTGCCTTCTTTCTTTGCAGTGGTAATTTATTTGTTTAAAGTGTGATGCTGGAACTGTTATCTTTTATCAAGAAAGGAGGTTGACTTTGACCTTAAAGTTGAACAGTCACGTTGCCATAAAATCACCGTCAATCCACCATGAATCCACCACAGACTGATGACAGTGCCATTAATTCACCACCAATACAACACAACTATGATGTGTCAATGTCCATATAGCCAAGAAGTGATTAGCAAATTGAAAATTATATAATGAGCTATTTTGGTATTCAGAAGGGTGTATTCATATGCTAATGTGTCAGTACTCCATATTCACTAAGTGTTGATGAGCGAATCTAGTCAGGGGATGAGGAGTGATCATGTAGAACCCTCTACATCAAACTGAAGTAGGTGAAGTGTCCCCTTCCATTGTGTCCAATAAATCCTCCCCCACTTGGCTGGCAATGCTCAGTTCAATCATATTGCTGATATCAACTCTGAATTGCATATGTGAATGCTGTCACAGAGAAAATTCAATCCTATCATCAACAAAGCACACTGTACCACACCAAAGAGACAGAGAGATAAATAGGGAGCAGATTTCACCCAAATCATGGTTCACACATTTGAAGGATGGGGCCTTTTGAACCAATGGTATAGGTGATCAAGTAGCATGGTTCACCACAAACTCATACCCTTGCAGCTGTACCTGAGGAGGTGGGTGAGGCAGCTCTTGCAACTCCTGCAGTCAGGAGAACAGTCAGCCCAAGGGTCTTCTCCCTGAGGACTGTGTTTGATGGTATGCATGAAGGTGCAATTCTCTATTATTATAGGCTCATTCATGCAGCTATCATGCAGCTGTAGGATTTGTTCAAAATATGATCATATCCCACAGTCATGTCTTCCCAGGTTAGTTAAATTACCAAACTACCTATACTTTGTTGCATCAGGGTTATTCCAGAGCATCTCCTGCACCACTGAATTTCATAGTCCACATTCTCCTGCTTCCTGCTTGTCATGTCAAAAAGAGGCATTTTCACACATTTGTGTTTTTTTTCACAGGACAGAGCTGAGTGTCAGGCAGTCAAGCTAGGCTTCTATCAATTAGCTAGATACAGTAAAAAATGAATATCTTTATTGAGAAATAGAACAGCATGAAATAGATTGTACTTCCCCAATCCTCACTGGACCAGGTGTAAGGACAGTGTCTGGGCACTTCCTCAACCCTCACTAGGCAGGTAAGGATAAAGCACAGGATCACCCAACTGAAAAGAGGTAGATACCACTCTGACTAAATGCATATAGTAGTAGCAGTGACGGTAGTAGCTACTAGTACAGGAGCAGCTGTAAATCCCCTGGGAACAGAGGGAAATTCCCCAAATATGTTAGGGTGGTTGAGCTCAGAGACAGAACTCCCTAGAATGTTAGGATAAACCAGCAGGCAGTGGTGAATAGGAATCCCTAGAACTCTAGGGTAACCAAACAGGCAGTGGTGATTGAGACTCCCTAGAGCGCTAGGGTAACTGAACAGGCAGTGGTGACTGATACTCCCTAGAATGCTAGGGTAGCCAAACAGGCAGTGGTGACTGTGAGGCCCTAGCACGCTAGGGTACCCAATGGCGCAGAACGAAGATAATGAGAATGCCACTGGCATGGACTGACACAGACTGAGCACTGCTTGAATGAAGGAGAGCAAGTGGAGACAGTAGGCCACGGGTACAGAGGATTGAAGTCAGCCAGAGCTGGGCCAGTACGGAGCGGGTAGTCGGCCAAAGCCAGGGGTCAAACCAGAGCAGCTAGTCAGCCAGAGCCAGGAGTCAAACCGAGAGCGGGTAGTTAGCCAGAGCCAGGAGTCAAACTGAGTGGTAAGCAGTCAGGGATCAAATGGAGCCAAAGTCAAAACAAGCCAGGAGTCATACACAGAAATCAAGCATCGGAATCACAAAAGCTATAGCGCACATGAACACCATGAAAGGGCAAGGAGTAATGGCAGGCTGAGGCCTTTAAGGCCTAGCATGTAGGAGGAGACTCCCTCTGGCAATTAACAGCGGCCAATAAGAATAGCAAGTAATGCAATGTCGTTGGAGGCAATCACGGGCACTGTGATAGTAACCCCCCAACGATCTCTCCCCCACAAGAGAGATCCAACTTTATTAGGAAATTTAGCATGGAATCTGCATAGCATAACAGGAGCATGAATATCAGACTGATTCACTCAGGAACGCTCTACAGGGCCATAGCCCTTCCAATGTACAAAATATTGAATGCGACCATGGACTTTACGGGAGTCCAGAATGTTTTGAATTTCATACTATTCATGGTCCTGGATGCATACAGGACATGGCACCACTGGAGTAGAAGTGTAGCAGTTACATACCAAATAGGGATACATGGAAAACGTTGTGAATACGCATACTTCCAGGAAGGTCCAATTCATAAGAGACAGGTTTCGCTTTCCGAAGTACCCAGAAAGGACCTACAAAATGTGGAGCCAGCTTATTACAGGGTACTTGCAGGTGCAGGTTTGTGGAGGACAGCCACACTCTATTCCCAACTTAGAAAACAGGAGCAGGACACCTCCTGTGGTCTGCATGCTTCTGGTAGCACTCAGAGGACCTTCTGAACCTGTGCCCATGTGGCGTGGAGCTACCTAATATGCTCATCCAGATCCAGAATATTCTGAGCCTGAAAGGAGTCCAGGAGCAAGGATGGTTGGAACCCATAGTTAATCAGTAAGGGAGAGTTCCCAGATGAGGAGTTTATGGCACAATTCCTAGCAAACTCAGCCCACGGCCACAGGTCAGCCCAATTATCATGATGATCAGAGATAAAACAGAGCAAGAATTGTTCCAAACCCTGGTTGGATCTTTCAGCAGCACCGTTCGTCTGGAGATGATAGGCCGAGGAAAATGACAGTTTCATGCCCATATGATCACAGAAGGCCCTCCAGAACCTTGACAAGAACTGACTCCCAAGGTAAGAGACCAAAACCTTGGGTACTCCATGGAGTCGGAACACCTCTCTAGCAAACACCACAGCCAATTCCTTGGAGGAACGTAGTCCCCGTAGAGGAACAAAATTAGCCATTTTGGAAAAGCGGTCCACTATCATTAGTATGACCATAAAACCCCATGGACACTGGCAACTCTACCATATAATCTAAGGATACGTGTGATCATGGGTGCTCACCATTCGGAACTTCCTGGAGCAACCCCAGAGGAAGGTGTCTTGGGGTCTTGGCACGGGCACAAACAGAACAGGCCTCCACAAAAGATGTACAATCTGCTCTCAGACTGGGCCACCAAAAGAGCTGAGAGATTGACCAGATCAGTAGGTCACGACCAATATGTCCAGCTGCCCTTGAGGAGTGGTATGTCTCCAGTAGTTTGGTATGGAGAGTTTCAGCTACAAAACATTTGCCACTAGGTTTCTCAGATGGAGCATTGCCTTGGTATGCCAATATCTCCTCGCCCAGAGGAGATGTGATACTCATGCGTATGGTGGCCAATATGCGATCTGGAGGAATAATAGGCACTGGTGCACTGTCCGACCCAAATTGCCTGGAAAGAGTTTCAGCGCGAACATTCTTGGACCCTGGGAGATATGAGACCACAAAATTCAATCTGGACAATAATAGTGTTCATCTGGCCTGCCATGGTGACAGCCTTTTTGCCTCTGATAGATATGTCAAATATTTATGATCAATCAAGATCAGATCGGAGCCTTCGTCCCCTCCAGGAGGTGACACCATTCTTGGAGAGAGAGGATTATGGCTAGCAACTCGCGATTGCCTATGTCGTGTAGGATCTGGGCTTTAGTCATCATTTTAGAAAAGAACCCATATGGCATGAGGGTCTTACCGGGTTTGGGTCTTTGGGACAACACTACTCCCACTCCTGTTTCTGATGCATCTACCTCCAAGGTGAAGGGCAAGGCAGGTTATGAATGCGACAATACTGGAGTCACAGAGAAAGCAGACTTCAAGGTTTCAAAAGCACCGTTGGCCTCAGGGGACAAATCTGAGGGAATAGCCCCTTTATGAGTCAAATCAGTCAAAGTTTTGATTATTGTAAAAAAATTTTGTATACATTTTCTGTAATAGTTTGTGAATCCTAAGAATCTCTGTATTACCTTCAGGGCTACCGGACGTGGTCATTGAAGTACTGCCGAGAGTTTTTCTGTATCCATTGCAATACCATCAACAGAGATTACATACCCCAGAAATGGCACTCGATCTTTATGGAATTCTCATTTTTCAAGTTTACAATATAGAGTGTTTTCTCTCAGTCTTTGCAACACAGTAGCAACATCTCTCCGATGTGTCTCAAGGTTAGGAGAGTGTATCAGGATATCATCCAAATAAACTACTACGCAGGACTGTAGTAAATCTCTTAGAACATTGTTTATAAATTCTTGGAATACCATTGGTGCATTGCACAGCCTGAAGGGTATGACCAGAAACTCATAATGGCTACTATGAGTATTAATCCTTTGAGTGCCAGACTGGTACGGAATGCATTGCTAAGCAATGCATTCCGTACCACTCCCACTCTGTCACTCAAAGGGTTAAAAGAGGTTTTCCACACATCACCCTCTTTGATCCAAATTAGGTTATAGGCTGCCCGTAGGTCGAGTTTCATGAATACTGAGGAGCCTTTCAGGCAGTCAAACAACTTGGTTATTAATGGAATGGGGTACGCATTTATCACCATGAGCTTGTTCAGACCTCTATATACAGGGTCTAAGCTCCCCATCTTTTTTCTTTACAAAGAAAAATCCTGCCCCAGCGGGCAAGGAAGATTTCAGTATAATGCCCCTGACCAAGGCATCGGAAATGTATTCCTCCATAGCTCGGTTCTCCTCTACCGACAAAGGGTATGTGTGGCCTTTAGGAGGTATAGTGCCTGGTGTCAAATTAATAGTCGTATGACCTATGCTTCGGTAATGTGCTAGTCTCTCCCCCTTACTGAATACCTCACTGAACGACTGGTACTCTGAGGTATAGAGGGAGAGGTACGCAAAATCTTAGTGGGCTGCTGTAGACAAGACTTCTGACTGTAATAGGACCAAGATAGAATGTTACAGGTTTTCCAGTCCATTTTGGGGTTGTGTGTCTGAAGACAAGGAAACCCCAGAATGACTGAGTAATGTGAAGACTGAATGACTTGAAATTGCAGGGTCTCCACATGGAGAGCTCCCACTCTGAGAGACAGCGGACAGGTCTCATGTGTGACATGGGATGGTAGTAGCAGTCTACCATCTATCGCTTCCACAGCTAATGGAGAGACTTGAGGCACCAAGGGAATATTGTTGTTTAGCGAATTCACCATCAATAAAATAGCTTGCAGCTCCTGAGTCGATCAGGGCTGGTGTCGCCACTGAGGAGGTTGCCCAAGATACTGCCACCTGTAAGATAGGCTTGTTTTGTTCTGTGCCTGGGGACTGATTTAAGCCACCTAGGATCTGTCCCCTCAGGGATCCTAGGTGCGTGCGTTTCCCAGACATACCGGACAGGCCCGTAACATATGTCCAGCCTTACCACAGTACAGCCATAGACCTTCTTTACGATGGAAGGACCACTCCTCCCTGGACAAACGTGTGAAACCGACTTGCATGGGCTCGGCCCTACTGATCTCCGCACTAGGTGGCTTGGAGGTGTGGGAGGCATGGGCGGGAACTCACAGTTAGTCAGCAGTCGAGATTCAAGCCTTGTCTTGTGGTTCTTGAATGAGGATCTTTATCTAATGCGGGTATCAATCAGTATAGCAAAGGAGATAAACTGATCTAGATCCTCTGGCAGCTCACGGTCTACCCTCTCATCTTTAATGATATCATTAAGCCCTTGCGAGAAGGCTGTCACCAGAGCCTCGTTGTTCCAGCCTACCGCTGCCACTAGTGTACGAAATTCAATAGTGTATTCTGCTACTGTACTGGCCACCTGGCGAATGGTCATTCATTTTTTTGCTGCAGAGGTTGCTTGGCCTGGAACACAAATACTTTACGGACAGCATCTACAGATTCAGTAAAGATCAACGTTATGGGTTTAGCTGTTTCCCATAACAGGTTGGCTCATGGACTACCGGTCAGTAAGGAAATCATAAAGCCCACTTTGCTTCTTTCGCTCTAGAAGGCAATTGGCACAAGTTCCAAAAAACTTCTGAGCTGATTTATGAATCCATGGCATAACGTGGGTTCCCCATCATATCTTAGAGGTAGTGGAGCGGCTCCGGACAGCCCTCTATACATTGTATTTTCCACCTGAGTGGTTACTACCGATGGCAAAACCGGAGGAGGCCACTGGTAGTTGCACAGGTTTGTCAAGATGCCCTGTACTGTTAAGAAGCGTCTGCATCGCCGTAAACAACTGGTCAATACGTTGTTCCTGAATATCAATTCTGGAAAGGATATTAGGCAACTGTCGGCTATCAGTACCTGTACTTTCAGAGTTCATGTCCCTTTCGTATTGTCACGGGGTGACTTGGAATAACAACACTGACAAGTACAGATACAGTAAAAAATGAATATCTTTATTGAGAAATAGAACAGCATGAAATAATCCTCAATAATAACAATATGTGTCTCAAATTAACCCTAGAATATGACATGACTCAGGTTAACTTTCTGGATATCACGATGAAATGTGATCATATTGACATACTACAAAGTGATCTGTTTCGTAAACCTACAGTGACAAACAGTTTACTGCACTTTACTAGCCACCAGTCATCTTCTATGAAAAGAAACATACCAGCTGGTGAGTTTTTAAGACTCAGGCACAATTGCAGTACAGTTGAAATGTATAAAATCGGAGTGTTGAGTTGACTAACCACTTCAAAGAGAGACGATACAGCAAATCATGTATCAAAAAGGCATACAAAAGAGCCCTGTACACATCAAGAACTTTTCTGTTATGCCACCAGAGAGATGAGGCCAACGAACAGCTATACTGTTCATCTCTACTTACAAATGTAACTGGAACAACATCAGGTCAGTTCTATCCAAACACTGGCATATTCTACACTCTGACTCTATTTTAAAAATCAGTCTTAGATGTTAAAGTCTCTATGGCACGCAGAAGAGTACCCAGCACCAGGGACAGATTGGCACACAGCCATCTAAGTCACCTTCAAAGTCCCAGGATTAAGGTGTCTCATCCCTGTGACCCTGTGGTGGGAGCTACCAAAGTTAAAATGCACAGTTTCTTTCAGGCTAAAGGAAGACCCCTAGTGTGTGTCAGGAGAAGGAACTTGAGGAGACTACAAAGAAAACTGCAGTCCCTGCAGGACCTCCAAATCTGCAGTTGGGATGTGAGAGAGGAGCTGGAGGAGACCAAAGAGAGCCTGAAAAGGTACTTTGAGGAGGAATCCAGACAACTCATCTTGCGTTCCAAAGTGGAGAACCTGGAGAAGGGTGAGAAATGTAACTCTTTCTTTTTCATGAGACTCCACTCTGCCCACACACATTCCTGAGTGAGCTGCTGGATATCCAAGGAATCCTACAGGAAGGGGAGGAGGGGGTCAAGAAGGTAGTCACAGACTTCTACAGCGACCTCTACTCCCCTAAAACAACAGAAAAGGAAGCAGCGGATAAGTTCCTGTCAGGTATCACTAACACCAATAATCCTGCAGATAAAGATGCCATGAACGTGCCTCTCACGGTGGTTGAGCTGTACTCTGCCTCCAAATCCTTTAAGCGGGACAGGACCCTGGGCAGTGATGGTCTCCCAGCAGAGCTATATATAGCACTGAGGGAACTCATTGGCCCAGACTTGCTCGAGCTGTACGAGGAGAAGGTGGCAGAGGGCAGAATGCCCCTCACACTGAGAGAGGGTATGATAACAGTCTTGTATAAACACAAAGGCGAGGGATGCGACTTTAAAAATTGGAGGCCCATCTCTCTCCTGAATGTGGATTACATTGTTTCATTGTTCTCACAGTAAGAAGATTGCCCCTTGCTGTAAGCTGACTGATCTTAAGACCAGATTCCACATCTGAGGGGAGGTGGCTTACACTAGGTAAAGGAGTGGAGTGGGAGGTTAACTGGCATTCCTGTGCAGCGGTTATTTTCCCGTCATTTTGGAACTGGACCGTACTTCTTGGAGGGATTAGCCTAATAAGTATGTGGACATTTTTCCACTGTAATGGCGCTTGAGAGCTAAAATAGGATACGTCTGAGTGGTAACTAGCTGTAGAACTGGCCATTGTGCTGTTTGTTTGTTCCCAGAAGCCTCTCACATTTTGTATGCATATTTTAAATATTGTTAGGGGTCTCCCTAAGAGTGATTGGTAATCCAGACATGGACCTCTTCCTCTCAGTGCCTGGGAAACCCAGTTGTACCTCCTTGATGAGGCTCAAGAACTGAAACACATGTTGGGGTTTAGATGGTATTCCTGTGCAGTGGGTATTTTCCTGTCATTTTGGAACTGTACTGCTTTTCTTGGTGGGATTAGTCTAATAGTATGTGGAAATTTTTCCACTGTAATTGCACTAAAAAGCTAAAATGTGATGGTTCTGAGCAGTAACTAGCTGTAGAACAGGCCATTTTGCTGTTTGCTTGTTCCCAAAAGCCTCTCACATTTTGTATGCATATTTCAGATATCCTTAGGGGGGTCTGCCTTAGAGTGAATGGTAATCCAGATGTGTACCCCTTGCTCTCAGTGCCTAGGTAATCCAGGTGCACCTCTCTGACGAGGCCCAACAAGGCTGAGACGTACATTGGGGGTTAGCGTGTATTACCATGCAGAGGGGATTTTCCCGCCATTTTAGAACTGGACATCTTTGCTGGGAGGGATTAGTAAGTATGTGGACATTTTTCCTCTGTAGTGGAGCTAGAGAGTTAAAACATAATGATTCTGAGCAGTAACTAGCTGTGGAACAGGCAATTGTGCTATTCACAAAAGCATCTCACATTTTGTATGCATATTAGTTTTTCTGTCGTCTGAAGTGGAGAAATAAATAAATGACAGCCAAAGTTGTGAGTCCTACAACAACATATGCCTTGAATAATGTTCTTAGCTGTCTCAGTGCCTTTGTTCTTTGCCCACAACACTCCCTTCCTGCTTATGTAACATTGGCACAACCATCCTTGAAAAATAACTGTGGCTTTGTATATTTCAGCAGGGTGCAACACATGACATCAATTCTTTTAAGCCTCTGTTTTCAGCAAAAGGGCAGCATGTCAATCTCCAACATTTTTTTCATTATGTTTGTGCAGGTTTTGACTTCTTTCAAGAAGATTGAGGGATGGCAGTACATAGTAGAAGAACTGTGTAACTTAATTACTTGAATGCCATCACTTGTGGAGATGGTGGGGGTGGTATGTGTAGGCATTTATGACTCTTGTCATCTCCTACAGTAAATCGATAGTCATCACACTCCTCATCAGCAGGAGCTATAGGTGTTCTTTGAAATGAACTGTTGACAGTGACACACTCTCTGACACATCAATAACATCACTACTTCTCTTATTTGCCAAGGAGCCCTAGGAACTTTTGGAGTGATTCTGCTGCTGCTAGTTGTGGCACCTGTGACATGTTCATGGTGTGTCTCCCAGTCAGACTTGTGATTGTGCTTCAGTGGGATATCATGGAGGAGGTGCTTAGATGTGAGCCTGCTTTCCCCATTCTCATGTGCTTTTTTGCACAGACAACAGATAGCAACATGCTTAGCTTTTTGGATCCTGAATGAAGTATCTTCACACTGTGGACTTCATGGACTTCAGGGTTCCTGAGGGGCTGCTATTACTACTACTGGGGTTACATGCTGATGCAATTCTACTATTCAAAGTGCAGCAGCTCTTACAGATCTTGCTAGACAAGATAATCCCATTACCAAAAGAACAAAAGTTCAAATGCTTTTATTCCAATCTTTTTATGGTAACCAAAAAAGATGGAGGATTCTGTCTTATCCTGGACCTGAAAAAATTCAACACAGTTTCTTAAAGTTTCCAGGTTCAAAATGGAGTCTATCAGTGATAGCAGCCATGGAAACAGAGACATTTCTCACATACTTAGACATCTCTGGAAATATCTCAGGTTTACATACTGAAACCAACATTTTCAATTTATGACTCTGCCTTTTGGTCTAGTCACAGTTACAAGAGTTTTCAGCAAGGTGATTGCTCCTCTTATGGCTCACCTCACATTCATAGGAGTATACCTGATACCTTACCAGGATGATCTGTTGATAGAGGCTCCATCTCAGGACATAATTCAACAACATCTTCATCTTACTGTGTTAACTATGCAGAATCACGGTCGGATCATCAATCTGTTTCTAGGTTTGTTATTCAATACCAACCTTCAAAAGGTGTTTTTTTACCTCAAGTGAAAATTTTGAATCTTCAGGAGTCCAGTCCTTTCTCTCCCTATCAGCAGTTTCTGCCAGGCACTAGGGATGGGCGAAAATTTTCGCCTCAAACTGAAACTGGCAAATAATGGCACTTTCCACTTGGCGAATAATTTCCTGCAAAAAGTGCCATTTTTTTTCCCGCCTTTTCCGTCCATTGAAATCAATGGGAAGAAAAATATTTCTCCACCACGGGAAAGTTTTCTACAGCCATATAAAAGGCTTTCAGGCTCTCACAGCAGCCATTCTGTGTTTGTGAGAGGAGAAAGCAGCATGTTTTTGAGCTTGAGAAGATAGGCAAATAAAGGGGAACTGAAGCTTAGTTTAGGGAGTCATTTAGGTAGGACATTTGTTCTCTGTATTAGGGGCATCTGGGGGCACTCTAGGTGATAAGAAGGGAGGAAGGAGGTTGACCCCCAAATACTCCAAAATTCCATGTGACTGACTGGCAAGACACAGGCAGCTAGGAACCTATTTGCTTGCTGATCTTGCTGTTATTATCTCTGTGCTGGGTGGGGAAATCTGGGGAAAAACATGTTGATTTTGTTTTTCAGTTATAATTTTTTTGGACAGACTGTGATAAGACAACAAGGTAGACAACTTAAAAAAAAATAAAAAAATAAATAAATAAAAAAGCTGACTGGGCTTAGGCAAGGCATCATACAGCTGCATCAGTTGTGTTGTGTACCGTACAGTAAAAAAACACAGTGTAGTTGCTTAATGTCCAGCAAATGCACAAGGGGAAGAGGGAGGGGTGGAGCAGTGCAGGGATGTGAGAGTAAAGTAGTAGTTCAAAAACTGACTGCAGCAATGGTTGTTGCAGAGTGTGCAATCAATGATGATGATCTCTCTACTTCAAGGAAGGATGAAGTTTGTCAAGGTCCCAGCAAGACTAGTTCCAGCACCACCAGTGCCACTAGAAATAAAGAACCATATAAGAAGAACACTGAAGACAACAAGTCGCATTCAAGTGTTGATGATGCTGGAAATAGCATAATAGAGGAAGGTGTAGCAGTTGTACCGCCTACTGCATTGGAAAGTCTGACCCTGGACAAGCACATATGTCAAAAAGCACAGTGACCCTATCAGTCATCATCTGCATCATCGCCTCTTCAAAGTCCAAGTCCCACTCAGCCACACACACCTGTTTTGAGTACCCAGCAAGAGCAACACAGGTTAATGTCCACAGTGTTAGATATGTCGAGTACCTCTGGTGCTGCTGCTAAGTGCTGCATCTTTGACACCTAGTAGTAGTGGCAGTAGAATTACATCAACATCTGGCTCCAGTAGTAGCAGCAGAAACCACACATGACAGACAAAGCCAGGACAAATATATTAACAGCAGCACAGATGAGGAGGTGAAGGACAGATGGGACCACTGCTATGACCAATAAGTAATGTGTGTCAATAATCTGAGTAGGAGGATAGAGTATGACAATGGTAAAAATATATATACAAATCACACCATGCCTGTCCCCACCACGACCACTACAATACATTTCTTCCACATTGTAGTTTGTACTTTATTTTTTTATATTACTTGATATCATCATAAATATGTACCAGTGTCACTTAAGCAAGAAAGTGCTGTGGGCAAAGGACAGATGCATTCTGCATGCTAACACATTTTTCAATCCATATTTTGCTGTAGGACTCACAACTTTGACTTTCAGCCACTTATTCTAAACTTCAGCCGTCAGAAGAAGTAATATTACAGTGGGAAATGTAGTACCGATAGAAAATATAGGTGAAAAATTTGTTAAAATAGGCGAAAAATGTGTTAACATAGGCGGAAAATTTGTTAAAATAGGCAAAAAGGTGGACATTTTTGCATAGGCAGAAAGGCTAAATTTTTAGTGGGAAAAGAGAAAAATCGGCACGTTTTCACAAAAAGTCATGCAGGAAATTTTTCACACTTTTCGCACACCCCTACCAGGCACTACATAAAGGTTGTGGGGAAAAAAGGTAGCCACAACAGAAGCAGTCCTATTTTCTCATTTTCACTTGAGGACTCTTCAATTGGAGCAGGAATTAATCCAAAAATCCATACTATCTTCATCACATGATGATGATATCACAGTCAAGAGGCAGTCCCTACCATGGTGGCTCATAAGTTCAGATAACCTCACAGGGAAACTTTACTCTATAACAGAGTGGGATATGGTCACAACAGATACCAGTCTGTTTGGATGGGTAGCAGAGTACAATCATCATTCCATTCAAGGTCAATAGACTCCATCAGAGTCCCATCTTCTGATAAACATTTTGGAGTTACTTGCAATATACACCATTGGCATGTATGTCAATTTTGAAGAATCGTCCTATTCGAATTTATTTAGATAATGCCACAGCAGTGGTGTACATAAACCATCAAGAAGGAACAAAAAGCAAAGCTGCCTGGATGGAAGTAAAAAAAATAATCTCTGGGTAGTGAATCATGTACACAACAGCAGTGGATGCCCTAACAATTCCATGGCATTACACTCTAGTGTATGTCTTCCCTCCACTATCTATGATTCCCAGAATACTCTGTAAAATAAAGGAGGAGAAGGTGCATACCATTCTCAAAGCTCCATTTTGGCCCAGGAGGTCTTGGTTTCACCACCTTAAAGACATGCTACTGATAGAGTCATGGAGTCTCCCTCAGATTCCAGAGCTCATCTCTCAAGGACCAATTAGCTACTACAATGTACTCTACTTTGCTTTGACAGAGTAGAACTTGAGACCCTTAACTTGAAAAACAAATGCTTAAGTTCTCCAGTAATTCAAACCATGCTCAGGACTTGCAAACCGGTCTCAGCTAAAATATATAACAGAGTTTGGAGAATCTGTTTTTTACTCTGTTCCAGGAAAGATATAGATCCCTCTTCTTTCCATTAGGAAAAGGTACAAAAGGTTCACCTCAAACCATTTCATGCATGATGAATAATTTCCGGCGAAAAGTTACTTTTCCAGCTTTTTTCAACTAGCTCATTGCATTAAAATCAATACAACAATGAATTTACACACAGCAAATAGGAAATATTATTTTATTTCTCAAAGGCATTGTATAAAAGGGGTACAAGGGTGCCTGTGTTGGTGGAATGTGAGGAAACAATCAATTGAACAGGGAATTTTGTTTTCTTTTTCATTGACTGGGATTGGGGGGACAATTAATATAAAAATAAAATACAATTAAAAAAATGTAAGACATGTACAAAAGGGGTCTGAAGAGGGTGCCTGTGTTGGTGAGTATAGTGTACGGAAAGAATCAGTTGAACAAGGATTTTTTTGGGGGGTGGGGTGTTTGTTGACTGGTGTTTGGGGGACAGTTAAAAAAAATACAATTAAAAATAAAATTAAATAAAATACGTAGGACTTAGACTTCTTTGGCATAAGCCTTAAGCAACATTGATTTGTTGCAGGTCCTAGATTTGTGGTAGGCCCAAACTCTGAAGAAACATTGATTTGTAGGACCTAGACTTGTTTGGCACAAGCCCTGAGGAATCAGTGTTTTGTAGGTACTTAGGCTTGTTAGAAGCAAGCCCCCACAATGTATTTTAGGCTTTTTTTTTTTTAAAGAACAATCCTGAGAAAAAAAAATGCCTTACTGGTCTAGTGCCAGCAGGCCATGTTCTGGTGGTCAGTGGCCACTGGTCATTGTCAAACGCCCTGGTGTCATTGCAGAATTTGCAACTGCTGTTCTTGCTGATGTTGAGTATTTTAAAGGCATAGTAATACTTAAAATGTAAAGAAATATATGTTGTAAGGTTTATCCCCCTGAGTAAAACAAGGGTACTCCCACTGCTGAGAGATATTTTATTAAAAAAGTATAACAGCTCATACTTGAATTTTTTAGATGCAATATCACAGTGGCCTGAAAATGTACAGTGGCACTGTTGCTACACCATTCTATGGACTGCTCTGGTCTGTAGACACAGGGCCACTCTAAATTTTCAGGCCACTGTGATATTGCACCTAAAAAGTTAAAGTTTGAGCTCTTATAATTGATACTATAAAAGAAAAAGTGGTCAGTATTGCACACTCAATTATAATACACACACCCCGGGGCTGGCTCATAAGATCACATATTCAGATCTCCTATAGACTGCCATAACCCAACATACACACCCCAGGGAGCAGCTAGGAGGACATTAGCATATCTCATACACACACTGTCTCAGTACACCATACAGACACTCATTTAAATGTCCACACTCCCACTAGCCCTTCAGTGAAATAAAAAAATGTCTGACACGCTCCTTTTGGGGACAAAAATTTCAACCACCAACACATTATATGTATCATAAAAACAGTACTGCTTTCTCTGCAGCACTCACCAAAAATCACGTGGAGTGCATTCATCACATTCCACCACTGTTACACTAATGTACACTGTTAATACACATTGTATGCCTTAACCCTTTGACTGCCAAAGTGGTGCAGAAGCATTGCAAAGCTAGGAGGCGATTAGCATATCTTCTATACACTGCCCAGTACAACAAAAATGCACCCATTGAAATTTCCATACCCCTCACTATTCCTTCACCGAAACCAAAAAAATGCCTCACACTCACCTCTTGGGGTCTAAAATTTCACCCACCAACACATTCATTCTGTTTTCATCCTACAAACAGTGCTGTTTTCTCTTCAAAATTGGACACTCACCAAAAGCAAAAGTAAACTTGCCATAAAGACAGAGAGACAGACAGAGAGGATCTCCATACCTCCCCAGGATCACTGCTATAGAATGGCATAAAAGATATCTATGCAGGGTAGCAAAAATATGCCTGCTTATGAAGTAGTGAATCTAGCAGCACAGGGAACTCACTGGGAACTGTGTGTGGAGGCAGACAGTGAAGTACAAGATTAGATAAGCAGCACTGTAAACACTGTGAGCAAGGGGTCCACATCTAGATTATCCTGTTACCCTTATGGTGACTAGTCCCAAGAGTAAGTTGCATATGCAAAGAGCTAGTCAGAGATGCTCAACTAGGAACAAGCCTGCTCTCAAATTGTTGAGGCTCTATAGGATAAATATCCTACTCAGGGTGCAGTTGTCTTTTAGCTCACTAGTGCTTTTCACAGAGAGAAAATATCCTAAAGCACATTATACTGCTCCTACCATAAGGCAATCCAGCCACGAAGTGCCAGAAAATTCCTCTCCGAGCAAGAGAAACAGCCAACCCCAGACATACATTCCTGTCTTGTTGTGTTTCATCAGTGAGGCACAGCTGATCTCTCTAGGCACTGTGAGCAAAGGGTCCACGTCTGGATTCCCCCATTACAATTAGGGTGATTAACCCTGAAAAGCAATTAACATATAGATAGCAGAAGTCATAGATGCTCAACTAGGCTCATGAGTTTGCAATGGTATGCAAAAAGGCTCACTGTGTCCTCGCACTCAGGGTGAAATCTCTTTTAGCTCACAAATTCCGTACACAGAGAAGAAATATTCTGAAGCATATCATACAGGTCCTGCCAAAATGACTGTCCAGCCATGAAATGCCACACAATTTTCTCTGAACAAAGGAAGCAGCTAACCCCATATATATATATACATATATACCCCATATACATTTATATATATATATATACACACACACACACACACATATATATATACATAAACACATATATATATATATATATATACACACACACACACACACACACCCAGACACATACATACCCTCCCACACAAACATACACATTCCCCCAAACACACGCATACCCACACATCCCCACCATACACACACAAATCCCCTCCCACACATCCAGAACCCGCCACCATACACACAACATCCACCCCACACATCCAGAACCCCCCACCATATACACACACATCCACCCCACACACACATACACACACATCCTCCCAAACACACACACATATCCACACCCCCCACCATACACACATCCACCCCACACACACATCCAAACACATCCACACACCAAAGCCAAATGGACTGGAGGGGGGCAGCATTTTATCTTTGGACCCAGGCAACACAATGTCTTGGCCTGGACCTGGGCTCAGTCAACGCCGGCCTTTTTCTGCTATTTTACAGTTACACTTTACATTACTAAATACAAGGCTAAACAAAAAAATGATGGGCAATGAAGTCTAAAACTGCTAGTTTTTTAATAAAATATTTCTCAGCAGTGGGAGTATCCTTGTTTTAGTCGGGGACATAAACCCTACTACATATATTTTTTTACATCTTAATTATTACTATCCCTTTAAACAGCAGGATGATTAGGCAGCTGAAAGGGAATGGCCTCAAAAACAGCAGTAACATGGGTGATGGATGATCATTGCTTCACTTTCCATGACTAGCTCCAGTGATGCATCTGAGGCAGTAGCAGCATCAAAACTGTCCCCTACCATGTCAGGTATATATGGAAAAAAGAGAAAGTTGGCCAATAATGCTTCTCCACCTTCCCCTCCTCCGATATCTTGGCTGTGTTGTTACTATGCATCTCATCAACAACTGCAATGTGCACAGTATGTGTGTGTGTGTGTGTGTGTGTGTGGTAAATAAGGGAAGGGCTGGGAACAATGGGCACATCTACACTAACATCAAACACCTGGCACAACTCTATCCAAACACCATGACGCTTAGGGTCCCCAAAGTCAAATCATTCCATCAGTACTGCTGCTGTCACTATGCCCCTGTCCACTTACCGCTAAGGACACATGACAACTTTAATAATAATGATGAATCCTCCTTACCACTAGCTTAGCATATTCTGAAGGATGTAATTTCCTCAGATGCCACTTGATGCCCTGCTTGCAAATATCCTCCACCACATTGCCATGTGTGGTCAATACTCCACACATTGTGCAATGGGTAGACAAAACTGTCACATCCTGACATATACTGAAAGGCTATTAGGTGGTGGGGGAGAAAAAAGATGAACTAGACGGATCACCAATATATGTAGTTACATGTTCTTCCTGTGCCCAGAACCTAGAGCAAGATGGTGATGACGAGCCAGGCGTTTTGCTTGCCATTGAACTTTCAGGTACTGACTGGTTTCTCTATTCTTCCTCCTTTTTGATTTCCTTCTCACCTCTTGTTGCCTTTGGGAAGATGAGGGGGTACTGCAACAGTAGTGCACAATTTCTTTGGTGGGTGTTTGGCTTTAACATGTTTCACATAAATGTCATGGTGTCTGTGTTTCATGTTTGTTATGAGGGTGGTTGTGCCAAGGTGCGTTCCCTCCTCTCCCCTTTTCACCAATTTATCGCAAATTATGCACAGTGCTGTCTTTGATGACAGCACTGTGCCTGCTCCAAGAGAAAAATAGTAGCATACCCAGGAATTCATGTGGGAGGTGAAAGGTGAAGAAGAATTGCCTCTTTCTTCTTCTCCTCCACATTCAACTTCCCTGGATGGAGTAGAGGATGATGTTGCTGCTTCTGCCTCAGAATCAGCATTGCAGCTAGGACCAGGAGTATTGCTGCTTTCAAGTGGATCCTTACTTGTCCACAATAACTGGACTCCATTCCCATTGTGTCAACTGTGGTCTGTGGCACACTGTTACTATTACTAAAACCAGCCACATCAATTTCAGTCCCTGTGTCTTCCTTTTCACTAGTAGTATGATCACCCCCTCAATCTGAGACTGTAGCTGCTGGGCATTATTAGTACCAGTAGTAGTGGTGGGACTGCTTGGGGTTGGCAAGCGGGACTTACGGTCCCCTGCTGTCATTCCTAGCATCATCTCCTCCTCCCATCTCCCCTGAGAATCACAAGACACCCTAGCAGGTTCAGCACTAGCAGCAGGTGCAGAAGTGGCAGCAGGCACAGGCAGCTGACCTGTCCTGCTCACTCTACTACCCTCTTCTTTATCTGCCCTTGACACACATTTTCCCAAGATCCATACTGGTGATGCAGAAGTCACATTGGTGAATCAGGGCATCCAGACCCTTCAATGCTCTTAATGGTCACTTCCTCCTCCTCAGACCCACTGGATGCATAACGGTCCTTCCAGCACCACCTTTTATTATTATTAAACTTGCTCACAGTGATAGCAGTCACTATGAGCCTCTCCTGCCTTAATTTTGCAATTACCTCACAGCCTAGAACCTCTCCCTCTCGCTGTAGGTGCTTGTATTGTGTTTCACTTCTTGGAAAACGTAATGTTTTTATAGATAAAAGGTGAAAGACATGTAATTAATGGGTTGAAAACTTTCTAGCCATTGAAATAGTGCAAAATTCTTGCAATGGGAGAAAATGGCAAATATTTTAATTGATTTTTTTTAAAACAGATTTTCCAGCAAAAAAGCTGACAACCAAGTGGTTTTGCGGGAACATGACGGGATATTTAGCCCACACCTACTTTCCATCTTCTATCTCCTCTAGAATTTCTGTAAACCGGCCTAGACCAAAAGTCCAAGTTTCAGCTCTCTCTATTCTATTTCAGAGAAAGATTGCTTCTATTCCAAAAATTCTAACTTTTCTTCAAGGGGTCAACAGTATAGTCTATATAGTATAGAGGCTCTTCAGTCCTCTTCATTTAAGCCTTTGTCATCAGACTCTATCAGAGATCTCACAATGAAAATAGTCCTCCTCATGGCAAGTTTCAGAACTTAGTGCACTTTCTTGTATTTCACAGTGGTTTTAAGGACTGTTCCAGAATTTCAACAGTAACAGTAAACTTTTTCTTATGAAAAAATTTATATTGTAGGGATTTTCCTATTGAATAAAATAAGGGTACTCCCACTGCTGAGAGATTTATATTTCCAGAGTTATTACACTTTAAACCCATGTTTTTTTTACATTACCAGTGCCCTCTAGTGGTCAAATTCTAGTTAGATTTCCTGTTAGATTCTAATAGAAAGGAAAGTCAGAAAAGTCAGAGACATACAGTTCTCCATAGAATGTGATAGAAACTTCCTGTCACTTCCTGTCAGTTAAAAGTATCAGGAAGTAAACACAGTAAATTCACTTCCTGGTTATTTAAACTGCTATACATTTTGAATAAAACATCTGACATGGATGGGAGTGACCTTGTTTTATTCAGCAGGAAATGCTCTATAAAATATGAGTTTTCATAAAAAAAACATACTGCTCCTTTAAAGTAGTTTTTGCTTTCCACATAAACCAAGAAATGAAACTCCCTTCCTTGTGACCTAATCCATCACACTCTAAAAAGAAAGCTATTCATACTTTAGATGCAGTGAGATGTTTAAGATGTTTGTGATTACAGAAAACCCTAAGAAGGGCAGACAAGCATCCGAGACAACCATTGGTTCATGACTCAAACAGGCTATCAGACTAAGTCTGTTCCAGCACCTTTCAGGATCACAGCTCATTCTAGTAGGTCGATTAGTATTATGGATGGGTGAAAAAGTTTCACCTCAAACTGAAATCAGTGAAAAATGGCACTTTCTGCTTGGTAAATAATTTCCAGTGAAAAGTGTTGATTTTCCACTTTTCCCTGCTTTTTTCACCTAGCTCGTTCCATTGAAATCAATGAGAACACTGAATTTACACACAACACATAGCAAATATGGTTTTATTTCCCAAAGGCATAGTATAAAAGCGGCATGAGGGTGTCTGTGTTGGTGGGATGTGGGGAAAGAATCAGTTCAACAGAGGAAGATTTTTTTGGGGGTTGTTTACTGGGATTGGGGGGCAGTTAATAAAAAATAAATCCTAAATAAAATTAAAAAAAAAACATAAGACATGGTGAGGAGGATGCCTGTGTTGGTGGGTGAAGTCTGGGGAATTAATCAGTTGACAGGGAATTTCTTTTGGGGGTTTCTTGACTGGTATTGGGGACAGTTAATAACAAAATTAAATAAATAAAATAAGAAGTTTGAATGTAAAGTGATAGAGACAGGAACCCCCAGACATAAGCTGCCACTGGGGTGGACTGATACTTGATAGAGTATTTTGTAGAGGATGATTTGTTAGAGGCACAAGCCCTAAGGAAACATTGATTTGTATGACTTAGGCTTGTTAGAAACAAACCCCCAAAAATGTTTTATTTTTTTTGTAGGACTTGTTTCTTTATAGCACAAGCCCTGAGAAAAAAAAATAAAAATGCCCTGCTGGCCTAGTGCCAGCAGGTGATGTTGGCCAGTGGCCACTGGCCATTATAAAATGCCCTCCTGAATCAATAATTGCAGAAACTGCAACTGCTGTTCTTGCTGATGCTGCTGAGTTGTTTAAGCAGCTGGATGATTTGGCAGCTGAAAGGGAAAGGGATCAACAATAGAAGTAACATGGGTAATGGATGATGAAGGTTCCACTTGCCACGACTATCTCCAGTGATGTGCCTGAGGCAGTAGCAGCACAATGTGGAGAAAAAGAAGAAGTTGGCCAATAATTCTTCTCCACCTGCCCCTCCTGCAAAATTATGGGTGTGTTGTTATTAGAATATAAATTTTTCCCTATAGAGCAGGAACTGTGACTCTTATCAGCAACTGCAATGTGCACAGTGTGTGGTAAATAACATCTGGGGGCACAACTGTATCCAGACATCATGACACCAGAAACAAAGTACTGCAGCTGTCACTATACTCCTTGTCCAGAACCCTCTATGAACACATGACAACTTGCTGACAGTTTAATAGTAATGATGAACCCTCCCTGCCAGCATCTTAGCATATTCTATGGGATGGAATCTCCTCAGATGCCGCTTGATAACCTGGTAACGATTCTCCTCCACCACGCTGGCATGTGTGGTCAGTGCACTACACAGTGTGCAATGAGTAGAGACAAATTACCACATCCTAACATCAACAGAGTGGCTATCATTTGGCGGGGGAGGTAACGATGAACGAGGTGGAGTGGCAGATAATGTGGTTTTTACCCTAGAGGAAGAAGGTGATGGAGAATTAGTTGTTTCACTCCTCATAGAACATCCAGTCTCTGTCTGGGTTTCTCTATCCTTCCTCCTCTTTGATCTCCATCTCGCCTCTTGTCTTTCTGGAGAGTAAGGGGCTACAATAACAGCGGTGCTTGATTTCTGTGATAGGTGTTTGGCTTTAACATGTCTGACATGTTAAATGTCATTCTGTCTGTGTTTCATGTGTGATATCAGGGAGGTTGTGCCAAGGTGTGTTCCCTCCTTTCCCCTTCTCACTGACTTGACACAAATTGTGCACAGTGCCATTGGTGATGACTGCACTGTGCCTGCCCCAAAAGAAAAATAGTCCCACATCAATGAAATCAGGGGGAAGGGAACAGGTGGAGAAGAATGGCCTCTATCTTCTTGTCCTCCACATTCCCTTTCACTGTCTGTGCTGGCAGCAGATGATGTTGCTGCTGTTGCTGCTACTGCCTCAAAATCAGCACTGCAACTAAGACCAGCAGTATTGCTGGCGCTGGCAAGTGGAACCTGTCCTTGTCTTGCATCACTTGTTGACCCCATTCCCACTGTGTCCACAGTGATCTGTGGCACATAAGCCTGCCCCTCAGCATCCTGCTGCCCTTGCATCTCAGCAGCAGGAATTAGAGCAGTTGCAAATTCCACAAATTCCAAAAGCTCATTGCTAGTGGTGGTGGTGGTGATGCCCATCCTCATCCCTGTCTCCCATTCCTTCTCAGTTTCTGAAAAAAGGCCATCAATGTCTCTTCTACCCCAGCTTCTCTACCATCAACATCACTACCACCACTAGTCCCTACGTGCTGCTGCTCTATTACAGACATCTCTCTGCAGCTAGGAGGAGGTGACTTTGATAAACAATGTGACAGAGGGTCCCCTAATGTCACAATTGGCATTTCTGTTTGACCTGAAAAAGGCAGACTGGAAGCAGTAGCAGCAGGCACAGGCAGCTCAACTGTTCTCCTGCTAGTGGTGGTGGTATTAATTGTGATCCTGCTCTCCCCCAATACCAGTTCTGGCCTCTTCAGGATCATGTTTCACTTGGACACTGTAGTAAAGGGAATTGGAGGAGGACTCCCAGAGCCAGAGAAATGGTGTGGGCTCCCTTGACCACTATTCTGGACAATCTCAAATGCTTCCTCTACCACTCCACTAACACTAGTCAAACCGGCTGCTTCACCTTCACTGCAAGAGATTTCACCCACCCCTAATTAGTACTTCATGGGCCTTGAAGAGTTAGGCTGCTGTTGACCAGTTGTGCAAACCTGCTACTTGCTCATCTGTTTACATGTTCACAAATTTTTACTAAGTTAACATTTTTGCATCTCAAGATGCTAGTTTTTGCCAAAAACTTTTGCAGGCCATTGGTAATTAGTTTTCTTCCCTCCCACTAATCTGGGGTGACTTTGGTATGTCCCCATGGTCCCTGCCTCCCTCAATGACTTTAAAGAAAATGGGATTTTTTAAATTACTGAAAAATCCTTTTCTTTTAGTCCATTGAGGGATGCATAACTTCCAGCCCACAGAAAACTTGTTGGGTGAGGATGTACTGTCTTTTTTGGCAGATCTGTTTTACTGCTATTCCCTTCAGGACTCTGCTAAACAAAAACTGAAGACAGTTAGGTAGGGGGAAGGGTTAGCATTAGCAGATGAAAACTGGTAAGAGATTTTTTGTTTGGCGTGCTCTCCCTTCTATAGGAACGCTGTTTAAGACCCCAACCCCACAATTTTTCCCACAATCTTCATGCAGTGTCTGACAAACTTCTGGTAGGGAGAGAAAAGATTGGGCTCTGTCTTGAAGATCTGAAATCTTCTGTTATGGTAAAAATGCCTTTTAAAGGCTGGTGTTGAATCTCAGGCCTAGAAACAGTATCTGTTGAGATGGTACTAGTTGAGATTTGCTTAGGTTGATTATCCAGCCATGATTCTTCATAGTTAACAAAGTGAGAGGAAGATGATGTTGAATTAGCTCCTGAGAAGGAACAACCAGGTAAGGAGTTAGATTTACTCCCATGTATCTGATGTGAGCCATAAGAGGAGCCATCATCTTGGCAAAAGCTCTCTAAGCTGTGGTTAGGTTCCCAATGTTTGGGCCAAATAGGGATGTGTAAATAGGCATCTTTGATCCCTTTGGTTCCATCGCTACTATCACTGACTTGATAGACTCCATTTTCAACCTAGGAACTTTGAGAAACTGGTTTAGGTTTTTCAGGTCCAGGATAGGATGGAATGCTCCTGCTTTTTGGGAAACAATAAAAGATTGGAATAAAAACCTGGCCCAAAAAGGAGGGATCCTTTGAAAGGTAAGGAAATTAGAGCTTTTTTGAAAGCAGAATCTGCATTCCAAATCTTTAAACATAAAGCATGACGTGCAGTAACAGCTGAACATCTACATGCCAATTTAGCTATCTCCAGTATTGGAGGTAGACTCTTGGAGGTAGCCTATAAGAGAAAATATATCATCATGAGGCTCATTATCCTGCAAGACTTGAATGATTTGAGCCTGCCAGGCCTCAGCAGTCAGCAGCTCTGCATGCCCAAACGGAGGCAAGGGAAGCTTGAATGATTGCTCCTTATCCAGAAAACATCAGTATGTTCAAGGCATCAACCTTTTTGTTAGCAGAAGGTAAAAAGAATTCATAGGGAACAAAACTCTTTAGTCTCTAGTGTGAATACTATTAGTTATTTATTACCTGACCACAACTCTGTTTTTTGAGACTATGTAAATAGAAGACAATACACCTATAAGAATCATTATTTGTTTGAATGAAGTTACCTATTTTATAGTGTAATCAAAACACTTTAGCAGTGTTTCATAACCCCTTCGCATCCAGTGACATGCCAGGACCGTCACGGCTGTCCGGCACTTAAGGACCAGTGACGGTCCTGGTAAGTCACATACTTTTTACTCACAGTGTTCCTGCACGAGCGCTGTGAGTAATAGCAGGGACTGAATTTGATCGCTCCAAGACCGGAGCGATCTCTTTCAGTCCCCAGTTCGGCGTACCGGCACACATGATCAGTCATGTGGGATGGCACGTCAGACTTTCCCATCTGGTCCTTAAAGGACCACACACCTCGAGACCGTCGGTCCTTAAGGTGTTAACCTTAGGCCTCAGGGCACATCAGCAATGCAGGTTTCCAAGATATCCCTGCTTGTTAACAGGTGAGTTTTCAGTGGCTCAGTCTTTTGATTGACCCACCTGTTCTTCAACAAAGATATTCTTAAACCTGACATGTTGTGTTCTGGAGCTGAGAATTACTGCACTATAGTCAGTAAAATTACTGTTTATTTTTAATTTTATTTTTTTTGTAGATGTCCTCAGTCTTCACTATATAATACTCTATTATCTGTGTGTCTAACTAAGCCTGAAGCACTTTTATAGAGCAGATAATGTGCATTTAATTTATACTAATCTTGTATCTTATTCTTATCGAATGACTTAAAGAAAAGCAAATAAATATTTTATGTAGTCATGTTATATGGTCTATGCAAGTCTGAGATTAACATGATACCATTCAGTACTAGTACTTAATATACACCAAAGGTAAACTTCTATAAAATTATGACAACAATGCAAGTGATTTACTTCTGAGTTTATATTTAAGCATGCTCCATGGGACATTCTGCGTTTCATGTGTACATTATTTGAAATAAAGTAATATATGCCTGGATTGAGTTCAGTGAAAAGGAAAAGTCAGAATTTAAACATTTTAATAAAAATGCCAATTCTCCAACAAGAAAGCATCTGGTTTTGATTTTTCTTAATAAAAAGAAAACTATAGCAAGAACCATTTTACTGCAATGGTTTCAATATCAAATCTTTGAAGATGAACAGTTATTAATAATATGAACTATGATTGAGATAAATTTGTCATAAAAACTAAAATGACCTAACCAACTGTATGCAAAGAACATTTTAATGGATTTTGCATAATGCTGAAAATAATTGTACAAGGCTGGCTAGTGAAGCTTGCCATGTTAAAGAACCAAAATGTATTTTAATTATGTTAAATAATTGCTTTTAATGCATAACAAAGTTTGATTTCAAAGTTACATTTAATTAGAGTAGATGAGTGTGTGATAACTGAATGAATATTATGCTTTACTTCCAATAAATTTGTGAACAGAAAATATTGTAATTTATGTAATACATCTGATGTTTCATATGAGATCGAGACTGTGCCATTTTTATTTAACTACATTACTTATCTTAAATGTATGTGTACATTGTATCTCTATCCTGCATTGAAGACAAACCAGAATACGCTCTGTAAACAGAGATCCAGGGAGCTTACTGTCAGGGACAAGAGAGTGTAAAAAATGTGAAGATGAAAAAAAATAATAAAAAGTATATGCAAACCTAAAATGACAGATTATACATATATTTAACTTACCTGGGGTTAGATGCACTAAGGTTTGATAAGGGGCCAGGTTGGTGATTATCATGGCATATTTGCTTTGAAGACATGTCAACATATGTACTAAAATGTATTTACCATCATATCCTTGTGAATCCACAGCAAATACAAATAACAACAAATAAACAAATATACACCATGCTTTTGACAAGTTTACAGTTTTGCTGTGACTACTTTGACAATAATTAATTTGCATTTTGAAATTCAGCTTAAAGAGCCATTGTCATATTCCTGTGGAGGTATATGTTAATGTCACACTTTGTAACATGCACTAAACTTCAGTCTCTGCCTATGCCATCAGTATTCACAGTCCCAACTTCTCCAAACTAAGGTTGGCAAATTTGGACTCTCTTTTTAGCTTTTAGTGTAGCTACAGACATGGTTACAGCCATTGCTTAAGCTGCTTGTTGCCTGCAATGAGCACATTGCAACATATCTCACTGATTAACAAACTGAGTGCTCCACAATACATTGCACACCTCCCTATCTTTCAAAGGGTTACATGGTACACAGTGGGTCCTACTTGTTATGCTCGTATGTGACTGGAAAGGAGAACTTAGCCTTAGGAAGATTATGTAATGTAATGGAAAATTGATCAAATAAAAATGTTCCACCATAGTCTGAGAGTGTGTATATATATATTTATATATCAGGGCTCAAAATTTCCACCGCCACTAGCCAATGGCAAGTGAAAATTTAGCTCTGGTGAGTAGAAATTCAGACCTGGTGGGTATGTTATGGCTTACAGTGACAAGTAACTTTTCAGGTCTGGCTAGTATCACGGTGCCCGTGCTTTTTTCTGTCACTCTCTGTGTGTTGCTCTCCCATTGGCTGAACTTAGTTTGGCCCACCCAGTATGGCCTTCTTATACCGGGCCTCTGGCACCTGTCAGGTGCCCTTTCGTGGTGTTCCTGAACCAGTACTACTGTGTTACTGTGTTCCTGTGTTCCTGTGTACCGACTTGGCCCGTTTGACTACTCCTTCTGGTTCCTGCTCCGTGATTCGACCTGGCCTGGCTGACGTTCCTGCTCCATGACCTGACCCGGCTTGTCTGACGTTCCTGTGCTGAGGTCCGGCCCAGCTATTCTGCTCTTGTTCTCCGTGTCGCTTGGGCGTCATTCTTACTTCCGCTTAGTTGGCCTAGCAGACTGAGTATCTCTGTGGCCTCCGTAACTTCTGTTAACTCTTGCAGAGCACTGTTGCCTCCGATTACCACTGAGCCTTCCGTTAACTCTTGTAGAGCACTGTTGCCTCCGATTACCACTGAGCCTTCCGTTAACTCTTGCAGAGCACTGTTGCCTCCATTAACACTGAGCCTTCCGTTAACTCTTGCAGAGCACTGTTGTCTCCGATTACCACTGAGCCTTCCGTTATTTCCACAGAGCTATTGTTGCCTCCGATTACCGCTTCGGCAGTTAGCCGTGGTTGCGTTCCGTTAGCTCTTGCTGTGTATGGTTGCCTATGCTACAGCACCGGCAGGGTGCCATTGGCTCAATATTACCAGCTCTTGCAGAGTATCGTGCCTCCGTTACTGCACCGGTCGGGTGCTTTTGGCTCAAGTCCACCAGCTCTTGCAGAGTACAGTGTCTCCGTTACAGCACCGGTCGGGTGCCATTGGCTCAAATCCACCAGCTCTTGCAGAGTACTGTGCTTCTGTTACTGCACTGGTCGGGGGCCCGTGGCTCAAGTCTGTTCAAGCTCTGGAAGAGTATTGTGGCCTCCATTACTGCTACAGCAGAGGGTATAAGGCTCAGTCCTGCTTTGCAGACTTAGGTGCTTCCACATCTCGCACCACAGTCTCCTGATAACAATGGCCATAACATTAGGTGAAAGAAAAGGATCAGTCTTCCACCACTGAAAACTAGCATGGTACCTGTTTATAAACTGTTTAAGAAAACCACTGGAAACTCTGATCCTGTACAAGCAAAGATGCCTAAAAATACATAGTTATCAGAATCATCACTGCTTCCAAGTCCAAGCCCCACTCAGCCACATACACTTGTATTGAGTAACCAGCAGCAACAAGAACACAGGTTATTAATATCCACAACCTTAGCAATGATGATTTCCTCTGCTGTTGCTGGAAGTGCTGCACCTTTGACACCTAGCACTAGTTGCAGTAGAATTGCACCAACATTTAGTGCCAGTAGTAGTAGCAGCCCCTCAGGAACCCTGCAGTCCATAGAGTCCACAGTATGGACTACTATGTGTTGTCTATGCAAAAAGCACGTGAGCAAAGGCAAAACAGGCTCACACCTCCTCAAACAACTTAGAGGAATATAAAGGTAAAGGGCAATAAGCACGCGGGTGATGCTGAGGATGACCTAATGATGAATGATGAGGATTATGATGTTGGTCATCATAGGCATCATAACCACTTCCAAGTCCAAGGACTCAGCTACATACACTTGTGTTGAGTAACCAGCAGCAACAACAACAGCACAGGTTATTAACATCCACAACCTTAGCTATGATGAGGCTTCTGCTGCGGCTGGAAGTGCTGCAACTTTGACACCTACTTTTAGTAGCAGTAGTGCAGTGCAATTTTTCTGCTTTTTCACCTAATTCATTATGAAGACTGAATTTACACCAAACATAAACACATTTTAGCTTATTTTGCATAACCATAGTATAAAAGGGGGATTTTATACTATACAAGTGCTGTTTTTCCACTTTTTGTGTAACTCATTGGGAAAACTGAATTTACACCCAACACAAACAAATTTTAGTTTATTTTCCACAGCCATAGTATAAAAAGGGTAATTTTTTATTGACTTGGATAGGGAGAGTGTTAGTTAATAAAAAATAACATTAAAAAAATAAATAAATACAAAATTGGTATGTAACATGACAGAGACAGGCACCCCCTGACGTAAGCTGTGACTGGGTTAGACTGATTCTTAATGGGATAGAGTATTTTGTAGAGGACCAAGGCAAGACATCACACACAACCGGTTTTATGGTATACATTACAGTAAAACACACACAGTAGTTGAGTAATGTCCAGCAAACACACAAGGGGTCAGGAGAGAGTGAAAGGATTTTGAGGCAGTGCAGGGATGTATGAATAAAGTGGTAGTCTAAAAACTGACTGCACCATGGTTGCTGCAGCGGTGTAATAAATGCACCTCTCTCTTCCTTCCAAACATTTTTTTTAATTTCTTTATTTCTCTTTAAAAACAATGGCTAGTAGGCAGCATAGCAGCAGGCATAGAAACAGCTAAAAGATATTTGTATTTGTGCTGTGCACTGTGCACTGTGCATCACTCAGGTTAGCCAAATACAAGCCCTAAAAAGAAACAGATTTGTAGGACTTAGACTTGTTAGGCACAAGCCCTGAGGAAACATTGATTTCTTGGACTTAGACTTGTTAGAGGCCCAAGCACTGTGGAAACATTGATTTGTAGGACTTATACTTGTAGGCCCAAGCCAAGAGGAACCATTGGTTTGTAGCAATATGGCTTGTTAGAGGCACAAGCCCTGAGGAATCAGTGGTTTGTTGGACTCATATTTGTTAAAGGCACAATCCCTGAGGAAACAGTGATTTGTTGGGCTCCGGTTTGTTAGAGGCACAATCCCTGAGGAATTACTGATTTGTTGGATTCAGGCTTGTTAGAGGCACAAGCCCTGAGGAATCTGTGATTTCTTGTACTCGGGTTTGTTAGATGCACAAGCCCTGAGGAAACATTGATTTCTTGTACTCGGGTTTGTTAGATGCACAAGCCCTGAGGAAACATTGATTTCTAGGATTTAAACTTGTTAGAACCCAAGCTCTGTGGAAACATTGATGTATGTGACTTAGACTTGTTTGGCCAGAGCCCTGATGAAACAATGATTTATAGCAATATGGCTTGTTAGAGGCATCAGCGATTTGTTGAACTCAGGTTTTTTAGAGGTACAAGCCCTGAGGAGAGGAATCCGTGACTTGTTGGACTCAGGCTTGTTAGAGGCACAAGCCCTGAGGCAATAGTGATTTGTAGGACTTATGCTTGTCAGAAATAAGCCCCCAAAATTGTTTTTTTTTGTAAGTTTCAAAGAGCTTATTGAAAGAGATTAGTACATTACACTAAAAATAAAACTAGACATCGGTAGAGATAATGTAGAGCCAATCCGGGCATAACAGTAATTAATCATGTACTACATAGCAGATTGGTCTATAACTTGAAATAGCACATACATGATGGTAACAATATATAGTATGTGGGCAGCACAGTGGCTCAGTGGTTAGCACTGTTGCCTTGCAACGCTGGGGTCCTGGGTTCAAATGCCACCAAGGACAACATCTGCAATGAGTTTGTATGTTCTCAATGTGTTTGCGTGGGTTTCCTCCCACACTCCAAAAACATACTGATAGGTGACTTTAGATTGTGAGCCCCAATGGGGACAGGAACCAATATGAGTGTAAAGCGCTGCGGAATCTGTCTGCGCTATATAAATAAAGGATTATTATTATTATAGTATAAGTGCGCACTGGAGTGATGTAGACAGAAGGAAGCTCAGAGAAGATAGAAGAGGGGGAGAAAGGGCAGAGTGAAGAAGAGTGAAAAATGTATCGACCACACCTGGATCCTATTCCTTACCCCTATTCAAAAGAGTTAAAAGAAGCAAAGTGGATTGAGATTTTACTAGTTCAGACCATGCCTCTGAGGAAGGTGGAATTTGGTTTCTCCAATTTCTGGGAATAACGGCTTTAGCTACATGATGCATAACAAAAAGCAATTGTTTCTGGAAACAGGTTAAGGGAGGAATATCAATGAGAAAAAAAGATTGTTTATGTGATCTGGATAGGGACATCGCTCAACCAGAAATGCAACATAAGAGGAACACCAAATATGGGAGAGTCCTCATTTTGTTTACATCTCTAGCATAAGGAGCTAGAGGAGGGGGGCATCTTGTGTAATCTAGAAGGAGTATAAAAAATAGGTTTTTATATAGGCCTCTGGTTTGAAAGAACAAGCCCTGAGGAAAAAAATGTCCTACTGACCTAGTGCCAGCAGGTAATTTTAAAGTGTCCACTGACCAATGGTCGTTGGCAAATGCCACAGTGGTATTGTGGCATTTGTGACTGATGTTATTGCTGCTGATGCTGAGTTGTTTAAGCAGCAGGACGATTGGGAAGCTCCAAGGGAATGGGATCAACAGCAGTGATATTGGTGATGATGACCATTGTTCCACTTGCCACTAGCTGCATTGATGCACCTTAGGCACAACTAGCCACCAACACTTAAGGTATATATGCACCTCTTCCAAAATCATGGGTATGTTGTTTGGAATATATATTTTTCCCTTGAACACAGGAATAAACTGTGCCTTTTATCAGCAACTGCAGAGTGTACAGTGTGTGTATGTGTAGATTATAGGGGAAGGACTGAGAACAATGGACACATCTGACTTCATCAAACTACTTGCACAACTGAAAGAGAACACCTTGATACTTAGGTCTGCAATATCAAATCAATCAACCCCCAGAAACCAAGTACCGATGTTGTCACTATGCTCCTTGTCTGCTCTGCTAAGGACAAGTAACACCTAGCAGACTTAATAATAATGTTGAATCCTCCCTGCCACCAGCTTAGCATATTTTGTAGGATGGAATTTTCCTCAGATGCTGCTTGATTCCATGCTTGCAATTATACTCCAGCACATTCCCATGTGGGGACAGCGCAACACACAATGTGCAGTGGCTAGACACGAAATGCCACATCCTTGCATCTACAGAATCGCTATCAGGTGGTGGGGGAGGTAACAATGATGGAGGTGGTTCACCAGAAGACGTTGCTACAACTTCCCATGCCTAGACCCGAGCACAAGAAGCTGATGATGAGCTGCTTTCAGGCTCAGGCTGGATGTCTCTATTCTTCTTCCTCTTATATTTCTGCCTACATTTTTGGTGCCCTTGGGGAGAGATAGGGGGTAAACAACAGCAACTCACAGATGTGTGATCTCCATGCAGTGTTGGAAGAAACAAAACAATTTCTTTCTTCTGATTCATTTAGTGCTGGAAGGAGGTTGTAGTACTACTTTTTAGTTTAGAAGCAGCTAGAGTTAAGTTAGCTAGTAATAATAACTAATTCGGTAAGTTATCCTAGGATTAATAGCTAGGATAGCTGGTAAATATAATAGGTAGATAGGTAGGTTAACTAAATATAATCTCAGAAACTACACCTATTGTTTCTAACTGTGTGTTAAGCACATTTTTTAAAAAGGAAAATTACATTTACTTTTCAAACTTAACCCCATAAGGACCAGGAAAATCTGTGGTGGTTTGCAGTTAAAGGGATAGTAATGTTTCATAATAAAAGCAGCTCTAATTAATCATCATATTATTTGGACTTTGGAGAGTGTTATTTCAATTGTGTCAGAGTTGTAGTTCAAGAGTAATTAAATGACAAAGTGTCCCCCTCCCGCCCCTTCTACTGATGTAACACTTTTCAGCCAGAGCAGAAGGGAGGTGCCCAGGTAGATTGCAGAGAGGGACAATCTTCAATTAAGATAAGGGAAAAAAAACGGAAAAGCTTGTCAAGGGGGGCAGGGCTTTTATTGTTTTCATTGTAAGAAGATTGTCCCCTGCTGTTATCTGTCTGGTCTTACAACCAGATCCCCATCTGAGAAGAGATGGCTTACACTAGGTAAAAGGGGCGGGAGGGGGAAACTTTGCTTGTGAATATCTCTTAAACCATAAAGGTTAGAGAGATAAGACTTATATCATTCTTCATATTAGGTTAAAACGAAGTATTACTATCCCTTTAAGGACCGGGAAAATTTGGACCTTTTTGATGATGTCTTTATCCAATAGTGTTTTCCCTATAAGTCTTATTTCAGCCACACAAATTATGTATATTGTTTTTTTATACACACGTAGGGCTTTCTTTTGATACCACTCTTATATGGATAACCCACCATTTATTTTATTAAAAAAAAATAACTTCCTTATGGGAAGTTTACCCACAATAGTCCTAGCTGTCACATCATGGGTCCTTAAGGGGTTAAGTATACACCTGCGCACCCAGACTCCACTGCTGTCTCCACGAACTATGACTGTTATTCCTGAGTGTGTGTTAATTTAATTCTAAAACAAGGACATTAACATTTACTGTTCAAACTTAATTGTACTCCTTCACTATTCCATCCAGACTCCACTGCTGTCTCCAGCAACTACACTTGTTATTTCTGATTCTGATTGTGTTAATTTAATTTTAAATAAGGAAAATTACATTTACTGTTCAAACTTAAGTGCATAACTGCATTGTTCCATCCAGACTCTGCTGCTGTCTCTGACATCTATGTTATTGCTGAGTGTTTTAATTAAATTAAAAAAAGGAAAATTACATTTACTGTTCCCACTTAATTGCACTCTTTCACTGTTCCATCCAGACTCCGCTGCTGTCTCCAGCAACTACACCTGTTATTTCTGATTCTGATTGTGTTAATTTAATTTTAAATAAGGAAAATTACATTTACTGCTCAAACTTCAGTGCATAACTGCATTGTTCCATCCAGAATCTGCTGCTTTCTCCAACATATATGTTACTGCTGCGTGTTTTAATTTAATTAAAAAAAAGGAAAATTACATTTACTGTTCACACTTAATTGCACTCCTGCACTGTTCTATCCAGACTCCACTAATAACTCCTGCTACTGTGAAACACAGAGAATATGACTCTGAGTTTGTTGTAACAGAAACAAGAGTCATAAAGTACCCTCACATGTCATTACTACCAACAACACCATGTACACCACCACAAGTCATGTTGTTAAAGCAATAAAGTTATAGATCTCTTGCACCCCACTGGCATATCCCAAGCTGAAGTCTTTTTTCCCAAGGATGGCTCTGCCAGATTTTGCAAGCAAATGGTTAGTATGGTGAGAAAAGGGTTGGAAATATCATGTGGCATGAAAATCCCCCTGCCTGATATGTGCACAAGTGGCCAGAGTACAGACTATATGACTGCCCCTCCTCATTGAGAGCATAAAAATGAGCTAACGTTCCAGAAATGCACTGAAAGATTTGTACATTCTAACATACCTTCTTTTATTTTTTTCTTATGAAAAGCCTAGCACCATTAGACACACTACATGAGTCTAGAAGCATTATTTCACAACCATATGTGACCAGGGGTCTTAGGTCTTTAGTGAACTTAGAAAAATGCATATATACTTTATACACCTAACTAATAATCCCTATGTTTTTATTAACTCTATAGATAAAAATTACATTAACAACAGAGTGTTGAACTACCATGACTGAGTTTATATAAATGTCTAGAGTAAGTAAGTAACCTTACATAAATAAATCTGGAATCCTAACTAAGTTAATTCTATTATGGATGTTATTCAGTACATATATTGGGGCAGAAGAAAATGTATGCAATTTGTCATTACACCTCAACTGGTAATAACCTCTAACACCACTGGCTGCACTCTAGGGATATACACTGCAACATATGATTATTGTAGTGCAAGAATCAGCAATCTCTACCAGTGTTAGGACTTTAATGCCAGCAAACTCCATATGCCTGCCCCAAAAACATGCCCAGAGAACTGGCATTAAATTATGCCATATCCTTTATGTCTTGTTTAATACATAAACTTATTCCTACCGTGCATTGTAAACTTAAATTAATAAAAATGAACATGGTCAATTAATTTTTGTAAATATACCTCTCTTCATTAGGCCGACAAAGATAAATTGCATATTTGCACTGTCCACTTTTATACCAGACGAACTGATATTAACAAGGTAATTTTATTTCTATTTGAATATACATAGCTTCTTTAAACACAGGTTTTAATATTAATTATCATCTTCGGTCAGGAAATGTAGCCATTAATTTTCAATAATGGCTGCATCTATAAGTTTAGCAATGACAAATACATGTCTGACTAAAAAGGACATAATCACTTCCATCCTATTGACATTTAAAGCAAATTTCACAAAGTACATAGATTCATTCTAAATAATACCAAATCTGTGTAAGTAATACCTGAATTCAAGAGTGTCTACCTTGAGGGCAGTCATTGACAGTGTAGCCAGCTAATGAAATTGTCTTTCAGGGGCAGTAAGTGTGGGCTAAAGTTCCCAACAGAAGTTGTATAACCAGAAACAGCTAAACTGGGACTTGTCTGGTTGTCAATGATGGTAGAATGGAAAGAAAGGAACTGGTAAAAAAAATAGTATTGAAGTATTCACTTCGGCCACTAGATGGCAGTGCAGATTAACAAATGGAAACAGCCCAAGCTGAAGGAGGAAAATGGTTGCTATAGGAAAGCTTCCTTAGCAACAGTGGGAAATTCAAAAGTGTTGAATGCAATGATGCACAGGCAGAACAGGAATCCTTCTCAGAATCCGGAGGGCAAGAAAAGTTGGCACAAATTTTCATCAATGGGAGCCAAAAGTTGGGGTGGGCATGCAAATTCACAGGAGATGATTCAAGGCAGATAAGTAGGAGGACATCTGAAAATGAAATCTAGGTATATTCCTCTGGCCCATAGACTTTCCATTTAGCAAGATACTGCAGAGATCTTAAGACAGAATTTGAATCCAGGAACTTAGGGCTCCATCCAAATGTTGGAGTAAAGAAATGTCGGTAGGGCAAAATGGATACCGACCAACAAAATAAAATGTCTTGGTCGGTATTCAAATGTCCTACCGGCATTAAGCACAACGGACGTTAGGACACAAAACTGGTGTTGTGTCCAAACGCCTGTATTGTGCGTTAAGTTCCCAAAATGCAGCTAAGTAACGGCAGTTTTGGGAACTTCAAAGGAAAAAAAACACAAACAATCGTTGCCTGACATACTGTCAAGCACCTATAATTAAATAATCTGTGTTACACTTACCTGTCATCCACTGTCTGTCTCCTTCTATCTCCATTCTTTCTTCTACCTTCTCTTGTATCTTCTGTCTTCTTTCTGTAAAACAAAAAAAAAAAGTTTAAGTTAAAAGCATACATATCCGCCACACTAATACATAGTTTAACCCCTTGAGTGCCTGGGGGTACGCAATGCATTGCAAAGCAAAGCGTTGTGTACCTCTCTGGGGCCCACAGGTTTAAATTATGTAGTAGTGTGCCAGTTAAAATGTAAATGCCCCCATGCATATAAAATGTTTTAAATTTATCCCAAGTCATTCGTATTGCCATAAGTAAAATATCCAAAATGATACTTAGCATAGATTTGTCGCTGTCTCCGCTGCTGTGTGAGGCCACTGAGGCGGCGGCGGAGACAGAATAATGCCCCACAGCCCCTTCCTTCTTGTCCGTGGTCCAATGCCCACTCCGGTCTGAGGGAATTAGAATTGAGGCTGCTCTTATATATAGGCAGTCTTGCTTCTAATTCTTTCACAGCCATTGGGAAGGATATGCTTACGCATCTCCCAGCCAGTTTAAAGCACAGCCGCTCAAAGCTGATTGGCTGGAAGGTGCATAAGCATATCCCAGCCAATGACTGTGAGAGAATTAGAAGTAAGGCTACCCATATATAAGGGCAACCTCAATTCTGATTCCCTCAGACCGGAGCGGGCATCGGCCTATGGACAAGAAGAGGGGGGGACTGTGGAGCATTATTCTGTCTCAGTGGCCTCACACAGATAAAGAACCATATAAGAAGAAAAATGCGGACAATAGCATAATAGAGGAAAGTGTAGCAGCTGAACCACCTGCTGCATCAGATAGTGAGACAAACAAGCACCAAAACACCCATCCTCAAAGTAGTAGGGAACTTTGTTACAGTAAAATTAAAAAGAAATTGTTTGAGACCTCCAAAAGCTTAGAGGAATATAGGGTATGAGAGATTTTATGGCAAAGATTAAAGTGGATCTCAGACTGACTGTAAAATCTGAAATCTCAGCCCTTAAAAAGGATTTCGTTCAATTGGGCCAATGCATTTGCACTCTAGAGGATGACCGTGAATCCTCATGGACCCAAATATACAACTTGGAGCAGTCTTTAATACACCAGGAGAAAACTATAATGATACTCACCTCAAAACTTGATGACCTGAAGAACCAAACCCAACAGAGTAACAGTAGGATAAAAGATAGTGATGAGCGAGCACCCCAATGCTCGGGTGTTCGGGTGCTCTGACCGAGCACCCCCGGAGGCTCGAGTGCTCGGCCGAGCACCCGAGCCCCATTGAAGTCAATGGGAGGACTCGAGCATTACACCAGGCACCCCCTGCTCTGATGAGGGGAGGGTGCCTGGTCCATAGGAAAAGGGCAGAAAATGATGGAAACACCACAGAAATGGTTCAGGGACAGCATAGGGAGGATGTCTGGATGCATCTTGGACTTCAACGTCGCTGCTGGGAACGATCTTTTGCCCGTAGTACGCCATTTTTACAGACTGACCGTAAAACACACAAAAAGGAAGATAAAAACGACTTTAGGCGAAAAATTGTTACCAAACAGTATTTGCTGTATATTTACTTGTATATCATCTGCAAATTCTCCCAAAAATTTCCTCGATTTTTCTGAACTGAGGCCATAATTAAGAGGGAAACGTGCGCAGAGGCAAATTCTCCCAAAAATTTCCTTGATTTTTCTGAACTGAGGCCATGATTAAGAGGGAAACGTGCGCTGAGCCGACCATCTAAAACATTATGGGTGAGGGTCTGCTGCTGAGCTGACCATCCTAAACATTATATGCGAAGGCCCGCTAGTGAGCTGACGCTATAAAACATTATATGAGAGGGCCAGCTAGAGAGCTGACCCAATAAAACATTATATGAGAAGGCCCGCTGGTGAGCTGACCTATACAAAAATTGTCAAACTGCGCCCGCTGGTGAGCTGGCCCTATATAAAAATTATATCACAGGGCCCGCTGGTGAGCTGGCCCTATATAAAAATTATATCACTGGGCCCGCTGGTGAGCTGGCCCTATATAAAAATTATATCACTGGGCATATGGAAGAGAGTCAACCATATACCCGTTTTTTGGGTGGAAGGGGTGAATGGGAATACAGAGTATTCCCATCATTGTAAATAACATATATAAAGTGAGTTTATGTTCCCCTGGGGCTTTCCTCCAGTGGAGTGGAGAAGTCAGGGGAAATCCAGGCCTTGTTCATTTTTATAAGTGTCAACCTATCAGCATTTTCGGTGGAAAGGCGGATACGCTTATCTGTTATGATGCCACCAGCAGCACTAAATACCCGCTCAGACAGAACGCTGGCGGCAGGGCAGGCCAGCACCTCCAAGGCGTAGAGTGCCAGTTCATACCAAGTGTCCAGCTTGGACACCCAGTAGTTGTAAGGCACAGAGGGATCATTGAGGACGCTGACACGGTCTGCTACGTACTCCTTCACCATCTTCCAAAACTTTTCCCTCCTTGTGACACTAGGCTGCGCATCAGGGTGAGGGTGCTGGCGGGGTGTCATGAAGGTGTCCCACGCCTTGGAGAGTGTTGCCCTGCCTTTGTCGGAACTGCTGTGTGCTCCCCTTTTCTCCCCTTCTCGGTTGGCCAAGGTAGCACGTACTCTGCCGCCAGCGTTGTCAGATGGAAAATTTTGGAGCAATTTTTCGACAAGAACCTTCTGGTATTGCACCATTTTGCTTGTCCTCTCCACCGGAGGAATGAGAGATGAGAAATTCTCTTTGTAGCGGGGGTCCAGAAGGGTGAACACCCAGTAATTCGTGTTGTCTAAAATGCGTATAACGCGTGGGTCACGGGAAAGGCAGCCTAACATAAAGTCAGCCATGTGTGCCAGAGTACCAACAGGCAAGATTTCGCTGTCCTCACCAGGAGGATGACTCTCAATCTCCTCATCCTCTTCCTCCTCTTCTGCCCACCCACGCTGAAGAGATGGAACTAAAGTTCCATGGCTACCCTCTGTAGCGGAGGCAACCGTGTCTTCCTCCTCCTCCTCCTCCGCCTCCTCCAATTGTCGCTGAGAAGACGAAGTGAGGGTGCTCTGGCTATCACCTTGTGTAAGCTCTTCCTCCCCCATTTCCACCTCTTCCACATGCAAAGCGTCAGTTTTAATTGTGAGCAGCGAGCGTTTCAGTAGACACAGAAGTGGGATGGTTACACTGATAATAGCGTTATCGCCGCTCACCATCTGTGTCGATTCCTCAAAATTGCGTAAAACCTCACAGAGGTCTGACATCCATTCCCACTCCTCACTTCTGATTACAGGAAGTTGAACGGAGAGGCGACGACCGTGTAACAGCTGGTACTCCACTACTGCCCTCTGCTGCTCACAAAGCCGGGCCAACATGTGGAAGGTGGAGTTCCAGCGCGTGCTCACGTCACACAGCAGCCGGTGAGCTGGCAATTGTAAGCGCTGCTGCAGCTTCAACAGGCCGGCTGAAGCTGTTGATGACTTACGGAAATGTGCACACACGCGGCGCACCTTGGTCAAGAGATCATGCACATTGGGGTAGGTTTTTAGAAATCGCTGAACCACTAAATTAAATACATGCGCTAGGCATGGTACGTGTGTGAGCTTGCCGAGCTCCAAAGCCGCCACCAAGTTACGCCCATTATCACACACAACCATGCCTGGTTGCAGGTTGAGTGGCGAGAGCCACTGCTCGGTCTGGTGACTAATCCCCTGCAACAGCTCTGAGGCCGTGTGCTGTTTGTCCCCAAGGCAGATCAGCTTCAGCACGGCCTGTTGACGCTTCCCCACTGCAGTGCTACACTGCTTCCAGCTACCGGCTGATGGGTGAGTGGCGCTGCGCGCAGAGAATTCGGAGGTGGAAACGGAGGAGGAGGAGCCAATAACGTAGGTGCTGGCGGAAACCCTGATGGAGGTAGGGCCCGCAATCCTCGGCGTGGGTAGCATCTGTGCCATCCCAGGGTCCGAGTCGCTCCCAGCCTCCACGACATTCACCCAGTGTGCCGTCAGGGAAATGTAGCGTCCCTGGCCACAAGCACTTGTCCATGTGTCAGTCGTTAAGTGGACCTTCCCAGTAACTGCGTTGGTCAGGGCACGGGTGATGTTACGGGACACATGGTGGTGTAAGGCGGGGACGGCACACCGGGAAAAGTAGTGGCGGCTGGGGACTGCGTACCGAGGGACAGCTGCTGCCATCAGGCTGCGGAAGGACTCAGTCTCCACAAGCCTAAATGGCAGCATTTCGATGGCCAGTAATTTGGAAAGGTGTGAGGTTAGTGCTATGGCCTGTGGGTGGGTGGCTGGGTATTTTCGCTTGCGCTCAAATGCCTGGGGTAACGACATTTGGACGCTGTGCTGGGACAGGGAAGTGGATGTGGTCGCTGATGGTGCTTCAGATGGTACAGGTGCAGGGCGGGAGGTATGCGGGCCTGCGCCTTCGACAGGCGATTGGCCGGCACCGAAAACAGGGGAAGACGAGGCAGTGGTGTGGCCTGCAGACACAGATGGGCGATCCAGGCGTTCCTCCCACTTATTACGGTGCTTGGATGCCATGTGTCGGATCATGCTGGTGGTGGTGAGGTTTCTAGTGTTCATGCCTCGGCTCATTCTGGTGTGGCACAGGTTGCAAACTACAATTCTTTTGTCGTCCGCACTTTCCTTAAAAAAACGCCATACCGCGGAACACCTACCCCTAGGCAAGGGAGATTTACGCAAGGGGGTGCTCCGTGGAACATTTGCGGGCCGGTTTGGTGCGGTCCGCCTTCTTTCTGTAGCCACACCACTGCCTCTTCCAGCCTGTTGCGGTGCTGCAGATGGCTCACCCTCAGGACTGCTGTCATCTCTCGGCTCTACACCTTCCCAGGTGGGGTCAGTCACCTCATCGTCCACCAAGTCCTCCTCCACTTCCTCACTCTGATCATCCTCCTCATGTCTTGATCCCACCACATACTCAGTCATTGACAACTGTATATCATCCTCCTCATCAAGGTCTTGAGACAGTAATAGTGGTTGATTTAATGGCAACTGTGTCTCATCATCATCATCATCCACTTCCTTTGACCTTAAATGCCGTTCACCTCTGTCATCTTCTTGTGATTGGGTACCCTCTAGAGGTTGTGAATCAGGGCACAAGATGTCATGTTCCTCTGCAAGCGTGCTTGGAGAGAGGTTCAAATGAAGGATTGGTGATGAGACGAGCTCCTCACTATATCCCAGTGTGGGATCACTTCTTTGACCAGATCCTCTATGGTGGGAGGAAGGATGATCAGAGTGAGGATTATGTTGACCAGACTCTTGGCTACTGAGAGTGGACTTGGTGGAAGACAGGGTGGTGCTTAACCGACTGGAAGCAGTATCAGCTGACATCCAACCGACCACCTGTTCGCAGTGGTCGGACCTCGAGAGTGATGTCCTGCGACGCCCTGTAAACTGAGACATGAAGCTAGGTATGGTGGATGTCTTTCTTTCTTGTGCTCTGGCACCAGGCACAGTTTGTACGCGTCCTGACCCGCGCCCTGAACTATCAGGATCACGTCCACTTCCCCGTCCCTTTTTACCCGCCTTCTTCATATTACACGGAATATGTGCTGCAAATCTGCAACTTTGCACAGTAAACAGAATTTGCTTCTTAACTGCGGCTACGCACAGTGAATGGAATATGTGACTTTGATATTTTACAGTTTGAACACTTAACAGAATGTTTTCCTATTCTGAAACTTTGCACAGTAAACAGAATTTGCTTCTTAACTGCGGCTACGCACAGTGAATGGAATATGTGACTTTGATATTTTACAGTTTGAACACTTAACAGAATGTTTTCCTATTCTGAAACTTTGCACAGTAAACAGAATTTGCTTCTTAACTGCGGCTACGCACAGTGAATGGAATATGTGACTTTGATATTTTACAGTTTGAACACTTAACAGAATGTTTTCCTATTCTGAAACTTTGCACAGTAAACAGAATTTGCTTCTTAACTGCGGCTACGCACAGTGAATGGAATATGTGACTTTGATATTTTACAGTTTGAACACTTAACAGAATGTTTTCCTATTCTGAAACTTTGCACAGTAAACAGAATTTGCTTCTTAACTGCGGCTACGCACAGTGAATGGAATATGTGACTTTGATATTTTACAGTTTGAACACTTAACAGAATGTTTTCCTATTCTGAAACTTTGCACAGTAAACAGAATTTGCTTCTTAACTGCGGCTACGCACAGTGAATGGAATATGTGACTTTGATATTTTACAGTTTGAACACTTAACAGAATGTTTTCCTATTCTGAAACTTTGCACAGTAAACAGAATTTGCTTCTTAACTGCGGCTACGCACAGTGAATGGAATATGTGACTTTGATATTTTACAGTTTGAACACTTAACAGAATGTTTTCCTATTCTGAAACTTTGCACAGTAAACAGAATTTGCTTCTTAACTGCGGCTACGCACAGTGAATGGAATATGTGACTTTGATATTTTACAGTTTGAACACTTAACAGAATGTTCTCCTATTCTGAAACTTTGCACAGTAAACAGAATTTGCTTCTTAACTGCGGCTACGCACAGTGAATGGAATATGTGACTTTGATATTTTACAGTTTGAACACTTAACAGAATGTTCTCCTATTCTGAAACTTTGCACAGTAAACAGAATTTGCTTCTTAACTGCGGCTACGCACAGTGAATGGAATATGTGACTTTGATATTTTACAGTTTGAACACTTAACAGAATGTTCTCCTATTCTGAAACTTTGCACAGTAAACAGAATTTGCTTCTTAACTGCGGCTACGCACAGTGAATGGAATATGTGACTTTGATATTTTACAGTTTGAACACTTAACAGAATGTTCTCCTATTCTGAAACTTTGCACAGTAAACAGAATTTGCTTCTTAACTGCGGCTACGCACAGTGAATGGAATATGTGACTTTGATATTTTACAGTTTGAACACTTAACAGAATGTTTTCCTATTCTGAAACTTTGCACAGTAAACAGAATTTGCTTCTTAACTGCGGCTATGCACAGTGAATGGAATATGTGACTTTGATATTTTACAGTTTGAACACTTAACAGAATGTTTTCCTATTCTGAAACTTTGCACAGTAAACAGAATTTGCTTCTTAACTGCGGCTACGCACAGTGAATGGAATATGTGACTTTGATATTTTACAGTTTGAACACTTAACAGAATGTTCTCCTATTCTGAAACTTTGCACAGTAAACAGAATTTGCTTCTTAACTGCGGCTACGCACAGTGAATGGAATATGTGACTTTGATATTTTACAGTTTGAACACTTAACAGAATGTTCTCCTATTCTGAAACTTTGCACAGTAAACAGAATTTGCTTCTTAACTGCGGCTACGCACAGTGAATGGAATATGTGACTTTGATATTTTACAGTTTGAACACTTAACAGAATGTTTTCCTATTCTGAAACTTTGCACAGTAAACAGAATGTGCTCTAATCTGCAACTTTGCACACTAAAAAGAATGTGCTGCTAATCTGCAACTTTGCACACTGAACAGAATGTGCTCTAATCTGCAACTTTGCACACTAAACAGAATGTGCTGCTAATCTGCAGCTAGGCACAGTGAACAGAATATATGAAGATTATTTTTTTTATATCTCTGCCCCCCCACACAAAATAAACTGCTGCCCCCACACACAGTAGTCCTAAAAAGGACTTTTGGGTCTTTCTTTTTTTTTTAAATAGCTTTTCTTCTCCCTACACTGACTTTCCCTTCCTATCCTCATCTCTCCCTGGCTAAGACTGAGCCGAACTCGCTGGTCAGGTGCTATACAGCACCCGATCACGGGTTCTGGCCAGCCAATCAGTGTAATGCCAGCAGCCAACATGGCTGCTGGCATTACACTGATGTCAGAGCCTCCCCGCACGTTTATTGGCTGCGCAGCAGCCGCGAAACGTGCGGGGAGGAGACCCGAACATGGCGGGCGAGCACATGCGGTACTCGTACGAGTACCGCCATGTGCCGAGCAGAGCGATGCTCGAGCCGAACATAGCTTCGGCCGAGCATGCTCGCTCAACACTAATAAAAGACTTTCCGGAGTCAATACCGGCCAAGGACTTGATTCCTCCTCCGCTGCACCTATTTGCTGAAATATTGGGGTCACCTCCGAACCCCCCATTAAGATCAAAAGGGCCCACTGATCGCTGAAGCCACACGGTCTGCCTGAAGTAAAATTTGCAGGTTGCTATTTCCATCTTTATAATGATCTATCTCCCTACACTTTGCAACAATGGTGGGCCTTGCACCCTCTTACTGACCACCTGCATAATTTGGGGATGAAATACCAATAGGGGTTCACCTTCATGCTCACTGCCACTCACGTTGGATTGACTGCTACTATTAGAGATTCTACAGACATTTCAACCTTTTGTACTTCGCTGGATATTCAACCACCAGCCTCCTTGACCACTACACAGAATGGATATCCCTCTATCTCCACAGTCCGGAGGCCTCGCAGAGAGTAATGGTCCACAGTTGACGGCCCCAGTTTGAGGAAATCCAGGCCCCTTTCAGATGCAGACCCTTCCCTGATGCCAGCTGAATGGAGATGAACCTCTTGTGGACTTTCTGATGTCCTCTCAGGGGATAGGTTGAGAACCTGCTGTGGGCTGTTTTCACGGCAACTCAGTGACTTATTTCTAAACTCCTCATGGGTAACTAGCCCTCCCTTATCCCTCATTTACAGAACTTTTCTTGATGTTAAAGTCTTCTCTACAGGTTTTGTGATTTACCCCAGACATACTGTCTTTATTCCCCCCAGACAGCTGTTATATTATGATTTTGCTCCTCTGGGAGGTTCTGAGAAGGTGGGATATATTGTTTGCCCACCCTGCATGGTAACATCTTTGGCCTTACATGTTACATGGTCCCCGTTGTCCCTTCCCCCCCTTTCCGATAGTTTGTTTGGCTTAATGTCGTAGCTGGCTATACAGACCTCTCATGTATAGGTTCTAGATACATTTGAGTAAACTGTGTTGCCATATGTGACCTTCCCAGTTATTTTTACCTTCGCTTCCCTTTTATTTTCTGATGTTTCAAATGTTTGCTAAATGTACGTTGCTTGATACCAGCTATCTTGTGTGAGGCATCCATCGTGGGTCCATTTCACTTCCATAGCTGGGACAGTTCTTGCCCCCTGTGGCGGGTTCCGGCCCTATGGTGGTTCTATATTCACTCTAGCTATTATACGCTATTAAACCATCCCTGCATCTATGACGCCTTAGCCACCCACCTTACCCCGTACCCACCACCTAGTAGTTGTTCGGTCCAGTGTCCATGTTTGACCCAGAGCAGGACACTTCTTTTGGCCCCATGTTCATTTGAAATGATTAACAAACTCTTGGGCTCCCTCCTATTGCCTTTGTACTTCATCCGCTATTCTACTTTTTGTTTTTATAACAAATGTTGTCCAATTGTAACTTATGTGGGACGTAGGTGTGAGGTTGCTCTATGCTGTGTTATTATCTGATGTGTATACTACTACGTATGATTTGCAGCACATTAGTGCACCCCCCCAGGAAGGGTTCGTCATCACCCGCATACTCCCTTCCCCTCTTTTTCCCTACGCCCTTTATTCTGACTCTATTGCTGTTACTGCATACAACATAGTCCCCCCTCCACAGCTTCTCCCACAGACTTATTTGCCCCTATTACCTCCTGGTTCCTTATCATGCATGTGTATTAATATATGCCTTTTTTTCAACCATTTGCTAGGTACTGTATTTTCTTCTATTATGTTTCTCCCTCTACCTACACCACTCTGTCTGCTCAGGGGATTATTTTTCTATATTCCTCCACCCTTTCATGGCCTTTCATGTTTTCTTCTTTGCTTGGCTGGCCTTAATTGAGTGCTACTGCACTTCCTCATGATACAGCCTTGCTCACCTCATCCCCCCTTATCTTGCATTTTATGCATAACTTTATTCTCCACTATTATATCTCACTAGATGGCACATAATGCTTATATTTGTCCAATTCATTTGCCAAAAAGACTGGTGTATTTCCCCCTCCTACCACCATTAATACCTTGATCTTTGATCGTTTTTGTTATGATTACTGTTTCTCGCAGAGGGCTGATGCCTTTCCACGTAATTTTGGCCTTGACGGGCCCGGTTTACCTTTTTATTTGCTTTCACACACTGCGTCCGCTACCCTGATGTTTGGAAGCTCATTCAGTTTACCATTCTCCCTTTTCAAACTCCCTTCTCCTTTTCTTCTCCTAACTCTGTTCTCTCTAGCTCCCTCTGTTGCTTTCATTTCCTCTTAATCTTTTTCTGAGAGTTCTGTGAGTTTTCGGTCCCCTGAGAGCCAAGCCTCCCATTATATTGCTACCTTTAGCTCCTTCCTACAATTTATACACATATGGCTAGCCTGAACTTAAATATAGTGACCCTAAATGCCCAGGGTTTAAATATCCCCGAAAAACGGGCATGATTATTATGTGAGGCATTACATCTCCACGCCAATATTTTGTTTGTCAAGAAACACACTTCAAGTCCACCCACCCTCAATCTCTTAAATTTGCTAAAAACCCCAACGCCTGGTATGCATCTGCTTCTTCCAAGAAATGCAGAGTCTCTATTCTTTTAGATTCACATACTCCTTGGTTACTTGATGACTCTCTCTCAGATCCTGAGGGTCAGTTTCTCTTCATCAAGGGGAGACTGATGAACTCACCTGTCACGTTGGCTAACATATATATCACAAACACTGGTGCCATCTGCTTTTTATTGTCAGTTCTCATGAAACTTGAATCTTTCACACACGGCAACATAATACTAGGTGGGGATCTTAATCAGACACTCCCTCCCTTTAAAGATAGCACCTCTAAAAGATTGCAATACTCTTTTTCCCCCCTGAGATACATCTCTTCAAAACTTTCTAAACTTCACTTGATAGATGCCTGGAGATTACTCAGTCCCTCTTCTAAGGATTGCACATTCTTTTCCAAACCTCACAATATGTATTCCAGGTTGGACTCTCTTTTCATAGATCAATCACTTCTTCACAATGCCACCCATTGCTCTGTTGAACCCATAATGGTATCGGACCATGCCCCGGTACACCTTACTCTTTCCTTTCCGAATCACGTACAGGGTACACCTTTTTGGCATCTAAATGAGACCTTGTTAAATTAAATTGCGAATTTCTTTTGCATATCTTCACTTCTGACAGAGTTCTTTGATTTTAATTGCACCCCTGACATCTGTGCCCCAGTTATTTGGGAATCCCACAAGTGCTTTATCCATGAAGAACTCATTAAAATAGGTGTTCGTCGACAAAAACAGTTCAGAGCTGAAATTGACAAATTGATCTCACTTATTCAAGACAAGGAAAAAAATTCATAAAATCCCACTGTCCTCTTCTGTCTTAATGGACTTAACCAGAGCCCGTACAGAACTCTCCACTCTACTCCGCAGCCATCAAATAAAATCTTATAAGCTCTTATATGCAGAGCAATAAGTGCGGGAAAGCCCTGGCTAGCTTGATCCGTATCAGACAAAATTCACACTATATCAATAAAATCACACTTCCTTTCCTGTTATGGCTAACACATTTTGTGAATTTTACAAACAACTTTACAATATCCCCTTATCAGCTACACAATCGGATTCACAGTCTTGGCTCTGTCAGATTAATGACTTCTTACAGAAATCGGCCTCCCCACGTCTCTCCCCCTTCTTGTCTCTCGGACTAGAATCTCCCTTCATCTCTGATGAGGTCTTGACCGCAATGAAAACTACTCCACTAGGAAGAAGCCCTGGCCCGGATAGCTATACAATATCCTATTAATTAGTCAGCTCCGGCTTTCCCATCTCACTGACTCTTTTAATGCAGTTGCTACAGGTACCCCCTTCCCAACTCAGGCTCACATAACTGAGTTATGGAAGCTCACATTACTGTGATTGCTAAACCTGATAGAGACCCCATGCTATCTTCTTACTATAGACCTATCTCATTATTAAACACTGATATTAATTTTTTGCCTCAATTCTAGCTCGCAGACTTAAAGGGATAGTAATACTAAAGATGTAAAAAAATTATATGTTATAGGGTTTATGCCCCCAAATAAAACAAAGGTGCTCCCAGTGCTGAGAGATTAAAAAATTATAACAGTTCAAACTTAACTTTTTTAGGTGCAATATCACAGTACAAAACAAACAGATCTGCACTCCTCTTAAGGCCAACCTCAACAAAACCGTAATCCTGAGCATACATGTCCCACCCTTGGTCCTAGAGAAGTTGAAATGTTATTTTCCCTTCAAATGGACTTTAAAACACCTCAAGTATCTAGGGATTGTTCTCCTGTGAAATCTGAGCTTCTTAGTATATATATATATAGAGAGAGAGAAATGGAAACACCTTTTTGTATCATGGTTTGGCCATATTAATTTAACTAAAATGGTAATATTACCTAAACTTTTATATTTTTGAACGCTATTCCTGTCTCAATCCCACTATCATACTTATAGAAACTACAGATACTTATCAACCAATTTATTTGGAAATCTTGCAGACCTAGACTGCCTCTTTCCAGATTACCTGTACCATGCGAAGAAAGAGGTCTAGATGTCCCGGATATAGTCTTATATTATCGGGCCACCACTCTCTCTTGTCTGACAGATTGCTATCAGGATCCTCCCAAAGACTAGGCTTCTGAGGAAGTGGTAGTATACCACGAAATGCATTAAGCCAGTTTGATTGATTTTTTCTATTGTTAAGTCACATTTGTTTTTATAAATTGAACTTTGAGATTTTTATATTCATTATAATTTTTATCAAAATATTCTTTTATATTGGAAAAGATATAAAAGCTGATGTTATTTTACACACCCCATATTCTGGTATATAACCATAATATTCCCTTATAAATACCAAAGTAGGTTGTGTCAATAGGAAGTGCTGGGTCTGTTGTGATCTGGGACTTGTTGACACTTCCACACATATTTTTACGGAGGGAACTTGAAGCTGGAAAAAGGGACACCAGACTGGAGTGTGAGCCAGTGCAGGTGATTGTTCCAGGAGGCTGGATATAGCCTCAGAAGAATGTGAGTACATTTCCAGAAGCTTGTTTCTAAGGGTGTTGGTGATGGACCAAGTTTTTTAAATACTCACTCACTCACTCATTCGGCATTTCTTTCCAACATCTGTGCTGGTTAGATCCACTTTAATTTCCTCTCCCCTGCAGACATCACATTATTTTAGGCCACCTCCTACACTCCTGGCATTCTTTTAACTCCTCATTCTCTTTAATCCCTTATCCATCTCCATGGACACTCATTACACACAATCTGGCCTTCACACCGGGTCAAACAGATTCTGCTTTTGCCTCTTGGGCATCCCAGGGTCTACACTGTCTAGAATATCTTATGACAGATTTGGACATTCACTCTCTATCTACTCTTTGCTCCTTGCAGATCTCCCTACAGTCCCCTACCTGACTTTCCATACATAAATCACTCATGCATTCCGCTCCAGATGTTCCTATTATGGAATGTAACTTTAAATTGTTAACCCGGTGGTACCGCACCCATAAAGTATTACACAACTTCTATCTGGATTTTTCCTCACTCTGTTGGAGATGTAATAAGGATACAGGTACCAGGTTGCCTATCTGGTAGGATTGCCCCTTGATTGTCCCTTTTTGGTCCAAGATATCGACTGTCATTAGCGCACTATTTAGGACCTTACTGCCGCTGGACCCTCTTCTCTTCCTATTTGGCTACAATCTTCCCCTTCATATAGCTCACACTGCACACTCATGATTCCTCCTACTTCAACTACTGAATGCCGCTAAGTGTGTGATTCCTTCACTCTGGAAATCCCCTTTGCCCCCTACTGTTGACCTATAGACTCATAAAATAGAGTACTTTATGGACATGACATTTAACCCTTCCATTGACATCTCATCAGTGTAGACTCCTCACCTTTTAATCAAATCTGGTTGCAACTGAATGTACTGATCGTTTGGTCTGGTCTGGAAGCAAAACCTGTACTACATTTCACCATGACAGCTGAAGCAATCTGCCTGCAAGTCACTGATCACTCACATAACCAACATCTCGCCCATTTGAACTTATATTTTCATTACATAATGCATCTATTAATTTTCTTATGATTATTATTTCTGCCACCTCAGCTGTGCAAAATATCAAAAGCCTTCAGCCCTCCCACCTGCTCATCAATCTCTATATCTTCATCCTCTTATCCTCTCCAATGATTTGCTCACATGAGCTGTTCTATTACCGTAACTCTTCATATCCATCCACCAAGAAACAGCCCACACCTCTTCATACATGTAAATCCTCCTTTCACCTGCTTTTCCTGTCTGCAACTCTTTTCATGACTGCAGGTGACATATCTCCCTTGAAAAACCTAAAGGAAAATAAAAATATATATATACTGGAGGCAGATAAGGGAGGAGCTACAGTTATTATGGATATGATAGATTATAATAATGAGGTAAATAGATTATTGTCTGACATTAATACATACAGACCATTGAAAAGAGATCCCACTGCAGAACATTCTGATAAATTACGAGACATGGTGGATGAAGCATATGGTCAAGGAATTCTCAATAGGAATGAAAAATTGTTTTTATTTTTGCAAAATCCTAATATTCCATATTTCTATATGGTTCCAAAAATCCACAAATCCATAACTCATCCACCGGGCCGCCCAATCATTGCAGGCATGGAGGGGTGACGTCTCACCTCTTACAGTATGTTGATCATTTCCTCCAGGGATATGTGGTCCAGTTGTCATCTTACATTAAGGATACTCAACATATCCTTCAGATATTGGACCACATTCCCTGGAGGGATGACTACATCTGGGCGACTGTGGACGTCACCTCCCTCTACACCTGCATAGCTCATGACAAAGGAATAGAAGCTGTGGCCTATTTCCTCAATAAAGATAATACCCTGCCAGGTGATCAAAGGACATTCATACTTAATAGCATTTCATTTATATTATATAATAATTATTTTCAATTTGGGGACTCTTATTATCTCCAGGTTCAGGGAGCAGCAATGGGAGGCAGCTTTGCCCCCAGTTACGCTAACCTCTACATAGGACATTGGGAAATGGATCATGTGTGAGGTGCGCGACTGGGGGCAAGGCTGGCCTATTATAGTCGATATATTGATGATCTGCTGATCATCTGGCAGGGTATAGAACAAGAACTTCAGACGTTCATTCAGACATTTGATAATAATGATAAGGGTCTAAAATTTACTTATTCTATACATATAGGTGAAATATATTTTTGGATGTCACTCTTACACATAAAGATAAGATTATTACTAAAACATATTTTAAACCAACTAATAAAAAGAATTATTTGCACTATAACAGCTGTCATTATAATTGGAAAAAGAGCATACCTAAAGGGCAGTTCAACAAACTGAGATGAAATTGTTCACTGGATAGTGATTTTCAGTCTCAATCTGTGGAAATGCAGGAAAAATTTATAACAAGAGGATACCCAGAGGAATTAGTGAAAAATACTTACCAAGAGATAGTACAGAGAGATAGAACTGGAATGTTGGTCACTGAAAAATAAAAAATAGAAAGAAAGAATTATAATAACAAAATACAATTTATAACTACCTATAATGACTGTCATAAAGATATATATAAGATAATTAATAGACATTGGCCACTTTAGTTGGAAGATTCTATATTAAAATCATATTTGACAGAAAAGCCACAAATTACGTACACAAAAAATAAAAGCTTAAAAAACTTATAAAGAAAAAAAAACAAGATTGAATCCAAATAGTTTATTTTTAAGGCAACCAGGAAGCTATCAGTGTGGAACATCTATATGCATTACATGTACATTCATTAGACATAATGTAAAAGACTTTAAAGATGCACAAGGAAGAATCATTAAAGTTAATACATCTATAAATTGCAATTGTGAGTTTATAGTATAAAGTATTCAATGTCCATGTATTAAATTATATATAGGACGGACAAAGCGTAGGTTAAAAGATTGGTTTCTGGAACACAGGAGAGCTATCATTAATTCAGATAAAAAGTACCCACTTGCTGTACACTATCAAAAATATCATCACTCCTCTATGGAAGATACCATATTATTGCCCCTAGAACTTGTACCTATGGGACATGGTGTAAGTGAAAGACTTAATAGACTTAATCAGAGGGAGACCTATTGGATATATCGCTGTGACACTATGGTAACGAAGCGACGTAATGACAGATTAGATGTCTCTACTTTTATTTGATATTCTGGTTTTCATATTTTTCTATTTTTTTTAAGCTTTATTATTTTTCATTCATTTATTAATTTATTTATGTTTATATTGATGGCTATAGATCTATATTTGTTATACTTTAGATATTTTCATTTTCATTTTACGTATTATTTTTAATTATTATAGTTATTTTATTTCACTCTATTTATTTTTTTCTTTATTTATTTTTTCCTTTTATTTGTATTTTGTTTTATGCTGTTTATGTTAGATTACCTGGGAACTGTGATAGATCCACTCCACTACACATTTGTTTCAGGAGATCTATATAACATTTACTTTGTTCCGTTCTTGATCTCTATACGATTTTTTTTATAGTTCTATAAATCGATTATTAGTATAAGTTTTAATTCACACTGTGATAATTTTTATTATATCCTATTTTAGGAAAATGTTAATGTATAATTAAATGTCATTTTAGACTAATGATAGGCATCTAAGGAGTTAAACTATGTGTTCCTATTCAGTCTCTATCTTATTACGTTCTTCACACGCCTGAAAGAAGTTAGCATCTTTAGGTATAAAAATCAGATTTATCATCTGGACAATATACCAAAAAACTTTTTTTCCTGATGAAGTGCCATATCTGACATGAAATGCGTTGAATAGAAGTATCCTGTACTGTTCATATTTTATATTATACCACCTTCAGAAATATAAGAACTTTTACTACAGGTGTTTTGCAAAAAGAAGAGAGGTAATTAGAATCTTGTTATAGTACTAACAGTCTTGGCTATCGCTGGATTCTGTTAAGGATCCAGCTCAGAAGCTTGTGGGAATAACGCTCTGAAGGGAGAACAAAGGAGACGGGAGAGACAACGGATAAATACAGTTACAGCTTCCATATATATAAAGATCTCTGCCCGCTACAGTGATATTGGTGAAAACCCACATAGCATCACTACAGATCCTAGTCGGGAAATTAGCACAAGCCTGTATATGAACAAGATAATTATTTGCTGCTACACACCTGCCCGCTAATAATTTACACCTGCAAGTATATAACTATTTTCTTCTGGTGATATATTTTATCATTGACTTAATTTTTCATCCAATTTTTATTTTTGATTTTTTTATGTGAATTCACAATTTTTATAGCGCTTTATATATATTGATTGAAATTATATTGTGTACAACAGTTTTGATGTGATAATAAAATTTATACTCGAATATTATCTCTAAGAGTTAGCGCTCTCCCTACACAATATTACTTTGACATCTCTCCCAACCCTGGTCTCACCTACAATCCAGCATGTGTTCTTCCTAAATTGCGGCCAACCTGCTCCTCGTGTGGAGCAAACTGTAGCCATCTACTAACTGTTCCCTGCCTACCCCCATCCCCTCCACCCTTTTTCTGTGCATTATGGAATGCTCGCTCTCTACTAAACAAACTCCACACTACCCATGACTTTTTCCCACTCTGACTCATCTGCTGAAGCTGCTCTCTCCTATGGTGGCTTATCTTTCTCTCACAATCCTGGACCTGATGGCAAGGGTGGGGGTGTTGGACTTCTCTCTCAGCTCTGCTGCTCCAGGCCTCTGTCCCTTCCTCTATCAGTCTCCTTTACCCCTTTTGAGGTACATGCAGTCCAGCTCTTCTCCCCTGTCCCTCTCCTGGTAGCCATGATTTACAGGCCACCAAGCATCCCTTCCTCCTTTCTCTCCGAATTTTAAACTTGGCTCTCTGTCTTTCTGTCCTCAGACACTCCCACATTACTCCTTGGTGACTCTAACCTACATGTTGATGATGCCTCCTCATCTAGTGCTTCCCGATTTCTCTCCCTGACCTTTCCCTATGGCCTTCAACAATGGACTGTTGGCAGCACTGACAGGGAAGGTCACTGGCTAGATCTAGTCCTCACCAGAAACTGTTCAGTCTCTGAGTTCACAATTTCCCCATTTCTGCTTTCTGATCATCATCTTATCTCCTTTGCACTCTCTCACACACCTTCCCCTGCCCTCCCTAAATCACCCTTTCTAACCAGGAACCTACACTTACTCAAACTACCAGACCTGGCAGCCACTGTGCAGACTTCCCTCTCTTCTCTCTGCCCTACTACTACTAATATAGACACTCTGGTCCATGAATATAACACCTCATTAACATCTTCCTTGGATCTGCATGTTCCCCTCCAACGTCGACAGTCCCACCCCAGGAATCCCAGACCCTGGCTAAATTCAACAACCCACATGCTACGCACCTGTTGTTGAGCTGCATGTTATCCTGTTTTAACATAGCTCTTACTCAGACTAAACAGCACTACTTCACTAACATTGTCACTACCCACAAATCTAACCCATGTAACCTCTTTAAAATCGTCTATTTTCTTCTCAAACCCCTAACCTTAAACTGTTCCTCCTCCAACACTCCACAGGTCTTTGCAGAGTTTTTAAAAAATAAGATACAGTCTCTCCAACAAACCATATCCTATTCATCCTCTCCTCCTATCCCCCTGATTCCTAGTCAACCCTTAGCTCATTCTCCCCTATAACAGAGGAGGAGGTATCTCTTTTACTATGCTCCACTCCACCCACTACCTGTCCCTCGGATCCCATGCCCTCTCACCTTATTAAAGCTCTGGCAACTACTCTTGCTCCCAGCCTTACAAATATCTTAAACTCAGACCGATACTCAAAAAACCCTCACTCGACCCCATCTGTCTTTCAAATTACCATCCAGTTTCACTCCTCCCCTTTGCATATAAGATCTTGGAATGCCCTGTATTCTCTCACTTACTCTATTTTCTCAGCTCAAACTCTCTTCTGGACCCATTACAGTCAGGTTTCTATTCCAACTATTCCACTGAGACAGCCCTAACAAAAAATTACTAATGGCCTATACACAGCAAGGGACAAAGGACAATTCGGTATACTAATCCTACTAGAACTATCTGCTGCTTTTTATACTATTAACCATGCTCTCCTACTGGACATACTGCACACCCTTGGCATCCGTGACACACCTCTAAAATGGTTTTCCTCCTACCTCTCTAAACGTACTTTCAGTGTTTCTTTTGCTGACCCTTTCTCAGGGATCAGTCCAGGGACCACTTCTTTTTTCCCTCTACACCCTCTCAGTGACTTCATCTGATCTCTTGGGTTTCATTACCATCTGTATGCGGATGAAACTCTAATCTATCTCTCTTTCCCTGACCTCACTCTAGCTGTACAGTTTCTAGTCACTCAATGTCTGTCAGCTATTTCATCATGGATGGCCCACCACCATCTTAAATTCAATATGGCTAAGACAGAGCTGGTGGTGTTCCCTCCTAAACCCATCCACCAACCCCCTTCTCCGTCACAATAGACAACTCTGCCATGCACTCAGTACCCAAAGCAAGTTGTCTAGGGGTCATACGTGATTCTAAATTACATTTCTCCCCCATACCCAAGCTGTTACCAGAACATGTTGCTTCTTCCTAAAAATATTGACGAACTATGTCCTTTCCTCTGCATGTCAACTGCAAGAAATCTCAGGCACTCATTCTATCCAGACTTGACTACGGTAACATTCTACTCTCTGGACTACCTGCTTCTCATCTTTTTCCACTTCAATCTGTTATCAATTAAGCATCAAGAATCACCAAATTTGCTCCCAAATACCTACCCTCTCATCTACTCCTGAAATCCCTCAACTGGCTACTTGTAAAGTATCATATTTCTTACAAGATTCTCCTCCTGAAAGTCTCTGTGTTCTTCAGCACGCTCCTACATTTCTGCTCTTATCTCCTGCTACATCCCTCGAGCCATCTCTCGGCTACAAGTTTTTTCACTGGCTGCCCCTTGACTTTGGAATGCCCTCCCTATCATCATTCGCCAATCATCCACAAGCATCACTTTCAAGCATCTCCTCAAAACCCACCTGCTCAATGAGGCATCTCAATAGCAATATCCTCATCCTTGCACAACAATAGTGACATCAGAATCCTTCTGCACTTCCTTCACCACACCCTGTACTTGCGCTTATAATCATCCTCCTACTGTCTCTGTATGTCATCATGAACTCTAATTAGATTGTAAGCTCCTTAGGGAAGGGTCCCTTTCCCAGTGTTTGATTCCCTTGCTGCACTTTCCCCCCAAAATAATGCAATGATTGCACTTTAGCTTAATACTCTTAACCCTGTTCTGTATTTTTGTATTGTATTAATTCAACTTTTGTTAAGTGCTGCGTACATGTATGGTGCTATATAAATAAAGATACATACATACATACATGCATGCAGAAATTGCATGCTATTTCTACAAACACCCTACCTCTTTTTGAATCTAGATGGCTTCCATGTATAACTTGCCATGACCGTGTCCATTAAATACTGCTCTTCTCTACTCAGATTGCAGACTACCGAACCAACAGGTCTCTCTCTTTTCTCTCTCCCCTTCTTGCTTTTTTTCTCTTTCTCTCTATTGTTCACTCCCTTTTCTCCCCCCTTCCTTCTCACCCCTCGTTATCCCCCTCTCTCATCCTTTCGTCCTTTTTACCTCTTCTTTTCCCCCTCTCCTTTCCTCCCTCTTCCTCATACTCTTTCTCTCCATCATTTACTTGTTCTCCCCCCCTTGGCTTCCTCCAATCATATTCTTTTTCTTTGATTGATCCAACTCCTTAGTATATTTGTTTGGTATCAGCAGACCCTCATGTGTTAACGTCACAGTAACTAACTGGAGTTCCGTTGCTCTAGAAACTCTAGATTGATTCTAGTTCCATGAATTATTCTCTTCTCTGAGGTTATTGACAGACTGTTATTTGTTTACAATATGCTGCAAGAAAAAACAAGGGCTTTTCCCGTGCATTCTCTACATTTCTCCACATATCTGTAAGATCTAACAGCATATTGGGTTAACGCCACATCGGGTGTATAGTGTACTGTATCTACTGCGATCCGGTGAGTGACTTTTCATTTGGGGCTAATTCTTGGATAGCATTTGTTACGGAGGTACTCTTAGAAGTATATCTCTTCTGTTACAGCTAGACACCGAAAGGGTTAATCCTCCGGTCGGGTGTGCGTCACAGGGATTCCCTGGTGATGTAGCGACCCAGGTCTTTTAAAGGCACAGTACCCTTTTGTGCTCCACCTCTCAGAGGTGGAGCAATCAGTATTTAAAATGCCGGAACACCACTTCAGTTGCCCTTTTGTGGTGTTCCAGTGCAGTTGTTTTTTGGGCTCTGTGTATTACCTGGCTTGTCTGACTAACCGATCTAATGCTGACCTGTGGCTCTGTCTGACTATCCGCTCCATGTATGACCCTAGGCTTGTCCGACAACCAATCTGATGCAGACCTGCGGCTCTGGCTGACTATTCGCTCCGTGTATGACCCGGCTTGTCTGACCATCCCATCTGGTGCTGTCCTGTGGCTCTGTCCGGCTTGTCCTTTGAGTAACTCCTCTCCCGCGGACACCCATCTGGAGCAGACCTGGGGCTCTGGTAGACTATCATCTGTACTAACTGCCCCCTTTTAGGATTCCCTGGGCTCTACCCTCTACTTACCCCTTCCGGCTAGACTGACTGCAGGTGTGACTCGGTTATCCTTTCCTTGTAGACTGGCTGCAGGCGTGAGTCAGTACCTACTTGTGTTCCTGGTCCAGTTTGTGTTCTACAGAAGATCATCATTGACTGATCCAGTTCCTGTTCCAGTCCAAGTTCCAGCAGAGACTACAAGTGGCTTCGGCCTAGTCTCAGCAGTGAGGTCTATCCTAGGCGGCCTACTATTCCTGATAGTAATGCTAGCTTATCTGTTGTCCTACTGCCTATTCCTATTTGTCCACTGTTATACCTTATTCTGTATCTTGAATAAAGGTTATTTTATGCTATACGTTCTGACTCCTGAGTTATCTGGGTTAACGTGACACTCGTGTCATGTGTTGCACGCCACTGGCATGTCCCAATCCAAAGTTATTTTTCAAGAATGGCTGTGCCAGAATAGTACAGCAGGTGGTTAGTATTGTGGGCAAAAAAAAATTACTTGACAATATATATGTGTACTGTCACTGGGTGACTAGAAAATAACAACACTCACAAGTACAGATGAACTTAAAATAAAACTTTATTTTAAATACAATAGTGGTAGCAATGATGACACAATAGTGGCAGCAATGAATGACACAACAGTGGCAGCAATGAGTAACACACTTTCACGAGATCAGGGAGGAACGGTGAACTCACTTTCCTCACCCTTCACTAGGCTAGTGCGATAGGCCCACGTCTGCACCCAGACGATAGAGTAACTCAGGCAACGGGAGCGAGTAGCTCCAGACACTGGAGCACACAGTAGCGACTCTAACGCCACCACCTCCACGAGACCAGGTGAGGACAGTGCAAGACACTTCCTCAACCCTTCACTAGGTAGGTGTAGCTAGTATCCGAATGGCCCTAGGAACCTTCACAGACTAGATGGGAGGACAATGCATGGCACTTCCACAATCTCAGTTGGCAGGAGAATGGAGTGCAGCTGTACCCTAACGCTAGGGTATACCAAAGGCAAGGTAAACGGCACTTGAGGACTAGGTGAGGCAACACTCAAACCGGAACGACCACGGGAGATCAGTAACACGGACTGACCGACAAGGCAACACAAACCTGGAACAATCACGGGAGGTCAGTACACTTACTGAACGACAAGCGCCGCTAGAGGTAGCGAGCGCTGTAATAGGTAGGCACAGACAGCAAGGATCCCAATAGCTAAGTCTGGGAAGCCGAGGCTGGTAACGCAACCGGAATGCAACAGAGAGAGACTAGAGGCAGCCAGGGGTCAGAGCTGGATCGGGTAGTCAGACAAAGCCAGTGGTCAGAGCCAGATCGGGTAGTCAGACATCGCCAGTGGTCGGAGCCGGATCAGGTAGTCAGACGTAGCCAAAGTCAAAGCCGGAACGGGTAGTCAGACGTAGCCAGGAGTCAGAGCTGGAACGGGTAGTCAGACAAAGCCAGTGGTCAGAGCCAGATCGGGTAGTCAGACATCGCCAGTGGTCGGAGCCGGATCAGGTAGTCAGATGTAGCCAGAAGTCAAAGCCGGAACGGGTAGTCAGACGTAGCCAGGAGTCGGAGCCGGAACGGGTAGTCAGACGGAGCAGGAGTAATACACAGGAACAGCAATGGACCAACACAGCACTAGGCTCAGGTACACCATGAAAGGGCAAAGGTAATAGGACATGCTGAGTTTTAAAAGGCCTGGCAGGTAGGCAGAGAGATGACATCACAAGCACAGTGACCTATAAGAACAGCAACTTGCATAGAGCGACAGCCAGAAAGTAACAATTTCGCTGTTACAGCAATTACCCACTGGAGGCAATCACGGGCACCGTGATAGTGTACAAGTGGCCAGAATGCAGACTATATGACTGTCACTGCTGACAGGTTTCTCTTCCACCAGAGGGCAACAGTAACCTGCAGCAATAGGTAACAGCCAATAATTTTGCCTTTGGTTCTGGCAGCATTAATAGAAGCAGCACAAGGGTTGTCCATATCATTGGCACAGCACTATGTGCATGCAGCGTTTTGAGAGACAATCCCACAAAACCATAGATGTGTTAAATAAACTAGAGCAGGTGACAGAGGAATAGTTTGTACCCCACTCCTTAACCCCTTAACGTCACATGACATGCCCGAACCGTCACGCCTTTCTGGGCATGCATGCACGTCCTTGCACGTCACATAATTACATTGTTACAGCAATGTTGCAATCAGGTTCTCCTACCTCCTCCGATTCTGTGTTGATAACGTCTGTCCCCCGTTACCGTGCATGCACAGCTTTCTGTCTGCTGTTTCCATGGAAGCCGACGTCACGCGTCACACGTCACGACGTCCAACATGGCCTTGCAAATAAAGGACTCTTGTTGGCCAGTCTCAATGAGTTCCCCAGGGTGACAGTATTCTCCTAGCCCTATCTTTTAGGATTCCCTGGACTTTACCTTCTACTTGTCCTCTCAATGTTCTCTTTTTGTCAGCTGCCTGCCTTTAACTTTGGCCTTGTTTTTTTTACAACTCTTGTTCTCAGCCAGCCCAAAACCTTGGCGTGTTCCTCATGTTGACCCTTTGCATCCTGTGCCTCACCTCACTTTTGGCTTTTACCTTTTGGCTTTGAGGTTTTTGGTTACTCTTGTGCTTTCAGTAGTCACTTCCTGATTACCTTCTAAATATAATATTTTACACTGCTTGCTATTCTCTGTGTAGTTCATTCTTCACAGAATTAGTATTCAGGCATCTAATAAGCACTCCTGCTGTAATCACCCAGCCTGCTGGCAGAAAAGAAAAAGACCCCCGGTCCTCCAGAGTGCCCCACCCCCCAGACCATGCATTCCTTAAGGGGTTAAAAGCTGGTTTTGTATCTGCTGATAATTACTCCAACATAATAGCTACCATGAGAATAGGTGATAAAAGGGGTGTGAGGGTGTCTGTGTTAGTGAAGTCTGGGGAAAGAATCAGTTGAACACAGAATGTGTTTACTGAGATTGGGGGGACAGTTAATTAAAAAATAAAAACTAAATACAATAAAAAAAAAACCAATAAGACTTCGTATACAATGGGTCTGAGGAGGGTGCATGTGTTAATGGGTGAAGTCTGGAGAAAGAATCAGTTAAACAGGGAAATTTGTACATAATATGATAGAGACAGGGACACCCTGATGTAAACTGCCACTGAGGTACGCTAATACTTGACATGATAGAGTATTTTGTAGAGGATGATTTGAAAGATTTGTTGTTTGAGGCCCAAACCCTGAGGAAACATTGTTTTGTAGGATTTAGGCTTATTAGAGACACAAGCCATGAGGAAACATTGATTTGAGGGCTTAGGCTTCTTTTGCACAAGCCCTAAGGAAACATTGATTTATAGGACTTAGGCTTGTTAGAACCAAGCCACCAAAATAGTTTATTTATTTATTTTTTAATATTTTTTTTTTTAAGCACAAGCCCTGAGAAATAAAATGCCCTACTGGCCTAGTGCCAGAAGGTCATGTCATTTTGGCCAGTGGCCACTGTCAAATGCCCTAATGTGGAATATGTGACTGCTGTTCTTACTGCTGCTGCTGAGTTGTTGAGGCAGCTCAAAGGGAATGGGATCAACAGCAGCAGTAACATGGATGATGAAGGTTCCACTTGCCACGACTAGCTCCAATGATGCACCTGAGGCAGTAGCAGCACCATAACTAGCCCCCACCAATTTAGGTATATGTGAAGAAAAGACGAAGTTGGCCAATAATGCTTCTCCACCTGCCCCTCCTCCAAAATCAATGGTTTGTTGAGAATAGAAATGTTTCCCTTGAGAGTAGGAACTGTGTCTGTCACATCAACAACCGCAATGTGCACAGTGTAAATAAGGAAAGGACTGCACTCACATGAAACAACTAGCACAACTCTATCCAAACACAATGACAGTTAGGGTCCCCAATGTATTGCTGTTGTCACTATGCCCTTGGTCCACATCCCACTAAGGACATATGACAACTTGCTGACATTTTAATAGTAATGATGAACTCTCTCTGCCACCAGCTTAGCATATTCTGTGGGATGGAATCTTCCACCACACTGCCATGTGTGGTTAGTGCACCATACAGTGTGCAATGGGTTGACATGAACTGCCACATCCTGACATCTACAGAATGGCTATCACTTGGCGGGTGAGGTAACGGTAAATGAGGTGGATGTAGTTACCCTAGAGCAAGAAGGTGATGGCAAGGTAGTTATTTCACTCATCATAGAACTTTCAGCCACTTGCTGGGTTTCTCTATTCTTCCTCCTCTTTGATCTCCACCTCGCCTCTTGTTGCCTTTCTGCAGAGTCAGGGGTTATAGCAACAGTGGTGCTCAATTTCAGTGGTGAGTGTTTGTCTTTAACATGTTTGGCATAAATGTCATGGTGTCTGTGTTATGTGTGTCATGTGTGTTATCAGGGCAGTTGTGTTGTGTGCAGGTGTGTTCCCTCCTTTCCCCTTCTCAATGACTTGTCACAAATTGTGCACAGTACTGTTGTTGATGATTGCACTGTGCCTGCCCCAAGAGAAAAATATCCCCATACCCATGACTTCAGGGTGGTGGTGGTGGGGGGGGGGAAGTTGGAGAAGAATGGTCTCTTTCTTCTTCTTCTCCACATTCCCCTTCACTGGCTAGGGCAGAGGATGATGTTGCTGCTGTTGCTGCAACTGCCTCATAACAAGGACTGCAACTAGGAAAAGAACTGATGCTGCTGCTGGCAAGTGGAACCTGTGCAAGTCCTGCATCACTTGTTTATCCCATTTCCACTGCGTCCACAGTGGTCTGTTGCATGCTAGCCTGCTCCTCAGCATCCTGCTGCCCTTGCAACTAAACAGCAGCAGGAATGAGAGCAGTTGCAAACTCCACAAATTCCAAAAGCTCACTGCTGGTGGTGGTGTTAATGCCCATTCTCATCCTTGTCTCCCATTCCTTCTCAGTTTGGGCTAAAAAAGCCATCAATGTACTTTCCACCCTAGCTTCTCCACCATCATCATCACTACCATCACCACCTTCAGTCCCTCCATGCTGCTGCTGCTCTATTACAGAAATATCACTGGTTCGAAGAGGTGATGAGAAATGTGACAGAATGTCCCCTTATGTCACATTTGCCATTGCTTGGTGACCTGAAGAAGGCAGACTGGCAGCATTAGCAGCAGGGATGGGCAGCTGATCTGTGCTCCTGGTGGTGGTGGTATTATTGCTGCTAGGCAACAGTTCTGCCTTCTTCAGGAGAATGTTCCACCTGGACAATGCCAAGAGGGCAACGGGATGCCCAGGGTCAGAGGAATGGTGTGGGCTTCTTTGAATGCTAGTCTGGATGTTCTACATTACTTCACCTACCACTCTCTAATGCTAGTCCTACCAGCTGCTTCACCATAACAGTTAATTCAACTAACACCAACCACATCTTTTTCAGTCCCTGTGTTTTCCTCCTCATCACAGTTACTAGTAATATGATGATCACCCCCTCCTTCACTGCTAATACTAACAAGCTGCTGGACCTTCTTAGTAATAGGACTAGTGCTTGGAGATGGCAAGTTTATCTTAGAGTCTCCTGGTATCATACTTGGCATCATCTTCTCCTTCCCCCCTCCTGAGAATTACAAGACACACTAGCAACAGGTTCAGCATTGCAAGCAGGTTAAGCACTGACATCAGGAGCAACACTAGCAGCAGGCAGAGCACATCTGGTAGCTGGCACAGGCAGCTAACCTGTCCTGCTCTCACTACAACCATCTTCATCTTCCAGTGAGATTAATTTCCCCAAGATCCATAGGGGTGATTTATGTCCAGCATTGGTTCTGTAGTGGTCACTTCCTCCTCCGACACACTGGACACAAAAGGATTCTTCCAGCTCCTCCTTTTATTGTTAGTAAACCTGCTCATAGTGGTAGTAGTCACTATGAGCCTCTCCTGCTTTAGTTCTGCTATAAATATCACAGCAGAACAGCACAGCACCTCTCTCTCTGTAGCTGCTTCTGTTATGTTTCACTTCCTGGAAAACGGCATGTTTTTATAGCGAAAAAGGTGAAAAACACATTACTAAAAGAGCAAAACTTTCTAGGCATTGAAAAAATCACAAATAATTTTTACCAGTGGGTGAAAACAGAGAAAATTTAAATTTTTAGGTTGCAACCTCAG